>BSBN01000144.1:6575000-7775000 GCA_027924645.1 Cunninghamia lanceolata
AAATGGAGGAAGAAGAAAGTTTCCAAACATTGTTGTTTTCACTACCAGACTCTAGCCTAGTCATGGCCATAGGGAGCACTTCGTTCATCTTGAAGATGGAGGATGTTGTTGGATCTTTTCTCTCTAAGGAAATGAGAAGGAAGGTCTCTCTAAATTCCAAAGAGGCTTTGAGTCTTTCTGGAAGAGTAAAAGAATGAGACAATAAAGAAAAGAAGCATGGCTATTCTATGTCCAAGAATAAGGGGAGACTAAAATCTCCTGGTAAGTCCAAGGTGATATGTTGGAACTGTGGCAAAAATGGACACTTCCAAAAGGACTGTAAAGAAGAGAAGAAAAAGAAGAAGAAGAACCAAGATTATGATTCTAAGTCTGATAAAGAAGATGGAGATTCCTTTATTATAGCCTTGGCCACTCATGCAAGTGATAATGCATGGTTGATAGACTCATATGCATCTTTCCACATGACTTCTAATAGAAATTGGGTGATTTGGGTGATAATTCTTTTCTTGACATTATTAGTTGTGGTAATATTCCTGTGAAATTTTTTAATTGTAGAGTTATATAATTTGATGGTGTCTTGCATATCCCAAGACTAACAAGAACTTTATTATCTGTTAGTGAGCTAATAGATGTAGGTGTGCATGTATAGTTTTTGAAGTAGATGTGAAAATGGTGAGAGGTACTATGGTGATAGCAAGAGGAAGTAGATTGGGTAGATTGTACCAGCTATATGCATGCATATTTGAGTGTAATAGTACTTCTGATAAGATTAAGCTAAAGACTACATTGCTGAAAAAAGGGATGGTTTCCTCTTTTGCTGATGGTCATGGCTTCTGGGTACCCAAGGGTGCTTTGTCTACTGAATCAAAGTTTCCTATAGAGAATACCATGTTATGGCACCAAAGACTTGGCCACATAGGAGAGAAGAGTCTATAAACCTTGAAAAATAAAAACCTCATTGAGGGGTTGAATGATTGCAATCTAGTGTTTGATTTCTATGAACACTATATCTATGGTAAACAAAACCATGTTCAGTTTTACTCATCTTATCATAAGTTTTCATGTATATTGGATCTAATCCATTTAGATGTATTTGGTCCTGTTGATGTTACTTCTATTGGTAAATCAGTTTATTATGTTACTTTCATTGATGATTTCAGTAGGAGAACATGGTATATATTGCAAAATTTTCTATTGTTAGTTTATGTTTGTCATTTAATATTTTCACACAGTTGGTTATTACGTTATTTAGCTTCAGCATAAAAGAGGGGTGTTTGAATTTTTAATTGGCACTTGTGTAACATGTTGGTGCATTGAAAATGATTTATTAGTTGTCAAAAGATGCCCACTTCGTAGTATATTAAGGGCAATTTTTAACAATATTTTGACAGATTCTATGACAACTATAAGAGTAAAAAATAGGGGAGAATATTTGGTACAATCACGGTTAGCAGGGTCCTCAAAGAGAACTATCCAAGCCGTGCAGCTAGAATAAACACAACGGAAACAACTCAAAGGTCTAAAGAGAATGCAGATTCTATCATTCAGTATATCATAGAATTCAAATACAAGTTGGCTAGAAACATGCAGGCTTACAATTGGGGCTCACTGGCCTGATTACAGAATATCAGAATATACACAAGATATGGATTTGAAGCTTCTTCGCAAGAATTGAAAACTATCAACTTCTAAAATTATGCTCACTGCTTTCCTAGGCATCTATTACATCATTTTATATCATCTCTAAAATATAAGATTCCTCCACATCAACCAAGGAATATCACAAACTCCAATGCAGAGCTGTAATGTATGTACATGGATAGGTCTAACCTAAATGAATAGAAATCCTATGCAAATGAATGGAATCATGTGCAGATCTGAGGGAAGGTCGGCCACAAACCCTTAAACATTGAATGATGTGCTTTTTAGCATCACAAGTCATGAAATGCTCGACAAGTCTTCTTCTTCAACTAATTATCTAAGACTGTTAGGATGCTCTATTCTAAGAAAATAGTTGATCTTCTGATAGTGGTAACTTTCTAGTACTTGATCCAAATGATATGAAAATTGGATATGATGTAGATGAATGAATCTAGATGCTAAGTCCAATTTCCTAGGATTTGAAATGTAACTACGGTAGAATGCAGACAGAAGTACAAAAACTACTATTGACTAAATTACCTAAACTAAACTAAAAAAATGGAAAGAAACAAACTAAATTGCAAACAAACTAAAATATAGATGTTTTTGATTGATGTAAGATTTCTCTTGAACTAGGGATGCTCCTGCATCAGACATCTAGGGTTATTGAAAAAGTCAATCCCTCACTTTACTGGGGATAGAGGAAAACCAAAATGGTCCATCTCAGCCTGAGAAATCCAAGATGAATCTTCCTTCGGTCTTCCTTTACACTTCACAAGATATTCTTTGTATTGTCTTCCTCTGGTGTTGTGTCCACCTCTGCTATCCAAAATATCCTCAATCAACTTCGATGCTTGTTGTGGTAACTGCTTCTTCAAGTCTTCTTCAATGCTGTCACTGAACACTACTTTGTGATACTGATATAGGTCTACAATGTTGAAAATAGGTGATATACCCAATGTCTCTGGTAGCTCCACTTCGCACTAGTAGAATTTTGGCAAATAAATGACTACATGACTAAAAGTTTTAGTCACAACAACTAAAGATGACTAAATTCTACTAATTTGTTGCAACACAACTATAAATGACTAAATAAAAGACTAATTTGATCATCATAAGTGACTAATTTGAACGTCGGATAAAAAACATAACTAAATAATTAGTCAGACAAATAAAAATTATACAATATGATATTACAGTGGATAATTAAAAAATATATTTTGAATTGAGGGAGTGGATTATATTATATTATAATATAATAATAATATATTATATTACAATACAATATATATATATTACATATATTGTAATATATATTATATAATATTATATTATTATTATATATATTATAATATATATATATATATATATATATATATATATATATATATATATATATATATATATATATATATATATATATTATAATTTGATTGGTAAGTGAGGGATTTTTAGGCTAGCCCACTCCAGCTGAGGTCACAAGGGGGACCTCCTTCTGAAGAACTACCACCACCACTACAGCACGGATTGCCAGCAGTGTGTCCTTGCTAAGTCTGTCATCATGCCACTTGTGACATGAATCGCCACCGGTGGATTTGTCATTGTACAACATTGCTACCACGACCTGTCAAGCTGCGGAGACCACAGTACACTAGAATTTGAACACACTCCACTTAAGGACCTCAGAGTGCCAAGAGTCATCTACATAGAGCCACAACCATTTAGAAGCCAAGATGTCTTTGGCGGGATTTGAACCTTGGTCTCCACAATAAGGACCAAGTGGTCTTAACCACTAGACCACACCCACTCGGCATATTATATAATAATATAATATAATATAATATATATATATATATTATAATAGATATATTATATAATATTATATTATAAAATAATATAATTATTATATTATAATATAATACAATATTTATAATATAATATTATATAATATTATATAATATTATAGTGGGTGGAAGGGTGGGCGTCCTTCCACACAATGGGTGTGGAAGGACTAGGATCTTGGTTTGCTAGCCAGGCTATCTAGGTGGCAGCCTCGGAGGATTATGGATTAAATATTGGGTGTTTTCACAGGGATTCTGCCTAGGTGGCAAGTGACTTGAAAGGAATGGATTCGATGTGACAAGGGTGACAAAATCGATATGAAGGGTATATCATTATTACAAGGAGCATAAATGTAGTATAGTCTTGGCTTGCATAAACATCATAGCGCGTCATCATTGCTAGCAGCGCTGTCTTCAACTCTTCAATTGCCTCCAAATGTGTTTCACTTGGAAGATTCGAGAAGCCCGCATTGTTTATATAGAGAAGCTGAGTGCAGGGGATTTCATTCCTATCAGTGTCTTTCAATGGCAGGTGGGCTTGGTTTTATCATGAGGATTTCAATGGAAGGTCTGGTCTGCTTGGGAATGGATACACCCATTCAGGTGGAAAGTCTAATTAAACAAGTTACCTTTAAGGGTCTGGTGACTGATCAAAGACTTAAGAGGATTATGTACTTGAATGATGATCTCATTATGTTGGCTCTGAAGGTTATCTTGGGGTAAAAAAAAATGGAGAGTAAATTTTATAGAGTCGACACCTCCATTGTGTCCTGTATCTTAGCATCTTTATTCGATGCAGGCATTTTGAATGAGAGAACTCTCCTCTTGGTAAGGCATATTTTCATCAGCAATTTGCTTGTGGGTGTGGTGGATATAGTCAAGGCAGCCGAGCCAGGAGTTGGTATTCCTAGGCCTACAGACTTTCATCTATTAGAGGACGATGAGGCAGTGGTTCATTATTTTCCCTTCCTTCTTGACCCTAAAGGGTGGCTGCTCATTCTGCATAGAGAACAAGTTGTGGTAGGGGTGGATTTTATGTTGAAGCTTTTGCAAATTGAACCAATGGTGGCTCCTTCGATTGGATAGAAGACTTCAGAGTAAGGGCAGAAAATCTAGGTTTTGAGTAATTTCATATGTTTTGGTTTAGTGAGATGTAATTATCTTCATTATGGTGTTAGTTCGGTGGGTGTATAGGGTTTATAGTCTGTGTAGGGTTTTGTTCTCTCCCCTATAGGGCTAAACTAGCTAGTCAAATTTTCATGGCTAATAGGCCAAATTTTGGCATTGTATTCCTAAGAAGTTAGCAAGCCTTGCATGGCCAATTTTCATCTATATGGTGACCCTGCGAGGTTAATATGCCACCAAATTAGAAAGAAGGAGATAAATGCAAGATATATGCAGTCATATATGTAATTTTCTTATTTTCAATCAATATAAATTATACTCTTACGAAACATTAAAAAAAAATTATATAATAATATAATATTATATAACATTATATAATAATATAATATTACATAACATTATATAATAATATAATATTATAATATATTTAATAATATCGACGCCAAATTTTCATTTCACTCTAACCTATTTTAACCATATGGGCACCAAAATTAAACATATTTAATTTCACCTTTCACTTTTGGCACCCACCTCTATTTCATTTTGGCACCCATGTGTTGCTTCTCATTGAAACCCTAAAAGTAAACCCTAACTTAGAAAGACTCAAAACCCTAATTGATGAAGGTGGTAAATCATAAAACACACAACAACATAATTTGCACATAGAAAAATAGAACTTTATTTATTTATTTGGACAACTTATTACAATACAGAAGTTTAGATATAATCAGAGGAATTAACCCTCCATAGGTTGCAACCCATTACAACTTCTTCTCACAAGACTCTGGAATCATCTGCCATCTGTGACCCCAAATCTACTAGGGTTTTTGTTTTCCTACCTATTCTTGACTCTACACTTCCCCCCTTAACTCTGCTACTGCCCAGGGTTCCCAAAAATGTTATTAATAGCCTTTTTGGCGGCTAACAACCTAATTTCAAAATTTGCATCTACCTCCAAAAATAGGTCAACTTTTGGGAGCCATAACTTTTGATCTAGGTGTTCGATTGATGAACCATTTTATGCATCAGAAATCTTGCGGAGTGCTTTATGTGATAAGAACTAGGTCTACCAATTTCAACCATTTTTGGGCCCGTAGGGGCCGTTTAGTGCCTCAAACCTGAGTTTGAATAATTTTCAAGCATTTTTTGGGAAACTAAAACTTTAATATATTTTAGTTCGCAAATGATATTTGCATGATTCCTTTGCCAAAGGTCTTATTTTTTAGTTTTGAAGCTTCCTATAAAATTTCACTTCATTTCGTGCCCAAATACAAACTTTCTAAAAATAGTAGGTTGCTATTTTTAGCAGTTTCAAAAAACTGAAAGTTCTACATCATTATTCAAGTGATTATGGAACCAGAACCACAAATTTTGAAAATAAATGGAAAGAACATCAACAATTTTGAAATACATCTTTTTTTGGGTGATGCAAGATTGCCCTTACACCACTGGATGCTTCTACATCAGACACCTAGGGTAATTTGAGAAGTGACCCTCTCACGTCTCAAGGTTTTGTGTGAGGAAAACCCAAATGGTCAACCTCTACCTTAGACAACTAAGAAGAATCTTCAATAGGCCTTCCTTTCCACTTCACCAAGTATTCTTCATATCACCTATTCCGAGTACTTCTTCCCATACGACTATCCAAGATCTCTTTTATCTCCTCTGTTGAAGTAGATGCCAGAATACTCCACTGTTCTTCTGTTGGTCCATCCTCTGTTCCACCTTCATGATATTTTGATAAATCAACAATGTTGAAAACAAGGGAAATGTTGATCTAACTCAACAGATCTACCTCATATGCATTTCCTGAATCATGTTTCTTCAAAATTCTGCATGGTCCAAATTTCTTCATTTTTAGCTTATTGTATGTTCCAATTGGGAACCTTTCTTTTCTCAAGTGAACCATGAATTCATCTCCTACTTGGAATTCCTTATATCTCCTCTTCTGATTTGCCTTAGCCTTGTACTAAATATTCATCTTATTAATGTGCTTTTTCACCTCTTCATGCAAATTCTTCATTGCAAAGTCTTCAGCCTCGGCACTTGTCTTTTCTCCTTTGTCCAAATTCCTTAACTCTAAAGCATTTCTTGGACTATTCCCATATTGATGCAGAGGTGTCAGGTCTCCAATGGTAATCTAACAAGATCAAAATATTCAAATAACTTGTGGCTTCAACCAATAAGGCTTCTCTAGTCTTCTCCTTGCCTTAAACTCCACCAAAGGGCTCAAATTTGGATTCCAACTTCTTAGATGAATTCTTGTACCTTCTAGGGTCTCAACCTGCCCCAACCAACAAGATTCAATAGGTTTCATGCACCTTTCTAACCGGTTCTTGACAACTCCCCTTAACCAGGCCTAATCCTTGTAGCCCTGTTCAGTGACTAATTTGTAGTTTTCTCCAAACTTTCCCAAAGCACTCCAAAAACTAATGAATGATCTAAGTACCCTCTATTGAGTTCTATAACATACTTGAAAATCATATACTATTGTTTTGGATGAAATCTGATTGTCCTAACAACCCGGCTATCTTCCTACAGGGCCTAATCCACCCATTTTACAAAGGAACCCTATTAAATACTTAACCCCCTTACTCCAAACCTAAAAAAAGTCTTATAAAAGAATTAAAAACAAAAGATTTTCAAGGTTTCAACCTGTGGTTTGCTCATTTGCATGTTTAAATACAAAACCCCTCTTTCTAGGCCTCAAAACCTAGGGCTTGCTAGATCTCCCACTTCCAATCACTTCCAGACCTCATTCAAAGGTCTAACACCATGTACTTGACCATATTAACCCTTATAAAACATAAAACCATCACCTTATTAAGGCCGATCTCCTGCTGCTATAACTGAGCCACCATTTCAATGCTCTTTCCACATGCAATCTCTGACTTTCAACGATGATCACCTGCCCATTTGCACTCCTCCTGCTTTGTCAAGGTTATAAATCATATTATACATACAATCAAGGACCTATTCCATGAGAACCAGGATCATACATTCATGGAAAGGTCCTATGAGACATTGAAACTTCTCAAAATGCTCAGGACAGCCTGCTGTTTTTTGTAACAATCAATATAAACAGAGATAAAAATTGATCTAAAAACCTTCTTAGAGCATGAATAAGGTCTGATACTATTAAATGAGGATCTAAGACATTAAACAAGCATCCAACAATCAATAGATCAACAGAAACAAGAAGGAGATGCAAGAAAACTAAATTTTACTTGTTATTTCCAATTTGCCGTACAACTCAGACTTCCAAAATGACTCCTCTATGCCATCTCATGTCTTTGGAAGGCTTATATAACTTTTTCCTAACTCCCACAATCAATTCCCAAAGGTTGGAGATGGTTAAACTTCCAAAACCATTCATTTTTTATTTTCCCGCCCAAATGCATTATTTAAAAATTTGAATATTAAACTTTGTTTTAAGTGACTTTTACTCTACCAAATTATCATGGTTCATCATGGTTGATATTATTAGGATCATTATTCCTTATTCCTAGCCTTAGACACTTCTAATTGACTCTTATTTGACTCTAGAGGCACTATTGGCCCACTTAAATTATTTTTTGGTCCTAGGGTCCTTACCAGGACCCTCAGGGCATTTGATTATTACATCATTTTGCCCATTACAATATGCCATAATTGGTTCTAGGATGTTCCATTTGATTTGATTTGATCCATGGGCTTCTCCTTTGATCATTTGTGTCTTCTTGCTCCAGAGTGTTCTCTTAGGTGCTCCTGCACCATACTCCCCAGTATGATAAAAACTCTTGTCCCAAGAGTCATGTGATCCGCTCCAAACCTCCTGCAGTCTTTTTGAAATGTTTCTTTGAGTTGTGATAGGAAACATGAATTCTCCAATGGTTATCCTTCTCCTTCTACCTACATGACTCTTACAAAAAATGTTAGAATCATAAAACATGTTTTGCTATCCTAGTCTAGGACCTTGCTGCTGTAATTCTCTTGCACTCTCCATCTTAGAATTCTGATTTATTCCTTCTTGTACTATATGCTGTCTACCTTCCTTCTTCAGCCTCCTTATAGGGCAATCCATGTCCCCAATCTTGATTGCATTTAAGTCCCAAACTTGTTGTTCTTTAGGACTATCATAAACCTTTCTCTGCTGCAACTGTTCCTGCTGTTCAACCTGCACATTCAACTGCAATTTCTCTCCAAAACAGACAATAGCATGTTCCTTCTTGTCTTCATATGGTAAAGGCATTAGTTTATACTTTTTACCATCTTTGTGCACCAAATGACTATTTGTATAACCATCATGAACTGTCCTTCTCAAACACTGCCATGGTCTTCCCAAAATTATATGCCTACATGTCATTGAAATAACATCACATAAAATAGAATCACGATATGGACCAATTGAAAAATCAACATATGCCCTCTGATTAACTCTTACTTGTTGTTATTGACTTACCCAAGTGGCATTGTAAGGACTAGGATGATCAAATGTTTTCAATCCCAATTTATGTACCATATCCCAAGAAACTAGATTATCATGTGAACCCGAATATATAATCAACTTGCATATTTTCCCATGGCTTAAACAATTAGTTTTAAAAATGGATACCTGTGGTGTTTTCTGCATTTTGCCTTTTTCCACCATGAGCATTTCTCCATCCATTACTGGAGAGGCTAATGACATTTCCTGTTCTTCTTTCTTTTCCTCTTCTTGTGCCAAATGAACTCTTCTATCCTTGCTCTTATCAGCATCATCCTTCTTAGGACATTTGAAATATGTGTGTCCCACTTCATTGCAATGATAACATCTGCCTGTGAATACTCCTCTACCTGATTCAAACCTACCTCCACCTCTATATCCACCTCTCTGATCTGTAGAAAACTCTTTGCCCTTCTCATTACTGCTTTGTCCTTCATTAGTAGGTTTGCCCCTACCTCTATATCTTCTACCACTACCTTGTCTTTCTTGCTTCCTCTTTACCCTCTCTTCAGCCTTGATGGCTAACTGAAAACATTCTCCAAGTGATTTTGGTATGGTCAAACCAATCTCATCTTACAAGTTATACCTAAACCCATTAAGGTATCTTGCCACTTTTTCTTCTTCATCTTCTAATCCTCCTCTAATACTAAGCTTATGAAATTGCTCATTAGAGGACATAAAATCCATGTCCTTTTGTTTCAAATTTTTCCTCATCCTCTTTGTTTGAATGGAGTAATCGGATGGAAGAAACTGATCCTTCATCATATCCTTCATCCTAACCCAAGAAGTGATTCTTGTTCCACCTCTAGCCACTCTTTCTGTTTGCACACTACTCCACCATGTAAGTGCTATCCCTCTCAACTTTGTTTTTGCAAATTTAATCTTCTTCTCATCACTCATTTCCTCATACTCAAATTTTTTTTCAAGGGCATCTATCCACCCTAATAGCTCTTCACTATCCATCTTCCCCTGATAGATAGGTAACTCTATGTTTGCCTTGGTTCCACTTCCTTGAACTGCTTTTAGCAATCTCACAAATTTCTTTTCTTCAGGATCCAATTCATCCTCAGGAGGATTCTCATCTGCCTCCTAATCTCCTTCTGAATCATTTTGTTCATCCCTTCTAGGATTCTTCTCCAATGCTTCCAACCTTGCCAAGATTGATGCATTCTCCCTTCTCACTTTTCTTAACTCTGTTTCTCTTGCAGCATCCTATTCTCTTCTCTCCCTCAACTCTTTTTCTCTAGCCTCTAAGGCTTCCCTCAATTCATTATTCTCTCTAGCCATCTAATTCTTAGGGGGCATCTTCACAACTTTCACCAACCCTTACTCTTTCACAAGAACTTACTACTCCCTCAAGGACCTACTTGCTGCTCTAATTCTAGTATGATGTAGAGGTGTCAGGTCTCCAATGGTAATCTAACAAGATCAAAAGATTCAAATAACTTGTGGCTTCAACCAATAAGGCTTCTCTAGTCTTCTCCTTGCCTTAAACTCCACCAAAGGGCTCAAATTTGGATTCCAACTTCTCAAATGAATTCTTGTACCTTCTAGGGTCTCAACCTACCCCAACCAACAAGATTCAATAGGTTTCATGCACCTTTCTGACCGGTTCTTGACAACTCCCCTTAATCGGGCCTAATCCTTATAGCCCTGTTCAGCGACTAATTTGCACTTTTCTCCAAACTTTCCCAAATCACTCCAAAAACTAATGACTGATCTAAGTACCCTCTATTGATTTCTATAACATACTTGAAAATCATATACTATTGTTTTGGATGAAATATGACTGTCCTAACAACCCGGCTGTCTTCCTGTAGGGCCTAGAGGCTCAACCACATATTTTGCGCCGAATTGCTCTTCTGCCTGTTACCACTGTCAAGGAATTGCAACGCTTTTTGGGTCTTGTCAATTATATTGTAGGATTCTATTGTAAACTTGCAAAAGATAGGCTCGAACTAAATAAGCTTCTTGGCAAAAGGCCACCGCCATGGACAGCCAAACATGATGCATTAATTACCCGCATCAAACAAAAGTGCTCTCAACTTCCACCACTCAGATTACCAAGTAAAGGGTTCAAGATAGTTGAAACAGATGCTAGTGAAGGTGCCTGGGGCGGTGTTCTTCAAGAACAGAAAACCATTTCATTCAATCCCCAAGATAAAGGTGAAATTGTTCGATATGCTTCTGGTAGCTTCCATAACAGTGAGATTGCCTATCACAGTACGCATAAGGAAATTTTATCAGTTTTTAATACTTTTCCAACATTTCAAATGTTTATAGTTGATAAAGATTTCTGCTCAAAAGTGATATGCAGAACCTGTGAGGATTCTTTCGCAAAGAATCAAAAAATAAGGTGGTAAGAGGTCGGCTTCTCCGATGGGATCAACTCCTTAGCACTTATGAATTTGATTTTATTCATCTTCCCGGAGTTGAAAATATTTTTGCAGATTTTATGTCCTGAGAAGGTCATTCTGATCCAGTACAACACACAGCTCGGCAACTCAAAGGAACTGTTCGGGTTATTCATATCCGAGAACAATGGTGGTATGAAGCCAATCATAACGAATGGAGCTCCAATCCGTTCCAACGAAGAGAGTTGCATAATTATCAAATGGCTAATGATTTTCTGTTTGATAGGTTTAGGATGCTCACTGCCAAACAAAAACTTACTTCTCCAGGTTTATGGACTGAGCAACCTTTCTTCCAGTTCTCTGCTGAAGCGGAACCTATCGACCCTGATGTGGGACATGTCCTTCAAAACTGGTGCGGTGATTTTGTTCTCCTAGTTCAGTTCCTAAACCCTCCTGTCGCACGACCACATCAATGGTTAAATGAAGAAGATGGAAAAACACTCATCCACAATCTATTCCAAGGGCCATACCCTCCTGCAGCAGAACTTCAATTTGATGGAACCACAGTATACACGAGATGCATCTTCAAACTTATCTTCAGGTCTCCTGATGAAAATCCTATCAGTCGACATCTTTGTCAAATCTATGGACCTGCCGGCTATTCTTCAGTCTTTAAACATTGGACTGTTAAAAATAGGCTTCGCTATTTTCACATGCATCAAACGCCTATTTGGATTCATACCAAAACTTATCGTATGAATGGAGCTACGCCTCAAGCCATGACCTGTGGACTTTATGGCCCACATAAGTTAAAAACAATGAGCATTATTTGGAAAGAGAATGAGGGAAGCAAGCCTCCTGGTTGTATTCCACATGCTTCCACACAAACCTATGCCAACTGTGCTGACCTGTCACAAGATGATCCAAGAATTCCAACATATGGTGCTAGTGGCAACTATCATTCACCAGATTGCACCCGTGAATTCTGTGAGGGCTGTATTTTCAACCAACCAAGACCAGACACCTCCAGCTCCTCTCATAGTACTAGGTCCTAGGCTAATGGATGGGCCTGTCATCCATCAAGAACATCTATCATCTCGAGAAAAACATGATAGACGTGGGCCACACCACGGTAAAAGGGGTTAGCTTACAATCTTATCGTAAGCACGAGTCATCTCTCTCGTGATAAAAGAGAATCTTGTAAAGTTGTGTTGGTCGGTCGACCTTATCTTGTTCACGGATGAATTGGTCCCACCAGAGGAATCCTTATCCTCAATCGGGTCATCCTTCGGATAAGGCTTGCTACGTGTCGACTCTTTGTGGACGGATTTCAAAGAAGTCTGAGATCAGGGTTAAAAGTTCTGCTCGCTTTTCCTATAAAAGGACACCGAGCTGCCTGCATTTCTCAACAATTTCTAGTGAAGTGAAATCCCTTAGAGTCTGTCTTAGTTCTAAGTTTGAGTCTTCAATTGTCAGTTTGTATTTCATCAGTTTATAGTTTTAGTTTTCATAGTTAAGCTCTTAATGTTGGAAGTCTGCATAAGATATAGGAGTATTCGCTCTTTCTCTGTTATGCATGCTTTCCACAGTTAAGAACTAGATCTATGCCAGCGCGCATTGTAAGATGATGAATGTAATGTTCCTGAGTGTTCGTCAAAATAATATTCATAAGATTTTTCTGCGTATCAGATATTCTATTCCGCACTTCATTTGTCATTTGCAGCTGTGTTACAAAGTTGGTATCAGAGCCGATGATGTTATTGTCTGTTGTTATCATTGTTGTCTAACCATAACGCGCCAATAAGTGTTTATTTTTTATCTGTATTGCTCATGCACACCAGTATTCTGTTGTAAGTCCTCGTGGTGTAAGACTCGTTAAGCTTGTTGTGTCAGGGCAGAATAAAGGCAGTAATTTACATTTCAAGCGCAGATTTGAGCGTAGGTTCGAGCACAGAATGGATCAAGCAAGCACTTTTGGAATGGCTATGGAAGGCACCAACCTAACTGTGGATCGCAACACAGAAGTTTAGTTCACCAACTTCTTTGCTGATAATGAAAGTTCCTTTTCTACTCCTGAAGTAAATAGTAATGTCTTAGATGAAGTTTCTTCCAGTAATATGCCTGATAGTGAATTTCGTGTGCCTAAGATAAAAGTATCTGAAATCTATAAGGATGTCCCTAATAGTTTGATGGATATGTTTAATACAAATGTCGGACTTAAGAAATGGTTTGGTTATAAAACTTCGCAACGTTGTCATGTCGCCACTCTGCAACATGTTGTTACAGGTGGAAGTAAGGGTAAGTTAAATATTTTCTCAAATGCCCTTGTTGCTAAGTTTCAGAAGGAAGCCTTTGCTAATTCTAATAACCCACAGTTTATGCATCTGTCCTACGTTCGAATAGAAATCTGTGGTCATTACAGAAAAGGCTTACCCATCATTGTTTTAATGATGCTAAAAGATGCCTGGTTCTATAAACTGTCTCACTCCCTACGTGGTGCTGGTTGTGATTCTATGTCCAAAGGACCTATTTTTGTTGATTGTCTCCTTGACTTCCCAGTTAGTCTTAAAGATGGAAATCTAAAAATGTTCTAGAATATAACTTTAAGACCATGAACTTATTCATGAAAAAGAAGTCTGTAGACCATTCCCTTATCTTCCTGGTTCATTATCGCCTATATAAAAAGGTCATCCCTGTCATGATAAATCCCAGGCGAGCCCAAGGGTTTGAAGGTCTATCAACCATCTGGACATCCTCCAGCGATAGCACACAGCTGACTGCTCCCAAAATAGTCAAACATAAGGATATCAAAATGCCTAAAGAATGGGCATTAGATCTTTGGGATACTGACAGTCACGTAGAAGTAGAAAATGAGAAACAACCACAATTGAGAGGCATCTCAATTGATGAAATAGATGATCAGGCAGCAATTAAGTTCTCATTCGGCAACCAGCCAGTCTCGTGCCCTGGATCCTCTATGAGAACAGAAAGGGTTTTTAATTATAATCAACCTGGTCCATCTGTGACTACACTTCCTCAACCTGGCCCATCTGTTAATGTTCTTCCTCACTCGCAGAGCGTAAGATTGCAACCCTCTCAGGGTTTTGAATGTTTATTTTCATTACCTAAGGTTAGTACCTCAGGTATTCCTCCTCAGTCGTCTTGCACCCATAAAAGGTTTTTCAAGTTAGATAATGGGTTGTATAGATGCGAAGACTGTTCCTTTGTCTTCCCTCCAAAGACAGGCCATGTCCATATGATGTCAGCCCGACAAGCTACCATACCTGAACAGGAAATCTCTGAGACTCAAGAAAAGTCTTCAATACGCCCTCAGGTCTCTGTATACTCCCCGGTACTGTACCTCCTTTCAAAGACTTCATCTTGTATGATACTACCAGAGCATTTAAAGCTGATTTCTGGCCTTTGCATTTATTTCCTACTGCTGAAAGTTCCCAAGGAACCAGTCAAAGCAAATTGCTTAACCGGACAAATCTATGTCTTAGGAAATCTATGCTTCTTGCTGAGGATAGAAAGATTTGGCATCAGATTGAAGCAGTTAAAGCTGAGAAGGCATGCCTTAGTGCCCAAGAGAATTTCCATTCTCTCATTTCAACTCTAGAGCATTTTGAAAAGTGCCTCATAGATCAATGGATGAACTCTATGAATAAAGATCTTCAAGAACTCAAAGTTCAGTACAATGAGTTCAAAAAAGAAGCTGAGACATGGTGGATTGCTTAGCAAAGATCTTTAGATCAACAAAGAGAACTTCTGCAAAAAGTTAGAAGTGAAGTCAAATTAGATTGTGATGTGCTGGGTTCACAACTGAATACAACAAATATTCATGTGAAACATAATAGTCAGAGACTTACAGAAATCTCTAAAGAAGTTCATTCAGTTGCACAGTCACAACTTCTCATAAGCGATTCCATCAAGTCAAATGCTCTGATATAAAGTCTGCTCTCCAAGAAGAATCCCGGACTATTCAAACAGTGACTCACACTGTTCAACACCAGCAGACTGTGAAAACAAAGAACTTCCCTTCTAGTGCCAAGGGTTATCTACAGGCTCAGTATGAAGGACCTCAATTAAAGATAGATGTAAAAAAGCCTGTGATTGAAAAAGTCTATGATCCCTCTTCCGGAACACTAAGAGAAACCACTCCAGCCGAATAGGCTGAAGGCAAATTTCAAATGGCTCGTGGTTCTGGTAGTAATCCTAATGGATCCAATCCTGTTGATCCATTTAAAAATATTTAGACCCTGAAAGTAGACACTCCTCTTGTTAATTTTGATCATTTTGAAGATGTAGAAAATACAAGAGCCATAGATGCAATGAGAGCTTGGATTACAAATTATATTTCTACTAATCCTGATGCAGAAGAAAAATAGGTTATCAAGCAAGCTCTGAATGCAATGACTGGCATTGCCCGTCATGTCTGGGATTGCCTTGATGATGGATACAGAGAGACTCTGTTGGATAGAGGCACAGATCAAGTCTGTGCTCAGTTAACTCGACTCTTTGTAGGCAAAACAGATGTTCATGAGAAATTAGCCTACAACAAGTTCATCAAGGGTAAATGTAAAGACCTCCGGTATTTTAAGAAATACTGTGATGCTCAGTATGAGAATTTTTATTTGTCAGGACGTGAACAAAACCATGAGTTTATGTTCACTACTTTTCTCAAAAGTTTTGGTAATGTGATAGGAGAATTCTATCACAAAAAAGTTCTTGAGAATCTGGTTGTTGAGAATATAGAGATGAAAGAACTAACCTATCCTCAGTTAGTTCAATTTCTACAACAGATTAATGAAGATATTTGTGAAGAAGGCAAAGCAAAGAAAGAGATTAAAAGGGTACAGCCATTACTATCTTCATCTGTATGTTACCAGATTATGCCTTCGAATCAATTTCCTGAGAAAGGAAAAACATCTTGCTGTGAAGAATATGAAAAGCCATATAAGAAGAAGAAGAAGAAGAAGTTTAAGCAAAAATAACCTAAGAAAAAAGGATATTTCAGGAAAAGAGATAAACAGAAAAAGGGTTCCAAGAAATGGAAACCTACCTGCTATATCTGTAAAGGAGAACACTTTGCCAACAAGTGTCCTAACCGCAAGAAGAAGAAAAATAAAGGCAAAGTACGAGCAGCCAAACTAGCAGGAGTAAATAATGATGAATATGAATTCATCAATGAGTACCCATCAGACTCCGAGGACATTGTTCTCTCCAGTACAGATCTCTCCAGCACAGAATCAGAAAGTTCAGAGTCTGAGGATTATGAATCTTCCCAAGAACAAGTTCAAGGGCAAGTTAATTTGATCAAGACTGAAGAACCCTCAGATGAGGATTCTGAAATCTCTTTCTATTGTAGAATGCTCCGCAGAGACACCCAAGCTGAATTGGACAAGGTAATTGAAGAAATTGTCCAAATAGAAGATCAGCTCCAAACTATGAATATGGGTCAAGAAACATGGAAGAAGTTGCTGGGCAAGCTAGACCAGCTCAAGTCTAGAAAATATTTCTTGCTCCAACCAAACATTGAAGGTGGTCCAACGCCTAAAGGCAAGGTGACTCCCAGCAGACCACCAGGGTTCTCTTCACCCACTGCAGTGCAACATGGGTACAGACCATCGCCATGGTTTCCCAGATCGCCACCTCAAAGGCCGCCATCCCTGGAACAACGTCCTATACTTGATGCTCCCTCTCCAGGAAGCATGGCAAGACGGATCTGGCGAAGGAATCGAAAAGCTTTTCTTGAAAAGGTGATCAGTCAAGCTCAGGCAGAAATTTCAAAAATTACTGATGAAGAAAATTTCTATCTAACAGAAGAAATGGAGAAGGCACCTGAACTGGATAAATTTATCAGTCAGTTCAATTCTTCTGGTCCCATCCAATTGCCTATGCAAGGCACCATTTCTGAAGAACAGCTATTTTGTGAAGAGAGACCTTACAGTCCTCTTATCACACATATTGTCAAAGAAGAAGTGGAGGAACCTCCTATCTTTGAGGAAGGTTCTAGCAGCAGGATGATGAAAGGATATCAACGAATGGCTAAACCTACTACTACATGTCCTGGTATCATTCTGACTATTCATTTTCCAGGTATTATGGCTTATCCTCTAGCTTTTCTAATTGATACAGGAGCAGATTTAAATCTTGCTCGCCATAATGCTTTCCCTGAGGATGCCTGGATGCAAGGTACCACAGGAATTACTTTTGGTAATGCTGAAAAAGAAGATAGTTCCTCTTTTTGCATTGCCCCTATTCAAATTGGTTTTGATGGGTTTACTAATCATTTGCTCTTTGTTGAGTATGAAATGGATGGCTATGACGGAGTCATTGGAAGAAATGGTATTAAAAATTGGGAACCCTTTACCATTGACTCTGACTTCATTCTTGTCCGAGGTCTATATCAGTTACCCTGGCTTTATCAGCCACTCGCTTATGCCACCAAGCAGGAAAAGGAAAATAAAAAGAAAGAAGTCAATTCCATATGGCTCAGTAAGCAAATTGATGCTGGACAAGAAGCTCTTACTGAAATCCAAGTTGCTTTTGCCGACACAGTCATGACAAAAGATCTAAAGAAACAGAAAAGGAATCTCTACTATGACCTTCCACTGAAAAAGAATCCAGACGGTACTGAACTCATCCCTAAAGCTAAGGCTAATTATTTTCTTATGAGTTCCACTGAAGTTCAGATCTATAGAATAGAGGTTGCTGAACTAGAAAGGCTTAAGCTTATCCAATCATCAGATTCTTCCTTTTCATGTCATGCCATGTATGTCCCAAAAGTAGATGAAAATGGAAATGAACTTCCTGAGAAATGGCTTGTTGTTAATTATAAGCCCTTAAATGAATGTCTTGTTGACAATAGGCATCCCTTACCAAGTAAAGACCATATCTGGCAAATTATTCAAGGAAGTAATGTCTATTCCAAATTTGACTTAACCAAGGGTTTTTGGCAAATTGGTCTTAAAAGTGTTGATTATTATAAAACTGCATTCTCAGTTCCTCAAGGTCTTTATGAGTGGATTGTCCTCCCATTTGGCATTAAAACAGCCCCTTCTATTTTTCAGCAGAAAATGGATGTCATCTTTCGGCCTTATGCTAAGTTCATCCAGCCATATATTGATGACATTCTTATTTTTAGCCAAGACATGCCTCACCATCTTGACCATTTGCGACAATTCCTCTCTATTTGTCAACCTCATGGTCTTGCTGTCAATCCCTCTAAATCTCTTTTTTCTCAGTCTGAGCTTATTTTTATCTGTTTTAATGCCAAATGGGAGGATAGTCCACTCATAAAGACCTTGAGGAACTGAGAATGCAGTTTTATAATAATCAGCACTTTTAAGACCAATTTGCCAAAAACCCTTGGTTAAGTCAAATTTGGAATAGACATTACTTCCTTGAATAATTTGCCAGATATGGTCTTTACTTGGTGCCTATTGTCAACAAGACATTCATTTAAGGGCTTATAATTAACAACAAGCCGTTTCTCAGGAAGTTCATTTCCATTTTCATCTACTTTTGGGACATACATGGCATGACGTGAAAAGGAAGAATCTGATGATTGGATAAGCTTAAGCCTTTCTAGTTCAGCAACCTCTATTCTACAGATCTGAACTTCAGTGGAACTCATAAGAAAATAATTAGCCTTAGCTTTAGGGATGAGTTCAGTACCGTCTGGATTCTTTTTCAGTGGAAGGTCGCAGTAGAGATTCCTTTTCTGTTTCTTTAGATCTTTTGTCATGACTGTGTAGGCAAAAGCGACTTGGATTTCAGTAAGAGCTTCTTGTCCAACATCAATTTGCTTGCTGAGCCATACGGAATTGACTTCTTTCTTTTTCTTTTCCTTTTCCTGCTTGGTGGCATAAGCGAGTGGCTGATAAAGCTGGGGTAACTGATACAAACCTCGGACAAGAATGAAGTCAGAGTCAATGGTAAAGGGTTCCCAATTTTTAATACCATTGCTTCCAATGACTCCGTCATAGCCATCCATTTCATACTCAACAAAGAGCAAATGATCAGTAAACCCATCAAAACTAATTTGAATAGGGGCAATGCAAAAATAGGAACTATCTTCTTTTTCAGCATTACCAAAAGTAATTCCCGTGGTACCTTGCATCCAGGCATCCTCAGGGAAAGCATTATGGCGAGCAAGATTTAAATCTGCTCCTGTATCAATTAGAAAAGCTAGAGGATAAGCCATAATACCTGGAAAATGAATATTCAGAATGACACCAGGACATGTAGTAGTAGGTTAAGCCGTTCGTTGGTAGCCTTTCATCATCCTGCTGCTAGAACCTTCCTCGAAGACAGGAGGTTCCTCCACTTCTTTTTTGACAATATGTGTGATAAGAGGACTGTAAGGTCTCTCTTCACAAAATAGCTATTCTTCAGAAATGGTGCCTTGCACAGGCAATTGGATGGGACTAGAAGAATTGAACTGACTGATAAATTTATCCAGTTCGGGTGCCTTCTCCATTTCTTCTGTTAGATAGAAATTTTCTTCATCAGTAATTTCTAAAATTTCTGCCTGAGCTTGACTGATCACCTTTTCAAGGAAAGCTTTTCGATTCCTTCGCTAGATCCATCTTGCCATGCTTCCTGGAGAGGGAGCATCAAGTATAGGATGTTGTTCCAGGGATGGCGGCCTTTGAGGTGGCGATCTGGGAAACCATGGCGATGGTCTATACCCATGTTGCACTGCAGTGGGTGAAGAGAACCCTGGTGGTCTGCTGGGAGTCACCTTGCCTTTAGGTGTTGGACCACCTTCAATGTTTGGTTGGAGCAAGAAATATTTTCTAGACTTGAGCTGGTCTAGCTTGCCCAACAACTTCTTCCATGTTTCTTGAGCCATATTCATAGTTTGGAGCCAATCTTCTATTTGGACAATTTCTTCAATTACCTTGTCCAATTCAGCTCAGGTGTCTCTGCGGAGCATTCTACAATAGAAAGAGATTTCAGAATCCTCATCTGAGGGTTCTTCAGTCTTGATCAAATTAACTTGCCCTTGAACTTGTTCTTGGGTAGATTCATAATCCTCAGACTCTGAACTTTCTGATTCTGTGCTGGAGAGATCTGTACTGGAGAGAACAATGTGCTCAGAGTTTGATGGGTACTCATTGATGAATTCATATTCATCATTATTTACTCCTGCTAGTTTGGCCACTCATACTTGTTGGTCATGATGTTAGTCATTCGCAAACATAGAATAAAAGTTACACAACAACCTTTACTCATCTTGAAAGATACGATGAATTCAAAGAATTCATGATCCCAAGTCTCCGTTGATTAGGTCTTAATCTACTGACGTTACTCAGTGGTTGATGTGTGTTGTTGTTTTCCATTCAGGGGCCTTACGTGTTTCTGCACTGTTCATCATCACTATCCTCAAATATCCTGCTCTGGATGTTTGCTCTGCATAAGTCTCCAACAATTCTACCTCTGCATTGTAAATTTAGTCAAATAATGTGCCTACAGGCTGATATTTGCATGATTTCTACCATTATTTATAACTCCTTGCATGATATTTTCAATACTACATGCATTTAACTCAAATATGCTAATGATTTTTAGTTACCTACGGGATTTTAGCATATTTCTCTGTTCTGCTTGTTATTTCTCATGATTTGCAGTTATGGTGATGAATTTATGAAATTAAAAGAAGAAAAAGGGTTAAAGAATGAGATTCCCAAAACTACTGGACTTAGATCACTGATCCACATACAAGCTCCCATACATGCAATGAAAAGAAGGAAAACTAGAAATCATACTTCACCAGGACATTCCACAAATCCGCATGATCTAGTGCAAATCTTCAAAGGAAAAGTTGACAACAACATGTAATGAAATGAAAGCGCTTCCAGTTGAACACAGCATTCACCAGTACATATCCAGAAATCAACAAGAAGATTACGTAAAATTTACAATCAGGATGTAATCTGAAACTTCATATCTATTCAGTATGCTCAAGAACAGGTACATTTACAGTGATCTGAAGAAAGAACCTTGACATTTCAACAATTCTATCCTCATTAGTCTCAGTAATCTGATCTCCTAATTGATTCTACAGTAATTAGCCTTTTGCGCCAGATGCGTATGTGTATTCTAATGTATTCCCCTCCCTTATTAATGCTCAGGATCTGGTCTTTATATAGATCAAATGCCAGAAAACGGTTACAATGATCCAAGGATTAGGATCCTCTCATAACAAACAACGGTCCAGATGAGAAGCACATGCTTCGTCAGTTGGCAAATACACAGCTGGCACAGAATATTCCAGCATCTTCAACTTGATTCAATCTCCAGCCGGCGAACAACATATTTGACAATATCCTCCTCATTTCTGGCTCATGTTGCCTCCATGTGCAACTTTGTAATTATCAGCTTCAGCAGCAGCATGACCTCAATGTTCAGCTTCAGCAGCATCATCACTTCAATGTTCAGCTTCAGCAGCATCATCATTTCAATGCTCAGCTTCAGCAGCATCATCATTTCAATGCTCAGCTTCAACAGCATCATCATTTCAATGCTCAGCTTCAGCAGCATCATCATGACCTCCTACAAATAAACAGACAAACATTAAGTTCATCATCATGTGGATAAACAACAGGAAGTAAAATGTTTTATTAAACAAGCCCCCAAAAATGTGCAGCTACAGGCAATCGGGCTCCAAATTTCCATCGCTTCATGTTTTCGCCCATTTTCTTGTATATCGGGTTCAAAATATGATCATGATGATCTCAAATTATACAAGGAAATAATTGCCCATTTTCTACCCTTCGAATCCGGCTTTGTGTGTTCTATTTGTATGTTTCGGGTCATCATCATCATATTCGCATCGGTGAAACCACATATGATCAGGTTGACAATATTAGACTTGGCCGACGGCAACAGTTATACCTACGCCGAAAATCATGATGATGACCAACTCTATGTCTTGTATCTAGCTGTAGGATATCATGAAATATGATGCTCCTCCTTTCCGAATGCTCTGACGAAAAGCACATCAGGATGTTTCACTTCTGCATACTGGGAAAGAAAGACATCGTCATCATCATCATGATGAAGACAAACAGGAGGACTTGGAAAATGATCCTACCGCTGAGGAAAGGAATATCATGGTGACATCATCCTGATATTCGGGCTTCAATAAAATGCAAAGGGATGACGTCACCGTCATGTTTCGTTAAGATCAGGAGATAAATGGAATATCGGGTTCCCCCCAAGGAAGATGATCGCGTGGATGAATGCAATATGACCCTTTTGCGAAGAAGGTGATCCTCTCAAAAGGTCAGGATGATGAACATCATCATCATCATATCCGCACTGGGTGATTTAAAATATGATCCTGCTGAAAGTCCTGATGACGTCATCAGGATATCTGGGGTCCTTTTTTAATGACGTCATCGTCATCATCATATTGGCGAACAGGATCATGCCTTGGAAAATATCCTGCCGAAGGCGAAAGGTCATGGTGACGTCATCATCATCATCATATCCGCAAAAGTTTATACTTCTCGGCAGGAGGATATTGCGAAATGTCGGGTAGACGAACAAGATCATGATGATCTTGTCAACAAGACAGGAATGAAAAATCACCCTCTGCTTCGAAAGATAAGGTGATCATCATGATCACGCAAAAGGAGATCAGGAGGATACTACGAAATATGATCCTGCCTTGAAATATCATGATGATGATGATCACCAGGACTGTCGTGCGCGTACAAATTATGCAGATGGTGGGTTCCTTAAGTAGGGTGATGATGATCATCAGCATGATATTATCACATCGGGTGATGTTAGTATATCATGATGCTCACGATGTGCTCAAAGTTGCTTGACGGGAAAACACACTATCACTTAAGATTGACGTCTGGATGTTTCGGGACTGCATGATTTTTATCAGGTGATAGAGTAAGATCATGATGATGACCTTTGGCGATACAAAAGACTGCCCGACGGGAAAAGCTTACTACGACTTAAACTTGACGTCTGGATATTTCAGGACTGCATGATTTTTATCAGGTGATAGAGTAAGATCATGATGATGACCTTTGGCGATACAAAAGACCGCCCGACGGGAAAAGCTTACTACGACTTAAACTTGACGTCCGGATATTTCGACCTTAGGATATTATCGGGGGGCCTTTCAAATATCATGATGATGATGATCATACAGCAATTATCAGGTTTGACCAAAACTTTGACTGCTCATACCTCCGTCATATGGATGAATTTTCGGGTGATGTAAAAGGCAAACCTGCATGGAATTTCAAGCTCTTTCTAAACATGAGGTCATAGAAACAAAATATGAACTTTGACAAACTAACCTCATGATGATGACCTACCTCATCCTGACCTTCATGATGATGATGCACCTGACCTATTTTTACCAAACCGCCAGAAAGCAGACAACACAAACCAGAACAAAAGTTGGGTCCCTGTTTTGATAAGTTAAAATGGGGCGTGTTGTGTAACCACACAACAATACTTTGCCTTTATTTTTCTTCTTCTTGCGGTCAGGACACTTGTTGGCAAAGTGTTCTCCTTTACAGATATAGCAGGTAGGTTTCCATTTCTTGGAACCCTTTTTCTGTTTATCTCTTTTCCTGAAATATGCTTTTTTCTTAGGATAATTTTGCTTAAACTTCTTCTTCTTCTTCTTCTTATATGGCTTTTCATATTCTTCACAGCAAGATGTTTTTCCTTTCTCAGAAAATTGATTCGAAGGCATAATCTGGTAACATATAGATGAAGATAGTAATGGCTGTACCCTTTTAATCTCTTTCTTTGCTTTGCCTTCTTCACAAATATCTTCATTAATCTATTGCAGAAATTGAACTAACTGAGGATAGGTTAGTTCTTTCATCTCTATATTCTCAACAACCAGATTCTCAAGAACTTTTTTGTGATAGAATTCTCCTATCACATTACCAAAACTTTTGAGAAAAGTAGTGAACATAAACTCATGGTTTTGTTCACGTCCTCACAAATAAAAATTCTCATACTGAGCATCACAGTATTTCTTAAAATACCGGAGGTCTTTACATTTACCCTTGATGAACTTGTTGTAGGCTAATTTCTCACGAACATCTATTTTGCCTACAAAGAGTCAAGTTCACTGAGCACATACTTGATCTGTACCTCTATCCAACAGAGTCTCTCTGTATCCATCATCAAGGCGATCCCAGACATGACGAGCAATGCCAGTCATTGCATTTAGAGCTTGCTTGATAACCTGTTTTTCTTCTGCATCAGGATTAGTGGAAATATAATTTGTAATCCAAGCTCTCATTGCATCTATGGTTCTTGTATTTTCTACATCTTCAAAATGATCAAAATTAACAAGAGGAGGAGTGTCTGCTTTTAGGGTCTGAATATTTTTAAATGAATCAACAGGATTGGATCCAGTAGGATTACTACCAGAACCACGAGCCATTTGAAATTTACCTTCAGCCTGTTCGGCTGGAGTGGTTTCTCTTAGTGTTCCGGAAGAGGGATCATAGACTTTTTCAATCACGGGCTTTTTTACATCTATCTTTAATTGAGGTCCTTCATACTGAGCTTGTAGATAACCCTTGGCACTAGAAGGGAAGTTCTTTGTTTTCACAGTCTGCTGGTGTCGAACAGTGTGAGTCACTGTTTGAATAGTCCAGGATTCTTCTTGGAGAGCAGACTTTATATCAGAGCATTCTGACTTGATGGAATCGCTTATGAGAAGTTATGATTGTGCAACTGAATGAACTTCTTCAGAGATTTCTGTAAGTCTCTGACTATTATGTTTCACATGAATATTTGTTGTATTCAGTTGTGAACCCAGCACATCACAATCTAATTTGACTTCACTTCTAACTTTTTGCAGAAGTTCTGTTTGTTGATCTAAAGATCTTTGCTGAGCAATCCACCATGTCTCAGCTTCTTTTTTGAACTCATTGTACTGAACTTTGAGTTCTTGAAGATCTTTATTCACAGAGTTCATCCATTGATCTGTGAGGCACTTTTCAAAATGCTCTAGAGTTGAAATGAGAGAATGGAAATTCTCTTGGGCACTAAGGTGTGCCTTCTCAGCTTTAACTACTTTGATCTGATGCCAGATCTTTCTATCCTCAGCAAGAAGCATAGATTTCCTAAGACATAGATTTGTCCAGTTAAGCAATTTGCTTTGACTGGTTCCTTGGGAACTTTTAGCAGTAGGAAATAAATGTAAAGGCCAGAAATTAGCTTTAAATGTTCTGGTAGTATCATACAAGATGAAGTCTTTGAAAGGAGGTACAGTACCGGGGAGTATACAGAGACCTGAGGGCATATTGAAGACCTTTTCTTGAGTCTCAGAGATTTCCTGTTCAGGTATGGTAGCTTGCCGGGCTGACATCATACAGACATGGCCTGTCTTTGGAGGGAAGACAAAGGAACAATCTTCGCATCTATACAACCCATTATCTAACTCGGAAAACCTTTTATGGGTGCAAGACGACTGAAGAGGAATACTTGAGGTACTAACCTTAGGTAATGAAAATAAACGTTCAAAACCCTGAGAGGGTTGCAATCTTACGCTCTGCGAGCAAGGAAGAACATTAACAGATGGGCCAGGTTGAGGAAGTGTAGTCACAGATGGACCAGGTTGATTATAATTAAAAACCCTTTCTGTTCTCATAGAGGATCCAGGGCGCGAGACTGGCTGGTTGCCGGATAAGAACTTAATTATTGCCTGATCATCTATTTCATCAATTGAGATGCCTCTCAATTGTGGCTGTTTCTCATTTTCTACTTCTGCGTGATTGTCAGTATCCCAAAGATCTAATGCCCATTCTTCAGGCATTTTGATATCCTTATGTTTGACTATTTTGGGAGCAGTCAGCTGTGTGCTATCGCTGGAGGATGTCCAAATGGTTGACAGACCTTCAAACCCTTGGTCTCGCCTGGGATTTATCATGACAGGGATGACCTTATTATACAGGTGATAATGAACCAGGAAGATAAGGGAATGGTCTACAGACTTCTTTTTCATGAATAAGTTCATGGTCTTAAAGTTATATTCTAGAACATCTTTTAGATTTCCATCTTTAAGACTAACTGGGAAGTCAAGGAGACAATCAACAAAAATAGGTCCTTTGGACATAGAATCACAACCAGCACTAAGTAGGGAGTGAGACAGTTTATAGAACCGGGCATCTTTTAGCATCATTAAAACAATGATGGGTAAGCCTTTTCTGTAATGACCATAGATTCCTATTCGGACGTAGGACAGATGCATAAACTGTGGGTTATTAGAATTAGCAAAGGCTTCCTTCTGAAACTTAGCAACAAGGGCATCTGAGAAAGTATTTAACTTACCCTTACTTCCACCTATAACAACATGTTGCAGAGTGGCAACATGACAACGTTGTGAAGTTTTATAACCAAACCATTTCTTAAGTCCGACATTTGTATTAAACATATCCATCAAACTATTAGGGACATCCTTATAGATTTCAGACACTTTTATCTTAGGCACACGAAATTCACTATCAGGCATATTACTGGAAGAAACTTCATCTAAGACATTACTATTTACTTCAGGAGTAGAAAAGGAACTTTCATTATCAGCAAAGAAGTTGGTGAACTTAACTTCTATGTTGCGATCCGCGGTTAGGTCAGTGCCTTCCATAGCCGTTCCAGAAGTGCTTGCTTGATCCATTCTGCGCTCGAACCTATGCTCAAATCTGCGCTCGAAATGCAAATTACTGCCTCTATTCTGCCCTGACGCAACAAGCTTAACGGGACTTACACCACGAGGACTTACAACAGAATACTGGTGTGCATGAGCAATACAGAGAGCAATATAGGGAGCAATACAGATAAAAGATAAACACTTATTGGCGCGTTATGGTTAGACAACAACGATAAAAACAGACAATAACATCATCGGCTCTGATACCAACTTTGTAACACAGCTGCAAATGACAAATGAAGTGCGGAATAGAATATCTGATACGTAGAAAAATCTTATGAATATTATTCTGACGAACACTCAGGAACATTACATTCATCATCTTACAATGCGCGCTGGCATAGATCTAGTTCTTAACTGTGGAAAGCATGCATAACAGAGAAAGAGCGAATACTCTTATATCTTATGCAGACTTCCAACATTAAGAGCTTAACTATGAAAATTGAAACTAAATCCTGACGAAATACAAATTGACAACTGAAGACTCAAACTCAGAACTAAGACAGACTCTAAGGGATTTCACTTCGCTAGAAATCATTGAGAAATGCAAGCGGCTCGATGTCCTTTTATAGGAAAAGCGAGTAGAACTTTTAACCCTGATCTCAGACTTCTTTGAAATCCGTCCACAAAGAGTCGACACGTAGCAAGCCTTATCCGAAGGATGACCCGATTGAGGATAAGGATTCCTCTGGTGGGACCAATTCATCCGTGAACAAGATAAGGTCGACCGACCGACACAACTTTACAAGATTCTCTTTTATCACGAGAGAGATAACTCGTGCTTACGATAAGATTGTAAGCTAACCCCTTTTACCATGGTGTGGCCCACGTCTATCATGTTTTTCTCGAGATGATAGATGTTCTCGATGGATGATAGGCCCATCCATTAGCCTAGGACCCAGTACTACCCTATTAAATACTTAACCCCCTCACTCCAAACCTAAAATAAGTCTTAGGAAAGGATTAAAAACAAGTGATTTTCAAGGTTTCAACCAATGGTTTTCTCATTTGCATGTTTAAATACAAAACCCCCCTTTCTAGGCCTCAAAACCTAGGGCTTGCTAGATCTCCCACTTCCAATCACTTCCAGACCTCATTCAAAGGTCTAACACCATTTCCTTGACCATATTAACCCTTAGCAAACATAAAGCCATCACCTTATTAAGGTCAATCTCCTGCTTCTATAACTGAGCCACAGTTTCAATGCTCTTTCCACATGCAATCTCTGACTTTCAACGGTGATCACCTGCCCATTTGCACTCCTCCTACTTTGTTAGGGTTAGAAATCATAATATACATACAATAAAGGACCTATTCCATGAGAACTAGGATCATACATTCATGGAAAGGTCCTATGAGACATTGAAACTTCTCAAAATGCTCAGGACAGCCTGCTGTTTTTTGTAACAGTCAATATAAACAGAGATAAAACTAATCTAAAAACCTTCTCAGAGCATGAATAAGGTCTGATACTCTTAAATGAGGATCTAAGACATTAAACAAGCATCCAACAATCAATAGATCAATAGAAACAAGAAGGAGATGCAAGATACGGATCTAGTGATACCCACTCTTCAGGTTAACCTTTGTGAAGTACTTGGTTCCACTCAAATAGTCCATTATGTCATCCATTCTGGGTAATGGAAATCTATACTTGATCGTGATCTTATTGATGGCTTGAGATTCTATACACATTCTCCACTCTCCATCGTTCTTTGGTGCTAGTACTACAGGTACCAGACATGGACTTAGGCTCTCTCTTATCAATCCCTTCCTCAACAACTCCTGAACTTGTCTGTTCAACACTTCACTCTCTGTTGGAGTCATTCTATGGACTACCTTATTTGGCAAACTAGATCCTAGTATCAAATCCATTTGATGACTTATCTTCCTCATTCGTGGTAAACCTTCTGGTACATTATCAGAGATAATGTCCTAAAACTATTCTAACATATTTGAAACTTCTGCTGGTACATCTTCACATTTCTCTTGACTAATCTTAGGAATCAATGCAAAGCAATGATGCTCATTCTTCATACTCTACAAAAAATTTCTACCATCTACCAAGCAAATTCTGGCTTTACTACATACCTTTTCTTCCACATCCTTCAAGGGCTTCAACTTATGACAAACTCCATCCTTTGTTAGGGAGTATGTGTTTGCATGGCCATCATGGATAGTGCTCCTATCATATTGCCATGGCCTCCCCAACAGCATATGACATGCATCCATTGGTATGATATCACACAGCACCTCATCATGGTAGTCCCCAATCTTGAACTTCACTAAACACTTCTCATTGACCAAAGCTCTATGGTCATTCTGTAACCATGCAATCCGATATGGATGCAGATGCTTTCTTCTTGTCAACTTCAACTTGTCAACCATCTCCTCTAAAACAAGATTATTAGTGATTCCACTATCAATAATAATATCATAACACGTACCTTCACATTTGCACCTTGTGTGAAATAAACTCTTTCTCTCATTGGGTTCTTTCTCCTCATTCAACAAAGTTCTTCTGACAACTAGGGTTTCTCCCCTTTCAGCATCTTTAGAGTGCTTAGATTGTGCATCTTCATCTACATGTGCAACTCATGCATTACCTTCAGGTCTTCTATTCATCCTTCCTTGATGTTGTGGACACTCGTATGCTTGATGCCCTTCTTCTCCACATTGGAAACAAGTTCCTCTGAAACATCCTCTTCTGAGTCCTTGTCCAGGTCTGCCCCTTCCTCTTCCTCTTTGCTCACCACTGTTATGGTCATGAGGGTGATAGGCATTATCCCCTCTCTAATTTTGACTGGTGCCAGCTTCTTCACTTTTCTTTTGATCTTCATTACAGCCTCGATAGGATCTTGCACCAGTCCTTTTGCCTTGACATCTTCCCCTTTGCTTGCTCTCAAATCTTTTATTCATCTTCTCTTCCACCTTCAGGGAAAACTGGTATGCATCTTCTATGGTGGTCATTCTGACCAGGCTCAGCTCCTCTTGAATACTTGGTCTAAACCCATTAATGTAATAGGATACCTTCTCCTTGTTGGCCTCTACATGATCTGTCCTAATAGTAATCTTATTAAACTCTTCTGTATACTCCTTAACAGGCTTGTTACCTTGCTTCAGTCCTTGCAGCTTCTTTAGCAACTCCATCTCATAATCTAGAGGAATGAACTACTTCTTCAGTTTCTCCACCATCTGATCCCATCTAGTGATATTTCCCTTTCCTCTTTTGTTCCTCTCTAATTGGACCTCCTTCCACCAAATACTAGTGTGACCCTTCAACTTTGTTTTTCAAACTTGACCCGATCTGGGTCCTCCACATCTTCATACTCAAAATACTCCTCCATATCATTGATCGAATCAATAAGTTGTTCTAGATTCAAATCTCCAGAATATGTAGAAACTTCGATCCTAGGCCTCTTTCTGATCTTCAAAATGGCCCTCAATAGCCTAACTTCTACAAGATCTCCTACAGCTTCTTGTTCTTCCTTAGATACCTCTTCTTCAGCTTCATCTTCGCTTTCTTCTCTTGTTCTCGGCTCAAACCTTCTTCGTAGCTCCTCTTACAATGTATCGATTTGCCTTTGTAGGGCTCTAAAACCCTCTTCTATCAAAGCATTCCTCCCAATATGATTTCTTCGTGGATCCATCTTGATCTCCATAGCAAACCCACAACCTTAGGTCCTAGTGCAAACTGCCTCATGGTCGGTGATTTGTCTATACACTCAGGAACCCTTGCTCTGATACTGCTTGATGAAGGGGGTAAATCATAAAACACACAACAAAAAAATTTACACAGAAAAATAGATTTTTTTTTATTGATTTTGACAACTTACTACAATACAAAAGCTTAGTTACAATCAGGGGAATCAACCCTCCACAGGCTGCAACCCATTACAACTTCCTCTCACAAGACTCTAGAATCATCTGCCATTTGTGACTCCAAATCTACTAGGGTTTCTATTTTCTCACCTATTCTTGACTCTACACTTCCCCCCCTTAACTCTCCTATTGCCCAGGTTTCCCAAAAATGGTTATTAATAGGCCTTTTGGCAGCCAACAACCTAATTTCAAAATTTGCATCTCCCTCCAAAAATAGGTCAACTTCCAGGAGCCATAACTTTTAATCCAGGTGTATGATTGATGAACCATTTTATGCGTCAGAAAGCTCATAGAGTGCTTTACGTGATAAGAACCCGCTCTGCTAGTTCTGGCCATTTTCAGGCCTTTACGGGGCTGTTTAGTGCCTCAAACCTGAGTTTGAATAATTTTTAGGCATTTTTTGGGAAACAAAAACTTTAATATCTTTCATCTTGCAAATGATCTTTGCATGATTCTTTCGCAAAAGGTCATATTTTTTTCAGTTATGAAGCTTCTTGTAAAATTGCACTTCATTCCATACCCAAAAGTAAACTTTCTAAAAATAGTAGGTTGCTATTTTTAGCAATTTAGAAAAACTGAAAGTTCTACATCATTATTCAAGCAATTATGGAACCAGAACCACAAATTTTGAAAAGAAATGGAAAGAACATCAACAATTTTGAAATACATCTATTTTTGGGTGGTACAAGATTGCCCTTACACCACTGGATGCTCCACTAACCTATTTTGTTTCATTTCCTTTTTATTTTCTTACTCTTATCAGTCTTGGCTTCTTTTTTTGCAATGAATGAATTGAGTAGAGCGGAGTGCTTAAAATTTCTTGATGCTTGGACCTGCTCACCTTCTCTCAATATAATCACTATACCATGTTGCCCTCTATGTTTAATACTTGGGCCTGTGGTGTTTTGGAGAAATCTTTTTTTTAGAAATGATAGGTCCAGTATGAGATGAGAGATGGGTGTAAGCGGTTTGGGGAGAAGAGAAGGGAATTATAATCATGCTTGTGTATGCAGATGGTGCGGAAGAAAAACAAATCAATTGTCTACACATAGTCGTGGGGTTATGCCTTCCTTACTATACTACCCCGTCGAATTTAACAAGTATTGTGGGAGGTGTAAATGGAGGCAAAATTGCAACAACTGGGTACATTTACATTTTTGCTTCCCCAAACCTGACGGATTAGAAGTGCAGTAGGTTGGTTTCTTCTCATTAAAACCCTAAAGGTAAACCCTAACTCAGAAAGGCTCAAAACCTTAACCTATTTTGTTTCATCTACTTTTTATTTTCTTACTCTTATTGGTCTCAGCTTCTCTTCTTTGTTGTGAATGATTGGAGTAGAGCAGGGTGTTTAAAATTTCATCGTAGTGCAGCACATGGGTGAGATTAAGCTCTCAATTTGTTGAGAAGAGATGGAAACCTAGATGATAAAAAAGAGAAATGTATGCTTTTATTGTTACTCCACCACACGATATTTTGAATTGTTTTCACTATGGCTGCATATATACCATCTACTGAGACATTGAATCATTCTTGGGCTCCATATGCTATTGGGCATCATATTCGCATGTAGGTTCTAGGGTTTTTTATTAGCCTTCCTTTCTTATGAGCTTTATGAATATGGGTTCAAATCTGTTGCCATTCATTTACTAGAATTATTTCTGGTATTAATCTGACAAGTGAGACGATTATTTTGTAGGTGGATTGAATAGGAAATGTTTTGCAAGCTTGGATTTTAGGTGCAGAAGTAAAGGTTCTTAAGATTCAAATCCAAATGAAATGAATTTGGGTTCAAATATGTTGCCATTCATTTGCTAGAATTATTTCTTGGTATTAATCTAACAAGTGATGCTTATTTTGTAGGCGGACTGAATAGAAAATATTTTCCAGGCTTGGATTGTAGGTGTAGAAGTAAAGGTTCTTGAGTTTCAAATCCAAATGAAACTTTCAAGAAAAGAAATTCATTGATATAGAGTGATTTTCTCTTTTTATGCCTTTTTGAATTCTTCAATTCTTCAATAAATGATGTAAAACAACCAATGAGGCACATCATTTATATTTTTTGACTTGGTAGTGAGGCTGAAATCAATGAGATTTCTATTCAGCCAGTGAGGCTATAACCAGTGAGGTTTTGTTTTTCCAGTGAGGCTTAATGAAGTAAATTTTTCAAAGTGATCAATCATATTTGTTCAAGCATTTCAATCTTCATTTCATGGTGCTTCTCTCAACATTTGAATATCTATAATACTTGAAGTTTATATTCATAAATTTATGAGAATTAATTAAGTTAGACTTGATTTCTAACTTGAATCACTGATTCACCCAGATAAATGACTAAACCATGACTAAATAAATGACTACCATGACTAAAATAAATGACTACCATGACTAAATAAATTACTACAATGACTAAATAGATGACTACCATGAATAAAATAAATGATTACCATGAGTAAATAAATGACTACAATGACTAAATAAATGGCTACCATTACCAAATAAATGACTACCATGAATAAATAAATGACTACCATGACTAAATAAATGACTACCATGACTAAATTAATGACCACTTAACAACAATAAATAACTAAATATACTACCAAATTGATTAATCAAAACAACCAATAATTGACTAAAAATGGCTTAGTCATGAGTTTGGCGCGTTATAAATGACTAACAATAAACTACTAATGGTCACGCGACCAAGCTTAGTCACAAATATGTAATTTTTAGTAGTTTTTTAGTCATTTATTGTTGTTTTCTACTAGTGTCATATGCATTGCCTGAATCAAACTTTCTGAGTATCCTACAAGGTCCAAACTTCTTCATCATCAACTTGTTATATGTCTCAACTGGAAATCTTTCTTTTCACAAGTATACCATCACTTCATCTCCAACTTCAAATTCTATCTTTTCTTCTCATTTTCTTGCTCCTTATACTTACTGTTCATCTCCTCCAAATGCTTCTTCACCTGCTTATGCATTGTCTCCATATGTCCTACAAATTCTTCTGCTTCTGCACTTCTCTTTTCTTCCATGCTAATATCTCTTAACTCTGTAACTGCTCTAGGGTTTACTTTGGTAACAATCTCAAAAGGTGTTCTTCTGATACTCCTATTTACTAAATTATTATATGCAAACACTGCTTGTGAAAAAATCAAATCTCAACTTCCTACCTTCTCTCCAACCAGACATCTCAATAGGTTTCCCAAACTCCTATTCACTACCTCTGTCTGTCCATCAGTCTGTGGATGAAATGCTGAACTAAATTTCAATTTTGTCTTCATATTTTTTCCAAAGTACATTCCAAAAACATCCAAGAAATCTTATGTCTCTATCTAAAATTATGCTCTTAGGTAATCCATGTAGTCTCACAATCTCCTTGAAAAATAGGTCAGCTATGTGCACTGCATCAGTTATTTTCTTACAAGGTATAAAATGTGCCATCTTTGAAAATCTATCCACCCCTACAAATATTGAATCATGTCCTCTTTTTGTCTTTGGCAATCCCATTACAAAATCCATACTTATGTCTTCCCAAGGTCTCTTCAGTACTGTCAAAGGTTTATACAATCTAGTATTCTAACTACTCCCTTTTGTAACTTGACAAACACTACAATTTTGCACAAATTTCCTAACATCCTTATGTATCTAAGGCCAAAAGTAATTTTCACTTACCAAAGCCACTATTTTATCAATGCCAAAGTGTCTTTCTAATCCACCATTGTGCTTCTCTTTGATCACATTGTATCTCATTGAACTTAATGGTATGCACAACTGATTTTCTCTAAACAACATATCTTCTTGAATGAAATAGTCCAACCACTTACTCCTATCTATCATAACAGGTTCCTTACATGCTTTCCAAGGTTCTGCAAAATCAAGATCTTCCTCATACATGTTCTTCAATTCATCAAATCCCAACACTTCAACTCTCATCTCTGTCAGCAAGTTTCTTCTCCTACTCAATGCATCTGCAACTTTGTTTGATTTTCCACTCCTACACTTCAACACAAATGTATAAACCTACATGAACTCTACCAATGTCATATGTCTCTGATTCAACTTACCTTAACTGTTCAAATATTGTAAAGGTTGATGATCTAGATGTTGATAACTGAGAGGGGGGGTGAATCAATTATCTTAATTATTTTAGCTTTCTGAACTTTCTTGATAATTAGTGCAGCATCAATTCGAACAAGCAAACATAAGTATGAAATAGAAGTACACATGACACAATATTTTTGACATGGAAACCTTGTTAAGGGAGAAAACCATGGGGTGATTAACCTAAGATTGTATTCTCTGTTAGAAGAATGGAAGTACAAAATGGCACTTGCCAATTAGGGCTCACTGCCTGAGCACACTGCTCACAAGAGGCATACTGCCTACAAGAGACACATTGTCTACAATTTATAAAGAGTGTAATACAATACTTAAACTGATAAGAAGCATCAACATATAATGGGGTTCAGTTCCAGTTAGGCTTTGTATACTGATCTACTACACTTCATCTTTCCTCTTCTTTTATGCTGCTCTTCTATCACATACTGGATCTTCCTTTCTTCTTTTATTCATCTCTACTACTTTTCTTCACACATCACTTTCAACTACTACACCTCTCATAACTAAATCTATCTTGTATATATATCTGCACAAGTGATTTCATCACCTTTCTAGTTGGCACTCGGAATAGTCAATATTTTGCCTAAACTCTGATCTGTCGGCTGAATCCTTGCTTACCAAGTAATGCGGATCAAGGATATACTTGTGGAAATCATTAATAATGTTGGCCAAACATAATTCATACCTTCATAACCTTTACCAATATCAATAACACATCCGGAATAATGTCTAATGTTTTGCCTGTCAGTTCTTCCTCTGTTCACACTGTCACTTGGGAACCTGACACTCAAGCATTCACATCTCTTTATCCTTTTGACACCGGAGGCTCAAACCTTGGAATCTATCAGTCAAGATACTCCTCTTGACTTCCCCAAATCCACACTTCACTGAGATACTTCTACTGAGAGATCCGGACCTGTCTATCGGACCTTACTAACTGCTCTGTTCTTGTTTACCGGACCACAACATTCTTCATTCTAACTTCTCGTATAGACATACCATGTCCTGCAGATGTGTGGGATGAACTTTGTTGCCATCAATGACAACATTCATGAATCCATATAGTGTCTCTTGCCAATAATCTCCCCCTTTGGCATTGATGGCAACACTTAGTGAAAAATAACTAACTGTTTACACTATGCTCCCCCTTGGCTGATGCTCTATTTTTATATACATTTTCTGGAGCTCCCCCTTAGTTGGATTCCTTATTTTTCACTGCTCTTCACTCTCCCTTTGACATCAATGGCAAAGGGTAGGGTCCGCATATCAAAACTTTTAAAAATTCAAATATACTTAGCTGCCTAAGTATATACATATGGCATACTTACATATACTGAAGTATGTCTTCAATTGAATAAGTTCTGTAGCCCAACTTTGTTTCATTCTGTCCAAAATTGAAATATGACTGCTCAACAGGAATGCAAACACATATGCCCTTTTTAGATTTGTTGGATCATTGGTCTGGGCTATGATTTGAGCTTCACTTATGGCCTCATGCATGGCCTCTAACTTAGGGACAATGATCCTTCTAAGTTCACCCATCCGGCTAATTATGTTCTTCCTTTCCTTCTCAAAATTCTTTATTGCATTTGTGATTGCAATAGTCTGACACTCCTGATTTACTATGGAGGATGAGAGAGGATCAAAACTTTGAGACAGACTTAATAGTTTATCCTCTTGTTCTTTTACTTTCCTCTCAATATCTTTGGTCACTGTGGGCCAAGCTAAGTAAAATTTGTACATATTTCTGCCATCTTTAAGAGCATTTTCCAAGCTTTTTATCCCAATGTCCATAACTCTTCTATAATTTGTTATCAGACCTTGTACTTCAGAGAATCTCTTATCCAAAAACTCTTTCTGAACCTTTTCTTCAGCTAACTTCTCTAGAGAATCAAAATGTGTGCTAACACTATTGACTAGAGTTTTGAGGTTACTGGAGGAAGAGACTATGGGATCCTTTTGAAAAGATGGCATGATCTTTTCCAACACTCCAGATCCTGCCTCTATAAGCTCACAGTCTTCATGTGAGATTTCAGTAGTTTCTCTTTGACCTTCGCATTTGCAAATGAATCTATTTTCATTGTTTGCACCAGAGATAGAGTGAAAATTTAATGGCCCTTTTAATAGTTCCGATTCATCAATCTCCATAGTTGCTTTTGTTAAAAATTCCTTGACTGATTCTGTAGTGTCTCTTGCCGGAGATAGATTTTTCTTTTCTTCTATAGTCACAGAACTGTCTTTTGGAGCTTTCTCCCCTTCCACAACCTTTGTACTGATATCTTCTTTTCCCTTCATCTCTTCTTCTTTCTCCTTTATTCTTTCTTCTCCTTTGGATCTGGAGTCAGTAGGGGAACCCGGAGGAGTGATGTTGGTCTGTTCATGGGCCACCTCTTCCGGAGCAGAGGATTCCAAATCCTTAGCTGCTTCTGCACCAGTATTCATTGCCTCTTCTATTGTTTTCTTAGTAGATTCTTTTGCAACACTTGTGGTTGAGGGGTCAGTACCCAAGTCCTCTGTAACAGGAAGATTAAATCTTTTGAAGGCCTTCCAGAGGATCTCTTCTGTGTCCTTGTCTACCTTGTCAGTCTCACCAAGCATAAGTTGATTCATCCTTGCTTTGCTTCTAAACTCATCCTTACAATCTTTGAATACCTTATTCATTGTGTTGGGGTTGATTGAAGGATATAGCTGGATTGCTAATTGTTCCCAGATTTCTAGGTCTTTGGCTTGGGCATTGTTCTTTCTTATTTCTAGTTCATTCTCCAAGCTTTTGGGGATCAAATATATAATTTCAATGAATGCTTTGTTGTAGATATTTAGATACCTGACTGTGGCATCTTGTAATATCTTCTAATCTGCTTCACCATAATCATCATAGAACTCAACCATTAGCTAAAGATTTCCATCCACTGTGACTGATTTGATTATCATCAATGTGAAGAGTGGGTTTTTCAACATATTCCTCTATCTTTTCTTCTTCCTTCTGTTTGGTAGAGGGTTGGTCAGATGTTTTCTTCTTTTTATTCATTGTCCTAATTTCTTCATCAGATTTAGTCTCCTCTTCATCCTTTTGACTGGCATAGGCTCTTGTAGCTTTTGTCTTTGTTCTTTTCTCTCCTTTACCAGATGATTGTACTTTTGATTCTGATGTCCTTGAGCCTTTAGCAGTGGTAGGTGCAGATCTCTTTGATGATCTGGTCTAGGTGGAAGGTTTTACCAGAGCACTTTCCTCATTTTTCTTTTCTTCCTTCTTCTTCTCTTTCTCAGCCCTTTCCATCTTTTTCCTATGGGCATCAAGTGCCTCCTTTGAGATGCCAAGGCCTTGGGCAACATTTTCTACTTCTTTTCTCACCTTCCTCTTGATCTTAGGTTCTCTGAGTTCCACATGAATCTTTACACTTAGCTCCTCAAAGGTTCCAAACCTTTTTGCCTTTGGATCCTTTGGCTGACTTAGCATGTGTTGAACATGCATCTCCACAATTTGTTCATCAACTTCATACCCCATGGGCATGATCCATATAGTTCTTGGTTCTACTGCTTCCATTAGGCATTGATTAGTCTCTACCATAAAACATACTGTGTCTTTATATTTCTCAACAAGAGACTGGGGAATCCTTTCTCTTGCTTGCATCATGTTCTAAAAATTCTTGAAATATCCCCACAGGGCTGTATTTCTTGCTTTAGCATCCCCAAGTTCATGCAAGTAATCTCTGATCTGAATTGCTATCGGTTTATCATTTTTCCATATCCATCCATTTGATCCGGGCAGCTCATTCATGAAGTAGAAAAATAGGCATATTATTAGTCCACCATATTTAAAGGAGTTTTTCTTGTCCTTTTTGATCTTCTATATGTTTTCCATTAGTTGGCTCAAAAGAAGTTCACAGAGATGATATTCTATATTCTTTCTCAGCATCTCATAGGTAGTGTATACTACAGTTCCAGATACTGAATTCTCCCTACTGGAATGATATATATTGTATCTTATTATCATAGATGCATACTTGATATTTAGGTCAGTAATATCTTCAATGGTCATTGCCCTCTTATCAAATTTTGATCTGGTGGCCTCTGTTACAATGTTGTTTTTGACAGATTTGAGGACAGGAATTACTCCAGAGGAGTGTAAACCAGTTACTACCCTAATTGCTTCCTTGGTGATTTTGCAGGGTCTGTTAAGCCATAGAAAGTTGTCATGTACCCTACTCAACACATACCGTACCCATTCATTTTCTTTAAAGCAGGGGAAATGAATGAAATAATCAAAATGTTTCTCCTAGATGCCCTTATATTCTGGTTTAAGCTCAAAAGCATCATCTATCAATTGTTTATGATAGATATCTCTTAGTTTGAATTCCCCAAACTCTTCAACATTTGCGTGTATGTAAACCCTAATATCTTCTGTGTCCAAAAGACCATGTGGAACACTAGAGAAGGATCCTAGGGGATGTACCTCCAAGGATTTGTATGGATGCTTCTTAAATATGGGGTGAGGTCTATCAAAAATCATTACTATATTCGGAGTAGCCATCATCAAAGAATCTTACTGAGAGATATCAAGAACGAAGAATACCTTTTACGCTGTTTAGGGCACACACGATGAAATCCGGATTGAGTTGTATGAAGAATCATCTTTGTCTTTGGGAGAGGTAGTTGCAGAGCTCCTTTTCTCTTTTCTTCAAATGTGAGTGTACAAATGATGGACGAATGAACTCTTTTATTTCTAAGAAGCCCTAATTTTCATTCTGCAATAAATGCGCAACCTAACTCATTCCGGTTTGCCTTGTTTGTCTTATTCAGAGACAAAACCTTTCCGGATCACTGAGATAGATTTCAAAGTTATTCTAGGAGAGTAGTGATAATCTATCTTTCTTTCATTAGTCATTTGATCTATTTGTAGATCAAGACACCATAGTTTGAATCATACCAGACCAAACTTGTAAGGAATCTATTTTTACTGGAAGACTATTTTATCAGATCAATTCTGGTAGGATTAGATTCTTCAAATCTTCTTGCGGATCTCTCAAATCTTTACCATACCCCTTTTAGATGTTTCTTGTATGACCCCTTTTAATCTGTAGCTCTCCATGTGCCAGTTCTGACACTAATTGACTGGCTGGGGGAACAAGGTTTTCTTTGTGTCTCCCCTTGAGCCAGAGCTCACCTTTTAATTTCTGGGAGGAATATCAGCACCAGAGTCTGGTATAGATCCATCCCCTACATTCTCTGTACTTTTCTTCACCCAAATCTTGTTCATCTCACTTCAAACTTCATCTGCATTTACTTTTTGTTTTCCCTTATCTTGATTCTAATTATAATATACTAGACCTCTTCTATCCTGATTCTTGCTTCTACAGAATTTTGCTATATGACCAGATCTATTGCAAATTTGGCAAACAACATTTCTTTGCATATTTGATTGATATCCTCTTGATCTGCATTGATTAGCCATATGACCCATTCTATTGCATGCAAAGCATCTACCATTGAATGAATTATTTATTTGCATATTTCTGCATTCATGAGATTTGTGACTATACCTTTTGTAGTTGAAGCACTGTCCAGAGAAGGATGTATTTGTTTGATTCATTCTCCTTCTGCACTGATTAGCTTTATAACCAAAGTTATTGCAGCTGTGGCAGTATCCATTGAAGGATGAATATCTTTGAGCATTAGGTTGCCTTACCGGAGAACTTCTAGGTTTGTTCCTTGGATTTTCTGATCTAAAATTCTTCTGACCAGATCCAGAGCTTTCTCCTTTCTCATATCCCAAACCACACTTGTCATCTACCTTTTTTTGTCTTTGAAGAAGAACTTCAAGTTGGGCAGAACTTATCTTGAATTTCTCTTTATGTTCATTTGCTATTTGAAGATCCTTTTTGAGAGAGACAATTTGATACTCAAGTTTTTCTTCATTATCTTTAGCATATTCAAGATCAGATTCAAGATGTCTGATAATTCTATCCATCTTGGGGCAATCTTCTAATTTCTCCTTAAGAGATTATCTTAGATTATCTTCAGTTTTTCTTTTCTCTTCAATCTCTTGGGTAAACATTATAACTCCTGATTCCATTTCGTGTCTTACCATAATGATTTCTTTTGATAATTTTTCACATAACTGGGTTTTCTCCTTCAGGTCTTCATTTGCATCTTTTGCTTCACCTTGACTTGCCAATTGCTAAAGTAGCTCCTTTCTTTTTTTCATAGAGAGACTTAATTTGTCTTTTAGTTCTCTCATGAAATCATCAGCCTGTTTGAGTCTTTCCTTTAATTCATTAACTTCAGAGTTTGACTGGTCAAGATCATCAAGGGCAGTCTTGAGTTGCTCCCTTAAACCATATGCATCCGTTTGGATTCCAAGATCTTCCTCAAGCTGTTAGACTCTGTTTAGGAGGAACTTAGCTCTGATACCACTTGTTGATAACTGAGAGGGGGAGTGAATCAGTTAACTTAATTATTTCAGCTTTCTGAACTTTCTTGATAATTAGTGTAGTATCAATTCAAACAAGCAAACGTAAGCATGAAATAGAAGTACACATGACACAATATTTTTGATGTGGAAACCCTGTTAAGGGAGAAAACCACAGGGTGATTAACCCAAGATTGTATTCTCTGTTAGAAGAATGGAAGTACAAAATGGCACTTGCCAATTAGGGCCCACTACCCAAGCACACTGCTCACAAGAGGCACACTACCTACAAGAGACACACTGTCTGCAATTTATAAAGAGTGTAATACAATACTTGAACTGATAAGAAGCAACAACATATGCTAGGGTTCAGTTCTGGTTAGGCTCTGTATACTGATCTGCTGTACTTCATCTTTCCTCTTCTTTTATGCTGCTCTTCTTTCACATACTAGATCTTCCTTTCTGCTTTTATTTGGCTCTACTTCTTTTCTTTGCACATCACTTTCAACTACTATACCTCTCATAACTAAATATATCTTGTATATATATCCACACAAGTGATTTCATCGCCTTTCTAGTTGGCACCCAGAATAGTCAATATTTTGCCTAAACTCTGATCTGTCGGTTGAATCCTTGCTTACCAAGTAATACAGATCAAGGATATACTTGTGAAAACCATTAATCATGTTAGCCAAACATAATTCATGCCTTCATAACCTTTACCAATATCAGTAACACATCTAGAATAATGTCTGATGTTCTTCCTGTCAGTTCTTCCTCCATTCACACTGTCACTTGGGAACCCAACACTCAAGCATTCACATCTCTTTATCCTTTTCACATTGGAGGCTCAAACCTTGGAATTTATCAATCAAGATACTGCTTTTGACTTCCTGAAATCTGTACTTCACTGAGATACTTCTGCTGAGAGATCCAGACCTGTCTGTCAGACCTTATTGACTGCTCTGTTCTTGTTTACCGGACCACAACATTCTTCATTCTGACTTCCGGTATAGACATACCATGTCCTGTGGATGTGTGGGATGAACTTTGTTGCCATCAATGACAACATTCATGAATCCATATAGTGTCTCTTGCCAACACTAGATACAACACAAACTCCTTAGGCAACAAGTAATGTCTCCAATTCTTCAGGGGTTGAATTATGGCAAAGAACTCTTGATCATAAATAGAATATCTTCTCCTTGTATCATTCAAATTTTCATTGAAATATCGTATAGATCTACCTTCTTGACTTAACACTTCTCCTATTGCATTCCCACTTGCATCACAATCTAATTGAAATACCTTACTAAAATCTGGTAATGCCAACATAGGTTCCTCTATCACTTTCTGCTTCAACAATTGAAAACTTTTGTCTACTCTTGATGTCTACTTGAAATCTTTCTTGTCTCCTCTCATTGTCTTTGTCATAGGGTTACAAAGTGAACTGAAATCTTTGATGAACTTCTGGTAGAAACTATCCAATCTATAAAATGATCTAACTTCTCCAATGCTCTCTAGTGTAGGGCATTCAACAATTGCTTTTACTTTCTTAGGGTCCATCTTCAATCTTTCCACAGAAGTCATAAATCCCATGTATACCAACTCTTCCTTCATGAAACAACACTTCTTGATATTTATCAGCAATTTCTCTTCTCTTAGTCTCTGCAATACTTGTCTAAGGTGCTGTAAATGTTCCTGTTTTGTCTTACTAAAAATTAGAATGTCATCCAGTTATAAAATAACAAACTTAGCCAAGAATTTCTTCAAGGCTTCATTTATCAACCTCATGAAAGTACTCAGTGCAATTGTCAATCCAAAAGGCATAACTAACCACTCATACAATCCTTCATTTGTCTTAAAAGTAGTCTTCCATTCATCTCCTTCTTTTATTTTGATCTAATGGTATCCACTCTTCAAGTCTATCTTTGTGAAATATTTTTCTCCACTCAGACAATCCATGATATCATCCATCCCAGGTAAAGGAAATCTATACTTAACTATGATCTTGTTTATTGCTCTAGAGTCTGTACACATTCTCCATTGTCCATCCTTCTTAGGTGCTAACATTGCACGTCTTGCACAAGGACTCAAACTTTCTCTGATCAAACCTTTCCTCAACAACTCCTGTATTTGTCTATTCAATTCTTAATTCTCTGTTGGTGTCATTCTATCTACTACTTTTTTAGTTAAACTAGTGCCAGGTATAAGATTCATGTGATGATTGATACTCTCGATAGCTGGCAATCCTTCTGGTACACTATTTGATATGATGTTTTCATACTTTGTCAGCAATTTAGCTATCACCTTCAGTTGTGATTCTTCAGTTCCCTTCTTTAATATTTTAGGCTTCTTACGGATCAAAGCATAACACATATTCTCATGTCATAAACCATCCATAAATTTTCTTCCATCTACCAAACAGATTCTAGCATTCCTACATACTTCACTCTTAGGATCATCTTCCAAAGGAATCAAAGTAATTATCTTTCCATTTGATGTTATAGTGTATGTATTCTTTCTCCCATCATGTATACCATTCCTATCATACTGCCAAGGTCTACCCAACAAAATATGATATACATCCATAGCCATAATATCACGTAAAACTTCATCATGATAAGATCCAATATGAAATTTCACCAAACATTGCTCACTCTCCAATACCTTATGATCATCCAGAATCCATGCTATCTAATAGGGTGTTTCAATCTTTCCAACTTTATCTTAGTCACCATCTCCTCAGAAACTAGGTTATTAGAACTACCGCTATCAATCACAACTTTATGACATTTACCTCTTGATTTGCATCTGGTTCTGAACAAACTTTTCTTCTACTGTGGTTCCTCATTCATCTTTTCTTGAAATAGTGCTCTCCTCATCACAACTGATTCTCCTTTCTCAGGTTTTCCAACTGAACTAGGTGATCAAACAGGTTCTTCTTCCAGAAAGGTTGTTCTCCCAATGTTCTCCATCCTCTTGCTTGTACTCCCTTGGTTACATTCAAATGCTCTATGTCCTTCACCTCCACACTTAAAACAAGTTCCTCTGAATGTTATCTTATCAGATCCTCTTCCTTCTCTTCTATATCCTTCACTCTGGTATGGATTAGGTTATCTCTATGGTAGAAAGTTTTATCATCTCTCTGGTATGCATTGTTATCTCTATCCTCCTTCTTGCATGTGTTCTCTTGTCTGTTCTGCTTCGTATATGATCTTTCTCTTCTGGAAAATTTTCTACCTCTCTGAAATTTACGTCCTCTAACTCTCTGTCTTTGATTATGTGTCTTATTCAACTTCTCTTCAACTTTCAAGGCAAACTTATATGCCTCTTTTAATGTATTCATCCTTACAAAACTCAGTTCTTCTTGAATGTTCAATCTCAGTTCATTGATATATCTAACCACTTCCTCCTTGCTTGCTTCACTATGTCCTACCCTTATGATCATCTTATGAAATTCCTCAGTATTCTCCTTCACAAATTTCTCCTTTTGTCTTAGGTTCTACAATCTCTTCAACAGTTCCAACTCATAGTCAGCAGGTACAAACAGATTCTTCAATTTTTGAAAGGAAGCTAGGTGTACGGAAAATGCTTCCTACACTAATCTATTGAGGAGAGGGCTATGCAAATTCAACTTTATCCTAACTATTAAAGCAATGTTAAACCATTAACATGAGATATTGCAGCAAAACACAAGAACCAGAAAGTGGACAGAGGAAGAGAGACAAAGATTTATGGTGGGGAAAACCCTTAAAGGGTGAAAAACCCCACACTCAGAAACCTATACAATGTATTAACAAATCTGAAAGAATGTTTACAATACACTTGCAATGCAAGCTTTAATGGTCTTTGACACTAGTGTCTGGAGTCAATCTAGCAGTATAACAGTACCTGTGAACCTGTGATACAAACTCCATCTCCAAGCACCTGTATATAAAGGAAATACAAGGCAATATTGGACCTATCTTGGAATAGGCATCCAACATGGCATCTTGGACCAAAACCCATGCCTAGGGACACTTCATTAACATTGTAGAATGTGTTGGACACTTGTCCACATCTACCATCCCAAAGAGGTCACCTATTCCTAAAATGGGCTATGACAGATGCTCTTATGACACTTACGATCGTCATAGAATCTATCATAGCAGTTACAACTTACAACTGTAAGAGAATCTGTCATACACATGCTATAAATAGCATATTCTCTTACAACATGTCATATTCCACCTTGGGACACCCAAATATGCCTTATTCAATGATGCTTCAAGACACATGTCATCACCTGTCTTACAACCTTCTATTCTTGACTCTTACATGTCATAGATTTGTCATAAGAATCCGTCATAACCATTTCGGTCAAACATTCCTTACACAACATAGAAGATGCTGACACATGGTAGAATATTCCTACCACTACGTGGGATGCCTATCTCCTCATGTGAGGACAAAAATACAAGTTGTCATAATCCATGTAGGATTGACACATCACCGTGCCACATCCCACAACATGACAATATGGATTTTCCAAATATTTAAAACATAGGCAATTAAATAGTAAATATAAACATTACAAATGCAGAGAATTACCAAGGTTGAGACACCTTAATTCCCAACATTCTCCCACTTGTCGAACACCTTGTAAGAGCCAATAAGAAAATAGGATTTAACTGCTATAGGCCAAGAGGCCGAAGACTCTGAACACCATCTAAACTTCTCTGTGCCCACTAGTTTCATCAATATATCTGCAACTTTCTTCAAAGTATCTACCTTCTCCAAATTTACCTTTCCATCCTCAACCATGTCCCTCATGAAGTGAAACTAAACATCAATGTGCTTGGTTCTTGCATGGAATGTTGGATTCTTTGCAAGGCAAATTGCACTCTAACTATCACAACTGATCATGATCTGACCTGCATCAACACTAGTATTTGAACACAATCTCTTAATCCAAATGGCTTCCTTACAAGCATGATTTGTTGTCATATACTCAGCTTCTATCATGGACAAAGCAACAATAGGTTATCGCTTACTCATCCAACTAATAGCACCACCAAACAGTGTAAAAACATAATCACTGGTGGATCTCCTACTATCAATGTCACTTGCCCAATCTAAATCCACAAATCCATGAATATCAATAGAATACGAAGGTCCTAAAACATTACCATGATAGAAAATGGAATACTCAGAAGTACCCCTCAAATATATGAACACTCGCTTAACTGCATCCCAATGAACTCATCCAGGATTAGCCATAAATTGACTAAGGACTCCCACTGCTTGGGTAATGTATGGTCTTGTGCAGACCATAGCATACATCAAACTACCAACAACACTAGAATAAGGTACTCTGCTCATGTCCTCCACCTCACTAGGAGATTTTGGACAATCCTTAATAGACAACTTAGTCCCCAAAGAAACGGGAACACACAATGGTCTACAATCTGCCATGCTGAATTTGTCCAACATGGTCTTCACATACTTACTCTAGCTTAACCAAAGTTTTCTGTTGGTTCTATCTCTTCTGATTTCCATTCCTAGAATGTACCTGGCTACCCCTAAATCTTTCATTTCAAATTAAGATGACAACTGAGATTTAAAATCAGAAATCATAGTCTTACCCTTCCCAATCAGCAACATATCATCAACATACAGTGCAACAATGAGAATACGATCACCATCAAATTTATAATATACACAGTGATCCAATTGCAATCTCACAAATCCAATTGACAACACAAAGGCATCAAACTTCAAGTACCATCTCCTAGGGGATTGCTTCAAACCATACAAAGACTTCTTAAGTTTGTAAACCAAATTTTCTTTACCTTTCACCATGTAATGCTCTGGCTATGAAATGTATATCTCTTCCTCCAAGTCACCATGAAGGAAAGTTGTCTTCACATCCATCTATTCTACCTCCAAGTCATAAGTTGTTGCAAGAGACAACAGGAATTAGATGGATGTCATCTTTGCAACGGGAGAGAAGATCTCACCATAATCTATACCCTCCACCTATGAATACCCCTTCGCAACCAATCTGGTCTTATACTTCTCAACACTACCATCTGCACCAATTTTCTTCTTGAACACCCATTTGCATCCAACGGGTTTCCATCTAGGAGGCAAAGGCACCAAGTCCCAAGTTTGATTCTTTTCCAAAGAAGCCATTTCTTCCTCCATGGCCTCCTTCCAGGAACCTACATCCTTCATAGCCAAAGCCTTTGATACAGTTCTAGGTTCATCACTGTTAGTAATCAAAGCATAAGCACAACTAGAATCAAGCAATATAAAACCAAACCTTTCAGTTTTCTTTCTTACTCGTGTAGACCTCCTCAAGAGCTAAGGTTGAGGTTCAGCTTCTTCTTCTGAGCTTTTCGAGTTGCTAGAGCTCTCCTCATCACCAGGTCCAACATTGTCTTTCTATTTAGTCTTCTAAGGGGTGAGAGGAAACTAAACAACATCCTCTATATTTTCTTTTTCTTCTGGCTACAAAATAGTGGAAGAAGGTGTAAGCTCTCTGAAGATGACACTTCTGCTATACAACACTTTTTCAACCACGGGGTCCCAAAGCTTGTATCCTTTTACACCAACACCATAGCTGATGAAGATGCACTTAACAGCTTTGTTCTCCAACTTTGACCGCTTCTCCCTAGGCACATGTGCATATGCCTCACAACCAAAAACATGAAGATCCCTTACTGAAGGCTTTCTACCAGACCACACCTCCATGGGTGTCTTTCCAACAAGAGATGATGTAGGAGATCTGTTTACCAGATAGCAAGAAGTGGCAACAGCTTTAGCCTAAAAAATTTGTTCTAGACCGGTTCCACTAAGTATACTCCTAGCCTTCTCTATCAGTGTCCTGTTCATCCTCTCTGTAACTCCATTTTGCTATGGTGTATATGGAGTTATCTTATGTCTTTCAATCCCAAGTTCCTTGCAATACTTATCGAATTCTGTAGAAAAAAACTCACCATCATTGTCAGTTCTCAAACATTTAATCTTTTTACTAGTCTGATTTTCAGTAAAGGCTTTAAACTCCTTAAACTTGCTATAGACTTCAGATTTTATTCTAAGAAAATAAATCCATGTCCTTCTACTATAATCATCTATAAAAGATACAAAGTATACAGATTTGGATAACGAAGGAACATTAATAGGAACAAACACATCAGAATGAATGAGGTCCAACACAATAGAAGACTTATGAGAACTTGAGTAAAACTGAACACAGTTTTGTTTTCCATAAATGCAATGTTCCCAAAAGTTGAACTCAAGATTACAATCATCTAACCCCTCAACGAGGTTCTTATTTTTCAGGGTACGCAAACCCTTCTCACCAATGTGGCCAAATCTCTTATGCCATAACATTGTCTTTTCTACAGGAAGTTTAACTTCCAATGCACGATTACAACCATCAAGATTAGAAACAACAGATTTCTTCACTGCTCATTCAAATGGTGGGGATGAAGTGACTATTTCCCTCTTCCTTGAGTCAGAAAAACTATTGTATTGTGTAATGCATGCTTCTAGCTGAAACAAAGTACCTCTCCGAGTACCCTTAGAAAGCACCATAGATCCTCTAGTCATCTTGCATCTTTCTTTTGAAAAGACAATCTGCACACCTGCATCATTCAAACTACTTATAGAAAGCAGGTTCCGTGCTAAGCCTGGGATGTACATAACCCCAGAGATCCCCTTCACTCGACCATCAAGGAATTGGATAGAGACTCTTCCATGACCAACGATCTTCAGATGAGAGTCATCCCCTAGATACCCCTTTCCACCATTGAACTCCTCATACTTAGTGAACCAGTCTCAATGTGAGGTCATGTGGAATGATGCACCAGAGTCGATTAGCCACACATCATCAAATGCATGGGTTTCCAGGGCTGCAATGAAAGCATCACCATCATCTTGTGACTTGTTAGAATCTGGATTAGGAGCTTTCTTCTTTTTCTTCTTCTCCTCTTTGCATTCCTTTCGAAAATGCCCGGTTTTGCCATAGTTCCAACAAAGAGCCTTGGACTTTCTAGGATATTTGGATCTCCCATGGGATTTGGATCTATCCTTCTCAGCTTTCTTGTCCTTCTTCTTCCCTTTCTCCTTAGGTCTTCCATGAACTGTAAGGGCCTCTTTGGCTGCCTCAAAAGACTTTTACCGCATCTCTTTAGACAACAGAGAAGAAACCACTTCCTCCATTTTGAATGTGGATGTGGTGCTTCCAATTTCCATGACAATATGATCCCATGAGTCTGGTAGAGAACAAAGCACGGTCATACACTGATCCTTGTCCTCCATCTTTACACCAATAGATGTCAATTGTGCAACCATCATGTTAAGGGTATTCATATGCTCAACCACAGATCCTTTGTCCTCCATTTGAAGAGAATACAACTTCTTTCTCAGAAAAAGTTTATTAACAAGGGATTTGGCTTGGTACACATCCCCTAACTTCTTCCAAAGGAGTTTTGTAGTGGTCTCTTCATGGACATTTAACAACACAGAATCAGTAAGACTAACTCTTATGAGACCCTTAGCCTTCCAATCCTTGAGATCCTAGTCATCTTGTGACATTGCAGCTGGCTTAGTTCCGTTCACACTATCCCAAAGGTCTCGGTAAACTAACATGTCTTCCATCTTGAGCTTCCACAGCTTGAAATTACTGCAATTGAACTTCTCTACTTCAAACCTTCCTGATGTACCTGCCATCTCCTTGTTGCAATAAGATATAGAATGCTCTACATAGACTCCCACTCAACCTAAGATTAGTTCAAAAAACCCCTACCCAACAACTAGGACCAAAGGTGATCAAGCTCTGATACCAACTGAAAGGAAGCTAGGTGTGTAGAAAATGCTTCCTACACTAATCTATTGAGGAGAGGGCAATGCATATTAAACTTTATCCTAACTATTACAGCAATGTTAAACCATTAACATGAGATATTGTAGAAAAACACAAGAACTAGAAAGTAGATAGAAGAAGAGAGACAAATATATATGGTGGGGAAAACCCTTATCATGTGAGAAACCCCACACTCAGAAACTTGCACAATGTATTAACAAATCTGAAAGAATTTTTGCAATACACTGGCAATGCATGCTTCAATGGTCTTCGACACTCGTGTTTGGAGTGAATCTGGTAGCATAATAGTACCTGTGAACCTGTGATACAAACTCCATCTCCAAGCACCTGTATATAAAGGAAATACAAGGCAATATTGGACCTATCTTGGAATGGGTGTCCAACATGGCATCTTGGACCAAAACCCACACCTAGGGACACTTGGTCAACATTGTAGAATGTGTCTGACACTTCTCCACAGCTCCCATCCCAAAGAGGTCACCTATTTCCAAAATGGGCTATGACAGATGCTCTTACGACACTTACGACCGTCATAGAATCTGTCATAGTGGTTACAACTTATAGCTGTAAGAGAATCTATCATACACATGCTATAAATAGCATATTCTCTTACAACATGTCATATTCCACCTTGGGGCACCCAAATATGCCTTATTCAGAGATGCTTCATGACACATGTCATCACTTGTCTTACAACCTTCTATTCTTGACTGTTACATGTCATAGATTCGTCATAGGAATCTGTCATAACCGTTTCAGTTGAACATTCCTTACACAACATAGAAGATGTCGACACATGGTAGAATATTCCTACCACTAAGTGGGATGCCTATCTCCTCATGTGAGGACAAAAATACAAGTTGTCATAATCCATGTAGGATTGACACATCATCATGCCACATCCCACAACATGACAATATGGATTTTCCAAATATTTACAACATAGGCAATTAAATAATAAATATAAACATTACAAATGTAGAGAATTACCAAGGTTGAGACACCTTAATTCCCAACAATTTTGTCACCATCCTATCCCACTTTGTAATCTTTTCTTTCCCTCTTCTATTTCTATCCAGCTAAACTTCTTTCCACCTATAGTAGCATATCCTTTCAAATTTATTTTCACAAATTTCACTTTCTCTGAATCTTCAACTTCTTCATACTCAAAGTATTCTTCCATCTCATTTATCCAGTCAATCAACTCTTTAGGATTCAAATTGCCAGTGTAATTAGGTACATCAACTCTAGGTCTCTTTACAATCTTTGAAATAGCTCATAACATCTTGACTTGATCTGATTCTTCTTCTTCATCATGTCCTAGGGTTTCACTAATTTGATCAACAAATTGAAATTCCTCTTCATCATCACTTTCAACATTAGGTCTAGGTGTCAATCCTGTTCGCCTATCCTCCTTGATAGAATGCAATCAAATTCTCATTGTTTTCGTCATTTCCATCATCTCATCAATCCTTCTAGCCATTGTTCCAATAGCACGGACTCTCCTCTGTGGCATCTTCCTAGGATCAAGTGCAAACTACCTTAATTTGGTGATTAGGCTACAAGGTGACAACTATCTCACAATCGGCAATTGGTTGTGACACAAATAATCTGCCTTGGATTCAGTGATCTACTCACAACATCTTAAAGAATTCCTTCACCAACATCTCTCAATTCACTCCCAAAGATTCAAACTTTTGCTATGATACCAGTTGGTGTAGTCATGGTTAGGAGGGTCCTCAAAGAGAACTATCCATGGCGTGCAGCTAGAGTAAACACAATGGAAACAAGTCAAAGGTATAAAGAGAATGGAAATTTAGTCATTTAGTATATCATAGAATTTGAATAGAAGTTAGCCAGAAATATGTGGGCTTACAATTGGGGCTCACAGGCCTGATTACAAAATATCAGAATATACACAAGATATGGCTTTGAAGCTTCTTTGGAAGAAATCCAAACTATCAGCTTCTAAAATTATGCTTACTACTTTCATAGGCATCTATTACATCATTTTATATCATATTTGGAATATAAGATTCCTCTGTGTCAGCCAAGGAAGATCAAAAACTCCAATGAAGAGCTGTAACATGTGTACATGGATAGGTCAGACCTAAATGAATAGAACTCCTCCACAAAAGAATGGAATGATGTATGGATCTTTGGGAAGATTGGCCACAAACCCTTAAACATTGAATGATGTGCCTTTTAGCTTCACAAGTTGTGAAATGCTCAACAAGTCTTCCCCTCCAGCTGATTATATGAGACTATCAGGATGCTTTGTTTTGAGAAAATAGTTGATCTTCTGATAGTGGTAACTTTCCAGTATGGGTTGAAATGCTCTAAAAATTGGATATGATGTAGATGAATGAATTCATATACTAAGTCTAGCTCTGCAAGATCTAAAATGCAACTGTTGTAGAATACGAACCAAAATACAGAAACTGCTACTGACTGAACTACTTCAACTGAACTAAAAAACGAAAAGAAACAATCTAAAATATAAACAAAACTGAAATGCAGATGTTTTTGTTTGATGCAAGATTGCTCTTGAACCAGGGATGCTCTTGCATCAATATTTTGCATGTGAGAGCCTAATTTTAGCCTTGAATCTTGCCTATCTTGGGCACCATACCTCATGGGATTTTTAGCAAATGGTTTTGTAAACTACAAATGGTTTTCCAAGCTGGAATAAGTCTATAAATTCAAGGCTTGAGGAGGAGTTTGGGAATGAGTTTTGTTTGCAAGTCAATATGCTGCTAAAATGTTGCCAAAATTTCTCCATGATTGACTTGAGGTGGAAACTCCTATAAGAACTTGCATTGCAAGTGTGTTGTAATATGTTTTTGGATTGTATAATACATTGTGAAGGTTTTTGAGTGTGGGTTTTTTCTCCCAAAAGGGTTTTCCCCACATATGTCATTGTATTATGGTTTTATTATTATTCTATTTATGCCATTTCATGTGTTTCTTGAAATCTTTGTAATAGTTGAAATGAAATTTGTATAATCGTCCTCTCAAGATTAGCATAGGAAGAGTTTCCACACACCATTGCTTCCTTACATATTTAAATTAAAATATAACAAAATCAAATTATAAATTTTGGGATGTTCATCTAAGCAAGGCCCTAATATTAGCAAATTGGAGAATCACTTAGCATCTTCAACAACATATTCCTCTCTCTAGAATCCAATGAAGTATATTATTTTATTTATTTAAATTCCATGTATTTAATTTCAATGCCATTCCCAACTCATATACCTTGGCTTATTATTTATTGATTTCTTTAATTATCTAGAACTAGCTTATATTTGTATGTAAGTGCAATTTAATTTCATTACCATCATATAAATAATATTTAAAACTAAATAAATGAGATTACTTTACTCATAAAGGAGCATATCTAATCTCAGGCGAATATGACCTTTTGTTTTACACCACTTCATGTATATATGATTATGTTAGATTAAGGGGACCCTTCTAGAATTAACTAATAAAGATGAGTGATATCAAAATCCTTAGGTTGTTTAGGTATTAATTTTAAGAAATGAGAGGTAAAGTAATTGAGTAAATAATGGTAATGTAATGTCTTGGCCTCTTGCTAATATTTAATGCATGTATGCCCCACAAGATTATAAGTTCCATGTGAATTATTGTCCACAAGAGAGGTAGGAATATGACAGACATAACAATATAAACTAAAACTCATTAAATTTAAAGATAAATAATTTACAAGATACATCCAATCATGGTGTAAAGCTCTACCACTTTATTCTAATATAAAATTGAACTAGAATCAATAACATAACATCATCTTTAATATAATTTAAATAGAAATAGAATATGGTAAATTTTACATGTAAATCTCGGCATCCATAAAACTATGATAATCATCACATAAAACTTATTCACTAAGGCTCATGTATTATCATCATGTACATAATGAGAAAGGTGTAATATAATTTATCACTTGTAATTCACATGCATCCAACCATTATAACTTGCTCTACCACTTGATCATTCTAATATAAAATCACTAATCAATTTACAACATAACATCATGTAATATAATTTAAATAGAAATAGAATATGATTTTACACATGTAAAGAGACATCCATAAAGCCATCATAATCATCACACATGTATTTAAACTTTATGAACACTAAGGCTCATATTATCAACATTTAATGAGAAAGACACATAATAATTTATCACAATCATTTGTATGTGGAGCAGCTTAGGTAGATATATATAGATCATCCATGTACATTTAAATGAAACAAGAAAAATTCATATATCACACCCAAATATTATAGATCTCTAAGGTGTACACTTATTGTTCTTAATTTCTTAAATATAAATTAACTTTGAAAATACTTTCGATTATGACCAAGATAATAAAACTACTTGAACGAAGAAAAATATTCATTCCCAAACAACTCATTCATTCATGTACTACATCCATTGGTTCAACTCACTCTTCAATAACTTATATTCTTTGGTGATCACCTCTATCTAGTCTCCACTTATGATGTCCACATGCACATGGAATTTGGTGAAGAGATAGGCCATTAGCAATTACTAGGTGGCTATACTGATACACCATGTTTTCAAGATGGTAATCAATAAAATGAATCCCATTTTCAACAATTTTGAGTTGGTTCATCCCACAATAATGGGTTACAATTTTTTTCCCAAACCTGACATTGAAATCAACATTTTGAACTAAATCTTCACTTTCTAACACCTATAGCCGCTAAACCATTAGGAATTTGAAGATGATGCGAACTAGCGACTTCTAAGATTTTGTTTGTAGATTCTAAATTTTTTTTTTAAAGAAAAATGGAGTTAAATTGTAATTTTTTTTGTGTCTCCTTTGATAACTAGTTTTTAATAGTAAACAACATTTTTTAAAGTGATGTGTATTCTGTAGCACATAACTTTTTTTCTACAAAGAATATAATTTTGATTCTTTTGAATTTAGATTGGTAACACTGATATATAGGGCATGTGCATTTGGTTTCATAATGTTTTGTTGAATTTTTTTTAAATTAAGTTTTGAAGTCAAACCAAATATAATTTAGACATAGGCATATTCTGTAAAACATAACTTTTTTTGTATGCATCAAAATTCAAATTTTTTTGTCATCAATACCTAGCACATAGATATTTTTCAGAATTTTTTTTTCATTAATTTACTAATTATCCATGTGTGTAGAACATAGAACTTGATGTTCGGTGAAAAACCTACATTCACAAGAAATAAAAAATAAATATAATATTCAAATTAAATATATTTCAAATTATATTTTTTGGGAAGCTTATAATAAGGACTACATATTTACAAAACATAAATTTTAAATGAATTCATTTGATCCCCAAAAAGGTAAATCAAAAGTGGTTTTTAATCAGCATTTTTATAGGTGTAGAGGAGACTCCATTATCTAGGTATGGTTTAAAACTAGCAGGGTTCTATCCAAGGGGGTTTGATCAAACCCTCTTCAATTAAAATCCTTTAAATGGAATCTTTGAAGGCTTAAATCATTATATTTTCTAAAAATATGTGATTTCAGCAAAAATCAAGATGTCCCAGAAAGTGTAACCCATTATTGTGGCAACACCCAGTTGTTTGAGATATGTCCCCTGCACTACAACTGAACCTGTGGGAAACAACATTCCACCACCTATTTCTAGTTTTGTTAACTTCATCCTCTCCTCTGTGCAATGTAATAAATAATAACTAACACCTTCTATGTTTCCATCCCTAGCTATGACTACAAAAACATCTCCTGTAAACATATATACAATGTTCAATGTAAAAAATTAGAACCAATATTTAATTGTAGAAAAAAATTAATTAAAAAATTACAATTAAAATTTGTCTAAATTAACAAATATTATAATTTATAAATCAATCTAAAGTTACAAACCTTGCAAGAATATATATATGCACATGTACCTTTTTTAATCAATCCTGAAATGTTGTCATAATCAATTGAAATCAAAGGAATGTCTTCAAATCTTTCATCTTCATCTTCATTATATGTGTTAGTAACAGCTAGTGGCACCAAATTCCTTTCACTGACATATCCATGTTGTTCATTGTTGCAATTATCATAATCTCCCAAAATGTAGTTATAAAAAAAACAAGAGTAATCCCTAGAGCAGAATGTCCATGTGTGACTATCTATATTCATCACACAATGCAAAGATCTTGTTTTCTCTACCCTCTTACATCCATGCATTATTCTTCTATCCACACCTACAAATTATACATAAAATTCAAAATTAAGAAATATATAGCTCTTAAACATAAATTTTTAAAAACAAGTGAAATTTTTTTCAAACAATAAATTAAATACCTAATATCTCCCAAAACACTCTATTTGGGCATGGGTTGCTCCTTGAAGCTGTGCCAACATCACATGCAAAGTGTTTCTTAGACCATTCAACAACATCATGTGCATCATTTATATGATCTCCCTCATAATTCATTTGATGTTTTGTTAGACCACATTTGATACAAGCTCCTATGCTATCATGTTCACCATTTCCATGCCCACTCTCAAAGAAATTCCAAATATGTGCTATATTATCATGTCGATGATATCTACATAGTGCATAAAATGGCCTTGATGATTTGAATTGTGATGCACACCCATTAGATGATGCAAAATATTATTCAAATCTTCACACCTCTTCTTGCCAAATCTTCAAAAAACTTCTTAAAGCAATGTTGGACAAAAAGTGTGTCATGCTCTTTATCATCACTAATATAGCAGTGATATTCTTTCTTAATGACTCATTTTTCATATGTACTATCAACACCATCCAAATCCAATTGTGCATGTTGATAACACACATGCACCATAATAGTGACCTACTCTGAATAGTAATATTGTGTTTGAGTCTCCTTTTAATGGGTAAAAGAGTAATTTTCTGCAAAGTTAACTATTGATAAAATTGGTCCAAGTGGGAAAGTATCTCTTAACAACTAAAATTGCTTTTCTTGCCACTTAGCATAAAATGCATGATGTATGTACGGTTGTATCAATATATGAAAATTTTTCATAAATGTTACAATAGGTACCTCCTCTTCTACATAATCTAACCTTGTGGATTCTTTCCCAATTTTTGCTTCAAACTTTATGTACTTGTAACTCTTACAATTTACCATCTTCATCATGTCAGCATCTTCATTTCTCAAAGGGATTTTAGCCATATTTCCACATGTTCCACAAAGTCCTTTTATGGATTTCATTAGACAATCTACATCATCATTAGATTTATCACATAAGATGGATGCTATGAATTGAATTACCCATTTAGGAGGTGCATTTTGAGAACCATCACTTTCTTCTCTGATATTTTGAAACACCTGATAGTAAAGATCAAATTCAATATGATAATGACAACAACAAGTTTCAAAAACATTGTTTTCCTTCACATAATGTGGCCTTAACATTTGAAACATTATTTTTCCAATCTTTCATAGAAGGATTTGAATAAAAAAACATCACATACATCTTATGTTGTTGTGTCTAACCAATGTTTTGTATGTAGTTCAAAATTATCTAGCCTAATCTTATGTTTTAGAACATCTCCTTTATTTGATGAGGGACGAGTATTGAAGACAAGATAAAATATCAAGGTAAAATAACAATACCAAATGCATAAAAATACAAGATAGACCTTAAAGAATCTCCCTTACTCCTTGATAAGGTTTAGGAGACTGCACCCAAGAGCTCTCCTAGCTTTACCCAATGTTGAAATAGTAGAATGTGGATTCCTCCTTTACTTCAACACAATATGATGAGGATAATGATGGATAGATTTGGCTAAGGATAGATATTTGGATATGGATGTGATGAGAAGCTAGAAGGATTTTGGCATTATGATGGCAAGGTGAGAAGATTTGATAGAAATTTGGGCATAGTTTTGATGCAAGAAGAAGTTATGAAAATGGTTTGGGTGAGGGCTCTATTTATAGATTTTTGGTAAAAGGATGGAGGGTGAGGATTGAAAGTTTAGATCAATGGCTAGGGATGCTTCAGGATTAGGGTTTGGATTGGAGTTGTAGTCTTGTGACAAGTGTCACAAGAGGGTTGGATAAGAGAGATCAAAGGCTAAGATTTGGTCAATAGGATTAGATGGATCTCATTATTTGTGAATTTTAAATTCACATTGGGAAGGATGATGAATGAAAAAAAAATTCATTTCTATGGGAGAGTGTGAGGAAGGGAATAAAAGTGAATTTTTAATTCACATAGGGAAGAGTTCCATTAATGGAGACTAGGACAAATTGGATGAAGGAGATAAAATGTGAATTTTTAATTCACATGGGGAAGAGTTCCATTAATGGAGACTAGGACAAGTAAGAACAAAAAATTACCTTATGTGAAATAAAAATTAATTTTTTATTTGTGGGGTGTGGGAATGAATGTTAAGTTAGATTTTCACCAAGCTAATCAAGAGGATTAGCTTAATTAATATGGCTGGAGAAAATTAGTAGATGGGTTAATGGAGGGTTAAAATTAATTAAATAAAGATTTATTTAATTAATTTACGTCTAGGGGTCATGTAGGCTAGGGTAGCTAATTAAATAATAGGTATTTAATAAACTAGGCTAGATTTAGGATCATTAGTAGGGTAGATTAATTAAATAAGTATGATTTATTTAATTAATTGGATTTAAGAAGATGTAGAAATTAACTAAATAAATATTTAATTTATGAGGGATAGTGTTGTAAGGTTTAGAGATGACACTAAAATACAATCCTATTATCTATCTAACATATCTAAATTAAGAATAATCACCTTATTTAAACAAGTATAGATGTCTTAAATACATCTATCTAAAATATGCCAAGAGATATGAGTCTTAAATTAGTTTATTTACTTTAGAACTATTTTATTTCCATTATATACTATAGAGTTATTTTTATGTAGTAATAGTTATTTATTTTAACTTAAGAGTATTTTATTTTAAATAGTTCATCCATTTTATCAAAGAGAATCAAATAATTGATTTCTTTATATCATAAGAAAAAAAGGAATACTTCCTAACAAATTTTAAGAAAAAAATAAAATAAAAAATTACCTATATTACTACTATAACTTAGTGAAAAATAGATAATAAATAAATAATTAAAGGAAAATTAAGAAATTGATATTTAGATAGATTATATATCAATTAAATAAGAGAACATACAAAAACCATATAATCTAAAATTCATTTGATATAATTAGATTATAAAAAGTCATCCTTATTTATAGAGATGTAAAATAATTTTATCCACAAACATAGTATAAACTAGTATACCTATATTTAAAAATATATATTTAAAGTATGTCGAGAGATATCATTCTTGAGGTGCCTATTTCCACTATGTGTAGTAAATTGATTAAAAAAATAGTCACCTCATGAAAGATATCTCTCGTCGTACTTTAGATATGTTTTTTAAAATATAGGTATACTAGTAGCATCTGGAGTGCAAGCATAATTCTAACTATATTATATACCTTATTAAGAATTATTATTATATAATATAATATTATAACCTATAACATAGGTTAGATATATTATTATAAAATATTATATAACAATTATAATTATATAATATATAATTATTATAATGTATATAATAATTATAATTATATATTTTTTTTTTTAAAAGGGGAAAAAAATTTATTCAATCCAAAGCGAGATACAAGGCAAGAGCCACAGGCTCAACAGAAAGGAGAATAGCCAACAAACAAACAACAACACTACATAGTCCTGTCTTCTAATAAAAATCTCTCTAGAATCCCCAGGTAATCAGAAGGTAACTCATTCCTACCACTGATATCGCAACCATCCCCATTCTCTGAGGCCCACTTCGCCAAGTAATCGGCCACGCTGTGATAGAAAGAGATAGATTCCAAGGAACTGCAAACACTTAAAATCTATCTAACCATCGAAGCTAAATGCCAACTAACACCATCCAATCTCTGGTTGTTCAACATATCCACAACAATCTGAGAGTCAGACTCATAGATAATCCTCCTCCAGCCAAGAGAGCAACCCCGCTCAACAACAATCTTAATAGCAAGGGCCTTCATCAGGTTATTAGAGTAATTCCCTTTGCAGACAGAGAAGCAAAAAACATCTCCATCTTTACTTCTACCAATACCCCCAATACCAGCATGCCCAGGATTCCCACGAGAAGAACCATCAGTATTAATCTTTAGGACTCCATCTGGTGGAGGTGCCCACTTCCCATCATGACAGACCCGTTTCTTGACACTACGGGCATAATACCAGTATGGCAACCCCTACTATTAACACCCAGGCTCAGATCCCGCACAACCGCAACATCTCCAGGATCAATATTGTTAGACATATCACATTTAGCCAAAATAGTCTCCTGAAGCCTACTGATAATCTTCGTCCATAGTTGGCCAGTATCTAATCTGGAATCACAAAAAACTCTATGGTTCCTTTCCATCCAAATGTTCCAAAGAATGAAAATAGGCCCAATGAACCAGGCCACCTGAAGAAAAGGTGTCTTCACAGGAGGCCTACCCAGGCTCTCCCAAAACTCAATAAGAGAGGAACCATGAATGCACCCATGATGCCAAGCCTCCCACCATCTGTGCCAAATCTCACGAGAAAAGGGGCAGTGAAAGAACAAGTGGGAAGAACATTCTTCACTACACAAACAAAGAAAACAAATGGAAGGTCCCTGAAACCCCCGTTTACAAAGATTCTCCCAAGTGAGACATTTCCTCTGGGCAACCAACCATAAAAAGAAGTTACACTTGGGCCAAGAAAAGTTGTTCCAAAGCTTCCTCCACCAGGGCACCTCAGTAGGACCATGTAAATTCCTATCAAGCACAGCATAACCTTGAGCAACAGTGTAATTCCATTTTGGGCTAGGGCTCCAAGCCAAATTGTCCCTCTCATTCAGAGAGCTGCGAAACCTGCCCTCCAAGACCTTACACAAAGTAGCACGATCCTCATCAGAGCCACCCACAGGCCACTCCTGCGGATCCTTCCAGCAAGACACCTCTAGTTGACCAATACGCTTAACTATTTTAAAATGCTCCACCTTAGTCCAACCAGCATCAGAGAACATCTGGCAAAGAGGCAGAAGCTAAGGGAAACTAGACGGAATGGGAGCGTGGCCATCCCAAGAGTCTAGCCAAAAAAGAGCATCAGAGCCATTATTACAGATCCAAAAGAGACCATTCTGAACAAGATGAGCTCCCTTCTTAAGAGCATCCCAAATGCAAGAACCTTTGCCCAAAAAAGTACTCCGCGGCACTTCCTGGCTCTCAACCCCAGGAACATACTTGCAAGTGAGAATCTTGGCCCAATCCTGATCCTGGTTGTTGCACCATCTCCAGTACAGCATAGCTGCCAAAGCCGTAACCACAAGAGCCATAGACCTAAGGCCAAGGCCCCTAGCATGCTTCAGCCTATAGACAGACTCCCACTTGACTAAACTCCATTTCGAGGAAAGAAGGTTACCCGACCAAAGGAATTACCGGGAAAGAGCATCAAAATCCCTCACAAAGGAGGTAGGAGGAATCTGCACACAACACCTGTAAATGGGGAGAGACTACACCACAACTTTTAGGAGAAGCACTCTACCAGTAGAAGAGAGTCATCTGTAAGTCCAATGACTAACCTTACTCCAGAACTTATCCAAAATCCCCTGCTAAAAATCTCTATGCTGAGATCCCAGAGCCAAAGGAATCCCCAAGTACATTAGGGGAAGAGAACCAATTTGGAATCTAAGAATCATGGCAATCCTGTTCTGAATGAGACAAGGAGTATTAAAGAAATAAATGGAAGATTTATCATCATTAATACTCTGACCAGAAGCTCTCAAGTAGATGTCTAAAGTTCTCCTGAAGTTCACTGCCTCACTAATTCTAACCAAGCCCATCAGTCCAGTATCATCCACAAATTGAAGGTGAGAACAGGGAGGGAGATCATTGTTCCAGCTCCAACTGTGAAGAAGACCCAACCACACCTAAGATTTAATAAATCTACCAAGACCCTCCGCCATGATAATGAAAAGATACAGGGATAGAGGGTCCCCTTGCTAAAGTCCCCGAGAAGCACTAAACCAATCTGAAGAATCCCCATTAATAAGAATAGAGGAGGACGAGGTTACACAACTAAGAACCCAGCTCACCCATTCCTCATTAAAGCCAAAGGCCAAGAGGATATTCTGAAGAAACTCCCAGCTCACCCGATCATAAGCTTTAGCCATGTCAAGCTTAATGAACATCGCCTTCTCCTTAGAGGAAGCCATAGAGTGAATAACCTCCGTAGCAATCACAACACCATCCAAGATTTGTCTCCCTTCCACAAAACCTCCCTGCTCAGCAGAAATCAAAGCACCAAGGAGGGGTTTGAGTCTCTCAACAATCAACTTGATAATGATCTTGTAGACAACATTGCATAAAGCAATAGGCCTAAACTGATCCATCCAATTAGCCCCCTCCTTCTTAGGTATGAGAGCCAAAAAAGTAGAATTCAAAGACTTAAGAATTTGTTTGTTCCTAAGAGATTCCTGAACCACCTCAAGGAGATCAGACTTTATTATTTCCTAAAATTCTTGGAAGAACTCAATCGAAAACCCATTTGGGCCAAGAGCTTTACCTTTTTTCATACTAAACACAACTTTCTCTAACTTAGGTAACAAGATTGGACATAGAAGAGCCCTATTCATCTCATCCGAGACCAATCAAGGAATACAATCCAAGATAGCCCTCTCCTCAGATCTAGAAGCAATATCCTCCCTAGAAAAAATATTAGAAAAATAGTTGACATCTTCCCTAGAAATTTCACCACAGGATGAGAGTTGAGTCCCATTACTCGAGACAAGAGTGGAAATAGAGTTCCCCTGCCTACGGGCCTTAACTGAGTTATGAAAAAAAGCCATGTTCCTATCCCCCTCCTGAAGCCAATCAATCCGAGATTCTTGCTTCTAGAAAATCTCCTCCTGAAGCTCCCACTCTTCTAAGCCCTAGAGGGCCAGGGACTCAGCATTTAGAAGGTCAGAAGATAGCCCATGGTCACGAATCTGATGAGTGACACTATCCAGCTTAGATTGAGCAGCAAGCTTCTGAGCATGCAGGTTCCCAAAACATTGATAATTCCACCTCTTAAGCCTATACTTCACATGTTGAAGCCGTTTACTAAAAGTGTACATGGCCCTCCCATGGGCAGGAAGCCCTTTGTACCACCAATCCAGCATAAGATCCTGAAGAGATTGATCCCGTAACCACATCAATTGAAATTTGAAATAAGGATTTTTAGTGACCCCATAAGAGGAGACACAGAGTTTGATAGGCTAGTGATCGGATCCCCTCCAATCCAGGATTTCAGAACTGGTAGTCCACCTGCTGCTCATCCAATAATAGGAAACCAGAAATCTATCTAGCCATTCTGAGATAGCCTCATCACCACACCTCCTGTTATTCCAAGTAAAAATTCCATTGATTGGCTTCACGTCAACAAGGTTAAGGAAACCAACATTATCTCTGCGCAAAAGAGAAGAAGGATCAAGCCTTGCTAACCCTCCTCATTTTTCCTCTATACTAATAACAATATTAAAGTCACCAGCCAACATCCATGGGAGAAACGAGTCCAGAGAACAGACAAAATTGATATGATCCCAAAGATGAGTCTTACCTGGAAGATTAGTAGGAGCATAAATATTAGAGAAAAGGCATCTTTCGCTAGTTTCAAAAAAGGAGGCAACCATAGAGATGGAAGACCAACTAGAAACCCACCATAAGGGGGAAACTTTCCTCAGGTTCCAGAAGCAAGCCACCCCCCCAGAACTTCCCAACGCCCCCACCCCTTGCCAGTAGCCTTGGGGCTAGATACACAGAGAACAATTATTCAAACCATCCACTGTAAGCTTGATTTCCTATATAAAGACCACATCTGGAGCCTGAGACTCAATTAATCTGCAAACAACCTTTTGTCTAGGGATGTTGTTCAACCCCCTTACATTCCAAGATAAAACTATCATTTAGGGGGGTGGGAGAAGTGGGAATCAATGGGTTTCACAGATCCGGATTCAACCAAAGTATCACCCATAATCTTAACCTTCTCTTGATCAGTCTTCCTTCCACTCCTTGACTGTTTATCTAGAGGCCCTTTTTTAAAAGATTTTTGATGCAAACCTAAGGCAGGAGGAGCCTTAGCACCCTTCACAGGATCTGCGGATCCCTTCGAAACTTGGGGGCAAGGAGCTGAACTAGCAGTACCCACCAGAAATTGTGAGTCCTGACCAATATTCTAAACTTGAGGAGGCAAGTCCAGAGCCGGCTGACAAGCCTGATGAACCCCTGATGATAAAATCAGCTCCTCCCTCTTTGCATCCACCTCTTGAATATCTTCCTGACCTTTAACCCCAGAAGAAAGGTCAACCAGAATACCATCTTCTTAGACTATGCTATCAAGAACCTCAAACCTATTAAATGTGCCATCATTCTATCTATCCATCTAGGATCTCTTCTTGCCTTTGCCTTTATTCCAGGAATTAACTGGGATAAATCCCTCCTTATCAACAGGCCCATCCGACACTAGAGCTTTCCCCTTGTCCATCCTAGGAGGTCCAAAGGCAGAGATGGGGGAAGATTTCAATCTGGGACATCTGCGGTGTAGATGACCATACTCATGGCAAATTCTGCATCTGAATGGTAGGGTTTCATAATCTAGCTGTTGGATCTAGGAGGAAGAACCCATGCAAATTTCCATAGAGTCTGGTATGGATTATTTAAATCAACTTCGACACAAATATGAGAAAAAGAAATTACCTTACGATCTTGAGTCTGTGAAGCCGATCCAACAGGTTTCCCAAGAAGCAAAGAGATTGAATGGAGGATATCTTCCCTCCAGAATTCCAATGGAAGCCTCGGCAAGCGAACCCACATAGGCACCTGTGAAGAGATCTCTTCAGCAAAGTTGAAGCCTGTATGCCAAGGCTTGATGAAGAGCCCAACCTGGTTAAAGAAATAAAGGCCACCTTCAAAAGCCCTATGCCTGTCTGACATGCTTGAAAAAATAACCAGAAAATAGTTATTAGCCACTAAAAGAATCTCCATATCTCCTTCAGGGTTCCAAACCCGATGTGCCCAGGATTCCAACACAGGAAGAGAAAGACGAAGGCCCAAAAATTTGCAAATAAGAGCATGCTTGCACCAATAATCAACATCCTCTGAAACTTGCTCAGGTTGAATAACCAAAACCAATCTATCTTCCGATCTCTCCAAACATCCATTTACTTTTTTAATTCGAAGCGACCCTTTTGAAGAGGAGGTACCCTCTTCAGAAAGAGGAAACTCAGTCTGATCCTTGTTACTGGCATGCATCAGAGAGGATGGATCTACCATCTCCAAATCCAGGGAAGAAGCAAAACCCTGATTCTCCATGGCTAAAAGAGCCCAAGCACTAGACAGAAGAGGGAAGGAGGCAAGGCAGTCGGCCCAAGTGCCCCAACCACCGTGCACCCCCCATCCAGGCAACCTATGCACCAGACAGTGGCCAAAACAGTGCCCAGCCAAGAATAGGAGGATCTCACACCCCTGCCCAAACCCCTCCAGACCCCTACGAACACAAAACAACTCCCCCCGCGAGCAAAAAAAACCCACCAATCGCACACAGAAGCCTAAACGAAGCTAGCTAGGGCACATGGGCCCTAGCTCGCACCAGAGCTCCACGAAGCGCCATCCTTCCAATATTCCCTTGAGTGTAAGTAATTTTGAATCCAAGTTCTAGTTTAGTTGAATTCAAGAAAAAAAAGTGGTCACTTTTGGTCCCACTTTTTCCTCCATTTTTCATGCACTTACCCAAATGCCAAAACCCTGCTTCCATAATTATAATTATATATTATAATATATCTCTTGGCATATTTTATACTAAACTAACCCTAACTGTAAAGGTCTTAACCCTAATTATATTATTTGTTAAGGTTCAAATGAAGGTTAGATTTAGAACTATGATTTTGTTTAGGGATTGATTTATGATATAAGGCATATAAATAGGGTTAGATATAGGTTTAGGATTATAAATCAATGCTAAGTGTAATCATCTGATTATGGTTAGAATTAGAATTAGGGTTAGATTGAGGGTTATGATTATAATTAGGATTTGGGTTAGGGTTAGAACCAAGGTTAGATTAGAATTAGGGTTTTGTTTATGAATATAGTTAAGGTCAAGGTTATAACCCTAATTCTAATCATAATTCTAACCCTAATTGTAACCCTAACCCTAATTGTACCCCTCACCCTATTTCTACCACTAGATCTACTTAACCCTAATTCTATCTCTAACCATAATTGTATTGATAATCTTTAACTAAAACTAATTCTAATCTAAACCCTAACCCTAACCCTAATTCTAACACTAATTCTAAGTGTAACCATAATTCTAACCATAATTATAACCCTAATAATAATGCTAACTATATTCGTAACCTTAATTCTAACCCTAATAATAACCCTAACCCTAATTGTATCTTTAACTTGTAATTCAAACCAAATTGTAATGATAACCCTAACCTTAATCCTGACAATAATGCTAACCTTAGCTCTAATTCTAACCCTAACCCTATTTCTAACCTAAACCCTAACCCTAACCCTAATTCTAACCATATCCTAACCCTAACCTTAATTCAGATAGTAATGCTAACCCTAACTCTAATTCTAATCCTAACTCTCATTCTAACCATAATTATAACCCTAATGATAACCCTAATTCTATCCCTAATTCTAACCCTAAGCCTAATTCTATCCCCAAGCCTAAAACTAACACTGATCTGAACCCTCACCCTAACCCTAACCTTATTTCTATCCCTAACCCTATTTATGACCCTAACCCTAACCCTACTTTTTGATGTAGAGGCCTTGGAAATCAAGATATACTTCAACCTATGGTTTCATAAGGTATTTAACTAGGGACAACAACTTACTATTTTCAAGGCAAGTTCTTTATGATTACAAACCCATCACAAAGGATTTCAAGGGAGATGATACAAGACAATTGTCCTATACAAAACAGACATGGAAAGGGCCTTTTGATACCTTGGATGACACTATAGAACCAACCACCAAGATGTTGCATCCACACAAACACTACTTCCCTCACAATGCTGTCCTAATTCTTGTAGCCCTATTTCAGGGTCTGATAGAGGATAAATTCCAGCCTAGACACCTTCATGGAACTATGTAAGTGGATTTAGATGCCTATTATGGGTCTTGACAACATATCAAAGGTGTGTTATGGGTTCTTTAAGAACATGTGCCCTTTTTCTCATGACAAACCTAGTGCAAAGAGCCCCGATTAGCCCTAAATTACAAAGCAACTACCCTTCAATCGACTTAAAAACTTTTTGTACCACTTGGACATCTTCCCAATGTGTCAAAACAACAAATTTTAGGGTTTGTTTGCCTTCACAATCAACTATCATGAAATTCCACAATGTTTTTCCTTTTGCTTACACCTAACACATGGGCTTGTTAGGCGTTTAGTTGGTAATCTTCACCAAGCTTAGTCTCCTATCCTGAAATCTTTCACAACAGACTAAAAAAAACATAAACAAGTCCATCCCACTGATCTAGAAGGAACTAAACTAGTGGAATGGGGTCAAATACATGGTTTTCCTGTCAAAACCCTAAGATAGGGTTTAACAACCAGATTTTAGAAAAATGCTTAAATCTCTACAATAGAAATGTTTCAAAAGCCCAAACAAGATTCAAACAACACCTAACTCATGCCTCTATCTATCCAACATTAATAGGTTCTACAATTAATCCGTACAGAGATAGAGTACAGGTAGGACAGTTAACAAACTTCCAAAATGAGAAGAAAACTAAACTTCTTTATTGATTTACTCTTAAAAGTTGACTTCTACACCCAATGAACATGACCATGGTCTATTTTTTTATGCGTTCAACCTTGGCAACTAAATGGAAGGTAGTTTTGGATTGGTGGGGGGCCAAAATCTACCTTGTAACCACTAACTTCCTTATTTTTCTCACTATCTGCAACTGCATTTTCACTTACAAAGTGTATTATCCTTATACAAGGCATGCATAGGTCTAAAAAATGATTTCTATGTGCCATGAGTTGCATCAAAGCATCCTGCAAAACATAAGACTCCTTCTATTTGACTATCACCAACTAGCCTTGTGTGTTTGCAACCATTACACCATGGTCATACATTATTATCAAACCAACATGAGAGTGACATGAGATGGAGATGGAATGGTCCAATGGACCTTATTACATCATAAGACACCTAAGACAACACAAAAACAAAATAAGAATCTTCTATAGCCTCTTGGTGCTCCTGCACCATACTCCCGGGGGTGGAAAACAACTCAAGTCCCTTGAGCAATCAGGTCAGCAACAAAAGTACCAAGTCCTAGGATATATTCCACACTCATCCAAGTGGTATCTTCAGTAGGTAGGCCACTCCATTTGACAAGGTACTCCTTGCAGGTCTTCTTTCTAGCTTTCTTGATGACTTTTGTGTCTAGGATGCTCTCCAATTTCAAGGGTTGATTGGGTGGAACACCCTTAACCCATTCCTCATCTCCTGCTACTGTAACACTTGCCTCTGAATCTGCATCATTACCACCCCTATAAGGAAACAAATCTAAGACCTTAAAGATAGGAGATATGGCCAAGACTTGAGGAAGCTCAATCTCGTAGGCATTGGGCCCAAACTTGTGTACAATCTGGCAAGGGCCTATCTTCTTCATGAGGAGTTTGGTTGACTGCCCCTTTGGAAGTCTTTCCTTCTTCAAAAGTGCCATGATCAAATCCCCAACCTTGTATTGCACATCTCTCCTCTCATTGGCTTTCTCCTTGTACTTCTCATTGTTCCTTTGAAGAGTTTCTCTTACATTATCATGGATGTCCTTCATGGCCAATGCAAAGTCTTGACCTTGAGCACTCTTCCTCTCCAATCCATGTAGATCTCTTAGTTCAAGAATGCCTCTTGGGTGAATCCCATAGAAAATCTCAAATGGACTTCTTCCTATGCTCCTATTGGTGGAATCATTGTAGGCAAATTCTACTTGAGGGATGATCATATCCCATGTTTGTCCATGCTGTTTGGTAAGGCATCTCAGAGGATTTCCCAAAGACCTATTCACCACCTCAGTTTGGCCATCAGTCTAAGGGTGATAGGCTAAAGTGAAGGACAATTGAGTGCCCAACTTCTTCCACAAGGTATGCCAAAAGTGTCCCACAAACTTAGGATCCCTGTCAGTCACAATGTTGAGAGGCAAACCATGTATTCTAACAATGTCTTTGAAGAACAAACCAACAATGTGAGAAACATCATTAGTGCATTTACATGGAAAAAGTGTGCCATCTTACTACATCTATCCACCACAACAAAAATGCTATCAAAACCTCTTTGAGTCCTAGGAAGACCTAAGACAAAATCCATGCTAATACTTTCCCATGGCCTATTAAGAATAGGAAGTGGTTGATATAGACCAGCATTAGATGAAGTACCTTTTACCCTTTGACATATACTACAACTCTCAACAAATTTTCTAATATATGATTGTAGTTTTTGCCCAAAATAAAATCTTTTCACCTGATCCAATGTTTTATCCAACCCAAAGTGACCTGCTAGACCACCACAATGCTTTCGTTTATGATGTTCTCCCTAATGGAACACCTAGGAACACATAATTGGCTGCCTTTGAACAACAACTCCCGCTGCAATAAAAACTCAGAAAATTCAGAATGGTAAGTGTCCAAAAACTGAGAACAAACTTCATATACCTCCTTAAAATCCCCATCATCCTGGTACATATGTTTGAGGGAATCAATTCCCACACTTTGCAACTAAATCTCTTGCACCATACACACCCTTCTACTCAATGTATCTACCACTTTATTGGCCTATCCCTTCTTGTGTTTGATTGAAAATGTGTGTGCTTGGAGTTGTTCAACCCATTTCATATGCCTGTGACTAAGTTTGTCCTGTGAATTTAGAAAACTAAGTGCATGGTTATTAGTATAAACTATAAACTCTTTAGGCAAAAGATAGTGCCTCCATTTTTTCAAAGTTTACACTATTGCATACAACTCCAAATCATAAGTAGAATACTTCCTTTTGGCATCATTCAATTTTTCACTAAAGAAAGCAACTGGTCTACCTTCTTAACTCAAGACTGCCCCTATAGCAAGGTTACTAGCATCACATTCCACCGTAAACAACTTATTGAAATTAGGCAAAACAAGAAAAGGTTGTTGTGCTACCTTCTTTTTCAGAATTTCAAAAGATTCATCAGCTACCTTGGTCCAAGAGAACTTACATTTTTGACCTCCTTTGATGGTGTCTAGAATAGGTGCACATATATGATTGAAACCTCTTATGAACTTCCTATAAAATGTTGCCAATCTAGGAAAACTTTTTACATCACCTACTATTTTAGGAGTTGGCCATGACAAAATAGTCTCTACCTTTGCTGGATTCAACTTTAAATTGCCTTGGGAAATGACAAAACCAAGGTAGGTGAGTTCTACCTTCATGAAGACACTCTTCTCCATGTTAATCATCAATTTCTCATCATGTAACTTCTTCAAAATCTAATCCAAATGCTGCAAATGCTCTTCCTTTGTCCTTCTGAAAACAAGAATATCATCAAGATACACCACAACAAATTTGCCCATGAAATATTTCAACACTTCATTCATGAGATGCATGAAAGTACTTGGGGCATTGGATAGATCAAATGGCATCACCAACCACTCATAAAGACCCTCATTTATCTTAAAGTCAATCTTCCATTCATCTCCTTGCTTTATCCTAATTTGATGATACCCACTCTTAAGATCAATCTTGGAAAAGTATCTAGCCCCTCCCAAATAGTCCATTAGGTCCTCAATCATTGGCATAGAGAATCTATATCTTATGGTGATCTTGTTAATAGCCCTATAATCTGTACATAGTATCCATTTACCATCCTTTTAAGGGGCTAGGACTGTTGGTACAACACATGGGCTAAGGCTCTTTCTCACTAAACCCTTATCCAACAATTCTTGTACTTGCTTGGCAATCTCTTGATTTTGTGATGGTGTCATCTTGTAAGCTACTTTGTTTGGCAACGTAGACCTAGGAATGAAATCAATTTGGTGACTTATATCCCTCATAGGTGGTAGTGAATTAGGCATATCCCCTACCATGATACCCTTATACTTCTCTAACAATTGCTGCACCTCCTTGGGAACCTCTTCCTCACTAGGACCATGCAAATTAGCACTATTTTTAGGATTCAAAATCAGAGCATACCCTTGGGTTCCTTCCTCCTTAAGGGTGTTAAGAAACTCTCTACCACTCACCAGCATGACACTTGACCCTACATTCTTCTCTACACTCTCATCCGGCAAAGGATCCATTTTATACTTCCTACCATTCTTGGTTATGACAAAAGAGTTAGACTTCCCATCTTGTTGGGCTTGCACATCATACTGCCATGGACGTCCTAATAACAAATGACAAGCATCCATGGGGATTATATCACACAAAATCTTATCCTTATACTCCCCTATCATGAACTCTACCCATGATTGTTCATCAACTAAGACTTGCTGCCCCTTATTTAACCATGACACCTTATAGGGACTAGCATGAGGAAGTCTTTTCAATTTTAACTTGTCTACCATCTCAATAGAAACTAAATTTTTAGTGGAACCTGAATCAACAATTACCTTGCATATCTTACCATAGGCCTTGCATGTTATCTTGAACAATGTCTTCATCTGAGGGGGTTCTTGTGTTTGCGGCACCTTCAACATGGTTCTCCTCATCATAGAGCTTTCTCCATCATGGACTAGGGCTACACTTCCAATTGGAGAGTTAACACTTTGGTAATCTTCCTCTTGAATCAACTGGTTCCTTCTCTCTCCTCCATGAGAGCTTAAGGCTTTCTCAGGACACTTGTTCATGGTGTGCCCTACTTGGTTGCAATTGAAATATCTTCTTGTGAAGACATTAGGACCTCTACCTGGTCCACTAAACCTACCCTTTCCATAGAGTCTCCTTCCTCTAAAGCCTCCTCTTGAACCTAATTCTCCACTTTATTCTTGGGAACTAGATTCCCCTTGACTCTTTTGGGACTAGTTTCTACCCCCAAAACTCCCCCTACCTCTGAAATTTCTGCCCCCTTTACCTCTGTTTTGCTGCTCTCCCTTTCTCTTCAACTTTTCATCAGCTGTCAATGCCATTTGAAAACACTTATCTACTATCTTAGGGGTCAAGATGCTGATCTCATCTTGTATACTAAATTTTAGACCATTTATGTATCTTGCAACTTTGCCTTTGTCATCATCTACCTGCCCACACCTGAGAATAAGTTTGTGAAACTCTTCAGTGTAGGTTGACCCATCCATATCTCTTTGCTTGAGATTTTGCATCTTCTGGTAGATGCGCACCTCATAGTCTGCTGGAAGGAATTGAGACTTGATTCTCTCCACCATTGTGCTCCAATAAGTGATCATGCTCTTTCCACTTTTCACCCTTTCACTTTGGGTGTAATTCCACCATGTGAGGGCATCACCTTTGAGTTTTGTTTTGGCAAACTTTACCCTCTTGTTCTCTGGTACTTCCTTGTACTCAAAGAAGTTATTAAGGGCCTCAATCCACTCACTAAACATTGGGATCTCCATCTAAGCCTTTGATGAATCCTTGCCAAGTGTCTTGATGGCTTCAAGAAATTATCTCTGATTAGCAGGTATTTCTACCTGCCTCTGGGGTTCTTCTTCTTCTTCCCCTACTTCTTCTCCATCAAACTCCTCATTTGACCTTTTTCCAATCCTCAAGGCTTTCAATTCTTCCTTGAGTGCATCCTTGACTCCTAACTTAATCATCTCTTCCATTTCTTCAAACTTCTTGGCCACCTCAGTGGTCATCCCCTTTGGAGGCATGATGCTAGCCTCTCCTTCACTCTCCTCTGCTGACATACACAGAATCTTCTCACAACCAAAAAGAAGAACATTTTATGGCTCCAATACCAATATGATGTAGAGGCCTTGGAAATCAAGATAGACTTCAATCTATGGTTTCATAAGGTATTTCACTAGGGACATCAACTCATTATTTTCAAGGCAAGTTCTCTATGATTACAAACACATCACAAAGGCTCTCAAGGGAGATGACACAAGACAATTGTCCTATGCAAAGAAAACATGGAAAGGGCCTTTTGACACCTTGGATGACACTATAGAATCAACCACCAAGACCTTGCATCCACACAAACACTACTTCCCTCACAATGCTGTCCTAATCCTTGTAGCCCTATTTTAGGGTTTGATAGAGGATAAATTCCAGCCTAGATACCTTCATGGAACTGTACAAGTGAATTTGGATATCCATTATGGGTCTTGACAACATATCAAAGGTGTGTTATGGGTTATTTAAGAACATGTGCCCTTTTTCTTATGATAGACCTAGTGCAAAGAGCCCCAATTAGCCCTAAATTACAAAGCAACTACCCTTCAATCAACTTACAAATTTTTTTGTACCACTTGGACATCTTAGGTACATGTCAAAACAACAAATTTCAAGGTTTGTTCACCTCCACAATCGACTATAATGAAATTCCACAATGATGTTCCTTTTGCTTACACCTAACACATGGGCTTGTTAAGCGTTTAGTTGGTAATCTTCACCAAGGTCAGTCTCTTGTCTTGAAATCTTTCACAACAGACTAAAACAAACATAAACAAGTCCATCCTACTAATCTATAAGGAATTAAACCAGTGGAATACATGGTTTTCCTGTCAAAACCCTAAGATAGGGTTTAACAACTAGATTTTAGAAGAATGCTTAAATCTCTGCAATAGAAATGTTTCAAAAGTCCAAACAAGATTCAAACAACACCTAACTTATGCCTCTATCCATCCAACATTAATAGGTTCTACAACTAATCCATACAAAGATAGAGTATGGGCAGGATAGTGAATAAACTTCCAAAATGAGCAGAAAACTAAACTTCTTTATTGATTTCCTCTTAAAAATTGACTTCTACACCCAATGAACATGACCATGGTTTGTTTTTTTATGTGTTCGATCTTGGCAACTAAATAGAATGCAGTTTTCGATTAGTGGGGGGCCAAAAACTGTCCTGTAACCACTAACTACCCTATTTTTGTCACTATCTACAATTGCATTTTCACTTACAAAGTGTATTATCCTTATACAAGGCATTCATACATCTAAAACATGATTTCTATATGCTATGAGTGGCATCAAATCATCAAACTCTTGCAAAACATAGGACTCCTTCTATTTGACTGTCATGAACTAGCCTTGTGTGTTTGCAACCATTACACCATGGTCATACATTATTATCAAACCAACATGAGAGTGACATGAGATGGACATGAATGGTCCAATGGACCTTATTACATCATAAGACACCTAAGACAATGCAAAACCAAAACAAGAATCTTCATAAGCTGCTTGGTGCTCTTGCACCACTTTTGACCCCAATTCTCATTCTAACTCACCCTATTTTTAACTATAATCTTAAACATAACTCTAATTTAAACCCTAACCTTAACCCTAACTCTAACCTAATGGTGACCATAATTCAAACCCTAACCCTAACCTTAATACTAACCTTAACCCTAATTTCTAGACTAACCTTGACCTTAATTCTAATTCTCAAACTAACCCTAACCTTTATTCTAACTAAAAGATTTTATTATAAATAAATCCTATAATTAAATACATTTATCTATGGTATTTTAATATGATAAACAAACCCATTTAATACAATAATCAAATCATTACTCCTACTTTAATAGAACATAATAAATAAAATCAAAACCTCACTTACATTAAAATTTAATAAAAACTTTAAACTAAAATAAATCATGGAAATAATAATAATGAAGATTAAAATTAAGGAAATTTCTAAACTTAATCATATAACACTATGAGTACAACTTATTAAAAGACAACAATTAAAATTTAAAAATAATAATAATAAAACATCTTAACTCTAGTAAAAGCCCAAGTTGGCTACATCTTAGGAGTTAATAAAGCAATTTACTATTACTATTTTAAACTTGCATAAAACATAACATAAAAAAATTTCTATCTCATTTATCTTTTTATTTTCTCTTAATTGTTTATGCCAATGTAGGAGAGGATGTACAAATTTCAATATTCTCATGGTTTTTCCCCTCTGATCTTTTATTCTTTTGCTAAGTTTCTATTGAAATTTTGTGGGTTATAGTAAATGCTTTTGGGTACTTGACTTTTTGAATATTTTTGTTTTATTTTTGTTTTGCAGGGTTTGGAGGTTTTGGTCTCCATTAAGAGAGGATGTACAAATTTCAATCTTCTCATGGTTTTTCTCTTTGCTCTTTTTTTTTTGCTAAGTTTTTATTGAGCTTTTGTGGGTTATGGTCAATGCTTTTAGATACTTGAATTTTTGAATTTTTTTTTGGCAGGGTTTGAGGTTTTGCTCTCCATGCAGGTTTTAGTTATATATATTTTATGGTACTAAGTCTAATTTATCGAGATCTAGATTTTTTGAAGAAGAGGAGGTTGAAACCTAATAGGGAACATCCATTTTGGAGAGTGTATTTTTAGATTATAAGGATAAATATAGATTTTATTTCTTATATATAAATATATATATATGAATTTCAAATGAATATTATAAATTAAATCTACTATATCTGAAATAAAACAAATTTTATTAAAATAAATTAAAATTGAATAAATACGATTTACTAGATTAGTTAAAAAAAACAATAAAAAAACAATTAATCAAATCCATAAAAAAAAATTAAAAATATATGTATATGTATATGTATATGTATATGTATATGTATATATGTATATATATATGTATATGTATATGTATATGTATATATGTATATGTATATGTATATGTATATGTATATGTATATATGTATATGTATATGTATATATGTATGTATATACATATATATATGTATACATGTATGTGTATACATGTATGTATACATGTATATGTATACATACATGTATATACATATATGTATATACATGTATGTATATACATATATGTATATACATATATATATTAAATCTAAAATAAAATAAATTATCTTTTTATACTTTGTGTTTAACTACTAACTTTATTTATTCCACATTTTTACAAAGTTCAATAAACACCATTCACTCAAATAACTAAATGATTAGTTTAAAAAAAACAATTCTATTAATTTAAGTTACCAATTAAATCGAAAAACAATTAATCAAATCCATAAAATAAAGCACTATAATTTTATCCATAACTTAATCACTAATTTAGCTGATAAGGGTGTGGTTCGATGGTTAAGTCGCTTGGTTGTAGTGGCAGCCACCGGAGTTCAATCCCCCACTAGGACAACAAGTTTGTGGTCATGTTAAAAAAATTAATAATAATAAAATTAAAAAATAAACTTACAAAATCCATCTTTTATGACTATAGGAATGCCTCTCGATGTAATAACACAAAAAGTTAGTCAATGAGTTTATGAGATAGAGTGGCCTATTTATTAACTACAAATCTGTATTAAAATGCACTATATGCTTACCAAATAGTACATGGCTCTGTGGTGTAACTATGTCATGATAACTTACCTATATCACTACTATAACTTAGTGAAAAATAGATAATAAACAAATAATTAAAGGAAAATTAAGAAATTGATATTTAGATAGATTATATATCAATAAAATAAGAGAACATTCAAAAACCATATAATCTAAAATTCATTTGATATAATTAGATTATAAAAAGTCATCCTTATTTATAGAGATGTAAAGTAATTTTATCCACAAACATAGTATAAAATATAACGTAAGTAAATGTAATAAAGGGAAAAATTTATCTATGAAAACATACTATAGAATTTAAATATATAAAGAATTTAATGATTTTTTTAATTGTATAGGAGGTGTATATAAACATGAAAACATTTGAAACTAACAAGACCAGTGAATAGCATGCGTTGCGATGAGAAGAGGAAGGTAAGTGGAGCAGAGGATGGGGGAAATGGTGATAGGAGACACAATTACTAGCAATCTAAGAAGGGCTGGAAGGGATTGTAGTGAAAGACAATATTCAACCTTCTTGGGGTGGCAGTGGATCACTTACAGAAGGATCCTTTCCCTTCTGGTTTCAAAACCCCTCACTTGGCAGTGCTCCAAAACACATCATCCCCCCAAAATATTTGTGGCATGCAAGAATAGGGCAAACCCTTATCACAAATGGAACGATTTTTGTAAGGAGAAGATCACCATGGAGAACCCTAACATATCCCCCAAAAAGATGTCTCAAAATCTGGTCAATGAAACGACCCAAGTCTCACAAACCAATTTAGATATTGATCTTGTCCCTCCATTAAAAAAAACATAGATTTTCCTTGGGGGATTCTATGATGGTTTTGGAAGATGAACCCATTGATTTTCATATTTTAGACTCCTCTATCAATATAGCACCTGTGAATGTCAGAAACCATTCCCTGATCCTTAGATTTCTAAGGAAACACTTGCGATATGAGCCTTTAGTGGGGGTGGACTAATTCAATCTAGAGCAATTTGGATAGTCTTGAAATTGAAATTTTAGATTTTGGCTTCTTTCTTTTCCACTTTAAATCCTCAGATGACTACAACTTTGTGAAATAGAACGGTCCTTGGTTCTATGAACAGTCTGGTCTCTTCATCACTCCATGGTCCCCTTTTTTTGATCTAGTAGATACAAAAATCACTTCCATCCTAATTTGGATCTGACTATATAACCTCTCCTTGATCATGCATGATGTGGATCTCATAAGGAAGTTGATTTATCAGGTGGGCTCTTATGTGAAATATAAATATAATTCGGTGTTTTCAGTAAACAGATTCACAAGTGTTTGTACCATGATAGATATTTTGAAACCTCTACATCATTTAGTCAAAATCTCCTCCTCTTTTGGAATCTAGACTCAATTTTTAAACTATGAAAGATTACTTTTCACGTGCTTCTGCTACAACATGATAGGCCACAAATTACTGGGTGCACTACAGATAAATCGATGAGCTTCAAGGCAATCAATTTTAAAACGTGGGTTAAGATCACCTCTTTGGATGTGGACTTCATCTGGTGTAATCATGGTATGTTCTTGGAACTCTAGAAGGAGATAAGGTATGATCTTGTAACCATAGAGGTTCCCTTAAATGTTGTGATCGCCCTTCCATCTCACAACCCTATGAGAAATGATTCTTGTGGTGTTCATTAATTTTTAGAGGAGGGATTAAGTTCTAACAATGAGGGCACCTTTCCTAAAAATGGATGATTTAGATGATGTGTTTCAAAATTTCATTGACCATGATGATCTGGTTGTTCTTGTTAAGAAGTGCTTCATCACTTAATCTACTAGTCACAGTTCAAAACTCAACATAAGCATTGCAGGGAAGAATAAAGGAAGGAAATCTAAAGCAGAAAAACTCTAATTTGAAGGATAGGATGGTGTTGAGGAGGGCACTCAGTGGACAATGGATGCTCTTCTCACTAGGAGTAGGAGGAAGGGCTTAGCCAAGCAAGCTTGATGGAAGTTTCTTGTCCTTTGAAGATTATTAGTTATGTCTAGTTTTTGTCCCTCTATGCCATCTATAGATCTCTTTATCATAAGTCCTTTCTTTTTACCATTGGGCTTTGTTCGCCTAAATTACTTCTTTATTCTTTGTTCTCCCCTCTCATGGGTCTAAAATTGATTCCTATATTTTTTATTTTGTATATTTAAAGGGAGTGGGCCCTAACCCACAAATTGCCTACTAAAAAAATATGAAAACATTTAAAACTTATAATGAATTTAATGATTTTTTTAATAGTATAAGAGGTGTTTATAAACATGAAAACATGTAAAAGTATTTTGAAAATGTAACTTTAAAATATTAAAAACATACCATAATTAAATTCTAACACTATCTTTTAAGACAATTTATAAAAGTCATTTTCCCTTATTTAATAAAAAATTATAAACTAAGATTTAAATTGTTTTACTTATTTTATTTTATATGTTTATTAAAAATTTATGTTTTCATAAAAAAATAATTATTTACACGAATATTGATTAACATTCTTTTATTAATGATTTTTTAATAAATTTTTAATTAAAAGATTGTTCTTCATGAAAACAAATTCACAATATTTTTCTCTCATAAGAATAAAAAAATTATCATAAAAATAATTTCAAGAGGTAGGGGAAATGACGCAATAGATTAGATAGTTCCAATGGCTAAGATAGTATTTGTGCATTTAAGGCCCAATATTTTTAAAAGTTTAGTACTAGTAGTTGTGTTTTTAAGGTTGTTAATGTTGTACTATAAGTAGTAATAATTGAATGAAACATGCCCTTTAGATTTAAAAAACAACCAATCATGTGATGCCACATCAGCCCACCAATAAAACATAATTTAATGCACACCTATTGGTCCACCTTTTTTGGGGGGGAACTATTTGACAGCTCAACAAAAAGCATGCTGATGTGGCATCATTTTTGATGATGTGCCATGAAACCTTAGTTAAAAGCAGGGGTCTTGCCAAGTAAGCTACTGTAAAAAAATTTGGAGTGATTTGAAATTGCCACGTATGATTTTGAGAGGCCTGAAGTTAGGGTGCTCAATTACTGGGTCCTCTCCCCTCAGTGATATTCAATATAAAGTTGACAATGACCACAATCTGGTGGAAGGGCAAAAATATTTGAGTTCAATAAGACAAGAGACTACATAGAAAATGCACTAATGGTGAACAACCCTCCCCCATAAGAATAAAAAAATTATTTCAAGAGGGTGCTGATATTCAATATAAATTTGACAATTACAACAATCAGTTAAAAGGACACAAATTTTTAATTCATATAATACAAAACCTACATAGAAAATGCACTAAGGGTGAGCAACAGACATGAGATGAACTGGCACACTACAAATATTACAGATTCAAAGAAATCAACAATTAAATGTACTCTCGAACTCCTTACCCTGGATAAGCACTCTCATTCCTGTGACTAACTCCCCTCATTTTACTACAATGCAAGTGATTTATTTGTATAAAAATGCACTAAGGGTGAGCAACAGACACGAGATGAGCTGGCACACTACAAATATTACAGATTCAAAGAAATCAACAATTAAATGTACGCTCGAACTCCTCACCCTCGATAGGCACTCTCATTCCTTTGACTAACTCCCCTCATTTTACTACAATGCATGTGATTTATTTGTATATAATGATGTGATGGAGCATAGCAAGCAAGACGCCGTTTAATCTTATATCTTCTCTGTGCAATCGAGAGCTTTTGTGTTGTTGTTTTCTGTGTTTGTTGAGGGAGACAACAGTTTAAAGCAAATATTGTGAGCTTCTTTTCCTTTCTTTTCTTTCTTCTGTTTTGCAGAGTTGAGATTTATATGGCTTCCAACAGCCATTGGACAAATCTGTTCAAAGTGGAGCCTTCATCACTCCAGCATCAAATCAACAGCCATTGGCCAGATCTGTTCAAAGTGGAGCCTTCATCACCGCAGCATCAAATCAGCACATCTTCAACAATGTCTGCCAAAAAGTCGTCTGCTGATGAAGGTTATCAACCACGCTTTCACTCTTCTGAGAAGCAATATTATTGACCTAATCTAGTATATTCTGAATAATACTTGCTTCACTTTTTATTTTTGATAGGAACATCATCATCTCCAGAAAAGTAAAACGCCAAGTCAAAGGCAAGATGGAGTCCCCTTCCTGAGTAAAAAGAGATTTTAGAAAACATTTTCCATTATGGAATGAAAAATCCCGGCAGAAAAGATACAATGAAAATCACCAAAATGCTCCAAAAATATGGACATGTAGCAGAAGCCAGCATCTTCTACTAGTTCCAAAATAAAAAGTCAAGAATCAAGAAAAAACAACGGCGAGGTTCTTCATGTAGTTTCACGCCCAGCATCTTCAATGCCTCCACGGCGAGGTTCTGCTCAATGCCCAAACGCGGCGACCACCGGCGACTACAGAATAACAGCACTATCATTCAACAAATAGACGTGACGTCACTTCTCGGTGTAAAATAACTATAGAATATAGTTTTTTTTTCTCTAAAGGTCTTCCTGTAATTCAACAAATAGACATTTAGTATTGTTTTCTTCTAAAAGGATGTTTAGATGCTTTAAAAACATTGTATGCAGGATCAGGTGCGAACAATCAGAATGCTTCTCTATTAACTGTATTCATCAACGGTTTTCCATTTGATGCCTCGATTGGGCCTTTAAATGTATGGGCTCTATTAAATACATATTCATCAATGGTAAGAATGCAGTCCTTGTGGATCAACAGGGATTCATCGTGCCAGAGTTACAGCACGGAGCCATGTACTATTTGGTAAGCCTATAGTGCATTTTATTAAATATTTGTAGTTAAAGAGTGCTAAAGCAATTGCTAAGGTTTTAATGTGCTCAGAAGTAAATTGTTTCCCGTGTTTTCTTTCAGGTTTATGTCTGAAACAAAAGATCAGCTTCAAACCAAATAGTGCTTCCTTGTAACTGGAAATAGGGATGTGTCCAAATAAATGATATATATGCGCTGATTCCAACGTTGTCCTGGTTGCGTTATGACATTAAATAGGCCACTCTGTCTCATAAAATCAGTACGTGTTCTCATTATATGAACTCTGTTTATATGAACTCTTGTAATGGTTTTAATCATTTTTTATTGTATGGAAAGAGAAAGTCTAGCATTTCAATGTTTCTTCCACATTAAGATTATGGCATATAATTTTCTAAGGGTGAAATTTGCATGGTTGTGTTATTTTAATGTTATTATATACTAGCATTTGCATCTTTTTGAGGATCAAGGGATACACAGATTGGAAATTTAGGGAAAGAATCAATGAATTTAACAATACATAAATAGTAAGATAACAATAAATTTATACATGCTTTAAGTACAAATAAAAATGGCATTCAATAATTTTTAAGATTCATTTGTAATGGTTATTTTTCGAAAATTTCAAACAAATTTAATTTAAAATAATAATTAGAATAAAGAGGATCTAAGTTGGTCCACTCTCTTCCTAATGTTAATTAACTTATATTTTCCACTTTTATTAACTTAAATAATAATTCTATATGGTGTCCCAAATGTGCATCTAAACTATTATAAATGCCCAACTACTCTCATCTATAGACATCAAAATCTCCATCTATATGTTGCAAGTATGGGCCTAACCGGTGTTGTCATTGATGTCAACATACTCATGTTGCATTATTGAGAAGGATTAGATGAGCTGTGTGCTAAGGATATTAAGAAAATAAGTCTCAATCAGGAACAGTGAAGAACAATGATGACAAGAAGGTAAAAGTCCTCAATAGGTTGAGGATCAGAGGATGCAGTTTAAAGGGTTTGTAGATATAAGTCTTGAGATACTCTAATCAAATTTTTAGAGGTCCACATGAAGATCTGAAGAAGTTATGGTTGCTCAAGTAGAACCAGTTCCGGCAGGTGTTCAGAGGTAACAGAGTGTCACAGATAGGTCCGGTGAGATCCGGTATTTCATTATCCCATTCTGCGGATCTGAGGGAGTGTTGAGGACGTCCCTATGAAGTATCAACTAGATTAGTTCGTGGGTTGAAGGTCCGGAAGAGCCTATTCATTTGTGACAGTGATGATAGACTGTGTTCTTGTAGCTCTAGATGAAGGAAAGAAGAATTCCAATAGAATGATGAAGTGCGGATGTTTTTGGTGATTCAGGGAAGATTATGATGATCGTTGGATCATGTCCAGTTAATGTTGGTGGTCCACATTGAAGTTAGAGTTTGCATTTGAAGAATAACCATGAATATTGGTGTTCTTCTTGAGACTGGCCAACCGGATGTATTACACGTCTTGCGGATGTTCTTGTAGGTGTTTGCCGACTTAGATGATTGTTCCTAAGTTGATGCCTTGTATAAATAAGGGATTGTGAATTCATTTTGAAGTGTGTTTTGGGGTGATAAGTGTGTGGCAGCGAAGAGAAGTGCGAAAGGCAGAGCAGAAGTATTAGGCTTAAATGGAATTGATTCAAGCATGTTGAAGATGCTATTCTCCAGTTCATAAAGGTGATACTTATTCCTTTGTAGATAGTGTGTCTCTTATAGGCAGTGAGCCCTAATTGGCATGTGCCATTTTATTCTTTCTATTCTTCTAATAGAGAATACATTTTTGGGTTAATCACCCCATGGTTTTTCCCTTAACCGGGTTTTCCACGTCAAAATCTTGGTGTCATATGTGTTGATATGTTTCTGCTTTTGATTTGAATGTATTATGGTTCATGATTAATATTATGCTAATCACTAAAGAAGATTCAAGTGTTTAAAAAGAGAAAGTTTCGTACAACTGATTCGCCCCCTCTCTAAGTTGTATGCCCTAAGTCTAACAATTGGTATGAGAGCTAAGTTCCTCTAAAAGGAGCTTAACCACTTGAGGAGATCTAGGATGTCGTCATACAAGAAGGATAGTCTGAAGTTTGATGGAACCAACTTTTCTCTTTGGAAAGGCTGCATGAAATGTCACTTGCAGTGCATGGGAAAGGCATACTGGTCCATGGTCACAAAAGCATATGTACCTCCACAGGCTGTTCTGACAACCCTAAATAAAATCACAGATGCTGAAATCAATCTGCGGACCAAAGAGGCTCTTCTAAGTGCATTAACTAACTCAGAGCTCTCAAATGTTATTGACCTACCAATTGCCTATGAGATCTGGATTAAACTAAAACTTCTGCATGAAGGAGATGAGTATGTTAAATGTGCAAGGTTATAGAGTCTAAAAGGGAAATTTGAAAACCTGAAGATGAGAGATGATGAAAATATTACCACTTTTATGCCAAGAGTGAATGAGCTGGTTTGTGGAATTAGAAATTCTGGTGGAGTCTTAGATGAAAATGAGATTGTTGGTAAGATTCTCAGATCCCTTCCTGCCTCTTACAAAATCAAGGTTACTGCCATTGATGAATTCAGAGCCCATACAACTGTCACAAGAGACCAATTGGCTAGCAAACTAGTTGCTTTTGAAATGACCGAATTTGGAGATGATCCCCCCAAAACTAAATCTACATTCAAAGCCAGTGCCTCTGTGAAAGGTAAACAAGGATTTGATCTGGGAGAGAACTCATCAAGGAAATTGTCATGGTATGAAAAAGAAAGAAAAGACCTGGAAGAAGAAGTAGAAACTGCTCAACTTGAAGCCCTCATTACAAAGAGACTGCCAAGAGGATCTGGTAAGTATGAAGGAAAATTGCCTTTTAAGTGTTTTAACTACAATAAGATTGGTCATTTTGCCTCAAAATGTCTGGAAAGATTTTCAAAGCCAAATCCTAACAACTCAAGGTTCCAAAAGAATTGTTACTATGTTCATGAAGAAGATGATAATGAAGGAGTAATAGATGATGAATCAGAGACAGGAAACAAATCTGAAAGTGAATGGGTGTTTATTGCCATCAAGGAAGAAGAACCAATATCCTCTATATCTATCAATCATAAAGTTGTAGAAAGAGCTCTGGCTACCCAAGTTGAAGAAAAGAATGATTAGGTCATTAACAATGGTTGCTCTCACCACATGACAGGTGACAAGAATAAGTTCATAGATTTGGAAAGGTATGAAGGAGGAGTGGTGAAGTTTGGTGATAATTCTACTGGTAGAATCAGAGGAAGAGGAACTATTTCTTTTAATGGAAGAAACCAAACTGGTAATGTACTGTATGTTGAAGGTTTGAAGCACAATCTTCTCAGTGTTGGACAGTTGGTGGACAAAGGCTATGATCTCTGATTCAAGGATGGAAAATGCAAAATCTTTGAAAGATCCAAAATAGAGATTGCATCCGGTACTCAAACTAAAGGTAATATCTTCCACTTGGTTGGTACTAGTAAAAGATGCTTATTTGTTCAAGTTGATCAGAGTTGGTTATGGCATAGAAGGATGTGTCATGTGAATTTTGATAATATCATCAAGATAAGCAATACTCAGGCTGTAAGAGATCTTCCAAAATTGGTGAAACCTACTAATAGCATGTGCAAGGAATGTCAGTTGGGTAAGATTAGCAGAGTCACATTCAAAAGAAAGGAACTGTCTTCTACCAGACTATTGGACTTAGTTCACACTGATCTTTGTGGTCTGGCAAGAACCAGAAGTATTCAAGGTGATAGATACTTCATGCTGCTAATAGATGACTATTCCCAGATGATGTGGGTAATCTTTCTAAAGGAGAAATCAGAAGCTCTTAAGAAATTCAAAATATTCAAGGCTATGGTAGAGAATGAAACAGGAATAACGCTGAAATGTCTGAGGTCTGATAGAAGTAGAGAGTTCACATTCAATGAGTTCATAGAATTTTGTGAGAAACATGGAATTAAGAGACAGTTGTCTGCTCCGAGGACTCCACAGTAGAATGGAGTAGTGGAGAGAAAGATCTGGACCATCCAGGAAGCATCTAGGACTATGATGATGGAAGCAAATGTTCCTCAGATCTATTGGAGAGACACTGTCAGCACTACAGTCTATACTCTTAATCAAGTTCAAATTAGAAGCAATACCGGTAAGACCCCTTATGAACTTTGGTTTGGTATTACTCCTACTATAAGATATTTCACCGTCTTTGGTAGTAAGTGTTACATCAAAAGAGATGAAGATTTAGGCAAGTTTGATGCTAGAAGTGATGAAAGAATATTCTTGGGTTACTCTACTCAAAGCAAAGCATACTGGTGTTATAACAAGAGACTAAGAAAGATGATAGAAAGTACAAATGTTAAGGTTGATGAGGGAATAGAGAAACCCTCAAGGTTTTATGAGTATGATGAAGATGATCAGAATGGTGTTCTGATTCAAGGAGCTCAATCCTCTCCTAAAAGTTAGATTCAGACAGATCCGGTAAATTAGGAAGAAGAGATAGGTCTGAATGAGCCTGATTAAGAAGCAGAAGTGCAAGAAACTCCCAAAGTTCCAAGGTATGTAAGACTGAACCACTCTGAAGATTAGATCATAGGTGACAAAAGCAAAGGTGTGCAAACTAGAAGGAAAATTGTTCAAAATTTAGATGAATATTGTCTGATTTCAAAGATTTAACCTAAGACAATAAATGAAGCCTACAATGATGAAAATTAGACCAAAGCAATGGAGGAAGAGTTGATGCAAATTGAGAAAAATCACACTTGGGATCTTGTTCCTAGACCTAGAAACAAGAATGTGATTGGAACCAAATGGGTCTTCTGGAACAAACTAAATGAAGTTGGTGAGGTAATAAAAAATAAAGCCAGATTAGTCTGCAAAGGCTACTCTCAAATAGAAGGGATTGATTTTGAAGAAACCTTTGCTCCGATGGCAAGAATTGAAGTAGTCAGACTATTTCTTGCATTTGCTACCTTCAAGGATTTCAAGGTGTATTAGATGGATGTCAAATCTGCTTTTTTGAATGGTGACTTAGAAGAAGAAGTGTACATTGAACAACCGGATGGATTTCAGTTATCTGAGCATGGTGATATGGTCTGCAAATTCAAGAAGGCACTGTATGGTCTAAGGCAAGCCCCAAGAGCATGGTATGAAAGACTGGACAAACATCTTTTGAAGATTGGTTTCAACAAAGGTACTGTTGATAGTAACCTATATTTCAAAATTGATCATGAAAACATCTTGATTGTTGAAGTATTTGTTGATGATATCATCTTTGGAGGAAGAGACAATATGTGTAAAACCTTTGCAAATCAAATGAAAAGTGAGTTTGAAATGTTAATGCTTGGTGAAATGAATTTCTTCTTGGGTCTGCAAATTACTTAGACAAAGAAAGGAATCTTTATCTCTCAGACCAAATATGTGAAAGAATTGTTGAGAAAATTTGGAATGGAAGATTCAAAGCCAATGAACACTCCCATGGCAACTAGATGTAAGTTGAGAAAAGATGTTGACTCTCCTAAGACAGATCAGACAAAGTACAGATCAATGATTGGAGGATTATTGTATCTCACTCAAACTAGACCAGATATAATGCAGGCTGTTGGTCTTGTGGCAAGATTCTAGGCTGATCCCAGAGAATCTTATGTCATTGCAATCAAAAGAATTTTTAGGTACTTAAAAGGAACAGTTGAGTATGGTCTGTGGTATCTTAGAGATCATAAATTTTATCTTCATGCATCTACAGATGCAGATTAGGTAGGAGATGTGGATGATAGGAAGAGTACAAGTGGAGGAGCATTCTTTTTGGGAAAAAGGTTGGTTTCTTGGCTAAGGAAGAAACAAGAGGCAATATCCCTATCTACAACTAAAGCAGAATACATTGCAGTAGCAGGTAGTTGCACTCAAGTTTTGTGGATGAAGTAGATGCTAAGAGATATTAAAGTAGAATATGAGGAGCCTATCATAATTTTCTGTGATAATTCAAGTGCAATAAATATTTCTAAGAATCCGGTGTTGCATTCTAAGACTAAGCATATATCTATCAAGTTTCACTTTCCAAGAGAGGAAGTGAACAAGGATGAAGTCAAATTGGAGTATGTGCCCTCCAAGGATCAGATTACAAATATCTTTACTAAACCTCTTCCCAAGGACTCTTTTGAGTATCTCAGGGAGAAGTTAGGGGTTATTTCCCCTTCGGTGATGAACTAGGATGCACTGATGTGCATCAATTCAGTGGATATCATAGTCATATCTTGTGATCTAGATTGATGATAGGGAGCTGTTACTCAGGGGGAGCAGCTGGTATGTTATGAAGTAATGGAGTTGCAAGTATGAGCCCTTTGCCATTGATGTCAAAGGGGGAGAGAAGACATGTGAAAAACAAGTGGTTTCTGATCAAAGGAAGAGCAATAAAGGAAGAGAAGACATGTGAATAGTTGTTACTGTTAGGGGGAGATGTGATAGCAAGGAGAAGTTCTTGTCTTGATGGTTTTTCACATCATATGTTGCCATCAATGACAAAGGGGGAGATTGTTACAGGTATGGGCCTAACCATTGTTGTCATTGATGTCGACATACTCATGTTGCATTAATGAGAAGGATTAGATGAGTTGTGTGCTGAGGATATTAAGAAAATAAGTCTCAATCAAGAATAGTGAAGAATAGTGACGACAAGAAGGTAAAAGTCCTCAATAGGTTGAGGATAAGAGGATGTGGTTTAAAGGGTTTGTAGATATAAGTCTTGACATGCTCTAGTCAAGTTTTTAGAGGTGCACATGAAGATTTGAGGAAGTTATGGTTACTCAAGTAGAACCAGTTCTGGCAGGTGTTTAGAGGTAACAGACTGTCACAGATAGGTCCAGTGAGATCTAGTATTTCATTATCTCGTTCTACGGATCTGAGGGAGTGTTGAGGACATCCCTGTGAAGTATCAACTAGATTAGTTCATGGGTTGAAGGTCTGAAAGAGCCTATTCATTTGTGACAGTGATGATAGACTGTGTTCTTGTAGCTCCAGATGAAGGAAAGAAGAATTCTAGTAGGATGATGAAGTGTGGATGTTTTTGGTGATTCAGAGAAGGTTATGATGATCATTGGATCATGTCCAGTTAATGTTGGTGATCCACATTGAAGTTAGAGTTTGCATTTGAAGAATAACCACAAATATTGGTGTTCTTCTTGAGACTGGCCAACCGGATGTATTACATGTCTTGCAGATGTTCTTGTAGGTGTTTGCCGACTTAGATGATTGTTCCTAAGTCGATTCCTTGTATAAATAAGGGATTGTGAATTCATTTTGAAGTGTGTTTTGGGGTGATAAGTGTGTGGTAGTGAAGAGAAGTGTGAAAGCTAGAGCAGAAGTATTGGGCTTAAATGGAACTGATTCAAGCATGCTGAAGATGCTATTCTCCAGTTCATAAATGTGATACTTATTCCTTTGTAGACAGTGTGTCTCTTGTATGTAGTGAGCCTCTTGTCAGTAGTGTGCTCAGGCAGTGAGCCCTAATTGGCATGTGCCATTTTATTCTTTCTATTCTTCTAACAGAGAATACATTCTTGGGTTAATCACCTTGTGGTTTTTCCCTTAACTGGGTTTTCCATGTCAAAATCTTGGTGTCATATGTGTTGATATGTTTATGCTTTTTATTTTAATGCATTATGGTTCATGATTAATATTATACTAATCACTAAAGAAGATTCAAGTGTTTAAAAAGAGAAAGTTTCGTACAACTGATTCACCCCCCCCCTCTCATTTGTATGCCAACAATAGAGGTAGTCAGATTATTTCTTGCATTTGCTTCTTTGAAAGATTTTAATGTCTATCAGATGGATGTCAAGACAGAATTCCTAAACAGAGAGTTAGAAGAAGTCTACATTGAGCAACTGGAAGGATTTCAGTTGTTTGATTAGAAAGACATGGTCTGCACGTTGAACAAAGTATTATATGGACTCAAACAAGCCCCAAGAGCTTGGTATGCAAGATTAGATAAGTATCTACTAAAGCTAGGATATAACAAAGGCACTGCTGACAGTAATCTTTACTTCAAGATTGATCATGATAATTTTCTGATTGTTGAGGTATTTGTTGATGATATCATTTTTGGTGGAAATGAGAGCATATGCAAAACATTTGTTGATCAGTTGCAAAGTGAATTTGAGATGTCCGTGTTTGGTGAGATGAATTTCTTCTTGGGTCTGCAAATCACTTATTCAGATAAAGGTATCTTCATATCTCGGTCTAGGTATGTGAGAGAATTGTTGAAGAAGTTTGGAATGGAAGATTCAAAGCTAGTAGGTACACTTATGATAACTGGATGCAAGTTGAGTAAAGATGATGACTCCCCTAAGGCAAATAAAAAAAGGTATAGATCAATGATTGGAGGACTACTCTATCTGACTCAAACCAGACCTGATATCATAATTGTAGTTGTACTTGTTGCAAGATTTCAAGTTGATCCTAGAGAATCCCATGTTGTAGCAGTTAACAGAATGTTTAGATATCTCAAGGGACACTTGATTATGGCTTATGGTATCCAAAGGATAATGACTTTACTCTTCATGCATATATAGATGCTATTTGGGTAGGAGATGTGGATGACAAAAAAAACACTAGTGGTGGTGCATTCTTCTTGGGAAGGAGATTGGTTTCTTGGTTGAGCAAAAAGTAGGAGGCATTATCTCTATCTACTACAGAGGCAGATTATATAGTAGCAGCAGGTAATTGTACTCAAGTCTTGTGAATGAAGTAAATGCTGAAAGAGATCAGAATTGTGTTTGAAGAACCTGTTAAAATCTTCTATGATAATTCAAGTGCAATAAACATCTCAAAGAATCTAGTTTTGCATTCAAAGACTGGGCACATATCCATCAAATTTCATTTATTGAGAGAGAAAGTAAGTGAGAATGAAGTCAAAATGGAGATTGTTTCTTTAAATGATCAGAATGCAAATATTTTCACCAAGCCTCTGCCTAAGGATACTTTTGAGTATCTCAGAGAGAAGTTAGGGGTTATTACCCCTCCTATTCTGAACTAAGATGCACTAAGGTGCATCAGTCTAGTGGAATGCACAAATCATATATTGTGATCCAGATTGATGTCAAGGAGATACTACTTAGGAGAAGTAGTTAGTATGCAAATTTTAGAGATTAGTAGGGAGAAAAGATTACAAAGTTGTGACATTTACCATTGATGTCAAAGGGAGAGAGAAGTCATGTGAAAAACTAGTTGTTGATGAAAGGGGGAGCAGTAAAGAAAGTAGTTGCAGAAGTGATAAGAGAAAGGGGGAGAAGTTCTTATATTGATGGTTGAATCAGTTTTTCACATCATATGTTGCCATCAATAACAAAGGGCAAGATTGTTGCAAATATATGCCTAATCAGTGTTGTCATTTATGTCAACATATCCTTGTTGCCATTGGTGTCAACTGTATTCCATTTTGTTGCCTATTGAGAAGACTGGAATGTTGAGGATATTGAGAAAATTAATGAAGCTCAATATATGTGGACCATATGGTTGTGTAGAGGATTGTCTAAAGTAGCTCCAGTCAAGATTTGAGAGGTCTGCATGTTGATTTGAAGAAGCTATGGCCATCTGAGTAGACCCAAGTTTTGTAATGTTCAGAAGACACAGCGTGATAGGAAAGAGGTCCAGATTGTTCTAAAAATATAAAATGATGATCTACGAATCTAGAGGCATGTTTGGGAGGTCAGTGTGTATCATCAACTCAAGTGGTTTGTGGTTTGAAGGTCCACAAGCAATCTTTATGGTGTGACAGTCATGGTAGACAGTGTTCTTGAAGTTCTGGATGAAGATGCAAGTGATTCTAATGATTTAGAGAAGTACAAATGTTTTTGTTGAATTCAATGTGCTTGTGGAGGTCTCTGGATCATGTGACTACTATGTTGGAGGTTCGCGTTGAAGTTTGAGCTCATTGGTGAAGATTTCCTTCTTGGTACATTATTGTTCTTCCCAGTCTTGGCCGACCGGATGATTCAAGAGTGTTGCAGATGATCTAAGAGAAATTCAATGGAGCATGACATGTTGATCAAGGAAGACTTGAGTCCCAATTATGTTTGTCCGACAACTTAGTAATTCACATTAAGTCAAATGCTTGTAGTGCCGACCTTGATGTTTATTCCAAGGTTGATGAAGCATATAAAAGCATGTAGTTGAGTTGTTGAAAATCATCCTTGGGCAAAATAATAAATCCGAAGAAAGGATCAGAGGTAGAGCAGAGAAGAATAGAAGTAGAGAAACAAGAACAATAAGGGATGAATTGATAGTGAAGAAGTATTTGTGGTAAGAGCAGAAGTTTTGTGAGCATTCAAAGAGACTAATCCAGGCATGAAGAAGATGCTAACTGTCAATTAATTCCTTCTCTATTAAACATAAATTCTATAGGTAGTGAGCCTCTTTTGAGAAGTGAGCTCTGGGTAGTGTGCCTGAAGGCAAGTGCCTTCCCATTTTTAAGTACTTTTAATAGGGTACAAATCTTGTGGGTTAATCCCCACCATGGGTTTTCCCTTAACCAAGTTTCCACATCAAAATTCTTGGTGTCAAGTGTGTAAATTGTGTTTCTGCTCATGTTATTGTTTCATGTTTTAATGTTCACAGCTTTAATCTATTTGTAAGTTGTGAAAGAAGTTTAATAGTTGAAAATGTTAATTTTGTGGGACAACTGATTCACCTCCCCTCTCAGTTGTCTGGCCTAATTCCTACATTTAGTTGCTAATAAAATGTTGAAAAATGATGTTACATGAGACGTCAAGCTTTATATAGTAAATTTTTGTTTTTTTCCTTCAATTTTTTGTATATATTTATAACTTGAAACTTTAGGGCATGGATATATTTTTTTTACAATTTTAATAAATATATATTTTTAAATAAATATTTGAATGTACATATTAAAACATGGCTATTTCTAGTCAACGTCAACTTTTATATTAAATATTTATCTAAAATAGAAAACAAATTATACTATCTTAATCTAGATTCTTTTATCTAGGGCATCATATTTTTTTAATAAGTTTTAGAATTTTTCTTGACATGGTAATCAACCTAATAGTTTTGTGCTAAAAACCTACTTTTAGTAAAAGCAAAAGTAAAAGATAAATAATAATTGAAATATTAAAATAAATATATATTTAAAAACTACACTTATGGATCTACAAAAGGGTATTTTTACATTTAAAAAAAATGTTATTTATGTGAGTAGGAGTTGTTGAAACATTATATTTTTCAAATACTTTCATTTTTTTAGTAAATTGGCCTCAAAGTGGTACTACATATGCATTTAGCCAGCAATTTTAGTTGGAAAAGTTGTGGACATATTTAACTTATATAGAATGAATGTTACTAGATCATATGTTTGACAAAAAATAATTTTTAGTTATAAATACTAAAATTCACTTGTACTGATATGTACTTATCACTACATATTCGATCACAGCCCTTTACAAACTGTCGACTGTGGACACAAGACTGTCAACTGCCAGTTTAAAAACATCTTCTGTAGTCAACCTTGGAGTCTTTAGTACTCATCTAAAACTAGTTGCCACCATATGTGGCATCTCTACCTAAGCTAACTATCACCACCTCTGTACAATTCAACTGATCCATAGTATTAGTCTGTGGTCAGTCAAAAACCCCACTCACTTGTTGTCGTAGTCAAAAAAACTAAAATCCTTAATCTTTACCTTAACTGTGATCGCATATTGTACATTTGGTGCTTAGCCACTATTCATTAGAGCCTACAGTCATCTGGCTATGACCGGTGGTGGAGAAATGGGGGGCCTATCCATCTGCCCCTTTATTTTTAATTTCTTTTTTATTTTTTGACTTTGGTCTAACCTCGGTCATATGAATGACTGTGGGCTATATAGCCTGAACTGCCACTTGTAGACCATAACCACCAAATAGACAAAATTGTTGCATGTGACCAGGTTCAGTGCAGACTGCTAGCGGTCAGCTGTAAAGGCCAGCCAGACCCCTTTTTGCCTCCACATGCCCAAATAGGCAACTTTTTCAAACTCAGACAACTTTTGCATACAAAGGTAAAATTTGACAAATGAGGGCTCAGCGGAAAGCTGACATAGTGAAATTTAGAATAGTAGAGGTTTTGATAGGTGACAGTGTTGTTTTGTTAGTTTTTTTCTGGTCAAATTCAACATTGCGTTTAAAGTTCAAATGCACATATCTTTTGCATTTTTTATGAGATTTTGACAAATTTCTTTTGAAACTGCTTAGAATTTCCTGAACAATTTGATTCTATGGTTTGTTTTTCAGTCACTGATCAATATTTTCATATTTTTATCAAATTCCCTATTTTGACCTTTTTTCACTTAGAGGCTTGCAAAACAAAGTGGTTGGTTAATGTTTCATATTTTTTGCATAATCATGGGGTTTTTACGCTACTAATATATGATTTTTAGCTTGTGGAATTCACTAGAAGAAGACATTCAATCTAAAACTACTAACATTTTGATACAGGGTTCCTTTCATTTTCATGTGCATGTGCTTGATTATCATAGGAACATTTGGATTTTGGTGCACTAAAATGAACATCATTTTATTGTTTTCACACATATTCTTTGAGGCTTAAAATGAATCAATGTTTGCTTTGTTTGGTGATTGTGTGGTTGTGTTTTAAGATTTGTATGCTCTTCGCTCACACGTTATGTGATCTTGGGAATCAAAAGCATCTCTCAACACTTTCATAATCACACCACACATTTAAATTTCTAAAGGTTAATGAACATGTGTGAGTGTGGTCAAACACATGTGTATGCTCTCTCCTTGCATCTTATTATGAGCCTAGAGACCAAAAACATTGTTTGTACCACTTTTGTATAACCCTTTAGAGTGCGCTTGCTCTTGAGACACATCTGCAAGGAGAGCTCATTTATAACCCCAAGTGGTACATTCATCTGGTCTGCTATAAAAAATAAGATAAGGTGAAACCCAAGTCCAAACTGATAGTAGCACTTACTGTACAATGATAGTTTGAAAGGAGGTGTACCTTTGTGTATATGGGACTCTTAGTAGGGTTAGTTAAAGTCTTAAGTAGCTTGTTGGATGCTCGTAACATGCCAGTCTCCGAGATATTCACTATGGACCTTTGTTTAGTTTCCAAAATCCCTCTACTTGTTGACATAGGAGGTCAGAACATAGACCTCTAGAGCTGTCCCACACTCTTGCAATTTAAAGTAGAGATAAAAAAGTTCTTGAGATCTTCGGGCCTTGAAGAACTTGAAGCTTGGTGTGCTTGAGAAGTGAGTGCCATGTAAGGGGGGGCTAGTGCCACCAAGATTCTAAGTTATCCACTTTGAATAAGTGCAGCTGGAGCAATCTAAGTGGGAATTCAAAAAATATTGTCCTTGCCTAGCCTAGGATTGTGCATGTCTACAAGTGTTTGCAAAACATCAAAAGTCACTAAAAATAACCAAGCTGACTGCCAAATGTCTTCTATGATTGATCTGTGTGCTTGCCTAATCATCACCCTAGACACTCTTTCCATCCATTCATTCCAAGTCATCATCCTCCTTACCACTCTTCCTAACCACATCCTCCTTGTCATTTCACATCCTAATTACATTATCATCCTTCCATGTCATCCTCTTTCTAATCCAATCAACCCCATTCCAAGTCAAAGCAAGACATAACCATCATCCTTTTCATTCCATTTCATTCCACTTGTCCTAATCCATTTTCATCCTAATCAATCCAAATCATCAACCTAATCATGTCCTACTCATCATTTCACCATCAAATTAATCATCCTAGCCATCACCCTAATCAATCCAAGTCACACAATATTGTCATTCAACATCATTTGACCTTATCTTAATCATCATCCTAATCATCCTTACTAGTGTATCCAACTTATTATAACCATGTCCTAATCATCATTTCTAATCATTACAACTCACCCTAATCACTAGACTTCATCCTAACCATCACCGTAATCATACCTTAATCATATCCTAATCATACTCTAACCATTTCCAACTCATCCTAATCACCTCTTTCATCTAAACACCATGGTATTAATCATCCTTATCAAACCCTAATTACCTCCTTCATCCAATTAACATCATCCTAATCATCCCTAATAATTCCATATCATACCATAATCATACCCAAGTCATCATAATTTGAACCTTAATCATTCCAAATCACCTTCTTCCTAATCAAATCCAAATAAAATCCTAATCATTACATTTCATCATCCTCACCATTCGACTCCAATCAATTTCATATTATCATTCCACATCATATCACTATCACATATCCTAAACATGTCCAAGTCATCATTATCATTCTCCTAATCACTTCCTAATCCATCCAAGTCATCTAATCCCATCACAACACATAATCATCTTCATTCTAATCCAGCAAATCACATCTCTAAACCATTCATTCCAATCCAACCACTTTCATCCTAATCATTCCTAATCACAACACACCACAACCATATGGAAAACTTTCAGCATCTACACCCCCTATCAAATCCGATTGCAACTGTGTCAAACTTCACCCACTACATATTCAATTTCATTTAGCCTTTAACATCTATAGAGGACCCTAAACATTAATCTTCCTAAGGTCAAAATATAGGGAGAAATTGTCGAAGCTTGACTGTCACAAGTACAAATATGTGGACTAAGAGACCTTGACATCTTTTTTACATCAATCTCAACTTGAGTTTAATACTCCACTACTAGTTTAATTCCATCCTTACAAGTGAATTCTAAAACTCATGGGTTCCCTTTAATCAATAATTTCTTTCATACCTCAAGGTCTCGATAAATCCAATTTATACTTTGACAAGGTCATTAGTAGATGAGAGTACTCTCTTGGAGCTAGACTTTTCGAAGACTAATATCATTAGCCTCTATCATGGTCCACGCCTCATCACCTTGCATTGACATCCACATATAATCCCACAATTCATAAGTCCCATTTCGTAGAGACACAGTTGCAAAAAGAAGAGAAATGGAATGGATCTTCCTAGTCATCCCTCATTCCAAACATTGTGAACATTCCTTCCAACACATCATCCAATCATTTCACCATATCATAATCACATCCTATTCATATATTCATCATTCAACCTTCACATCCTAATCACCCTTTCTAATCACATCATTCAATCAAATTCATCCCAATCACCTCACCCCTAATCATATCTTAACCACTTCCAAGTCATCCTCATCACAACCCTAACTATAACCTAATCATCCCTAATCACCCATCTAATCATCCAATCCCACACCCTATCACAATCATAGTCATTCCACCTTACCATCATCCTAATCCTAGGAAAGCACTTGTCAACATGGCCCTAATCCCACAAGATGGCATACAACGATATGAAGACATGTTTCATTCCATGCCCATCCTAGAGAACAAGGTTCCAACACCTGAAGCCTATTCACATGCCTATACAAGACCACCATGGTAGCAAGAGAAAGTGCCTTTAAATTCTCATGCCACCTTTGACAAGGGGAACATAATTCTACCTTATCCATCCTATAAGTATATTCTGCTACTGCACTCTAAACCTACATCAACTCCACATCCTAGAATCAAACATTACAAAAGTTAACATGTGGAGTCATCCAAATCTACCTTTTCATCCAATCCAAGTCTAAACCCTAATCCTACAATACCATTCATCCCTCTTATCCCTCCAGCAAGGGAACTTTCTACTCCACCTAATGCTAATCACAAGTCCACATCATCTACCTTCCTTGTCCATCCACTATATTGTCCTTCTGCACATGCATTTGCAAAGGGTGTGAGCCAAGGGTTACTAGCAAGTGATAAACTATCTCCATGTCATCCAACACATATGCTTGAGCCTACCAAAGAATTCTCAAACACCATGCCTAGTCCTTCATGTCCATCATGCACTTCACAACCCATAAACCCTATTGAAGATTCAACTACCATAAGTCCAAGTCAACCTCTATCATGCCCTCATGTTGTTGACCAACAAGAACATATCGAACGTATCCAAGAGTCATCCGCTTCCACTCAAAGTCAAAAGCTATGTCAAGAGCATAATCCTAAGCATGAGGAAACATTACCCCCTTATCTAAATCAAGATCAAATCCCTCATAATGATCCCATCCATAACACACTTGATCCCATTGATGATCAAGCTCCCATCTATGATCACGATCCCCTCTATGATCAAGAAGGCCATGATGACCCTCTTAGTCAACTCTATACATTATATGGTCAAGAGCTTGCCACCTCATCCATCCATAATCCAACAACTTCCACTCCCCACGATGAGACAAGTGGCTCCCAAGAACACATAGAAGATCTTTCCACCTCATCCATCCATAATCCAACAACTTCCACTCCCCACAATGAGACAAGTGGCTCCCAAGTACACATAGAAGATCATGCAAATAACTTGGATCTACATGAATATAATAAAGATCCTAATGATCCTTCCACATCCACGTCCCCTATCGACTCCATTGCAAAACTACCATCATATCCACTTGGTCTTACCACCTTCATCCATGAATGTTCTTCCTTAGGACAACAACAACCTTTGTCCACCACTTCACATTCTCCATCAAATAATGAACTCATGTCTAGTGTCTAAAATAAACATAGTCCCATTATCCATCACATGCTCCAAAACATGAACTACCAAGGTAAAGGTTTAGGCCTTTATGAATAAGGTATTTTGGAGCCCATCCATGTCAAAGTCCCTCCACGCTCATATGGCCTTGGATACACACCACAAGGTCAACAAGATAACGATGTTGGTACTTCCTCCATGCTTCCTCAGTCCATCTCATTCCATCGCACATCTTATCACATTCCCAAAACATATGTTGCTATTCTACCTCCATCATCCTACAAATGTCAAGAGCATGTGATCATTCACCTTCCACCATCCACTTTGCCTCCACTACTTCCAACTCCTAACATACCTCTGTCCACTTTACCATGATTTCTACCAACACCTAACATCCCTATCATCCACACCTACCCTAAATATCCTAGTCATGACCAACAAATGCACACGTTGTATAAACATAAAGCTTCCACTCATTCCATCCACCCCATGGGATTCAAAAATAAATATTTGGTCATAAAGACAAAAATCCTAAGGGTCCTAATGCCTTAGGACATCAATGTAAAAATTCAAAGCAAGGTACATTCAAAAAACCATCCAAACCCATACCTCCAAAAGCAAAGTCAAAAACTAAAATGGTATGGGTCCCTAAACAAAAATACAAGTCAATTGAGGCATCCACCTCTCAAAAATCCCATCCACTCCATTCAAAAATGACATTCCATATGCAAGTCCCACAAGTTAAGAAAAAATCATAAAAATATTAAGTATATGTGGGTCCCCAAATGCTTACATCAGCTGCCAATAAGGGTGTGGTTCGGTGGTTAAGTTGCTTAGTTTGTAGTGGCGGCCACCAGAGTTCAAACCCTCGCTAGGCCAACAAGCTCATAGGCTTTACGCCTACACTGGGCCAACAAGCTCATGAGTTTGAAGTGTTCTTGCTAGGGGTTGAGGTCCCCCATGTTGTGGCCTCACTGGTTCATTACTCTGGGTAAAAGCATTCACGTGGAGCCAGATGGCATGTAGTACCAGCGTCGCCAGTCATGTTAAAAAGTTTACCAGGTGCATTATCTTTAAAAAAAAATGCTTACATCACGCTTCCACTAAGAAAACATCTCCATTGATCCCTACACCACCATCCAATCAAAAGATTCCATGTTTAACATGGTGTGTGCAACTGTTGGTCATAATTCCTTTTCACACCTCCATCACCCCATCATTTAAATATTATCCTACATATTTCACCCATCACCTCCCTATAGTCCATGCTTTTGCATAAGTCCACATCATAATCCACATCATAATCCACTATCTTCCCTACATAACCCACTATCATTCCCATCATAATTCACTATCTACCTAATCCGTCTCACTTTCATGTGAGACCTACCAACATCTATGAGCATAACAACTTGACATGGTCCATGCAACGATATCTTTCTCCAATGGGACTATCACCTTTCATGGCACTAGACAATTGAGTCCCTCCTATGCATATTCCACCTCTCCCAAGTCAAAAAGTAAAAAAAGCAAAAAAGTCACAAAAAAGTAAAGATAAATCCTTTCATCCAATGGTGAAAACCACCCTTGGTGGTGCCTTGGATAAGTACCATGATGAAAACCTGGCAAATAGGTGTCAGGTGTAGGATGATCTTCTAATGCAACTTACAGTTGGGGGCACGTTGTCTCATCCAACTTATCAATTTCCATCTTATCATATCATACTATTTCCATACCATCTTACCATCCCTATCCATCCATACACATACCCTAGCCTATCGAGTCCATTCATTCTCCATTCCTCTTTTTCTTTTGATAAAGAAATGGGGGCAAAATTTTGAAACATGTTTTAGATATCTCTTGATATACCTCATCCCTACCAGTCCATCCAACCATCCTATCGTCGTAAGCTTTGTCATGAAAAATCCTAGGTATTACACCTACAATAGGGCATGAACATATTCCTATGTGACATAGTCCTTGGAGATAATATCCTTTCTCTCTTACACATACCTCCATTCCATCCATTACATGACATATCCTTTTATCCATCCTTCCATTCAAATATCATGAGTCTGCCATCCTTGCACCTAGACTTGGTTTCCCCTTTTCATTAGTATCTAGCAAAAAGTCTCTTCGAATTGTCATCCATTGACACCCCAAAATATCTCAAAACTACCAAAAAAAATCAAAACATCTTCAAAATCCCAAAAAATCAAAACATTTCAAAAACACAAAAAAATCAAACATTCATAAAACCCCCCCAAAAAAATGTCAAAAAACCAAAAAAAATTACAACATTCAAAACACAAAAAAAACACATGTCAAAATCCCAAAAAATTAGAACATGTCAAAACCCCAAAAAATCAAATATTCTCCAAAAAAACAAAAAAACAAATATCCAATTAAAATCCAAGCAATAAAATCAATCAATTCATCATCATTCCTCAATCCATCAAATCAATTAATTCATTCCAAGTCAAATCACTTCTTCAAATCAATCAAACCAGTCATATCATCATATAAGTCAAATCAATTCTTCAAATCATCCCAAGTTCACATGGTCTAACTATGTTTCCTTTGATCTTTCACATAGGCAAGGCCATCATTGATGAGGCCCCAAGGCATTAGGTCAGTCCCTTAGGGTTTTTTTTATGTTTGATGAAAGCTTTGGCTAAATTGTATGAAAAACCCTTAGCCTCAAAGAAGGTATTTCTCATGAAGCGTTTGTTTAATCTGAAAATAGTTGAAGGTGGATCTGTGACAAATCATTTAAATGAATTTAATAAGATTGTCAGTTAATTGACTTCTGTAAATGTAAAATTTGATGAAGAAGTTAGAGCTCTCTTGATATTATGTTCTTTGCCTAAAAGCTGGAATAGTTTGGTAATGGCGGTTAGTAACTCTATTTCTGGTTTAAATACCCTAAATTTTGATGATGTTGTTGGCGTTATTCTGAGTGAGGAAATTCATAGGAAAAGCTCAGGTGGATCCACATCAGGTAGTGTTTTGAATGCAGAAAATAGGGGCAGATCAAAGGAGAGAGGAAAAGGTTCTGGAAGTTATGGGAAGTCATGAGGAAAATCAAAGGACAAGAGATCCCAATCCGAATGACAGAAGGATTGCTGGTACTGTGGGAAACCAAGTCATCTGAAGAAAGATTGTTGGTCTTAGAAAAATAAAGAAGGAGACAAACAAGAAGGTAATAAGGAGGCAAATGTGGTAAGTAATAAGTCTGAAGATGATGCTTTGATTCTTTCCCTACATAATGCTAATGATTCATGGGTTTTAGATTTAGGGGCCTCATTTCATGCTACGCCCCATAGAAGTTATTTTCTTTATTATGTCTAAGGGGATTTTGGATTAGTTTATTTGGGAGATAATGAACCCTGTCAGATTGTTGGAAAGTGAAGACTTAAGATTAAGTTGTAGAATGGGAATCATTGGCTACTACAAGAGGTAAGGCACGTTCCAAGGCTCAGTATAAATTTAATTTCAGTAGGGCAGCTAGCTAAAGAAGGTTGCATTGTTACATTTACTGATAAAAATTGGAAGGTTTCAAAAGGTGCCTTAATAGTAGCAAAAGGTGTGAAAGTAGGCACCTTATATCTTTGTACAGGTCATACTGTTCCTTCTACTTTAGTTGTTGCAAAGAAAAAACAAATAGGTTCAGGAACAGTAGTTGTAGGTTTGCAGGAAGAGACTGAAATAGTTACTACAGGTTCTAAGATAGCGTTGTGGTATAACAGACTTGGGTATATGAGTGAAAAATGTATGAAGGTACTTTATTCTAAGAAAGTTTTACCAGGTCTAAAATGTATTAATATGGATTTCTGTGAAAGTTGTGTGTATGGGAAACAAAAGAGAGTCAGTTTTATCAGAGATGGGAAGCAAAAGAAAAATGAAAAGTTGGAGCTTATGCATACAGATGTATGGGGACCAGCTCAGGTATTTTCTCTCGGTGGCTCTTGGTATTATGTCACATTCATAGATGATGCAACTAGGAAGGTATGGATTTGTTTCCTTAGGCAGAAATTTGATGTATTTGAAACATTTAAGAAATGGAGAAGTTTGGTTGAGAATGAGACAGGTAAAAAATTAAAATGTCTTAGATCTGATAACAGTGGTGAGTATTGCAGTAAAGAATTTGAGGATTATTGTTCCTTTAATGGAATTCGTAGGCAGAAAATGGTTCCAGGGACTCCACGAGAAAATGGAGTGGCTGAACGCATGAATAGGATAATAATGGAGCATGCACAGACCATGACATTGCATGTTGGGCTGCCTTTAAACATGTGGGTAGAAGCTATCAACACTGTTGTATATTTAATTAATAGAGATCCTTAAGCTCCTTTGGGCTGTGGTATTCTAGAAGAAGCATGGACATGCAAGAAGGTGAGTTATTATTTTCTCAAAACCTTCAGATGTGAAGCATTTACACATGTAAAATTTGAAAATAGAACCAAACTAGATGCAAAATCAAAAAAATGTATTTTCATTGGATATGGCATTGATAAATTTGGTTATAGGCTTTGGGATTTTGAAAATTAGAAAATTGTGAGAAGCAGGGATGTTATATTCAATGAGAAGGTGTTGTACAAAGATTAGTTGTAACAACATGAGAAGAAAGAAAAGGATTATGCGGTGCTAGATGATACTCCAAATAGTGATGTTCCAGTGGTTCCTCATGCTCTGCAACAACAACAAGAAATACCACAAACTTCAGTGAATGTTAGACGGTCAACAAGGCTAAGTAGACCTCTTGAAAGGTTTTCTCCCTCTTTGTATTCTATTTTTTTAACAAATGCTAGTGAACCAAAAGGGTTTGATGAAGCTATGCAGGTAGATACACAGGTTCAGTGGGAGCTTGTAATGAAAGAAGAAATGGACTCCTTGCTGAAAAATCAGACTTGGGAATTATGTAAGTTGCCTATAGGTAAAAAGGCTTTACAAAACAAATGGGTTTATAGGCTGAAAGAGGAAGATGGAGGTAAGAAAAGATTTAAAGCCAGGTTAGTAGTTAAATGATTTGTACAGAAAAAAGGCATTGATTTTGATGAGATTTTTTCTTTGGTTGTCAAGATGACTTCTATTCATAATGTTTTAAGTATTGTGGTTGCTGAAGATTTGCATTTGGAATAGCTACATGTGAAAACTAACTTTTTCCATGGTGATTTGGAGGAGGAGATATACATGGAACAACCCTAAGGATTTGAGGTAAAAGGTAAGGAGAAACTAGTGTACAGATTGAAGAAGAGTTTGTATGGCCTGAAACAAGCACCTCGGCAATGGTATCTAAAATTTGATAGTTTTGTGGCTGAGTAAGGTTACAGTCGATGTAGTTCTGACCATTGTGTTTATTTTAAGAGGTTGGATAATGACATCTACATTATTTTATGTTTATATGTTGATGACATGCTTGTAGCTGGGTCTAACATGGATCACATAAGAGAGTTAAAATAGCAGCTCACACAATCATTTTCTATGAAGGATTTGGGGGTAGCAAAACAAATCTTTGGTATGAAAATTTGTAGAGATAGGAAGAACAGAAAATTGACTCTATCTCAAGCTGATTATGTTGAAAAGGTGTTGCAGAGATTCCATATGGAAAATGTAAAAGCTATCAGCACACCTTTGCCTAGTCATTTGAAATTGACTAAGGAGATGTGTCCAAAGACACAAGAGGAGGAAGAAAAAATGTCCAAGGTACCATATGCTTCAGCTGTAGGAAGTTTAATGTATGCCATGGTATGCACGAGACTAGATATTGCACATGTTGTAGGAGTCGTAAGCAAGTATATGAGTCATCCCAGATTGGAGCATTGGAATGTAGTAAAATGGATTCTTAAATATTTGAGAGGTACATCCAATACACATTTATGTTTTGGGGGCTCTAATACTGATTAAGCAAGCTATGTAGACTCAGATTTGGTAGGGGATATTGATATTAGGTGGAGTACTACAGGTTATGTCTTTACTGTAGGTGGGACAGCAGTGAGTTGGATCTCACGGTTGCAAAAGGTGGTTGCTTTATCCACCATGAAGGCAGAATATGTAGCTACAATGGAGGCAAGCAAGGAGATGATATGGCTACAATCTTTCATGGAAGAATTAGGCAAACAACAGGCTAACAGTTCTTTGCATATAGACAATCAGAGTGCCATACATCTTGCAAAGAATATTGCCTTGCATTCAAAGACCAAACACATACAGTTGAGGTATCACTTTATTCGGTCAGTGTTGGATAATGGATAGTTAAGGCTGGAAAAGATACATATAGATAAAAATTGAATGGATATGTTTACAAAGGTAGTGACAAGGGAGAAGCTGAGCTCCTCTTCAGCTTTGGTTGGTCTTCAAGACTAAAACAATAAAATTAGAACAACAAAGTCCAGGGTGCATATTTCCAGTGGGAGTTGCACATGCAGCGGTCTCGTCTAGGATCAGTCTTCAAGTGGGAGATTGTTTGGTGTGGAGCCTGATCAGTCTCCAAGTGGGAGATTGTTGGTAGGTGGCGACTAATAAGGAAAGTACTGTACACTAGTCATGTATTTTTTGGACCAATATAAAAAAATCATATTTTGTAACTGACATAAGGATTGATAAAAGTGGCTAAGGGTTAGGGTTTTTTATTGATATATTGTATTGTAGCATTTGCAATAGTATTGAGTTGCAGGGATTGTTGGTTGTAATCAATTTGATTTACTGGATAATAATAGTGGACTCTCTGTTGGTGGATGTAGCCCGAGTTTGGGTGAACCACGTTAAAACTTGTCTCTCGTTATTATTATTTCTATGTATTTTTCATTCCTCTATTTAATCTTTATTTGCATTTAATTGATATCTTCTACTGGCTAACCCAAACAGGTACCTCATCAGGCTTCATTTTCTAGGACCCATCTTTTCACCCACCTAAGTTGAGCTTAAGAGGGCTAATAGTGTAGGTTTTTATTTTCCTAGTTCAGTTATTTAATTTCCTATATTCCTAATTTTTTCGTACACATGTTATTTGGTATGGAGTAAAAAGTTGACACTTGCCTTTTTACCTCCTAGTTTAGCTCCTAGGTCCTCGTGATTACATTATACATTATAATTGATCATCCTGGAGAATATTACCCAACACCCATGTGAATTTGGGACCTTGGGCCCTTCCTTATCTCATCCCGAACTAAAAAGGGGCTCCTAGACTTGGGCCAATTAATGTTATGTCAGCATAGGAGCTTTACAAAGGTTTTTCTTTATTGGCTCTCGTGATCTAATTTTGTGAATGTTAGCGGGAAAGCATATATAAGTGTGTTTTTCAATTCATTATGAACCTAGATGGATATAGAAAACTTATGATCTTGGAGAAAAGAGCATTCAAAGCATTCATTATGTTTCTAGAGTAGATTTGTGTTTGTATTATGTGTGTTGTTACAAGTTTGGAATCATCATCCATCTCCTTATGAGTTGAAGAATCTTCATTCTCTTAAGGACTTCACCTCCAAGGTGATATCATTATTATTTTAATCAATCTATCATCATTTTGTTTAGCCTCTACCCAACTAGGGCACATTCTCTTATCTATCAACTATGTTAGAAATCTTGAATATCATTATATAGTTTGATTGAGGAAAATCACTAAACACCATAATGATATTAGGATTCAGGAAAAGTGAAGATACAGGAAGACTCTGCAAGAATCAAGGTTATAGGATCTGACAAAAGTTCTAGAATATTCATCTATAAACACTTGGATGGTTGGTGCCCTAGTATTCCAGGCCTTTTTGACTCCAAATATGATATCTAAGCATCAGTTACAATATTTTATCAATATAGACCTTCGGTAGATTCTCACTTCTAGGACTTGGGTGGTTCCTATTTTGTCCTTCAATATTCCAGCTTCCAAGACAAAGGTTCTAATATATCTCTGATCATATTTGTACATTCAGATTCTAAGTTTCAGTCATTTTCTATCTGTTATAAGTTGATTATCATAGAACTAGGGTTTTGTACATAGTTGACCTCAGGTTTGATAAAAGGCTTGGTTAAATCTAATCTTTCCATAGAAAACAAGAGTACAAGATCTATAGCTAACTCCACCTCCCTTTGGTAGTGATTTGCCTTGGTCTTGTCCTTGAATGTTATTGTGGAAGAGGGTTTGATTTAGTGTGCATTCTAGTCTTCATCATTCATATTTTTTGAACATAACATTTTTGTGAACTTGTACATCAAAGCATTTGCATCTTACTAAGTGTTAAATCTTGCATACTTTTCATCATTCATTTGAAAATCTTACATTATTTCATATTAATGGTTGAAAATTCATAGTTTTGCAATTACACATTGCATATTTCAACAAGCATAACTACCTTAATCTTCGTAATCTTATTGATCATACTATTGGTTAGTTCAGTTGGGACTTAAAAAACCTATCCCCATAATGCCCCATTTTGCTCCCAGATTCCATCTGAATCCCACTTTATGCCTTCAATGTTGAGCATATTGATGATAACCAATCAGAGATATATTTCATAGGTTGTCATGTGTTTGCCTTTTAAAATACAAGGAAAATCCCAAAAATTAGTTAAGTCCCAATATCATAAGTCTTTCCCTTATGTTTTCTACCTTTGTCAGAGTTTTGGAGTTTCAAAGTTTTAGACTCCTTTTCAGTGTGCCATCCCAAGGCTAAAATTGCCTAAGCGTTAAGTGTTGACAATTTGTCTAAGTGTTTCAGAGGTTAGACTTTAGGCCTTTGGCCTTTGGTCTTCTTCAAGGAAAGTGTTAGCGAGAAGCCTCAAGGTCTGAAGTCTAATGGGCCTAGTGTTGAAAATTCATCTAAGTATGTCAAAGGTCAGAGTTCAGGTTTCCTTCCTTCCACCTTCTTCATAAAAAGACGAAAGGAGGAAGACCCAATGGATGACCCCTGACAAGTATTCTTTCTAAGGCATTGCTCTATTTCATAGAGCCTTTTGTGTGGACTGACAATGGACTTGCGAAACTATAGGAACAAGATACGTGGCAAGGTAGCTGATCATCCAAGTGACCCAATGGGTGCCATGTGGTATACTTTGTGTCTCTTCTGCCATTCCATGGAGCATTTCAATGAAGCTTTGTCTATACATGTGAAACCATAGGAAGCTACCAAGTGGTCATGATGTCATCCAGATTAATTCTTGTCATGAATGGTGTAAGGCAAAATGGTGAAGGCCTGAGGCCCGACCCTGACGCCTTCAGATCTATATGTAGGCGGGGTCAGGGCTTCCCTCCTTCCTCTTCAAGATGTTGTATGTTGTAACACAAAAGGCTTGAGCTCTAAAGTCTGATTTGTCAAAACTTGAATTCTTGGCCTTCATTATTCTTTCAAATACGAGGACTTCTCAGATCACCATAAATGCTAGGTGGGTCGATGAAATAGGTCATTCTAAGGACATTGTCAGTACACAAGGCATGGGCTCCTAGGAAATCTATTATTCCTTTGACATGGCTCTAGGATGATTTTATTACAGTATGGGCCTGATGTGTTGAATCAGTTTCAATGCCCTAGAGTTGGACATGAACTAATTGTTATATATACATGTTTCATTGATATGTTTAGGCTTGGTCGCTAAGCCAACTGCCTAGTCTAGGAGCACCTAAGTATTTTCTCTGGCATCAACACATGATTTGTCTAATTTGTAACTAAAGGAATATGTTTAGTATAGAGTAGGAAGGTTATGTAAAGAAAATTTGAATGTAATGGTATGTCTCCATAGGAGTTTGTAGTGATTTTGGTAAATATATAATCACAGCTATATATTTTTGTTTGGCACACTTGCTAGTATGATTGTAATAGATATTTGGAGATGTGTGACAACATCTAAGTTATTACACGGCTTTGTATTTTCCATCCTTTTATTACATAGGAATCACTGCAATTCTCCTTTAGATTATTAAGTATGTTCATTGTATGAATTTCTATCTGAAAGTCATATATGTAAATGCATGTCTGGTTCTATTGATCCTTTGCTACATATTTCCTTTCCTTTTTGCATTATATGACTTTATTGCCCAATTAAATAAGCACCAGTCCATATTCAAGAGGGACCAAACACTCTTTAAAATCAGAGAAATCATCCACTTGTTGTTTAGGGGAAAAAACATATTTCCTGTACATGTACATTCACATAGTTGAAACACCTTAATCAGAGGCTTGTGTAACCAATTTGTCTTGACCTAGTGATAAATTTGGGGGTGATGTTTACATTGGGTATGGTAGTGTTAGTTTATTTGTGTCTTATTTCATGCCTCTAGGAATATCCCTCCTAGGTCTAGATGAGCGTTAAGTACAGAGGAGCATACTCACTCTTGTTAGTCGGCCAAAATCCACCTTAACTTGTTGATAAACCTCTTCTTATCACCCTGACGATAATCCCTAGCCTAGGTGATTTAGGAATGTTTTAGAGTTTTAGGTTGTAGTCATTTTGGGTCCTGGAACATATTGGCACCATTGCTGGGGACATAATACTTTCGTTCAGATTTGAGGACCCTAGTAACACAATCGTTGAAGTAGCTTGTAGCCTTTGTTGGGTGTAGTTTGTTGTGTGTGTAAGTTGACAGCCCATCAACTTACACCAATAGATTGACACCGTTGTTGGGGATATAATACTTTGGTTCTGATTTGAGGACCCTAGTAACATAGACATTGAAGTAGTTTATATCTGTTGGCATATACAGCTTGTTGTATGTGTAAGCTCATAGTCCATCAACTTACGCAAACAAATTAGTGTCATTTATAGGGAAGATACTATTGGGTTGAAAGAAATTCAAGATTCTGGTAGTGAGATGAACCCAGAATAATTTCTTGGCCTTGAAGATCACTCTCACTTCAAGGAATTCCTCTTTGGAAGAGGAGGCCACTCTGCTGTCAAAACAAAAGATTGTTGTTGCTTCCCCTTTGTTGATGTTGATGATTTGAATGCTCCATCTCAGTGTGCAGTAGCTGGTGAAAGAAAGGTACACATGGTTTCTTCTTTTCCCACTTTTGGAGTTTATTTTTCTTGTCATGTTGAATGAACAAAATTTATATGCATCTATTTTTTGCATAGCATTATAGGATGTTTTAGTCATGGCCAACTGGTAGGAACATGGATACCCTAGGGACATTCCTTCACAAACATCTTCATATATATCAGACCCTAGAAACTACATTTGTGTGGATTCCCATGACCATCCTAGAAATCCATATTCAAGTCATGGCTCTGCATGTTATAAAAATACAAACCTATATGTACCCATGCAAAATCAAAATGACTTAGCAATATAGAAATATGAAATTGATAAAATCAAACAGCTACTGGAGTCATTGTTGCAACAAGAAGTAGAAACAAAAAATCAGATTAGGCTTCTAGAGTCTAGGATGTAGTCCAATGCATTCCTTTCTAACCTTAAAAATCAATTTGATCAGTCCCTTGCTCTTCCCTTAGATCCTATGTATGATCAACTAGACCTCTCATGGGTTGATTAAAAAATAATGAGTATGCCGACCACGGTCTACAAATAGTTACCCAAGTTTGATGGGTATGATATTTGGGAAGGGGACACACATGTTGATGTATTATCAGAATTCATGAAATAACATCAGTTTGAGGATGAGGATAGGTACATGATATTTTTTTATAGGTCATTACAGGGAAAGCCAAAAGAATGGTTCCAAAATTTTCCAAGGTAGTCCTTTGCCTTGTAGAACAAACTTGTGGCAGCATTTGAAAAGGAATTTGCTAAGGGTCTTGACCCTCTTGATCTTGTCATAGAGCTGGAAAAAATTAGGAGATAAGAGGGAGAGTCAAGAGATTTTGGTCACAAATTTGTTGTTGCCCTTTCCAATAATCCAAATAATTTCAGATCTAACATTCCCACTTGCATTGATATGTTTTTTGAAGCATATGAAACTGGAATGAGTTATGTGTGGGAGGATTTCAAATTAACAAGCATGCAACAGGCATATTTGTCCTTAGACTCCATGGAGAAAATGAGAGATGGATACATAAAGGGTTTGTTGTCCACAAATGCATGTGTTTCTAGTAATAAACATGTTGATTTGAAGAGTAGCAATGTCGATACAAGTAATCAAATGAATATAGCATCAGATAATGATGATTGTGTAGTTAGAAGGGCAGAAGTGGAAGATGGTGCTTCATATTATAGTAACACAAATGTTGAAAGCAGTGTAACCACCTACCTTTGGATGAATAGATCATCAAGTGAAAGTGAAAATGATGAGACCAATGGTGACTTCTAGTCCAATATTGAGGTATGTGGTTCAGTGAACAATGAGGATGTTGTTTATAGGGATGAAAAATTAGATGGATCAACATCTCTGGCTGAGTATGAAATATGTGCATAGGTAAATGAAACATGGAATGAACAAGAAACTTATTTCTTGTTTGATTTGATGTCCTCCCTTGTTCTTGTTTGTGATGAAGTAATTGATATTTATCTGCATGAGGTTGATGTAGAAGTAGTTGCACTTGGTGATAACTAATCAGAGATAATTATTGCTATAGCCATGGGGTTTCAATACGAAGAGGTTGCTTTGGATTTTGAAGATGGTGATCATGTGGATGCATATGATAACTTTTTTCTTTGGTGCAAGGTATGTTCTCTTCCTCATGTAGAGTGTGCTACATCTCAGCCACAAGGAAATAGATTAAGAATGAATGTGGAAGTAGAAGTGTGTCATCAATCTATTTGTAGCAATGAATATGACACAACAAGTTGCCAAGATGGACATGAAATAGAGAGACAATTGGAAGAACATGGTTCTTCATTTAAGGTGTCTCATGATCTTGATTTATATGCTGATGTTTTGAATTGCGGCCTAAGTCATGCTTATGATTCTAAAGTTGAAGGTTACAGTAGCACATATGAAATCTTTATTCAAGAGCTAGGTGGAATTACGAAAGAATATGAATGTTTCCACTTTGATGTGAGATGTTTTCTAGCTCTTGAATGTGTTGGTGTTGTAGTAGAGGTTGAGTCCTTTGTATGGGACATTGATGTGAATGAGCGGCAAGGCATGTTCATGTATGGATTTCAACAGATGATAGTGTAAATCGAAGATATACCTGAGATGGAGTCTTTCTAGTTTGTTCTACAAGATGAAGTGTTTTCTCTTATAGATAAATAATTCATTCAGGCACAATTTTCTTTTCCATGTGAATTGGAGGTGTTCTTGATTTTCCTCAGATTGGATGAAGAGGTTAGCAAGTGTAATAAGGTTGCAATTGGTGATGGAGATTCACTTTCATCCATGTGTTTTATTTCTTGGTTGAATTCTGATTTCTCACCCATTGTTGCTAAGAACAAACATGATGCAATATGGAATAGGTTAAGAACCTATTTCTTATGGTTTCCATGCAACAATAGTTTCACTACTGAAGCTCACCTTGGCTTGATAAGTATTTGTTACATAATCATGCATGTGAAGAACTATTTTCTGTTGTTGTAGCTAGGTGAGAAGTGCAAATTTGGTTTGAGGTAGATCAAATCTTTAATTTATTTTATCTTTGACAGAGGCAAGTAGGTTCAATCACTTAGTGCAGGTTGGACTTGTAGAGTGTTTAAATTTTGAATACAGTCAACTTTCATTTTGTGTCCCTATGCTTATGACTGTATGCTTTGTAAATATGTCTTGTGTTATTTCCTCTGTGTCTTTTTTGCCTTTTGGTCTACCCAAAGATATTTGGATTCTCATTGTGCCACTGCTTAGCACATCTTCCCAATCAAAGCCACTATTTTGACATAAAGAAAACTTGTGCCAAAAATGCCACTTTGGGCCTTTGGCCTTCTTTAGGTAAAGTGTCATGGAGAAGCTTCGGGGTCTAAAGTCTGATGGGGCCAGTGTTGAAAATTCTTCTAAGTATGTTAGAGGTCAGATTTTGAGCTTCTTTCCTTCTACCTTCTTGATAAGAGGATGGAAGGAGGAAGGCCCGATGGATGACCCTCGACAAGTATTCTTTCTAAGGCATTCCACTATTTTCTGGAGCCTTTTGGGTGGACTAACAATGGGATTCTAAAATTACAAGAATAGGACACATGGTAAGGTTTGACAACTGATCATCCAAGTAACCTGATGGGTGCCACATGGTATACTTTGTGTCCCTTTAGCCATTTCATGGAGCATTTCTGTGAAGCTTTGTCTATAGTTGTGGAACCGTAGGAAGCTATCAAGTGGATGTGACATCATCCAAATTAACTCTTAACATTGATGGTGTATGGAGAAATGGTGAAGGCCTGAGGCCAACCCTTGACTCCCTCATATTTATACATAGGAAGGGTCAGGGCTTCCCTCCTTCCTCTTCCAGATGTTTTATGTTGCACGCCAGAATTCCTGAGCTCCAAAGTCTAATTTTTGGGAGCTACCTGGCCTTCCTTGTTCTTTAAAATGCGCCGACAACTTCTCAGATTGCCATAAATGCTAGGTGGGTGGTTGCAACAAGCCCTTCTAAAAACATTGTCACATTATAGTGCATGGGCTCCCTGGAAATCCATTTATCCTTTGATGTGGCTCTAGGCTAATTTTATTGAAGTATGGGCCTAACATGTTGACTTAGTTTCAATGCCTAGGAGATGTACATGAACTAATTGCTATATATACATGTTCCATTGAGATGTTTAGGGTTGGTCACTGAGCCAATTGTCTTGTATGGGAGTGCTTAAGGATTTTATCTAGCATCAACACATGATTTGTCTAACTTCTGTAAGTGAAGGGATATGTTCAGTATAGAGTAGGAAGGTTATGTAAAGCAAATTTGAATGTAATGGTATGTCTCCATGGGAGTTCGTAGTGATTTTGGTAAATATCTAATCGTCGTTATGTATTTTCCGCTACCACACTGGCTAGTATGATTGTAACTGATGTTTGAAGATGTGTGACAACATCAAAGTTAATACAAGGCTTTGTGTTTGCCATCGTTTTGTTACATAGGAATCATTGTAGTTCTCTTTTGGATTATTAAGTATGTCCATTGTATGAAGATCTATTCGAAAGTTATAAATGTAAATGTATGTCAGGTTCTGTTGATATTTTGCTGTATATTTTGTTTCCTCCTTGCATTCAATGACTTTGTTACCTAATGAAATAGGCACAAGTCCATATTGGAGAGGGACCAATGACTCTTTAAAATTAAACAAATGATTCACCTATACTTTAGGGGAAAAAAACATCTTTCCTGTGCATACATACATTCGTACAGTTGAATCAACTTAATTAGAGGCATGTGCAGTTAGCTTGTCTTGACCTAGTGATAACTTTGGGGGTCAAGTGTACATTGGGTATGGCTGTGGTAGTTTATTTTTGTTTTATTTCATGCCTCTAGTAATATCCCTCCTAGCTCTAGTTGAGCCTGATGTGCAAAGGAGAATACCCACTCCTGTCAGTTGGACAAAATCTCCCTTAGCTTGTTGATAAACCTCTTCCTATCAACCTGACGAAAATCCTTGGCCTAGGTAATTTAGGAATGTTTTAGGGTTTTGGGTTGCAGTCTTTTCACATCCCAACAGATTAGCGCCATTGTTCGGACATGATACATTGGTTTAGATTTGAGGACCCCAATAACACAATCATTGAAGTAGCTTGTAGCCATTACCGGGTGTAGTTTGTTGTGTGTGTAAGTTGGTAACCTATCAACTTACGCCAATAGATTGGTGGCATTGCCAGGGTTGGTTCAGATTTGAGGACCGAAGTAACATAGTTGTTGAAGTAGCTTGCAGTCCTTTGCCAAGTATAGTTTGTTGTGTGTGTAAGTTGGTAGCCCGTCAACTTACACCAATAGATTGGCACCATTGCCGAGGACATAATTCTTTGGTTTAGATTTTAGGACCTGAGTAACACAGTCATTAAAGTAGCTTACAACCATTGCTCAGTATAGTTTGTTGTGTATGTAAGTTGGTAGCCCGTCAACTTAAGCCAATAGATTGGTGATGTTGCTGGGGATGATATTGCTAGGTTGAAAGAAAATGAAGACTCTATTCATGAGCTGAACCCAGAATCAATTTGTGGCCTTGAAGATTAGTTGCACTTCACGAAATTCCTCTTTAGAAGAGGTGGTGACTTTGCTGTCAGAACATAATTTTTTTTCCATTGGCCGTTGATTTTTGTTGATGATTTGAATGCTCCATCTTAGTGTGTAGCAGCTAGTGAAAGAAAGCTACACATAGTTTCTTCTTTTCCCACTTTTAGAGTTTGTTGTTCCTGTCATGTTGAAGGATCAAAATTTCTATGCATCATTTGTTTTCCTAGTAATATTGGATGTTTTAGTCATGGCCAACTGGTATCAACATGGATACCCTAATGATATTCCTCAAAACATCATGATATATATCAGACCCTAGAAACTACAATGGTGTGGGTTCCCATGACCATCCTATCAATACATATTCTAGTCATGGATCTGCATGTTATACAAACACAAACCTATATGCACCCATGCTAAATCAAAATGAATTAGCAATGTAGCAATATGAAATTGATAAAACCAAATAGTTGTTGGAGTCATTGTTGCAGTAAGAAGTAGAAATAGAAAATCATATTAGGCTGGTAGAGTCTAGGATGCAGTCTAATGCATTCCCTACTACCCCTAAAAATTAGTTTGATCAATCCCCTAGACTCTTCCCTTAGATCTTGTGTATGATCAGCTAGACCTCTCATGGGTTGATTACAAAACAACGAGTATCCCAACCAAGTTCTACAAACAATTGCCCATGTTTGATGGGTATGATATTTGGGAAGGAGACACATATGTCAATGTATTCTTAGAATTCATGGAAGAACATCAGTTTGAGGATGAGGATATGTAAATGAGATTTTTTTTTAGGTAATTACATGGAAAGGCAAAATAATGGTTCCAAAATTTTCCAAGGTAGTTCTTTGCATCGTGGAATGAACTTATGGCAGCATTTGAAAAGGAATTTTCTAAGCCCATCTTAACCCTGCTAATCTTGTCATAGAGCTTGAGAAAACTAGGAGACAAGAGGGAGAATCAAGAAAAGATTTTGGTCACAGGTTTAATGTTGCCCTTTCCAATATTCCAAATAATTTTAGACCTAACATTCTCACTTTCATTGATATGTTTTTTGAAGCATATGAAACTGGATTGAGTTATGTACAGGAGGATTTCAAAATAACAAGTACATAGCAAGCATATTTGTCCCTAGACTCCATGGAGAAAATGAGAGATGACTACATAAAGGGTTTATTATCCACAAATGCATGTGTTGTTTGTAATAAACATGTTGATCTAAACAACAACAATGTAAATACAAGAAATCAGATGAATATAGCATCAAATAATGATGATTATGTAGTCAGAAGTGTAGAAGTGGAAGATGGTCCATCATATAACAGTAATCCAGATGATGAAAGCAGTGTATGCACCTACCTTCAGCTGGATATGTCATCAAGTGAAATTGAAAATGATGAAACTAATGGTGACTTCTAGTCCAATGTTGAGGTATGTGGTTTAGTGAACAATGAGGATGATGTGTACAGGGATGAACAATTAGCTGGATTAGCTTCTATGGCCAAGTATGAAATTTGTGCATAGGTAAATGAAACATAGGATAAACAAGAAACTTGTTTCTTGTTTGATTTGATGCCCTCCTTTGTCCTTGTTTGTGATGAAGCAATTGATATTTGTCTACATGAGGTTGATTTAGAAGTGGTTGCACTTGGTTATAACTGATTAGAGGCAGTTATTGGTGCAACCATGGGGTGTCAATGTGAAGAGCTTGCCCTAGATTTTGAAGATGGTGATCATGTTGGCATATATGAGAACATGTTTCTTTGGTGTGAAGTATGTTCTCTTCCTCAGGTAGAGTGTACTTCATCTCATCCACAAGGAAAGAGAACAAGATTGAAGGTGGAAGAAGTTTGTCATCAATCTATTTTTAGCAACAAATATGACACAACAAGTTACCAAGGTGGACATGAAATAGATAGACAATTGGAAGAGTACAGTTCTTCATTTAAGGTGTCTCATGATCTTGATTTATGTGTTGATGTTTTGAATTGTGAGATGAGTCATGCTTATGATTCAGAAGTTGAAGGTTGTAGCAGACCATATGAAATCTTTGTTCAATAGTTGGGTTGAATTACAAATGAATATGAATGTTTCCACTTTGATGTGAGATGTTTTCTAGCTCTTAAATATGTTGGTTCTACGATAGAGGTTGAGTCCTTTGTATGGGACATTAATGTGAATGGGTGGAAAGGCATGTTCACATGTACCTGAATTTCAACAGACGGCAGTCCAACTTGAAGATATACCTGAGTCAGAGTTTTTCTAGTTTATTCTACAAGATGAACTATTTTCTCTTGTGGATCAATAGTTCATTTAGGCACAATTTTCTTTTCCATGTGAATTGGAGGTGTTCTTATTTTCCCTCAGTTTGCATGAAGATATCAACAAGTGTAAAAATGTTGCAATTGGTGATAGAGATTTAGTTCCATCCATGTCTTTTATTGCTGACCTAAATTCTAATTTATCACCCCTTGTTGTTAAGAACAAACATGATGCAGTATGGAATAGGTCAAGCACCTATTTCTTATGGTTTCATTGGTGAAGCTTGCCTTGGCTTCATAAGCATTTGTTAGAAATTGATGCATGTTGAGGGTCGTTTTCAGTTGTTGCAGTCGCGTGAGAAGTGAAAATTTGGTTTGAGGGAGATCAACTCTTTCATTTAGCTTGTCTTTGATAGAGTCAAGTAGGTTCAATGACTTGGTGGAGGTTCGACCTGCATAGTGTTTAAATTTTGAATACAGTCAACTTTCCTTTTGTGCCCCCATGATTATGACTGTATTCCTTGTAAATATGTCTTGTGTTGTTTCCCCTATGTTTTTGCCTTTTTGTCTTGCCAAAGATATCTTGATTCTCACTATGCCACAACTTGGCACACGTCTCCAATTTGACCCACTATTGGGACTTAAAAAATCCTTCCTCAAATGCTACATTTTGGCCCCAAATTCCATCTAAATCTCTCTTTATGCCTTTGATGTTCTGCCTATTGATGATAATCGATCAGAGATATCTTTCATAGGTGTTCATGTGTTTACCTTTTAAATTGTAAGGAAAAAGCCCAAAATTGGTTTAAGTCCCAATATCCTAACTCTTTCCTTTGTTTTTTCTACCTTTGTCAGAGTTTCAGAGTTTCAGAGTTTCAAACTCCTTCCTTTTGGCGTGCCATCCTAAGGATAAAATTGCCTAACCATTAGGTGTTGAAAATTTTTCTAAGTGTTTTAGAGGTCAGACTTTGGGACTTTGGCCCTCAGTCTTCTTCAAGGCAAGAGTTGGGGAGAAGCCCCAAGGTCTAAAGTCTGATGGGACCAGTGTTGAAAATTATTCTAAGTGTGTCAAAGGTCAGAGTTTGGGCTTCCTTCCTTCTACCTTCTTCATAAGAAGATGAAAGAATGAAGGCCTGATGGATGACCCCCAACAAGCATTCTTTCTAAGAAATTATGCCATTCTGGACAGCCTTTTAGGTGGACCCACAACAATCTTGTGGAACTGTAGGAATAGGACACATGGAAAGGTTTGACAGCTGATCATCCAAGTGACTCGATGGGTGCCACGTGGTATAATGTGTCTCTTCCACCATTCTGTGGAGCATTTTTGTGAAGCTTTGTCTATAGCCACTGAACCGCAGGAAGCTCCCAAATGGTCATGACATTATCCAGATTAACTTTTACCATGGATGACATAAGGAAAAATGGTGAAGGCCCAAGGCCTGACCACCAACACCTTCATATCTATACATAAGCTTGGTTGGGACTTCCCTCCTTCCTCTTCCAGTTGTTGTATGTTGCAAGGTGGAAGGTCTGAGCCCCAAAGTCTAATTTTTCAGAGATAGACTTCCTGGCCTTCCTTTTTCTTTCAAATGCACCGACAACTTCTTAGATCTCCATAAATGCTATGTTAAGTTTGGCATGGGGCATAATGGTTGTCTTTCCATTGATGTAAAAATGATATGGTCAAGGCATTATTGATCTCTCAGGTTCTTGGTATGGTTAAACAATCAGAATGTTTTGTTGGTGTTGATGACTTGGTGTTTTGGTGGTGTGAGGTGTTGGTAGAGTTGATATACAATAATTATCATTACAACGGTTTGAATCAGACTTGCTTCATGTTGTTCTTGATTTCATGCTCATCATGTCTTCTTTATATCTTATTCTTCAGGTCTTCATGTAAAGGATGTTGTAACTTTCACTAGGAAGAGTTGTTTTCATGATTGGAAGTGTTGACAAGTGCCTCATCTAAGAATTGCATTCATGATGCCAAGTTATAGATTATAGTGATTTCTTGAGGTTGTCATGATCTTCATACATCATACTGCAGAGTTCGTATGATTCACTTGTTGCTTCTTGGTTCAAAAGAGTTGGTGCTTCATGATTCAGGTGTTCATAGAGTTCACAAAGTTTATGTGTCATGTGTTCATGTTTGTTATGGTAAGAGAAAGATCTTTCTTATCATGGAATATTGACAGTCTTTAACCATTGTAGATTGCAGATATAGAAGGTTGAAATTTGATCACCTTGCATTTGGTATTCTTATGAGTTTTAAAACCTAAAATGCTAAGTTCTTTTAAAATCCTAAACCCTAATGATCTATGCTCCATAAAAGCCCATCTTCTTTGGTATTGTCTGCATCAAATCCATATATTGAATAACAGATATTATAGTATATTCAAAGAAGGTTGAACTTCTTAAAGTTTTTTAAAGTGACTAAGGGTTCTCCATTGTTTAAGATCATGTCTTAAAACCCTAATTTAAAGTTATTAAAGCCCATCCTAAAATCCCTTCACTAAGCATCATTTACTTTATTTCTAATTCTACTTTGACTGGCTCAATCGGTTAAAAACAACTTATGTTACAATGTATGGGTACCGGCCCCATGAGGTGACCGGCCCCAACCACGTAGGGCCACCGACAACTTAAAGTCTTTATAATGACATTGGCAGGAGCTTAGATCAAATGTTCAAAGATAAAAAGGTAGATTGGTGGGAGTGTTAATCGGGTGGTTGTGTTTCAAAAGGCATTTGAAACTCAACGGTCAGGTATTGTTGCTAAAATTTGACATGCTTTTGTTTATAAAAGCCTAAAAAGACTACTTTTACTCTTTCTTTAGACAACAAGGGAAAGTAACAATGGGGTTTTAAGCTCTCATTAAGAATTTTTGAAGTTAAAGGATATATCTTTTTGCCAATATATGGTTTTGCATGTTTTGTGAAGGAATTTTATATTTTTGTAGAGGTTGAAGATAGATGCTTATTCAGTGAAGTATATTGATGAAGGGCAGAAATTTTTTATAAGAGTTCTATATGAAATGTTTGGAGCTTTTGATCATAGAATTGAGATTTTGAAAGGAATACTTATGTGTCTACATGAGGACTAATCATTTTAATGCAAGGCATCATAGTTTTTGTAGTGTTTGGTGTTTGAAGGCAATTTAGAATTGAGTTTGAAGAGTAGCAGTTTGAAGACTATGAATTTGTCCATTCAATTGATTTGTTTTTGTAGATATTGACATTTGTTTTAATGACCAAATCAACAGTGCATAGTTTTGTAAATGATAAAAAAATTGTTGAAGTGAAAAAATAAAGGGAGATATAAGTGTTGTGGAGAAGTGAATCAGGGAAATCCCCTGAGTTAATTTGTGTTTGTATTCAAGGTGTTTTTCATCAAGTCAGTGAGACTTTCTATTTTCCATTGAGGCATCCATAAGTCAATGAGACTTTGTAAATGGTGATATTTTCATGCTTAAGCCAGTGAGGTTGTTTTGAGTGGTTTTTCTACCCCAGGAGGGTTTTCCACTTGTAATTTTTTTGTCATTGTCTCAAGTCTTGTGTGAATTCATTTGTCCTATATGTTTGAACATTTAGTTTTATTTGTTCAGTATTTAACTCACTTCTTTTATAAAGTTCATTGTCAAGTTTGATAAGTTCTAAAATCTTGTTTTAGATACAAAACTGATTCACCCCCCCTCTCAATGTTGATTGTACTCCTACATGCTAGGTGGGTGGATAAAATAGGTACTTCTAGGACATTGTCAATGTGCAAGGCATGGGTTGTAAGGAAATCTGTTGATCCTCTGACATGGCTCTAGTTTAGTTTTATTAAAGTATTGGCCTAATGTGTTGACTTAGTTTCAACACCCAAGAGTTGCATAGTAGCTAATTGCTATATATACATGTTTCATTGATATTTTTAGGGTTGGTCACTAAGACTATTGTCTAGTCTAGGACTACCTAAGGATTTTCTCTTGCATCAACACATGATTTATCTAGTGTATAAGTGAAGGGATATGTTCAGTGTAGAGTAGGAAGGTTATGTAAAGAAGATTTGAATGTAATGGCATATCTCCATGGGAGTTTGTAGAGATTTTGGTAAATATATAATCGCAGTTATGTATTTTCCTTTGCCACACTTGTTGCTATGATTGTAACTAATTTTTGGGGATGTGTGATAGCATCCAAGTTAATACAAGGCTTTGTATTTTCCATCCTCTTGATACATAGGAGTCACTAAATTTCTATTTTGGATTATTAAGTATGTCCATTGTATGAAGATCTATCTAAGAGTATATATGTAAATATATGTCTCATTCTGTTGATCCTTCATTATATATTTCTTTTCTTCCTTGTATTCTATGACTGTTGCCCAATGAAAAAAGCACCAGTCCATATTGGAGGGGGACCAATCACTCTTTAAAATAAAAAAAAATCATTCACCTATGGTTTAGGGGAAAAAGCCATCTTTTATATGCATGTACATTTGCACAGTTGAATTAGCTTAATTGCAAGCCTATGCAGCCAGTTTGTGTTGACCTAGTGACAACTTTGGGGGTCAAGTGTTTATTAGGTATGGTTGTTTTAGTTTATTTGTGTTTTATTTCATGCCTCTAGGAATGTCTCTCCTAGGTCTAGATGAGCCTGAAGTGTAGAGGAGCATACCCACTCCTGCTAGTTGGCCAAAATCCTCCTTAACTTGTTGATAAACATCTTCCTATCACCCTAACGACAATCCCTGGCCTAGGTGATTTAGGAATGCTTCAGAGTTCTGGGTTGCAGTCATTTTTGGTCCCAACAAGTTAATTGAGTGTTATAGGACTTTTCATGAATTGTATAATGTACTTCCCTAATACGAACACCTTTGTAAGGAGAAGTCGTAGACTAATGAGTTCTAGTTCTTTGAATAGCATTGATATGCAAACATCATAAAATTCATTACACAACTACTTTGTGAAGGGTGAATCAACATCTTTGCAATATATCATAAACCCCAATGTGAGAGAAGAACAAACATTTCATGATTCTAAAGATGTAATTGATATAGTTTCACATGTTTCTGAAGAATAAATCAAGAAATTTGACAAACAACTAGCTGATTTTCAACAAATTGTAGAACATGCACATCTAGCTCAAGAAGTGATACCTATTGTTGATGGTATAAGAGGATTGTTACTAGAAGGAGAAGAAGGTGTTGACATGCTCCGTGGACTAGCCAACATAGTAGATCATAACATTATGTCAGTGACTAGCCACATGAATAACATTGAAAATGTGTCACCGCCGAAGTATATAAACTCACAAGTAATGGCACCCATACTGACTACTAAAATATCCACTTTTATATCTTCAATTCTCACCACCAATCTACAATCTTGTATTAATGCTGCTACTACCATGGGAGCATCTACTAGAAATAATTACAAAATTGTTGCATTTAATTATCTAAACTTAGCACCACCTGTGTCCATATCCATGAATAATTATTTGCAACCACCCATCACCTCCACTTATTACCAACCACCTCTCAATTTCATGACTGTAGTGTCAAATACACTTGTCTCAAATATGTAAACCACTTCATCCAATCATGCTCTGCTAAACCAACATTTGCAGAGTATGTCATCCTTGCAGTAAAAGTTGACAAAGTTGACTAATTCTTCCTCGCAACCTACCTTACCAACATATCATGATCACAATCTTTTATCTTATATAATTCTAAGAGCTCAAATGCCTTACAGATTTGAGACTTTGAAAATTATAGTGGTAATGGTGATCATAATACTCATTTGGCAGCATTCACAATGACGTGTAGTGATTTCTTCTTTAACAAGGCATTGTTAGCAAAACTTTTGCCCTGATCTCCTAAGGATACTGGTTTGGAATGATTTTGCTCTCTACCTCCTAATTCAATACATTCTTTCTCACAACTAGTTGATCAATTCTTGCAATATTGGACCTACTATCTCAATAATTGATTTAGTCCATTGTAAACAAGGTCCAAAAGAAAAATTAACTAAATTTATAAGTCAATATGAAGCTCTCTTTGCAGAAATACAATATCTAATTATAGATGAGGATGTTCAAAAAGTATTCTTTACTAATCTACAAATAAACATAGAGGATAAAATATTTTTTATGAAGTATAGTTCTTTCCAACATTTATGCATATCTCTGCAAGATTACCAACTCTCAGCTAGTCAGTATGAGGATCATACCTCATCGGCTCCTATTGGTAAATCCTCAGCTAGAACATCTCAAAACTCATTAAAGAAGAATAACAAGAATTTCATCAAGATCAATGGGCAACATTAGAACAATTTTCAATCACAAGTGTCCACTATTACAAAGCCTAATTGGTCACCATTTCAATTCAAATAGCAACATAGACAATTCACCTCATTATCAGATTGTCTTCATTCGATAATGACACAAGCAGTGAACAACAATATTTTGAAGCTTCCTCTCACTCGTCCACTAGACAGGAGTATGATGCCAGGACCTTCATTTGATGCTAATGCCTATTGTCACTATCATTGATTGGCAAGACATGATATTGAAAGATGTATGCTCTTAAACATGGAATTCAAGACCTCATCGATTCTAACGTGATACAAGTTACCAGTGTGAATGAAAATAGAAATAAGTCAGTATCTCTTATGAATCAAAACCTATAGATCTTCACCGATCTTTTTCCTAAACATAATAACATTGTGGAACAAAATATAGTAGAGATTAAAGATGACTATCTCGACTATGATGAAATAATTGGCATGATAGAAGTAGATAAGATGGTAAATGAAGATCTACCTCACCCACAAGGAAAAGGAATTTATGTTGAGGTTCCTCCTCTGTTATGCCTTTATGGATCAAGAGATAACCAAAATACACAAGATATGTAAATGGAACAGCCTACATGTAATCACATGAAGCAAGAGAAAGTTCTAACGATGAAAATAATTCCATTTCATCTTGAAAGGCTCATTCATCAAGAAAAGAAGAATAAGAAAGATAGAGAAAGGAAAAGAGGAAGGCGTGAATCATCTATGGAAAAACGTAATGATTCACCTCCCCGCAAGCATCAGAAGATTACAAACATACAAGGTCTTGAGAAACAAGCACAACGCGGCCATTTTGGAAATAAAAAACATATAGGTATGAATTGCTCACACATTTTACCACACTTAATGGATCACCTCTCTAAGATGCTCACAAGATTGGCCTCCTCTTAAAGAGATATATTGATGTTGTTGTGTTGTGTTGTGTTCCCTCGAGTTGTGTTAAATGTTGTCTAGGTCTCCTTGGATGACCTAAGTGATACTCTTGGAAGGTCAAGGATACAAGGATACCACCTCTATTGTGATACTTCTATTTTTTTCTCTATTCTTCTATTCCTCTCTCTTATTGTAATTATTGTGTGTGGTGTCTTGGGGGCATAGCATTGTGGAGGATACCTTGGGGGCATCTTCCCACATTGTGAACCTAAGTCACTTTTGTCTCCTCTCTCACTTTTAGTGTTTACAATATTTAGTGGCTCTACTAATTAGTGGATGACAAAAACAAATAAATACTAATAAGGATCATGTGTCCCTATAACAAGAATAAAATAGACCTAGTCCATATATGAAGATGGGGTTGATATGTTACTGACACTTGACTAGTAGAATCACCTCATGTTGTGATCATGTGTATCATATTTTGAAATTTCTTGTAACAAACCTTTGCAATACTATAAATCTACTATGCACTTTGGATTGTTTTGTATCTCACCTTGTAGCTACACTCAGTTCTAAGATACCTACGGTATAACCTAATGGCTATACTTGGATCCAAATCTGTAAGTGTAACCTTGGTTGGTTTATGTGGTATGTTACCTTATTTCTATGGACGAATATTATTGATGATTATAATTTGATACTAATGTCCATGTTCATTGCGATCATTTGGTGATCATAAGCACATGTCACTTTGGAGGATGGGCTTTTTGAAAGCTCTTGTTCCCTTACGTGTTTTCACTTTACCTTAAATGTGTTTCATACTGGCAAGAGGGACCAACCAATTTAAGGTGGCCCGAAGCACATATTGTGATAAATACTTGGATATTTTAGACGTTGTAATAAAGAGTGTTTGTATATGCTTCCTTTTCATTATAAGGTACACATGTACAGATGCAAGTGGGATTGTGTACTTTGTTTTGTTTTTTGTATACCTCCTTTTCACTATAAGGCATCTGCATGATGCATGTGGGGTTGTATACTTTGTGCATGCTACCTTTCACCATAAGGCATATGTGGATGGGGTGGGGTTGCATTTTGAAAGCCCTTTTACAAAATGTAGGATTGTGTCTTCCCTTGAGTAGTTGCACATCCTTTTGAAATTTCTCTCTGGAGACAGGGTTGGATCTTGAGTTATCCACCCTTAAGTCTGTCTTTGGTAGTTGTGGTAGCGTAGCTCAACTATCTGGTGTGTTTGGCATGTCTTAGATAGTGGAGCATAGTGATGAGCTCCTCCCTATCACTCGTGTTTTCTATGTATAAGACATATATTATGTTGATGACATACCCTATGGCACTTGTATATTCCTTGTGTATATCGTGTGTCTTCCTTGTGTGTTTTACATGTTCTAGTGGTGGCGCGTAGCAATGAGCTCCCCATAGGCATCGTTTTTTGTGTGTTTTAGTGGTTTAAAGGTGCATAGTGATGATCTCCCCCCACGCTATGTGTTTTGTCTACTTTTGATGGTGGCACGGAGCAATGAACTCCCCCATAGTCTAGTTAGGGTTATATATATAGTTGTTTAATCATTTCTTTTTTTTTTTATTACATGTATGCACTCATGTCTTCTTCCTGTATTGTGTGCTTCACTATCTTCTCCATGTATTGTGTGCTTCCTTATTGTCTTCACTGTGTTTTGCGTGACTACCAAGTGTTTTCTTATGTTTGCCTAAGCTTGGAGGCTAGAAATGGTTCTCCAAACTTAGGGTGTGTCTTCACTCTAGTGTTTGATGTGTTTGATATGATTTGACCATAATTTAATTCATGTATTTATTGTAAGATCATACACACATTTAAGTAGGGTGTAAACATTCTGGAGTAAAAAGTGGACACTTGGCTTTTTACCTCCTTGTTAAGCTCTTAGGTCCCATGATTACATTATGCATTATAATTGATCATCTTGAAGAAGATTGCCAGACACCCATGTGAATTTGAGACCTTGGTCCCTTCCTTAATCTCATCCTGGACTAAAAAGGGGTTCCTACACATGGGCTTCAACTACCTAGGTCGTACCTGATTACTCGAGGCTAATTCATGTTATATCAGTATATGACCTTTAAAAAGGTTCCTCTTTGTCAATTCTTGTGATTTAATTTTATGAATGTTAGTGGGAAAGCATATATAAGTGTGTTTTTGAATTCATTACGAACCTAGATGGTTATAGAAAACTTATGATCTTAGACCAAAGAGCACTCAAAGCATTCATTGTGTTTCTAGAGAAGATTTGTGTTTGTATTGTGTCTATCATTACAAGTTTGGGATCATCATCCATCTCCTTATGAGTTGAAGAATCTTTATTCTCCTAAGAGCTTCACCTCCAAGGTGATATCATTTTTATTTGAATCATTCTATCATCATTGTGTTTAGCCTCCATCTAACTAGGGCATGCTCTCTTATCTAGCAATAGTGTTGGAAGGATTGAATGTCATTCTAGGGTTTAACTGAAGCAAATACCTAAACACCATAATGTCTGAAACCCTCTCTTGTTGTTTTGTGTGTAGGTTGCAGATACAACATTCGAGAAAAGTGAAGATATAGGAAGACTGTGTAGGAATTAGGGTTTCGAGATTTGACAAAAGTTTGGAAATGTTCATCTATAAAGACATGGGTGGTTGGTACCCTACTCTTCTAGGCCTTTATGACTCTAGATCTAGGTGTAATAAGTGAATCAAAATGAAGATTAAAACACAATCAAATGTAAAATATAACATGATTATACCTTCATAAATGAACTCACAAATCCAAGAGGGAAGGAGTTGCACCTGATATAGCTCCTCAGATATTACCCATGACTAGAATGACTAATGTGGATTGCTTAATACTTTCAACACAATGTAGATGAGATGGGGATTGATAGATTAGATAGAGATGAGGGATAATTTTGGCATTATGATGTTAGGATGAGGAGATTGTGGAGTGATTTTGGCAGAGGTTTGATGCATGAAGAAGTCTCTCTCAAATGGCTTGGAGATGGTCTTATTTATAGACTTTCTAAAAGGAGGATGGAGGGCGAGGATTGAAAAATGAGATCAAGGGCTAGGAATAAAAGTGAATCTTTTATTCATTTTGGGGAAAGGGGTGATAAATGAGGTATGGGTGTGAAAGAATGTGAAATGAATTAAAAATTCATTTGGGGAATGGGAAATGAATTAAGAATTCATTTGGAGATAAGAGATAATGAATGAGAATGGGTGAGGTAAGGGGTGTGTAAGAGGAGTAAATGTAATGTGTGGTTTATTTGAATTTTAAATTTGGGGGATGTGGGGAAGGGTGTTAAACTAGGTTTGACCACCCAAATGAGAGGTTAGGACTAATTAAACAGAGGTTTTGCTTAATTGATCCTAGGGCTAGGATGAGGTAGGCTAGGGTAGGTTAGGGTAGGTCAATTAGTAGGCTAGATCAATTAGATAACCATGATTTATCTAATTGATGAGGATTAGGGAAAAGGAGAATTGAACCAAATAAATATTGGGAATATTTATTTGATTAATGAGGGATAGTGTTGTAAGGTCTTAGTGATAAATTAAGTAAGTTAATTGATCACAAGAGATGGGTAAATGGTTAAGGTAGATAATGAGGGATAAATTAATTAAATAAAATGAATTTATTTAATTAATAGGAGGGATAACAAGGGTGTCGAGACATGCGAAATTGTTTTGCGAAGCAAGCCAATTTTAGGTGTCTACATTTGCCCCTCTTTGAGATGGTGTTGTGGCTAAGTAACATCATTTCAAAGAAATTAAAACATAGAGTTGGATTGGATAGAAAAAAGATTTTGGCTTAGAAGAATAGGGTAAGGTTTGGGGATAATTGGTAAAGGTGATGCCCCCTCGAGAGGATAGGTGGGTTGCAAGAACACGGTTGTGCTTTCAAAATGGATGGAAGAGATTGGTAGAAGTGATTGGAGGATAAGTGGTGAGATGAAAGGATGATGATGGTGGGAAATTGATTGGTGGATGATCATTGTGTTGAAAAATGATTTAGAGCAATCCTAGGTTTGATATAGCAAAGTGGATATTTTCACCAAGGTATAGAAGACCAGGGTGATGATGTTTATCCAACATTTGCATGGACTAGACACATAGACAAAGGGATGATCTCATGCATACCCAAGATAGTACAACCTTGTCCTAACAAGGAAAGGGGACTCATAGCATAAGTCCTTAGTACACAAAAGGTATGATGAACCTTAGATGCATAAGGGGATCAATATGCTAGAACTGACCCTATGATCAACAAGATATGAATACTAGCTTGGAGTAATGAAACCAAACCACAAGCATAGCATACAGAAGCAAGACTATGCCTCATTCTAGATGTTTTCTCCACATACCATGATATAGTGAGATCAATGTAGCTTTGATGTGATCTTCGAATAGGACAAAAGATAAAAATAAAAAATAAAAAGACCAACGAACCAAAACAAATAGCCATTGTCTCTCTTACCAAGATGGATGATGATTGGATAGATTCTGCCTATCATAGGAATGACATATCCTAAGGCAAGAATTGATTGATGATTGGATCATGCTAAGTTGATCTTGTAAGATTGGCTCGAGATATGATGGTGACAATTTGTGGTTGATGTTGATTTGATAGTTGATGATTTTTGATAAAGGGACGATGCTTTGATAGGTGATGCGATGATTGGATCTAGTGTAAGCTCAGTGGGTTGGATGGGTGCATCTTATGTACCTGAGTACTGGAAACTTTCTGCGTATTCTAGACTGCCTACATACCTTGTATCCACGGGATCAAGGCACATTAAGATGCATGTGGTAATGATATGTAGTTCTGATTTGTGATGATGATGTGGGATGATGATAGATGTGATGATGATGGAAAATGATGTGATGTTTGATGGATATATTATTTTTGGAATTTTGTGTGTTTTCTATTGTTTTTGTATTTTTTTGATTTTGTGATGTTTTGGGATTTTTTTATTTTGATTTTGTGATGTTTTTGGATTTTTTTATTTTGTGATGTTTTTGGATTTTGTGATGTTTTTGGATTTTTTGATTTTGAGAAAGGAATGGTTTATTATGAGATGGTTGCGTTGGATTTCATGTGGATAACTTTTGCGCTAGATACCAATGACAAGGGAACACCAAGTCTAGAGGTGAAAGAGATGGGATTGGATAGGGGGATTGGATAGCTGATTCATGATAGGTGAATGGACAAGTGATAGGGATGCGTGTTAGATAGATGGAAGATAAGGATGAGGGGTAGGATAGGTATGAATGGTATATGGATGTGGGATTTTAGGATTTTCTCCAAGGGCCAGGTTGCAAGGAATCGTACGCCCCAATGCTTGGAATTTTGCATGATGGGCTCATGTTTGAATGGATGGACTTTGCAGTAGATTGATGGAGGATATACTTTAAAAGGGAGTATGCCAAGAGGTTTCCAAAGCATGTTGTTGATATTTTGCCCCTTGTCTTTATCAAGATCTAAGGAGGAGGACAGTAAAAGCAAGATATAATGGATATGATGGATGGGAAATGATAGGATAAAGAGGGGATGGTGGATTAGGATAAGATAGTGGATAAGATGTGCAAAGGATATTATGGATGTGGATGAGCGATATGGTTTTGCCCCCAAGTGTAGGGATACAAAATGAATGGAGAAGGGATTACGCATGACGCCCACAAGGGGTTTTCATCAAGGTACTTGCCCAAGGTGCCACAAGGAGTGGTTTTCACCATTGGACGGATTTTTCTCTTTACTATTTTCTTGATTTTTGATTTTTTGAGTTTTTGCTTTTTTGCTTTTTTGATGGAAGGGGGACTCTAGTGTCTGTTTCCATAGCACGGAGAAGATGGTCCCATATTGGATAGCATTTTGGATGATGATTGCATGGATTGTTGGTAGATAGGAGAAAATGGAATGGATGGTGGATAATGGATTGTGATGTGGATTATGTGGATTATGATGTGGATTATGCAAAAGCATGGACCATAGGAATGTGATGGGGAAGATATGTAGAATAGTGAATGAAAGATGGAGAGATGGGGGTATGTGGTAATGTTAAGTGATGGAGGGGAACCAAGACCAACAGTCGCACACACCGTGATGTATTTGGAAGCTTGTACTTTGGATGTGGAGTTGGGAGTAATGGGGATCGGGATGGGGGATTTTTGTATATTGATTTGGGGTTTTAGGGACCCAAATAGACTTAGGATTTATGGGATTTTTAGATGTGGAGCAAGATGTTTGGGAGTTTGGAGTGGATTGGGATGTGGATGCCTCATTAGAGTTTGGTGCTTTTTGTTTAGGGACCCACACCATTTTTTTTTTTGTTTTTCTTGTGATGGTGTGGGCTTTGATAGCCTTTTGGATTTTTGATTTTGAGTGGAAAGGATAATATCTTTAGGCTTTTGTGCTTTATGCATTGAGGCACTCAAATTATTACTTTTGAATCCCACGGATTTGGGGGAAGCTTCATGTTTGAAAGATGTGTGCTTTTGTTGGTCTTGATTGGGAAATTTAGGGGGTTTATGGGTGGAGGGGTAAAAAGTGGATTTTTGGATAAATGGATGAGGGGGTTTGATGATGGGGATATTAGGAGTTGGGAGGAGGGGAGGATAAGAGGATTTATGGATTGGGATGTTGGGAGTTGGTAGGATAGGAGGTAAAGTGGATTTGATAGGGATATTTGGAGTTGGAAGTAGTGGAGGTAAATTTGATGGAGGAAGATGGATGGTCACATGCTTTTGCAAATGATAGGATGATGGAGGAGGGATGGTGACATATGCTTTGGAGGTACGATGAGATGCACCATGTTTGTGATTGGATGAGTGGATTTTGGAAGGTGGGCGGATGGTGTCAACATGTTTAGATTATTTTCCTTGGGATGTATAGCCAAGGCCATGTGAGGATGGATGGAATGTGGTGTGGATGTGCTCCAAGATGCCTTGTTCGTGAAGGCCTAAGCCTTTGCCTTGATAGTTCATATGTTGGAGCATGCGATATGCAATGGGATATTTGGTGCTTTGGAAACAAGATGCGAGTCCATTATTTGTTGGAGAAAGATAGGTGGTGGATGGAAGTTGTTCACCTCTTACAAGGGAGTCACCACGGATGAAAGTGCTTGTGCCAAGTGGATAAGGGGATGGATTTTGGATGGGATTGGTAGATGGAGGTGAAGGATTCATGTGAGATGGTAAAGGGGTGGTAGAAGATGTTGTGAGATCAATAATTTGATCAATGGATGGGAGGGGATCGTGGATGGGATTAGATGGGATGGTTAGATCTTGATTAGGAGAAGGGGTTGATGTTTCAACATGCTTTGGATTTGATTCTTGACATAACTCATGTGGCTTGATAGAAGTGGGAGTGACTTGGATAAATGTGATAGGTGTTTGGATGGATGCGATAGGTGCTTGACTTATGTGTTCTTGAACATGGCTACATGATGGTTCTTGACTTATGATAGGGAGTTGTTCAAGAGATTTGGTGGATGTTGGATTGCATGAGGGTGTTTGATTCCTTGCTAGTAGCCAATGGATGGCATCCTTCATGATTGTGTGGGTTGAAGAACAATATAATGGATGGATAACGATGGTGGTTGGTGTAGGATTAGGATTGGGATTGGATAGGGGGCTGATGGGATTAAGTAATGATGGTTCATGGGTAGGTTCAAGGATAGGTGTTGGATTAGATGGTGGTGTTGGAGGGGTGGGGGATTTGGGGGATTCCTTTGCTTTGCTTTCATTTTTAGGTGATATTCTTTGGAGGAAATCCCACAAGGATTCTTTGGATGTGATAGTGTTGGGACTTGGAAGATCTTATGGTGGATTAGATGGTGGATGGGTGATAGGGGTTGGTGGATTGGGAGATACATAAGGTGATGGATTAAGGTTGATAAGGTTGGAGGGATATTGTGATGGGGGGATTGGAGGATGGGGATTAGGAGATGGGGGATTTGGTTGTTGATTTAAGGTTTGGATTTTAGAGATAAGGTGTGCTAGATTGGTGTTCCCTTGATCAAAGTTAGCATGACAAAGGTTGGGTGATGGATAAGTTGGAGGTATTGATTGATTGCATAAGTATGATGGCATGGATGTGTAAGGGGATGAAGATTGATATGAGGGAAAAGGTTGATATGATGAAGGTTGATATGATGGAAGTTGGTATGAGGTTGAAGGTCGATATGAGGATGATGGTGGTTGATATGATGGAAGTTGATATGATGAAGGTTGATGGTGTGGATTTGTAAGATGTAGGTTGGTATGAAGGTTGAAAGAATGACGATTGATATGATGTGGATGGGGATGATGTGTATGGTGTTTGTTGATATCATGGAGGTTGGGTAGGGGCTTGGGATTCTCCAATAATGAGGTGTGCTAAGGGTATATCTTTAATGTCATTTTTGAATTGTTCTTTAGCATTAGGATCCATGTTTTAATAGACTTTTCTACGTCTTTGTAATTATTGTATTGCTTCATAAAGATCCATTTTGTGGGAGAGATATGAGATGATGGGGGATGATGGATGATTGTGATGTTGGGGATCAAATTTTAAGACCTTAGGATGATTTGATTTGATTTGATTTGATTTGTTTTGATGAATGGTTTTCTATGCTTAAGATAGACTAATGATCTTAAGCAAGAGGGTTGATTGGGTTGATTTGATTAGGTGATCAATTAAGGTCTTGATTTTTGTTTGGGTTGATTCAGATTTGGATTTTGATAATGATGTTGGGGGATTTTGTTAATGATGTGGATAATTGTAGTTGGGCTTTTGGATGAGGGGATTGATGGAGGATGGACACTAGGTCCTTAACCAAGGTTTAATTTGCAAAAGATGATCTTTGATTAAGGATTAGGAATTGGAATGTTTGATTAGAGTTGACAATGGATGAGGGATGATTGATGTTGGATTTGATTTTGGTTTTGGATTGATGTTATGATTTTGACATGGGTTTGATTTTGGGAGGACGATTTGGATAATGTTGATCAAATTGATGGAAGAATGGGATTAAGATGGTGATAATGAATTAGATTAAGGATTATGAAGATGATTATGACTAGGGATGAAATGGATTACAATGAATTTGATCAAGCTCAAATAAAGGGATTGGACAAGCTCAATTGATGGGATTTGATGAATGGGGGGATGGTTTAGCGGTGTTGGGAGAAAAACCTGGCTCGACGTGAGGGGGGGTGCGGGGATTTGAAAATGGGCTTATAAAATTGATGTTTTTGATGGGAAAATTTGATATTTGGACATGGATGAAGAAGGCACTAAAATAGATGGAAAATGGCACTGAAATAGAGAGGAATGATGTTAAAGGATGCAAATGGTTGGATTGATGGATGAATTTGATTTTTCTTGGCAAGTAGACAAACAAACAGGCAAGAAAACACAGTGAACAAAGGTTTGATTTATGAAAAAAAAAGTGATAATCAAGCATGTACAACCTTAGGGATTTGGGCCACCAAAAAAAAGGTTCGTAGTGAGTGCTTTCGTTCAGGTGGTTATACATGCGGTAGCTCTACTCTCCGTTATGGAGTCTCCCAGCCTCCAAGGGTTACACCTTGGAGGGTTATGGGGGAGGTTGGCTGTCGGTATAACACTACAACACTTGTTGCTTGTGACTTTCATCACAAACACATTAATTTATATAGTGGCTTGAAAGAGCTTGGCTTTAGCTTGTTTCCGCTTGGGTCATTCCCACCTTTTGAAGCAAGGTGGCAGGCCCTCTAAGGATTAACAAAAGCAATACAAGCACAAAAATACTTTTGATCCCCAAGTTCATACAAAGATGCAAGGGGAGAGCATACGTATTGTTTGTGTTTGCATCACACTAAACATGGTTCATTTTATTTCTTTGGATTATGTTCGGGGTGATTTATGCAAGTGTTATGAGAAGCTTTTGATTCCCAAGGTCACCAAAATGGTGCGAGGGAAGAGTATACGCTTTCACACCACAAGCAAAAGAGCACAAGACACTTCACACAATTAAAGAATGATTTTCTTGATTACATGCATGAGAGATGCAAGTTGTTGTTCTTTTTAACCAAATGCTTTCAATTTATGCAAGTTGTGGTTCATTTTAAAGCCCAAAATCAAAGTGCTTTAATAGTTGTTGTTGCAAGCAATGATTAATTTTAGTTGCACCAAAATCAAATGTTCTTAACACTAAGGCACGCAAGGATTCTTTTTAGGGGCATCAAAATGGAATATTTGATTGTAGATTGTTTGGAAGAAAGATTCATTTTAGGTGCACCAGAGATAAATGTTCTTTAAGCTAAGAAATCCCTGCAAAAAAAAGATGTTAGTAACTTCCAAGTGATGTTGATGACCTGCACAAAAGTTGTCAATCCCTGCACAGAGAACAAAGTTAGTCTCAGAAAATAGCGCTAATACAGAGATAAGATTGTGCTAATACAAAAAATAGCGCTAATCCAGAAAATAGCACTAATACAGAAGAAAAATAGTTCTGATATAGAATATAGCGCTAATATAGAATATAGTGCTAATACAGAGATAAGATAGCGCTAATACAGGAAATAGCACTAATACAATAGAAAGAAAGCACTAATATAGATAATAGCGCTAAAATAGGTCATGGAAGGCGCCACTACATAACTTGTCAGGTGGTCTGGTCACAGTTTGAAGATAGCGTTGCTCTGGGCTTTGATAGCGCTAAAACATGTCTGAACTCGTCCATCCTGCCAAAAAAAAAAATTCTACTAGAGAAATTTTGGCATAACCTCCCCTTGTTTAATCAACATTCCTACAAAAACTGAGAGCATTTTGACATGAAAAAAACAAGAAAATGCTTTAAAAGAGACATGTGAGTGGAAGTTAGAACAAAAAATGCTCCATAGAGATGGTGTTAAACAAGTAGATAGCGCTAAAACTCGCCAAGGATAGCGCCACTATGCAGGGTGGATAGCGCTAATCTATAAAAAACATGTCTTTCACAAAAAAAAAAAATCACAAGATAGTTAGATTGGGACCTTGTGGGTCCCACTGGGCATGCCAATGTATTAAGTGAATCAAAATGAAGATTAAAACACAATCAAATTTAAAATACAACATGATTATACCTTCATAAATGAACTCACAAATCCAAGAGGGAAGGAGTTGCACCCGATATAGCTCCTCAGATATTACCCATGACTAGAATGAATAATGTGGATTGCTTAATGCTTTCAACACAATGTAGATGAGATGGGGATTGATAGATTAGATGGAGATGAGGGATAATTTTGGCATTATGATGTTAGGATCAGAAGATTGTGGAGTGATTTTGGCAGAGGTTTAATGCATGAAGAAGTCTCTCTCAAATGGCTTGGAGAGGGTCTTATTTATAGACTTTCTAAAAGGAGGATGGAGGGTGAGGATTGAAAAATGAGATCAAGGGCTAGGAATAAAAGTGAATCTTTTATTCATTTTGGGGAAAGGGGTGATAAATGAGGTATGGGTGTGAAAGAATGTGAAATGAATTAAAAATTCATTTGGGGAATGGGAAATGAATTAAGAATTCATTTGGGGATAAGAGATAATGAATGAGGATGGGTGAGGTAAGGGGTGTGTAAGAGGAGTAAATGTGATGTGTGATTTATTTGAATTTTAAATTTGGGGGATGTGGGGAAGGGTGTTAAACTAGGTTTGACCACCCAAATGAGAGGTTAGGACTAATTAAACAGAGGTTTTGCTTAATTGATCCTAGGGCTACGATGAGGTAGGCTAGGGTAGATTAGGGTAGGTCAATTAGTAGGCTAGATCAATTACTTAACCATGATTTATCTAATTGATAAGGATTAGGGAAAAGGAGAATTGAACCAAATAAATATTGGTAATATTTATTCGATTAATGAGGGATAGTGTTGTAAGGTCTTAGTGATAAATTAAGTAAGTTAATTGATCACAAGGGATAGGTAAATGGTCAAGGTAGATAATGAGGGATAAATTAATTAATTAAAATAAATTTATTTAATTAATAGGAAGGATAACAAGGGTGTCGAGACATGGGAAATTGTTTTGCGAAGCAAGCCAATTTTAGGTGTCTACACTAGCATATGAGCATCAGTTACAACATTTTCTCAGTACAAACTTTCAGTAGATTCTCACTTCCAAGACTTTGGCAATTCCTATTTCATCTTCCAACATTCCAAATTCTAGGATATATGTTCTGATATCTCTCTGATTATTTTGTGCATTTGGATTCTAAGTTTCAGTTGTTTTCTACTTTTTATAAGATGATTATAATAGAACTAGGGTTTTGTGCATACTTGACCTAGGGTTTGATAAAAAGCTTAGTTAAATTTGATCTTTCAATAGTAAACAAGAGTACAAGATCTATAGTTGACTCCACTTCCCTTTGGTAGTAATTTGTCTTAGTCTTGTCCTTGAATGTTATTATGGAAGAGGGTTTGATTTAGTGTGCATACTAGTCTTCATCATTCATATTTTTCAAACATAACATTATTAAACATGCTTATGGTTAATTAAGAGAGTATTAGTGCGAGTGGGTGCCAAGTGTCAGCATCTTCCATGAGAGTTGCACTTTTCCATTTTAGGATATTGTGGTGGACTCTTCCCATTGGTCATATTTTCCACCTCTCTCATCTTTTATAGTTTATTTATGATCACCTCCTAGCTTGTATGTTGCGTCTTTTACTTTTACATCCTCTTAATGCTATTTTTCTTTTGGAGCATTTGCATTACTCTCATGGAGACTAACTCTATGCTTTTATTTTGGTTTCATATCAATTACATTCATAGTTTAATATCTATTCATTTACACTAGTTTTTTGGGTTAATCATCTTTTCAGATTCTAACAAATGGAAGTTTCTTGTCCTTTGAAGATGATTAGTTATGTTTAGCTTATGTCCCTTTCTGACATCTATAGATCTCTTTCTTAGAAGTTCTTTCTTTTTACCGTAGGGCTCTGTTCTCCTAAATTAGTTATTTATTCTTTGTGCTCCCCTCTCATGGGTGTGAAGTTCATTCCTATATTTTTTATTTTGTATTTTTAAAGGGAGTGGGCCCCAACCCACAACTTGCCTACTAAAAAATATGAAAACATTTAAAAACTTATAATGAATTTAATGATTGTTTTGATAGTATTAATGGTCTATATAAACATGAAAACATGTAAAAGATTTTTAAAATGTAAGCTGAAAATAGTATAAAACATACCATAATTAAATTCTAACATTATCTTTTAAGAAAATTTATAAAAGTCATTTTCCCTTATTTATAAAAAATTTATAAACTATGATTTAAAATTTTTCATTTATTTTATTTAACATGTTAATAAAAAATTTATGTTTTCATAAAAAATGTAAATATTTACTTAAATATTGTTTAACATTATTTTATCAATGATTATATTATAAAATTTTAATTAAAAAATTGTCGTCCATGAAAATAAATTTACAATATTTTTTCTTTCATAAGAAGAAAAAAAGTATTATCATAAAAATAATTTCAAAAGGTAAATGATATTCAATATAAAGTTTACAACCACCACAATCAGTAAAAGGGCACAAATTTTTTAGTTCAATAAGACAAGAGGCTACATTGAAAATGCACTAATGGTGAGCAACCCTCGCCCATAAGAATAAAAAATTTATTTCAAGGCAGTGCTGATAGTCAATATAAATTTGACAATTAACCCAATCTGTTAAAAGGACACAAAATTTTAGTTCATATGAAACAGAACCTACATAGAAAATGCACTAACGGTAAGCAACAGATATGAGATGAACTGGCACACTACAAATATTACAGATTCAGAGAAATCAACAGTTGAATGTACTCTTCAACAACTCACCCTCGATAAGCACTCTCATTCCTTTGACCAACTTCCCAAGTTTACTACAATGCATGTGATTTATTTGTATATAATGATGTGATGGAGCATAGCAAGCAAGACGCTGTTTAATCTTAGTTCTCTGTGCAATTGAGAGCTTTTGTGTTGTTGTTTGCTGTGTTTGTTGAGGGAGACAACAGTTTAAAGCAAATATTGTGAGCTTCTTTTCCTTTCTTTCCCTTTTTTTTGTTTTGCAGAGTTGAGATTTATATGGCTTCCAACAGCCATTGGACAAATCTGTTCAAAGTGGAGCCTTCATCACTCCAGCGTCAAATCAACAGCCATCGGCCAGATCTGTTCAATGTGGAGCCTTCATCACTCCAGCGTCAAATCAACAGCCATTGGCCAGATCTGTTCAAAGTGGAGCCTTCCTCACCGCAGTGTCCAAATCTGTTCAAAGTGGAGGCTTCATCACAGCAGCATCAAATCAGCACATCTGCAACAATGTCTGCCAAAAAGTCGTCTGCTGATGAAGGTTATCAACCACGCTTTCACTCTACTGAGAAGCAATGTTATTTTCTCCTTTTTAAGAGGGATTTAGGGTTTTTTTTTTTTTTTCTTAAAAGAGTGTAGGACACTCAGACTTGTATTATATAATACACGTAAATACATAGCAGCCCTCAAAAAACTAACAAGCTGAAATACAAAAAAGCTGGGATTTAGGGTTTATTGACATAATCTAGCAATTTAGATTTGTCTGTATATTTATGATTAATACATTAGCTGTTAAGGGTCTTTCTTTTTTCACTTTTTATTTTTGATAGGAACATCATCATCTCCGGAAAAGCTGGAAAACGCCAAGTTAAAGGCAAAATGGAGTCCCCTTCCGGAGAAAAAGAGATTTTAGAAAACATTTTCAATTCTTGAATGAAAAATCCCCGGAGAGAATATATAATGAAAATCACCCAAATGCTCCAAAAATATGGACATGTAGCAGAAGCCAGCATCTTCTACTGGTTCCAAAATAAAAAGTCAAGAGTCAAGAAAAAACAACGGCTAGATTCTCCATGTAGTTTCACGCCCAGCACTGGAGAATTTTCATCGTCTCCAATGCCTCCATCTGCTTTACTTCTTCAACAGATGAATGGAATTACTTCTGCTCAATGCCCAAACGCGGCGACCACAGAATAACAGCATTATCGTTCATACTGGTATGCTTATATTACATGACGTTACTTCTAGGTGTAAAATATATATAGAATATAGTGTTTTTTTCTCTAAAGGTCTTCCTGTAATTCAACAAATAGACATTTAGTATTGTTTTCTTCTTTAAGGATGTTTGCATGTTTTAAAAACATTGTATGTAGGATCAGGTGCGAACAATCAGAATGCTTCTCTATTAACTGTATCCATCAATGGTATTCCATTTAATGCCACGATGGGGTCTTTAAATGTATGGGCTCTGTTCGGTAAGAATGCAGTTCTGCTTCATTCCTCTGGCCAGCCAGTCATTGTGGATCAACAGGGATTCATCGTGCCAAAGTTACAACACGGAGCCATGTACTATTTGGTAAGCCTATAGTGCATTTTATTACATATTTGTAGTTAATGAGTGCTAAATAAATGCAAGAGGTAAGGTTTAAATGTTCCCAGGGCCAGAAGTAAATGAAATAGAGTAATGGCCAACTAAAAATTGTTTCCCGTGTTTTCTTGCAGGTTTATGTCTGAAACAGAAGATCAGCTTCAAACCAAATAGTGCTTCCTTGTCTACTCCTAATAGGGAATTGTTCAAATAAATGATATATATGCGCTGATTCCAACGTTGTCCTAGTTGCGTTATTAAATTAAATACGTCACTCTGTCTCATAAGCTCATTGGCTGACTTTTGTGTCCTTAGAATGTGGTCTTTTCATTACATGTTCCGATTTATATGAACTCTATAATAATTTTGAATATTTTTTATTTTATGCAAAGAAATGTGGTTTTTTCATTAAGTGTTTCCATTTATATGAATTCTTGTAATGATTTTGATTATTTTCCATTTATATGAATTCTTGTAATGATTTTAATTATTTTTTATTGTATGGAAAGAGAAATGTGGTTATATGAATTTTGTAATGATTTTCATTGTTTTCTTATTATATGGAAAGAGAAATGTGGTCTTTTCATTATGTGTTTCAATTTATATGAACTCTATAATGATTTTAATTTTTTTTTATTGTATGGAAATAGAAATTCTAACATTTCAATGTTTCTTTCACATTAAGATGATGGTATATAAGTTTTTAAGGGTGAAATTTGCATGCCGGTGCTATTTGAATGTTATTATATATTAATAAATGGTTCTTTTTGTGTAAAGTTTGATTCATTTCCTAGTCTATCACTACTTTCATTTACATATATTTCAAAGCATCTTACTTTATTTTATTCTTATCAATATGTATTCTTATACATTAGTCATTATCTGTATGTAGTCTTATATATTTATATGCATCTAACTTTATTTTATTATTATGCATATGTATTTTTATATATTTCTATGCAACTAACTCTATTTTATTCTTATATATATGTATTCTTACACATATTTTCTCTATAAATTGTGCTATCTCAAACTTTTTGAAGATTTTTTTCTAGGATGACAAGAGTTCCTTACCTAAGTTGAGTATCATAATCTTTTCCATTTCATCTTCGCTTTGAATATCTAAAATTGCACTAATTATTTCATTGAAGTACTTCATGTCTTCCATTGCATGTTAATGTTTTTCTAACATTAATTATGGCTTTAATCATTAATTATCAATCACCACAAAAGTTGACACAAACTAAACAAGTTTGAGCATCTTGTCACCATAAGCCATCATTGTTACTCAAACAAAAATGTGTCAATCATTAAAATAATGACATTTCCATGTTCAAACTATAGATGCTACTAGCATACTTATCTTTAGAAAAATTGATCTAAAATACACAAAGAGATATCATTTTTGAGGAGCCTATTCAACTTATATATGACAAATTAATTTAAAGGTTTGTATATATAATTGCATTGAGAGGCATTTCTATAGTCACAAAGGTGTGGAGGAGAGGAGCTAAAAGGTTCCAAATTCATAAACTTTAAAGATTCCATATTCTATGTAATTTTATAAGATTTTGAAAAAAAATACATTCCATAATTTTAAAATATATGGATAGGAAGGCAGATGGACGGGAAGGCAAATGGAAGTTTCAAAGAGGCATCCACTCAATTTCATAACTAACATGAAAGAAAGCAAGAATGAATGGCATATCAAAAGATGCAGATTCATCTCTTAATTGTTTAAAAGCGTTGAAAGCAATTAAGTTAGAAAAAATATCAAATTACAAGATTTGAGGTGAGCTGAAGGGGAGTGCGAATAGAAAACAAAAGAATCACTTTCGATCCAAGGCCACAAAAGAATCACTTTCAATCCAAGGCCATGGAGGAATTTTTTTTTCAAAAGGTATTTCATTTTAGCGTAATTTTTTTCTCCATTAAATTACCTAGACTGATACAAACTTTAACTAGCTAAAATTATAATATAAATGTACACAAGTTGTCATTTCTTTTTTATGTTATTTCTTCAATGTTTTTTTCCTAAACATTTAGATGATTAGACTTAATAATAAAAGAACATAAAAAGAAAAGATTTTATAGAAATAGAATAAATTATTTTATTATTTTGAATTGTTTCCTCCATCTGATATAATTCTACAAGAATGAAAACTCCCTATCATAATTTTAAATTAAATCCTCTTTTTTGCATGAGAGGTTGTATCTAAGATTAATTCTGATCTCATGTAATAAAATTAAGCAAAAGCTTCACTTTGCATTTAGCACCCTGTGATCTTTGTAATTGAATAATTTAAAACTCTATAAGATATTCTTCAAGCAACACTTTGAGAACCCTATAGTTGAATAAATTAAAAACCTACAAGATATTCTTCACCTAGCACTTTGCAAACTCTTCATCCATACATCAAAACCATATCGTAGAACAAGTACTAATAAGAATCATTCCACAACAATCAAGTAGAGAGGAAGTGAATCCAAGAGACTCCTAAAGGGGTAGGACAAATTGGCTTCATCTCATATAATTTCCTTCTCTACTCAACCTAAAGTTTGCATAGAAAAAATAAATAAATTGAAATGAAATTGAAGGATTGATGCAGAGGGTCTACCTCCTACCTGAAACACACACACAACTCAACACTCTAGCAATTATATGCTAACAACATCAAAGATCTAGATTGCAACATAAATGCAACTAAAGATTTTTATTGACAATAATAGAGATACGCATCTACAAACAGTCATTTATAATATTGGCCTTTAATGGCCCCCCTCATAGGCACACAAAACATTCAACTTTCTCCTTCTAGAGTAGCAGACCCATTGCCAAATCTCTCTTCCTTTTCTCTAGGCAACAAACACTCCAACTCACTACCCTTCTCTGGTCGATCACCTCTCCTAGACATTCTCTACACAATGACATTTGACTGTGTCTTTCCTCTTGAGGCTGATGACACATTCCCCATTCCCTACACTCGTTATAGATATCAATAACCATCTATATCCTCGATAGTATGGAATATCAAGAAGCTCAGATCCAAGTGACTCTCCTCCTAATATTATGATGGTTGAACTTCCATGCGTGACTCCTGTTTAGCATTAACAACACACAAATGTAACCAATATTGTATACATTATCAATGGACTAACTTCTATCTGCTCATGCCATATTCCATAATATAGGAAAAGATTGCTTCCATGATAATAGTTTTCTGGTCTTATGAAAATGTATTAGTGATTGTAAACCATATATCTGCCATGAGTTTGGAAATGTCAAAACATGCTAAGAAAGATGTTGTTGGACTTCACATCTCTAGAGTTTGCATGATCGTGGAATTAGATTAATCTTCCAGCAACCCCAAATCTAGAATATACCAGTTGTATTGATGAGTTGAACTCATAGACAAGCATATGTTTCCCTTGAAAACAAAATTTGATGAGTGTGCTAGTAGTTCTCTTTCAGTCTCGAGTTCACCTCTGAGCTGCAAAGACTCCACTCTTGCTCTCTTCATAGCCACCATTTTGTTATTCGCCCCCAGCATCCCCTTGTATGCCTTGCCATAATCTCCAAATCTAATTTCACTCTGAGTGGAGGAAATGTTTCTAGCCTATTTCAGTTCCTCAAATGTAAACAACCCTGCACCTTTCCCCATGTACAACATATTTTTCCTCACTCCATCTTAAAAAGTGTCTTTCTTATCTTGACAAACATTGAGTTGATACCACCACTAAGACCTTTGTCATATGTCTCAGTAACAAAGACATTATTCTTCACATCCCATGAATATTACCAAGTAGTGCAATGAATGGTTGCCATAACCCTTGAGAATTATCTTCCTTGGTTTGTATTTCCCTTACCTTTGATGTCACAACCATGGCCTTTGTAATCTTTGGAATATTCTTTACACTTTTCATCTTGTTTCTTACAATTTGAGTAGAAATTGTTTGCAAGCCAAATGAACACAGATCTCAAACAATACTAACCAATAATTAACCAACCAAAATGAAAACCGACTATTAACATAAATTTTCTCCAGGAGCTTAGGATTACCTGAAAACTTGCAAGGATGAAAATATCAACACTCAACTCTTTGCCAAGTTGTTCTCCCTCAAACTTCACAAAATACAAAATTTTACAGTTTCACCAATCTTCCAGCACTGATCACAAAACAATTATATCTCCAAAGACAAAAAGACCCTGATCACAAAACCTTCGGCATCAATTCCAAAATGGAGTCAACAATCTACTCCTAAGAGTATTTGTCCACAAACTTCACTGATCCACCTGAACAATTGTTTTCATGGAGGAAGACTATTGTGCTTCGAAACCCAAACTAAAAAAATGCAATTCTGATCAATCCACCTATACTGCAAGACTGAGAGATGCCATCAAAGTCACATGTAAACCAAAAATGAATAAAACAAACTAAAATGTTATTGGTTGATACGGGATAGCTTGTTCGCGTGTGATGCTCCTACATCAGACATGCCAAGTAGAAATTTTGTGAACATAGGTTCACAACGGTGGAGTTGAGTAATCAAACTACCCTTTTAGGTTGCAACCAACCTGCAGTGAACTCCATCACTATGAAATGTTGACAAGGTTATTTCTTCTTCCTCTTTTTCTAACACTTCACTAGCACAAGCATCATCCTTCTCCTACAACTCCATTCACCACTCTTTTCTCCTCTCCTGTATTCACATCCACCATGTACTGTCCTCCTCTACTAAATGCTCTTGACTCTCCTCTCCTCCTTCATGGGATCCATCCCTCCATAGACTAACCACCTCCAAAATCCTGCAACATCCTTTACAGCTTCTATATACAAATATGCAGCATTCACATGCCAATCTGCAACTATATGATCTCTTTTTCTATCTACTTGCACTAACTTCTTATGCATCTTAACAATATGCAATTTCATATCAACTTCCTCATTACTGAATTGAAAAGGATTAAATTTTACCTCTTCTTTTGTTGATGCAACATCCCTCTTTTAATCCTCACCAGCAAGCTACTTAAACCACTCTTTTTCCACTGCCAAAATCTGCAACATCAAATCATCTTCTTCCTCATCCTTCACTACAACTTCTTAACATTCCGTCATTGTGATCACATCCTCCATAGCTGCATCTTCAACCTCTTCATTCCCACTGCCCACCTCTTCATCTTCAACCACTGCTACACTTGCATCCCTTTTCTTATTTGCATCATGCTTGACTAATTCACTATGTTGCCATGCTTCCCATCTATCCAATCTCGCATTAATATCCACCATCATCTCAAGGATCTTCCTCTTTTCATACTACATCGAGCCCTCCCAAATCATAAGCTTCTTCCTCGCTAATATCCTCATCTCATCTACTACAATCTTTCATCATCACTTCTCATGCTCTACAATCTGCAAAGACAAATTCTTTCATGGCTTCCTAGCTCTTGATTGCTCAGGGCTTCTCTCTACCTGCAACAATCCTCACATGAGCTCTGTATAACTACCTTCTATCCTCTACTCTACTCACAGGTCCTAGTGGATCCTCTCCACTCTCAAGATCCTCTTCTCTGATACCAATTAATTTAGAGGGTCTACCTTCTACGTGAAATAAACACACAAATTAACACTCTAGAAATTTTATGCTAACAACATCAAAGATCCAGATTGAAACAAAAATATAATTAATTATTTTTATTGACAATAATAGAGATATAGATCTACAAATAATCATTTATAATATCAGCCTTCAATGGCGTCCCTCACAAGAACAAAAAACATTAAACTTTCTTCTTCTATGGTAGTAGACCCGTCACCAAATCTCTCTTCCTTTTCTCTAGGAAACCAACACTCCAACTCACTTCCCTTCTCTGGTTGATCTCCTTACCTACACACTTTCTACACATTGACATTTGACTATTTCTTTCCTCCTGAGGTTGATGACACATTCCCCATTCCTTGCACTCTTTATATATATATACTAAAAAAAATTAACATTTTAGGTGGAGCACACCAAACACTATGTTATGTTTTTTTGAGAAAAATAGGACCAATATGTGTGCTCCCCATTTTTGAACCCCTAAATCTCAACCATTTAAAAAAAATATATAGTAGTTTAGAAACTAGATTCGGAGCACTATGACTCTTTTTTTGTGTATCTTCAAATCTTGAGTGTAACTATCTTCAATTTCTCGTCCAACATCAGTCTTTCCTAATTTCAAGAAAAAAGTGGCATCTCAAGACCCCCTTTTGGTCCCTCATCTTTGTGCACTTACCTATGTGCTAATACACATAATAAAACGTAGGAAAATGTAAAAAGTATTCAAAAATGTTTGGAGGATGCTAAAGTATTGTATCAATTTTGTTTGAATTAGCTAGAAACAATAAAGAACATAAAAGATCAAATTGACTCTATTAAGTCACAATTAACTCAAGTGGCCAAAGTATATGATCCTTTGAAGGATAAGGATTGAGCTACTAGACCACAAATAGAAACACTACATTCTTAGCTGAAGCAACTTCTAGAATAGAGGGAGAAAATAAAAGGTAAGGTTGGTTAGCTAAGAGAAGTGGTGAGTCTAAGATTAGCATCCTTGACTGGAAATTTGTTAGAGGCATAAAATGTTACACAAAAGTAAAGGTGCCAGCTACTTTGGAAGAAGCATAAGACTTGTATATTTAGCTTAAGAGACAATTGCACATTCTATGTTCTGCGAAGAAGAACTAAGATACAACTCTTTCCCAGTTGAAGGTAATATATAAGAATGTTCTACCTTCTAAATAAATTGAAGACATGTTGAAGGTAAGATGAATTTTGATTATAGTATAGATATGCAAAGTATAAGATAGGAGTAAATAGTGCTATTTTGAGTTGAACAAAGTACTCTGTATATATTGACTATGTATATCATATAAGAAAGTTGGAGAATAGAGTTTTGCTACATTAGTTTTGGAGTGATTGAGGTTACTTCTCAAGGGGAGCTAACTAGTAGAAGATGATAAGGATTGTTTAGACAGGGAGATTTTGTATGTTTTTTCTAGCATAGAGGAAGACCACTAGCCCTTTGCCCTTGATGTCAAATGGGGGGGAGATTGTATATTAGGTCAGTGTTGCCATCAATGACAAAGGGGGAGATTGTTGCATATGTTTTGTCATTGATGTCAACAAGTTGTGATGTGGAAGGCATACTATTGAATGTGATGTCAAAGGAGTAGGTCAAATTAGAGATAAGATCAATATCATTTGGACATAGTTGTACCAGTAGATCAAAGGAGTAGTGATGGTGTAAGAAGAGGAATATGTTAAGGGATAAGTATCATATGTACACAGTTATACCTTATCTTCTAAAGATTATGTGTAAGTTTATGTTTTCAATATATTTGATATGTTATGTTGGAAATGAATATCATGGAATCTATGTTGGGTGAATTGTGTTGTACCTACATGATATGAAGTCATGTGACTTAGTACCAGATAAAGAAAGTTGCAAAAGTTTGAAGAAATTTGGCTAAGTAAAGTTCATGTCATGAAATGTGTCACAGGCTTAGGTAAGTTTACCACATTCTACATCTAATGCAGATATGAGCTTGTGGATTGAAATGTAGCTAGTCATTGCTCTTAGGTATGTGTGGTTCAAATTTTAGATCATAAAACTTACTACTGAGTGTTTTAGAGTTAGTAGAGCGAAGGAAGTATTGAAAAAAGTAGTTCCAGTCATGAATGTTTAGAAGATTGCTCTGCAGTTCTCTACAGATAAAGATATGACATTGTGGTTTGGAGGATGGCTAAATATGAGTAAAAGGTATGCATATTTCAAGTTTTAATTGTTAAAGTGCACTGCAATAGTTTCTAGAGTCAATTGTATGGAGATAAGTCTTATTGATGGTTAAGGTAATTAGAGTGAGATAGTGGATGAAACTGCATTGTACCGCCCATTGGTATTTGGCATTGCTGAATAAAAGATAATCTCATATGATTAGTTGGATTGCTTAGTTCTAGTTTCAAGTGTCATTGTGTACAACAAGTATGATTTTCATGATTTTACATCAAGACTGTGTAAGCAGAGTGTGTTAAGGATATTGACATCAGTGTTGTAGTGTTTGTGCCAGCATGAAATAGCTTGAAATGTTAGAAATGAAGGTGCAAACCACATAATGGAAATCAAATTCAAACCTTATTAATGTCCTCTAAATAATGTAGAATCAACCAAGATTGTAACAGAAATAAAACCCACTTCACATACATAATATGCATTAAGAACTGAATGATTAACACAGTATGTAATGTGGAGAAAACCCTTTTAGGTAAAAAAACTCCACCAAGAAAAGAGGCTCCAAGTTGTATTATCTTCAAATATGAGATTACAGTACATGCACATCATCTTCTTCTTCAATCTTTAATCTAGTGACACTTGTTACTCTCAACTCTGCTAAAATGTAGTACAAGTATCCTTATTAAAGGGGGTTGCCTTCTAGGGTAAGAAAATTGACATAATATCGACTGTCAGATATGTGACCTAATGATGAATGGTCTAGATTTACAATGATAAAATATAAATAAAATGTTGTTTGGGGGTGCTTCCCCTGAACTCTTGCTGAGGCATGTGGCCCCCAAACCCCCTAGACCCCTCACAAGGGGAAACCCCCTACGACCCCCCATCATGGATGAATTAGGATTAGGTACTAGATATAAACATGCAGATGAAACAAGATCACTACTAGCAAAACCTTTCATCCCTTATGAGTGGTTTATAAACAATAATAGGAATAACAAATTGCATAGGATTTACAAGGTTGATGGCACCTTAATTCTAACATTCTCTAACTTGAAGTCATATATTGTAAATACCCATAGCAAAACAATAAAATAATCAAGCACTAGAAATAAGGCCCATGGCATCTCTGCACTAAAAATTTTTCTCTATGCTCATAGGCTTGGCCAAAACATCTGCAACATTCTCCTGAGTGTCTACCTTCTTCATTGCAATTTTTCTATTTGTAACTATTTCTTGAACAAAATGATATAGTAGTTCAACATGCTTAGATCCAGCATGATGCATAGGATTTTTGGCCAAACAAATAGCACTCTAGCTATCACAACCAATCTGAATGATCCTTCTATTGGTGTTTCTTCTGAATCAGCAGTGGGTTTGCTAGTTCCAATGCACAGGTAGATTCGGCCAACTAATATAGGAGGTTGCACGAGCTGCCTCCCCTTCACTTCTGGTTCTGCCGCACCAAGGGGGGTATCCCTATTAGCTAAAGATTTGACACTTTTGACTCACCCAGTGACATAAAGATTTAGCTTTACAATGACAGGCAGAATACTCTCACGTGTGGACCAAGATTTGTGTGATAAATCGCAAGGTTGGCAACATTCTTGGACATATTTGTCTGGTCAGGTATGAGAGCATGTAGGGGGTTCCTAATCCTAATCCTACAACTAACAGGTTGGAAATATGAATGGATTTGAATTTATGCTTTGGATGCAAGACAAGGGCTTTGGATCATAACTACTTCACAAGAACAAACTGGTGCCTATCCCAGGGAAAGGAGTCAACTAGACGTATACATAAGAATGGCTTGCAACTGTCATTCAAGTTTCAAGGGGTTAGGACTGGTGTTTGCCTTACAAATACCACCCAAGGATAAGTATTCAACTGTCTCTACTTACAAATATCCCAGTTGACATACAATCTTCTCCATACTTAACCTAAAATGATTTAATCTACTCCTTGAATGGAAGTTAGAGATTAGGCATGTGATACAGAAATCTATACCCAAGAATCTGAGAAACCCTTAGCAACCAGATTCAAAAGAAGAAATTGCATGCAACAAATGGAGACAAACAGATAAATACATGCAACAATGCATTTTTCATATACAATGACAAGAAACTGAACATATGTACAAGATACACTCAGATGCAACTCATAAACTCCATAGAGATACAACAAATAGGAAATGCTCTGTATTTCATTATTTTTCCCCCAAAATTACCCAAGTCTTCCACCTTTACAAATGAGTAACACCATCTATTATATATAGAAAGAAGGTATACTTAGCATTAATTGCACATGGTTGACTCAAATTTCACCAAATATAGTGGATCATGAGAAGATGGCGCTTAACATTGAATGCAGTAGGTAGAGGAGGGGATAGGGTGGTTGAACTCAAGCCCTGTGCCACCGCCTAGGGATTTTCAACTTTAATTGGGTACTTGACCCGTCCATGCCTTTTCCCATACCCTGTAACATTTGCCATTAAAGGCATACCAACCCACATCCTTGGGAAATGCAGTAGACTATGCGCTTTGAAACTTTCCCGCCAAGAATCATGACCTAACTTTTTCAAATCATGTGGGAACTAATTATCCCACATTCATCCCGCAGCAACCTCCTCAACACTTTATAAACAAGGTCATGAGCACATATGATGTCGCGCAATTTTACCCTGCGTGACCAACGAACCATCCATCAAGACCCCATCATGATGACCCGCGCCATCGGCGAACCTCCTGCATGATATCCTGATGTGAAATATCACCCCAATATTTCATATCACCCTGATATGAAATATCACCCCATGAGAAAATCACCCTGATAATAGTGAACCTCATTGGCGCAACCTGATGCATCAGAGGAAGATCCTCCTCATCATATTCAAATCAAATACTTCACCGATGAACCACCTATATTTGCTCATGTCCTCATCAGTGATAAGGGGGACCCTCATCATATCTACTGATAATATCATGCCAGAGACCACATGATGTACCCCACCGGATCCTGATGATGTCATCATCATATCGACAAAATAGGGTGATATTCGTAAGATGACTGATATTTGGAATATCACCCCCCGCAAGAAAATCAAGTCACTAGACAGGCAGATATTGACCCCCACTTAAAAATAATGTCCACACTATCAAGGTGATCCTGCGAACATGAGGCGATAAAGTAACATAGGGGTGATCATAACAAATATCACCCGACATTTGAAACATGACCCACCCTTTCGGAATATCAAGTCATAATGAAACTTTGCAGCAACATCGAGGTGATCTTCACTAGATGACTAATATTTGAAACATCACCCCTCGGGTGGAAAATTAGGTCATATATGAAATATGACCTCCTGCAAAAATATCAAGATGACAGAAACCCTGACTTAGAAATGTTTGGATTATTGGGAAGGTGCCTACAAAATTAATTGCTCGAAACCTGAATGTTCATGCAAGCACCAACACCTTCAATGAAAACTAATAACCTGTACATAATCTCCTCAACCAAACTGCCTCCTTAGAGACATGGGTTGAATCTATATACTCTGCTTCAGTGGTGGACAAAGAAATTGTGGACTTTGTTTTTCTCATCTAACTCACTGCTCCACCAAACAAAGTAAACACGTAGCCACTGGTGGACCTTTGACTATCCAAGTCACATTCCCAATCTACATCAACAAATCCCTGTATGTCCAAAATTTTATCAGCACTGCTAGTACTAGAATAAACCAAACAGTAATTAGGAGTACCTGCTAGATATCTAAACACCCTCTTCACATAATTCCAATGTTGTCTACTAGGGTTAGACATAAATCTGGTCAAAACTCCTACTACTTGGGCAATATCTAGTTTAGTACAAACCATTGAATACATCAAACTCCCTACAACACTAGCATATGGCACATTAGACATATCTTCTAAATAATCCTCATTCTTTGGACACATATCTAATGAAATCTTAGTACTAATGGGTAAAGGAACTCTAACTGGGTTATAGTCCTGCATACTAAATCTTTGCAAAATGGTATTCACATACTTACTATAGACAACCAAAGCTTTTTGTTACCTTTGTCCCTCCTAATCTCCATACCTAGAATATATTTGGCTATTCTGAGATCCTTCATATCAAATGAACTTGAAATTTAGGCTTTCAATTCAATAATCGTTACCCTTAGTATTGTTGAAAAATAACATGTTATCAACATAAAATACAATCATCAGAATAGAATCATCAATACAATGAATGTACACATAGTGATCCTCCTCACTTTAAAAAAAACCCAAATTCAAAAAAAATGAGTCAAACTTGTGGTACCACATACTGGGTGACATTTTCAGACCATAAAGAGACCTCTTCAATCTACAAACCCAATGTTTTTTCCCTTTTACCTCAAAACATGTAGGTTGTTGCATGTAAATTTATTCCTCAAGATCTCCATGCAAGAACACAACCTTAACATCCATTTTCTCTATTTCCCAAACATAAGATGTAATAATGGATAAATGACATCTAATAGAAGTTAATTTAGCAACAGGAGAAAACATTTCACCGAAATCAACTCCCTCTCTCTAGGAGTAGACCTTGGCTACCAGTCTCGCCTTGTACTTCTCGAATGAACCATTTGCTTCAAAATTCTTCTTGAAGAGCCACTTACAACCTGTGGCCTTTCTTCTTTTGGCTAAATGAAGAAGATCATGGGTGTTGCAAGAGTCTAAATCCATCATCTCCTCTTACATGCCTAACTGCCAAGACTCACTATCATCTACATGAATAGCTTCCCTGTATGATCTAGGTTCATCATTGGTACTCAATAAATCAAATACACAACAGAAATTGGGTGGGTTATACATGTCAACTATTTTCTATTGTCTTGTGGATATTCTTAGAGGTGTAGTAAGAGACTCTCTCAAGTTCTTCTACATGCATCTATATAACAACTTCTTCTATCACAATAGATTCTTCCTCATAATAAATTTCACTTGGGTCTTCTGCTTCTTCACCCCCAATCCATCATTTTGTTCTTCCTGAGGTGCATCTTCATGCTCTAGTTAAAAGTGCACTCTCTTCACCTTTTCTTCTTTTTCCTTTGGCTATTTAGGTTCTAAAATAACACTAATTTCCCTACAAATAACATCTCTAGAATAGATAATCTTTTAGGTTAGTGGATTCCATTAGCTTATAACCTTTTACATTATCACCATATCCAATGAAAGTACACTTTTTACATTTTGGATCCAACTTTGTACATTTTCTTTAGGCACATGATTATAAGCCTCATAACCAAATACCCTTAAATGTGAAATAAAACATTTCTTACATGTCCACATTTCATAAGTAGTTGAAACAAGAGCCTTACATGAAGATCTATTAATCAAGTGGTTTGAAGTATACACAACCTTTGCCCAAAAGCATTTATTCAACCATGATTCACTCAACATACTTTTGTCTCTTTCCATTATTGTCTAATTCATCCTTTCTGCCACTCCATTCTGTTGTGGAGTATATGGAGTAGTTTTCTGTCTAACAGTGCCTGCATGCTTAAAAAATTCATCAAATTCCTTATAACAATACTCCCCTCCATTATCAGATCTCAAAACATTTATCTTATAATCAGAATTCTTTTCAATTAAGGCTTTAAATTCCTTAAAGTTAGTGAAAACTTCATATTTCTGATGCATAAAATAAATCTAGGTAAACCTTGAGACTTCATCAATGAAGGAAACAAAATATCTAGATTTTCCAATTGATTCAACATCCACTGGACCAAAAAAATCTGAATGAATAAGTTCCAATTCATCATTCAATTTATTACTGCATGAAGGAAATGGAGATGTATTATGTTTTCCAAACACACAATGTTCATAAAATTTTAAACTCTCATCAGAATAGGATAAACCATCTAACAATTTTTTATTGAAAATAGTCTTTAAAATAGAATGACTTATGTGGTCCAATATATGGTGCCACAACATACATGTATTTTGAGTATTATCCTCATATGCATAAGAGGCATTACAAATAGTAGTGGCTTCTAGCTTAAACAAAGTTTCCAATATCTTCCCCTTTGCTACAACCAAGTTTCCTCTTACTAATTTGAACCATGCTTATCAAATGTCACATGCATTCCTAGATCATTCAACTTTGAAATAGAAATCAAATTTGTAGCCAATTCAGGAATATGAAAAACACCAAGGAGGGTTTTAATTCTCCCATCACTGAAGCACAACATTACCTTCCCTTGTCCAACAATAGGATATGTAGAGTTGTCCCTAAGGTATGCATTTCCTCCATCATACTATTTGTATGTGGAAAACCATTCTTTATGTGGGGTCATGTGGTACAAGCATCTTGATTCAACCAACCAATGATCATGAGAAATGACCTTACACACAGAAACTAAAACCTCTTCACCTACATTTGAAGACTTATCAGTAGAGGAATCCCATTGTTTCCTCGGATTTCTACATTCCTTTTTCACATGTCCTTTCTTTTCGTAGTTCCAACAATTGAATCTATTCCTTTTTCTAGGAGTCTTAGAACAACCCATAGACTTGTCTTTAGACCCCTTCTGATCTCCTTTTCTTCCTCTATCCATAGACCTTACGCTGATACTAAGAGTATCATGTGAACTATCTAAACTTTTCTTCCTCAATTCATGTGACAACAGAATCGAAACAAGAGCATCCAAATTTGGATCTGTGAGGTTAGCAGTGATATCCAAAATAACATTCTCCCATGACTTAGGTAAAGAATATAAAAGCAATATAGATTTATCTTCCTCATTCACATCAATATTGTAACATACCAAAATCTCAATATCCAAATTAACCAACTTAATTACCATTAAGTACAAGGTCATGGTTAACATAATCATAGTTGAACAAGGTAATAATCCATATCATAAGAAAAATCAATATGCATATCTTTTTTGGATATTTCAAAACTAAAATTTACAACAATTGCAAAGATAACATTCTAGTGAATTCCTTTCACTTTACATTTACAATGTTTTTCTCATAGCATCAATGATAAGTTTACACATGATGTTTGACTCACAAGTCATATAGAAGTATGTACTATATCTAGAAATGTGACATCTGTCTTCATAAGTCTCATCTTGTCTTCTACTTGGGAAGGAGAGCATCACTTGAGTGCTTTTCCTCCAACCATAGACCAATAGTCCCCCGTATAACTTCATTCCTAGAAGCAGCCCTACCCTTCACGGATGGTATAGATATAAGGAACTGTTAGGTTTTCCATCTGAGTATCTAGTGTTGTGTCGATAATACTTCATGGTCATACAACTAGAGATCCACTCTAACTATGTATGACACTACTAGAAGCATTATGTCATCTGGAGCACAGTGAAATGACTAATGCATGGAAAGATAGATGCATTACATTGCCCAAAGATTTATATACATATACATATTTCAATGAATGTATTCAATTGTTCACTCACCTCAACTCAACTTAGAAGCTTTCTCATCCTACAGTGATTAGAGTTTGAACCCCCTAGGTCATAGAAAAGGTAGGTTCAAATCACCCTTAATCAATTTACTTGGACTTTCGACTCCAATTCCGTGAGTGCATTTATTATTTGTTTTGTTGTCTATGCAAGAGGGAACTTGTGACTCGATGTCACTCCATTCATGTTCTTTCTATTTACATGTTTATGTGTTCATGGTTTCAGTACTGATGACCATCCCTAGTCTAAGTCTCTATTTTTACCTTGTCTCAAGGGTTACATCAAATTCCCATCGACTATAACACATACTATTATAGTCAATAGTATAGTATTAAATTGATAATATTAAAAAAATATTAACCAAAAGAGTTCAAAAAAGATTCATAAAACTCTAGGCTTCATCCACGAAGCACTACCAAGAAGAAAGAAAAAATATTCAAATACATTTAAACAAATGATTCATCATACTCGTTATCATTTTCTTTTCTATAAGGAAATTAAATATCATTTGAGGGATTTCTTCCTAATAATCAAATTTTGGCATGCACTTAATGCAGCCTAGGCAACATTATCAGTTACCAACTAGTTATTCTTCAATCACTATTAAGGAGTCATATTATCCTTTCTTACACAAAGGACATACCGAAGATAAATGATATTCTATCATGAATAGTCAAGTATCATTCTTCACATTATATGTGCCTCGATAGTCTTAGTTCCTTTGGCACAGTTAAAGGTAATAGTTTATAAGACATAATTATTATTATTTTGTGCAAGGCTCTCAGCCTACACACTCAACATCTTTCTTTACTCATTGAAATATTCACTATCATTGGGTAGTATTTCAATCTAGAGACATATTACTCTTGAACCAATGATAAAAAAAGATATCAAAGGATATACCAAATGTTTTACATCCTCTGCCATATCAGCATTCGAGGGCTCATGCATGCTATAGTAGCACTTTTGCATTCAGCCTCACGGCCTTGACCAAGTTGATAAACCATAACAAATACTTTCAAAGAAACAAATGTAGTGTTTTCAATAAATGACATTGAAGGCCTATTAAAGATTATACCAACATCGTAATGGTTATCATAGGAATAACACAGTCATTGATGTTTTGACATAAAGATATCAACAGTGATATCAATGTTTATATGCATAGTTTGGAGCACATGATGGTGCCTCTTAATCATACCTATATATAAAATGTAATGCAGTCGAGTTTTGACCTACTGGAGATGATATCTACTCTGGTCGATAGTGGCTCTGTCCCACAAGCTTATAGTTCTCCCAAACCTGCTACTGTTGTATCCTTTTTATTCTTCACTCTCTCCTGAAAACAGTGATAACAATAATAACAATAGTCTCAAAAAATAAAACAAAACCTATATTTAATTTAATTTGAATGCATTATCCCACATGTTGTACTAAAACCACCACCTTTCCATAAGAAGGTTGGTGAAAATAGTTGCACTAACCGTGCTACCTTGCAGGTATCAATATGCCATAAGGTCCATACCTCCCATTCAAGAGTGTAATGAAATAACTTACACAATGGAAGAAGATGATATGAAATATGCTACAAATACTTGATAATAACTGAGAATAATAGGCCACTTCGAGAGGGCAACATCCAAATATCTCCAATGATAGCACACTTCACAATATGATGATGAAATAAGACTCACATCCTCCTATATATACCTAATTGTGCTTAGGCTAAATAGACACACCCGTATATAAGACCTAGTCCAACCTGTCTAACTAAATAATAATATAATAAGGATAAGATGACTTAATTAGGAGTTAAGATAGCCACAAGCCTACTATTCATAACCCAATGTACACCAATATTAAGGGTGTAGCATGCCCCCCTCTTCAATGAAGCATTGTCCTCAATGCTAACCAAGTTTGGATTCTTTTGAATGAACTCGTCATCCTCCCATGTGGCCTCTTCAACTGGTAAATTCTTCCATTGGATGAGATACTCAATGAGGGTTCTATTCCTCAACTTCTTCGTGCATGTTTGAAGAATGTACTCTAGTTCCAAAATGATTCTTCCTTCTTCATCGAGCTCTGGTAGTACTGTTTGAGTAGGAATATTATGCCCAATTACCTTCTTCAAACAAGAAACATGAAAAACTTGATGTATCTTTGTTGTTGGTGGCAACTCTAGCTTGTAGACAACACTAACAATCTTTTGCATGATTTGGTATGGCCCATAATATCTTGGAGACAACTTATTATTCATTTTTTTATTTCTTCAGTGAGATTTTCTTATAAGGCTGCAATCTCAAGAAGACCTAATCCCTAACTTCAAAATGTCTTTCACTACGATGTCGGTCCACCTGATGTTTCTTTTGATTTTGTGCCATGGCTAAATTCTCTTTGAGTCCTGAAAGTACTTGTTGTTGATGAAGCAAGTGGTCCTCTACTGCCTGAACTTTTGGTGACACCTTTAATGATTATGTGATGGAAGGAGGATGATATCCATAATGTGCCAAAAATGGAGACATTTTTTATGAGCTATGGAAAGAAGTGTTATACCACCATTCTGCAAGTGGTAATCAATCTACCCATTGAGACTGTTTCTCTAAAGTGAAACAATGTAGATATCCTTCCAAACACTTATTAACAACCTCAGTTTGCCCATCTGATTGAGGGTGGCATGAAGAACTATGAGCCAATTGAGTACCCAAACATGAGAATAAATCTTTCCAAAAGTGACTAGTGAAGATAGGATCACGATCATTGATAATAACCTTCGGTGTACCATGTAGCTTTTGGATATTCTCCAAAAAAACTTTTGCCACTGCACTTGCTGTAAAATGATGTGATAATGCAATGAAATGTGCATATTTAGTGAGGTGATCAACTACTACCATGATGACATTATGACCTTTAGATTTGGGAAGCCCTGTGAAGTCCATGGATACCTCTTCCCAATGCTGGCTAGGAATAGATAAGGGCTGCAAGAGACCTGGTGTCTTAATTGTCTCCCCCTTATTTCTTTGACAAACCAAACATTCAGCCACAAATTTTTGAACATCACCTTTTAGCCCTTCCCAAGAAAATCTTTCTTGACCTGATGATATGTCTTCAAAAATCCTATATGACCACCAACTGGGCAGTCATGTAGTTCTGTGAGAATCTTGTGTTTAAGAGTGGAATTCTTGTAGAGATACAAGCACTCTTTATACCAAAGCATATCCCTCTTCAAACAAAACTTATCTGAACTACTAGGATCACTTTTTAATTGTTGGATGAGATTACTTGTTGCAACATCATTTTGCCACTCTGCTTTGGCTTCTTCCACCCAATTTGCTTGTAATATTGAAACAACACACAATAAGGCTTCATCTTTCTCATCCTTCCTAGAAAGTGCATCGGCCACAATATTTTCCTTCCCTTTCTTATATACAATCTCAAAGTCATATCCCAACATCTTAGTGAGCCATTTTTGTTTCTCTTTAGAGGATAATATTTGCTCCAAAAAATATTTTAGGCTATCATGATCTGTCTTAACCTTGAAGTATTGACCCATTAGATAAGGCCTCCATTAGTTAACTGCGTGAATGATCGCTAGAATTTCCTTCTCATAAATAGGTTTGAGCTAATTCTTACCTTTTAATTGATGACTCTCAAAATCAATTGGTCGGCCTTCTTGCATGAGGACTACTCCTATCCCATTTCCAGAAGCATCACATACCATAATGAATTCCTTGGTGAAATCTGGAGTGGCAAGCACTGGAGTTTTATACATAGCCTCCTTTAATTTCTCAAAGGTTGCATTAGCAGACTCATTCCAATGAAAAGAATCCTTCTTAAGTAGGGTGGAAAGGGGTGCTGCTATATGACCATAATTCTTCACAAATCTTCTATAGTACCTTGTCAATCCCAAGAAATCCCTCAGTTTCTTAATGGTTTTTGGAATAGGCCATTCCATGATAGCCTTGATTTTGTTAGGGTCCATCTTTTCTCCATGTGAAACTATGTGTCCCAAATAATCCACCTCCTTAAGACCAAAAGCACACTTGGATGGCTTAGTGTAGAGTTGATGATCTTCAGGTAATTGTAATGCTTGATCTACATGCTGCAAATGTTCTTCCCAGGTCTTGCTATAAATCAATATATCATCAAAGAATACTAACACAAACTTTCTCAAGAACTTCTTGAAAATGGAATTCATCAAACTTTGGAATGTAGATGATGCATTGGTAAGACCGAATGGCATCACCAAAAAATCATAATGACCCTTATGAGTTCAAAATGCTATCTTACAAATATCTTCCTCCTTAATCTAAATTTGGTGATAACCAGATCTAAGATCTAACTTGTTAAAATACATAGCTCCATTCAATTCATCTAGCAAATCATCAATGATTGGAATAGGAAACTTATCTTTAATGGTGTACATGTTGAGCACTCTATAATCTGGACACATGTGCCAAGTTTCATCCATCTTACAAAGCATCACCACAGGTGAGGAGTAAGCACTTTGGCTATGCCTAATAATTCCTGCCTCTAGCATCTCCTCAACATTTTTTTCTATCTCACTTTTTTGTATGTGTGGGTACCTATAAGGCCTAATGTTCAGTGGTTGGCTCCCTAGAACTAGATCATGATCCCTCTTAGGAGGAAGTCCTTTAGGTATATCTCCAAAAACCACTGATTGACAATCAATTATTTCTTGTAAATCTAGATGAGTAGGAGCATTATATTGATACTTCTAATGAACATAGCTGGGCCACAAATCAATCCGCTCCTTTCTCAAGAAAAATTTGCATTTGATGAGAGCTTACCATCTATGGGGATTTTGCCTTCAACCCGCTTAGCTCCACTACCTTTTCTTTTGATTGAAATCTCATGAATAGTTCTTGGATGTTCATCTCAATTGTTCCCAATGTAGTAACCCATTGTACTCCCAAAACAATATTTGTTGCACCCATGGATATCGCATACATTGGGTATCAAGTTGATAATCTCCCATTGATAATTTAATGCTATGACACTTCCCCAAACAACTAATTGTACCACCATCTGCAATTAAAATCTGAAACTTTGGGGCTAGATATATAAAACAATTTAGACAAGTTGCCAACTTTTTGTTGATGAAATTATGAGTACTACCTGAGTTGATCAACACTATTACTTCTACTTCTTTAAGAAACCCACTACCTTGAGAGTTTGTGGCGCACTAAAGCCTGAGAGTGCATGACAAGAAATGATTGGTTGAGAATCATGTGATTCCTCACATGACTCCCTATCCTCCTCTAATATGGGTTCCTCCTTTTCTTCCTCACTTGGACCTTCAATATAGAACAATTTATTTTCACTACATTTATGTCATTGACTGTATTTTCTATCACAATTGAAACACAACCCTTTTTCTCTTTTCTCCTCAATTTGTTGTGGAGTCAACCTAGTAGGTTGAGGAAGAGAAGGTGTTGAATATCCTTTCTCTCTTGTCACATTAGCCCCTTGCTTCCTAGGAATCAAATACTTCTCCTCTACCCCACGTGCCAAGATAAAAGACTCATTTACCGAGCTAAGACTAAACATGTGTACCTCATGTTGAACGTGATCCTTAAGACCACCCAAGAATAGATCATTCAAGTTCTCCTCTATAATTGTATCCACTCTTAAGGGGAGATTTTGGAATTTCTGAATATAATCCTTAACTGATCCTATTTGTTGAAGTTTAGCAAGCTGGCTAAAGAAGTTGTCTGTCACACTATTGCTATATTGTGCTAGGAGTTCCTCTGTAAAAACTAACCATGAGACAGTGAGACACTTTTCCTTCTAATGAGTACAAAGCCAATGATACCAAATGAATTGATCTGGTTGTAGATATAGGGAAGCCATCGTGACATTTTGTCCATATGGGATTTGATGTACTTCAAAAATATTCTCCATTTGGTTTATCCATGTTAGAGGATCCTTGCCATTGAACTTGTGCATATCAACCTTTGGAAACAAATTCCTAGATCCCATAGGAGTATTAAAATTTGTGTTAGTATTATCCAACTTGAAGGTTTCACCTTGGTTTCTTGAGAACTCCTTTCTTGGTTCATTCATATAGGCACTTAACATGCTTTGTATATCTGATATATCTCCTCTTAGGTCACACATATCCCTCTTAATTGAGGACACATCTTCATTGAACTTACTTATTTCCTCATTGGGATTACTATCCTCTATTGTTTCCCCATCCTTATCAGAGGATTTCCTTGGTGTGACAACATTCTTTTTGTCTCTTGTTGCAAGACTTGTCATGATGGAAACCAATATTTTTGAAATAAATCATACAAATGAGCTATAAATTCTCTAAAATTTTTACTGTAACTTACTAGTGCCAAGATACCACTCACCCAGGAAAAACTCCAAAAAAATAGCAAATGTACAGCCTTGAGAGTGAATTTGTTGGAAACCCTAATTTTGTAATAACTCACTTATTTTTGCTTCAATTTCTCCAATTTTTGGACTATAGTCTCCTCTATTATATCTTCAAAAACCCAATAAAAATCAGGCTCCAATTCAGTAATATTTGAGAGATATGTGGATCCCAAATAAATTGTCTATAAATTGTAATTATGTAATAATTTGCTCAATTCTACTCCAATTCCTCTGAAATATGAACTGTAGCTTCTTTAATATTGTCTTCAAAAACCCTTTAAAAATTATTAAAAAATTTACTAAAATTTGAAAGATATACTCTTCCCAAAATCGCCTCCAATATTGAGAAAAAAACCTTGCCTTTACTATCTCAAGATCATGCTCTGATACCACTTGTAATGAAATAACTTACACAATGGAAGAAGATGATATGAAATATCCTACAAATACTTGATAATAACTGAGAATAATAGGCCACTTCAAGGGGGCAACCTCCAAATATCTCTGATGAGAACACACTTCACAATATGAGGATGAAATAAGACTCACCTCCTCCTATATATACCTAATTATGCTTAGGCTGAATAGACACACCCCTATATAGACCCAATTTGACCTATCTAACTAAATAATAATGTAATAAGGATAAGATGAATTAATTAGGAGTTAATATAGCCACAAGCAGACTATTCATAACCCAATGTACACCAATATTAAGGGCATATCACCATACCTACCATTCAAGAGTGAGTTGTGATGATTAATATTTATGGTAAGCTTCATTTCAACCTCCGCTCACTCCACTCATTATGGATAGTGGTTCAACTGACTATAAAAGGCATATATGTTATAATAAGAAAGTGCTCAACCATTATAAGAATAATGGATAATTATATCATACATAAAATCCTTTACATCTAAATGATGTTATGGGATCATCAAAATAATCCAAGGTATCATTAAATTATAATATCATCATTAGGGTGGCATTAATAATATATGATTATGGGGTCAAGTTTCACTCCCCCTCTTCACTACATTAGGCCATAAATAAAATATTTAAACTATAATCACAAAATCTAATAAGAAAACATATAAGTAAATAAAATTGGAAAACCTGAAAACCAAACAAGATTAATTATTGACTAAAATAATGTTCTGAGAACATTATCTAGTCAAATCAAAGTAGATGAAGTTGTGAGAACTGAAATCATCTTACTAACATTGGTCAAAATAAAATCAACTTAACTAGGAGAAGACTTATATTCACCCTATCTTCCATGGGTTCACAAATGATTAACTTTGATACTCAGATGGAAATTTGACCTTTTCCCAACATCTATCTCCTTCTATCCTTGGAAGGAGATTCTTTTCCTGATTACACTCACAACCATATAACTGTGATTAGTGTATCATCATTTGATTCATAAAACATTATGATAAAATAATCTTATCACCATGTAATCTCCTGTCTAATCTAAACATCAATCAATATCCATATAATGAATGATTCTACTTGATATTTTCCACAAACATCAAATAATTAATCTATGATTAATTATATTTTTTACCACATAAAAAATATGATTAAGCTAAATCAAAAGTTGGGTTTGTAACATATCTCCCCCCATATGAATCATCGTCCCTAATGATTTAATGTCTCCAAAGATCAAAACAACATAAAAAATAAAAAGTGTTTACTCATCATAGCAAAAAGTTTTAAAAGAGATGGGGAAATATTTGATAAATATCATCATAGTTCTCCTAGATGGCATTCTCTTCTACATATTGGTCCCACTAGACCTTGCATTGAGTTACCTTTTTATTACGTAAGCGTAACTTACGTGTTTTGAGGACCTTGATGGGCTTGATCAGTACCGCCCCTGGGTCCTTCAACTGTATGGCATTCCAATCAAGAATAGAAATATGATTATCCCCTAAAAAAAACTTTTTCAAATAGGAAAGATGGAAAACATTATTCATCATGGCAAGAGATGGCAGCAAAGCAATCTTGTATGCAACTGGGTTGACCTCTTTGAGAACTTTGAAGGGACCCACATATCTAGGAGTCAATTTAGATGTCTTTCCAAACTTAATGAAGCTCTTTTGGGGTTTTACCCTTATAAATGTTTCTCCCACTAAGAAATTCCTTGCGATACATTTAGCATCTGCATAACGTTTTTGCCTATCATTGGCTTCTACTAGCCTTTTATTAATTAGATAGACTTGCTCTTCCATATTTGATAGTATTTCTAGACCAAGACTAACCCTATATTCTATCTTATCTCATCTTATAGGGGTTTGACACTTTCTTCCATATAATTCTTCAAATGGAGACATCTTAATCATAGAATGATGGAAATTATTATAGGCAAATTCCACAAGAGGAAGGTAATTGTTAGATTTAGGATAGACAACTAAGAGGGGGGGTGAATCAGTTGTCCAAAACTTTCTTCCAATTAAACACTTAAATCCACTTTGTAATTCAGCAGCATAATAATAAATCAATCATGGAAACATAATGCATTAAATCAAGAGCAGAAACACATCAACACATAAGACACCAAGATTTTGACGTGGAAAACCTGGTTAAGGGAAAAACCATGGGGTGATTAACCCAAGATTGTATTCTCTATTAGAAGAATAGAAAGAACAAAATGGCACATGCTAATTAGGGCTCACTACCCAAGCACACTACTCACAAGAGGCCCACTGCCTACAAGAGACACATTGTCTAATCAATTCCATTTAAGCCCAATACTTTTGCTCTACCTTTCACTCCTCTGGCCTTTACCACACTCTCATCTCCACAAGATTATCACTAGAATGACTTTACAATTCCTTATTTATACAAGACATCGACTTAGGAATGATCATCTAAGTCGGTAAACATTACAGAGCAAATACATAAATACAACATGACTAATTACAAAAGACTTCATGTGGATCAACACACTGTCATCCACACAGATCTGAGACTTCAATCTTCTTCTAAGAACATGCCAATCTTCACATAACATCTTCAAGATCATTCGCAGGATGTGTGACTCATTCGGTCGGCCAGAGTTAGGAAGAACACCATTATCCAAAAGTTATTCTTTAGTTGCAAACCCAAACTCTAACACAGACTACCAACATGAACTAGACATGATCTAAAGACCTCCACAAGCTTGCCTGAATCACCAAGAACATCCACACTACATTTGCTTACTGAAATCCTTATCTCCTTCATCCAGAACCTCAAGAACACAGTCTGTCATCACTGTCATAACGGAATAGATGCTTACAAACCTCCAAACCATGAACCAATTGAGTTATCAATTCACATTGACTTCCTAAACACTTCACCAAATCTACAGAACAAGATATTTTATTTCTAGATCTCACCGGACCTATCTGTGTCACTCTGTCATCTCTGAACATCTGCCAGAACCAGTTTTACTTGAACAGCCACAACTTCTTCAAATCTTTATGCAGACCTCCGAAATCTTTATTGGATCATCTTAAGATGCATATCTACAAACCCTTTGATACACATCCTCTGATCTTTATATTAGCTAGGATCTTTAGCTCACTATCTTCATTGTTCTTCTCTATTCCTGATTAGGACTAATTTTCTGGATATCCTCAACACACACCTCATCCAATCCTTATCATCAATGCAACAGGAGTATGTTGACATCAATGACAATACTGGTTAGGCCCATACTTGCAACAATATCGCCCTTTGTCATTGATGGCAACATATGATGTGAAAATTTGTTTTGACCATCAAGACAAGAACATTTTCTCATAGACACAACTCCCCCTATCAACAACAACCATTCACATGTCTTCTCTTCCTTTACTACTCCACCTTTGATCAACAACCACTTGTTTTTCACATGTCTTCTCTCCCCCTCTGACATCAATGGCAAAGGGTACATACTTGCAACTCCATACATGTCTTCAGAATCATAGTAGCTGCTCCCCCCAAATAGCAACTCCCCATCATCAGTTCCGACCAAAAGATATGACTGTGATATCCACCAAACTGATGCACATTAGTTCACCTTAGTTCATCATCAAAGGGGTAATAACCCCTAACTTCTCCCTTGGATACTCAAAAGAGTCCTTAGGTAGAGGTTTAGTAAAGATATCTGCAATCTAGTCCTTAGAAGGCACAAACTCCAATCTGACTTCATTCTTGTTCACTTGCTCTCTCAAAAAGTGAAACTTGATGGATATATGTTTAGTCCTTGAATGCAACACCAGATTCTTAGATATATTTATTGCACTTGAATCATCACAGAAGATTGTGATAGGCTCCTCATACTCCACTCTTATGTCTCTTAGCATTTTCTTCATCCACAAAACTTGAGTGCAACTACCTACTGCTGCAATATATTTTGCTTCTGCAGTGGACAAAGATATTGCCTCTTGTTTCTTGCTCAGCCAAGAAACCAATCTCTTCCCTAAAAAGAATGCTCCACCACTGGTACTCTTCTAGTCATCCACATCTCCTATCCAATCTGCATCTGTATATGCATGAAGAGAGAAATTATGATCTCTAGGATACCACAAACCATACTCAAATACCCCTTTTAGATACCTAAAAATCCTATTGATTGCCATGACATGAGATTCTCTAGGATCAACTTGGAATCTAGCAACAAGACCAACAACATTCATAATATCAGGTCTAGTTTGAGTGAGATGCAACAATCCTCCAATCATTGACTTGTACTTTTTCTAATCAGCCTTAGGAGATTCATCATCTTTTCTCAATTTACATCCCGTTTCCATGGGAGTACACATTGGTTTTGATTCTTCCATCCCAAATTTCTTCAACAATTCTTTCACATATTTGGTCTGAGAAATGAAGATTCCTTTCTTAGTTTGAATGATTTGTAGACCCAAGAAGAAATTCATTTCCCCAAGCATGAACATCTCAAATTCACTTTTCATTTGATTTGAAAAAGTTTTGCACATACTATTTCTTCCTCCAAAAATAATATCATCAACAAATACTTCAACAATCAAGATATTTTCATGATCAATTTTGAAGTACAAATTACTATCAGCAGTACCTTTGTTGAAACTAATCTTTGAAAGATGCTTATCCAATCTTTCATACCAGGCTCTTGGGGCTTGCTTGAGTCCATACAATGCTTTCTTCAATTTGTAGACCATATCACCAGGATCAGACAATTCAAATCCATCCGGTTGCTCAACATATACTTCTTCTTCCAAGTCACCATTTAGGAAGGCAAACTTGACATCCATCTGATATACTTTGAAATCCTTGAAGGAAGCAAAAGCAACAAACAATTTGATTGCTTCAATTCTTGCCACTAAAGCAAAAGTTTCTTAAAAATCAACTCCTTCTATTTGAGAGTAACCCTTGCAGACCAATCTGGCTTTATTTCTAATTACATCACCAACTTCATTCAGTTTGTTCTGGAAGACCCATTGGGTTCCAATCACATTCTTGTTTTTAGGTCTAGGAACAAGATCCCATGTGTGATTTTTCTTAATTTGCATTAGTTCTTCCTCCATTGCCTTAGTCTAGTTTTCATCATTACAAGCTTCATTCACTGTCTTAGGTTCAACTTTTGAAATCAGACAATACTCTTAGAATCTTGAGGAATCCTTCTTCTTGTTTGTACACCTTTGCTTTTATCACCTATAATCTGATCTTCAGAGTGATTTAGTCTTACATACCTAGGAACTTTGGGAGTTTCTTGCACTTCTGATTCTTGAACAGGTTCATTTAAACTTATCTCTTCTTCTTGATTTACCGGATCAGTTTGAATCTAAATTTCAAAGGAAGCTTGGACTTCTTGAACAAAAACATCATTTTGATCATCTTCATCATATTCATAAAACCTTGAGGGGTTTTCAATTCCTTCATCTACCTTCACATTTGTACTTTCCACAATGTTCCTTAATCTCTTGTTATAACACTGGTATGCTTTTCTTTGAGTAGAATAACCCAAAAATATTCCTTCATCAGTTCTAGCATCAAATTTTCCTAGATCTTCATCTCTTTTAATGTAACATTTGCTACCAAAGACTCTGAAATACCTCACAGTAGGAGTGATGCCAAACCAAAGTTCATAAAGAGTCTTACCGGTATTGCTTCTGATTTGTACTCGATTGAGAGTATAGACTGCAGTGCTGACAACTTCCCTCCAATAGATCTAAAGAACATTTGCTTCCATCATCATGGTCCTAGATGCTTCCTGGATGTTTGGTTCTTTCTCTCCACTACTCCATTCTGTTATGGAGTCCTAGGAGCAGACAACTGTCTCTTTATTCCATGTTTCTCACAGAATTCTATGAACTCACCAGATGTGAATTCTCCACCTCTATCAGACCTTAAACATTTTAATTTTAATCTGGTTTCATTCTCTATCATAGCCTTGAATATTTTGAATTTCTCAAGAGGTTTTGATTTCTCTTTTAGAAAAGTAACCCACATCATCTGGGAATGGTCATCAATTAATAACATGAAGTATCTATCACCTTGCACACTCCTAATTCTTTCCGAACCACGTAGATCAGTACAAACTAAGTCCAATAATCCGGTAGAAGATTGTTCTTTGCTTTTGAATGAGACTCTGCTTTGTTTCCCCAACTGACATTCTTTGCACAAACTATTTGTAGGTTTCACCAGTTTTGGAAGATATCTTAGAGCCTGATTGTTGCTTATCTTGATGATATTATCAAAATTCACATGACACATCCTCCTATGCCATAACCAACTCTAATCAATTTGCAGAAATAGACAACTTTACTAGTACCAACTAAATGGAAGATATTACCTTTTGTTTGAGTACCAGATGCAATCTCTGTTCTAGAACTTTCAAAGATCTTGCATTTCCCATTCTTGAATCGGAGATCATAGCCTTTATCCACCAACTATCCAACACTGAGAATATTGTGCTTCAATCCTTCAACATACAGTACATTACCGGTTTTGTTCTTTCCATCAAAAGAAATAGTTCCTCTACCTCTGATTCTACCAACAGAATTATCACCAAACTCTACCACTCCTCCTTCATACCTTTCCAAATCTATGAACTTATTTTTGTCACCTATCATATGGTGAGAGCATCCACTATCAATGACCCAATCATCCTTTTCTTCAACTTGGGCAGCCAGAGCTCTTTCTACAACTTTATGATTCACAGATTCAAAGGGCATTGGATCTTCTTCCTTGATAGCAATAAACACCCAATCACTTCCAGATTTGTTTGTTGTCTCTGATTCATCATATGTTACTCCTTCATTATCATCCACTTAATGAACATAGTAACAATTCTTTTGGAACCTTGATCTGTTAGGATTTGGCCTTGAAAATCTTTCCAGACACCTTGAGGTAAAATGACCAATCTTATTGCAGTTAAAACACTTAAAAGACAATTTTCCTTCATACCTACCAGATCCTCTTGGTAGTCTTTTCGCAATAAGGGCTTCAAGTTGAGCAGTTTCTGCTTCTTCTTCTTCTAGGTCTTTTCTTACTTTTTCATACCATGATAGTTTCCTTGATGAGTTCTCTCCCAGATCAAACCTTTGTTTACCTTTTACAGAGGCACTGGCTTTGAATGCAGATTTAGTCTTGCGGGGGGCATCTCCAAACTTGGTAAATTCAAATGCAGCCAATTTACCAACCAATTGATCTCTTGTGACACCTGAATGGGCTCTGAATTCTTCAATGGCAGCAACCTTGTATTTATAAGAATTAGGAAGGGATCTAAAAACTTTGCCAACAATCTCATCTTCATCCAAGACTCCACCAGTACATCTAATGCCACAAACAAGCTCATTTGCTCTTGGCTTAAAAGTAGTGATATTTTCATCTTCTCTCATCTTCAGATTTTTTATTTTCCTTTCAGACTCTATAGGCTTGCACATTTAACATACTTGTCTCCTTCATGCAGAAGTTCCAGTTTTTCCCAAATCTCAAAAGTAGTTTGTAGGTCAACAACATTTGTTAGCTCTGAATCAGACAAGGCACTTAGAAGAGCTTCTTTAGTCTGCAGATCGTTTTCAGCATTTGTGATTTCATTTGCAGTTTCTGGGCCATTCTGTAGAGGAGTATACTTCGTTGAAGCCATGGTCCAGTACTGCATTCCCATACATTGCAAGTGACATTGGATGTGACTTTTCCAAAGATTAAAATTGGTTCCATCAAACTCTGGACTATGCTTCTTGTAGGATGACATCTTGGATCTCCTCAAGTGGTTAAGCTCTTTTTAGAGGAACTTAACTCTGATACCAATTGTTAGATTTAGGACAGACAACTAAGAGGTGGGGTGAATCAGTTGTCCAAAACTTTCTTCCAATTAAACACTTAAATCCACTTTATAATTTAGTAGCATAATAATAAATCAATCATGGAAACATAATGCATTAAATCAAGAGCAGAAACACATCAACACATAAGACACCAAGATTTTGACGTGGAAAACTCGGTTAAGGGAAAAACCATGTGGCGATTAACCCAAGATTGTATTCTCTGTTAGAAGAATAGAAAGAACAGAATGGCACATGCCAATTAGGGCTCACTACCTGAGCACACTTCTCACAAGAGGCCCACTGCCTACAAGAGACACACTATCTACAAAATAATATCACATACTTGAACTGGAGAATAGCATCTTCACCATGCTTGAATCAGTTCCAATTAAGCCCAATACTTCTGCTCTGCTTTTCACTCCTCTACTCTTTACCACACTCTCATCTCCACAAGATCATCTTTGGAATGACTTTACAATTCCTTATTTATACAAGACATCGACTTAGGAATGATCATCTAAGTCAGCAAACATTACAGAGAAAATACATAAATACAACATGACTAATTACAAAAGACTTCACATGGATCAACACACTATTGGCCACACAGATCTGAGACTTCAATCTTCCTCTAGGAACACACCAATCTTCACATAACATCTTCTAGATCATCTACAGGATGTGTAACTCATCCAGTCCTCCAGAGTTAGGAAGAACACCATTATCTGGAAGTTATTCTTCAGTTGCAAGCCCAAACTCTAATGCGGACTACCAACATGAACTGGATAGGATCCAAAGACCTCCACAAGCTTGCCTGAATCGCCAAGAACATCCACACTACATTTGCTTACTGAAATGCTTATCTCCTTCATTTGGAACCTCAAGAACATAGTCTGTCATCACTGTCACAATGGAATAGATGCTTACAGACCTCCAGACCACAAACCAATTGAGTTGTCAATTCACATTGACTTTGTAAACACTTCACCAAATCCGCAGAACAAGATATTTCATTTCTGGATCTCACCGGACCTATATGTGTCACTTTGTCACCTCTAAACATCTGCCAGAACTGGTTTTACTTGAGTGGCCACAACTTCTTTAGATCTTCATACAGACCTCTAAAATCTTTACTGGATCACTTAAGACACATATCTACAAACCCTTTGATATGCATCCTCTAATCTTTATATTAGCTAGGATCTTTAGCTCATTGTCTTCACTGTTCTTCTTTGTTCCTGATTAGGACTAATTTTCTCAATATCCTCAGCACACAGCTCATCCAATCCTTCTCATCAATGCAACAGGAGTATGTTGACATCAATGACAACACTAGTTAGGCCCATACTTGCAACAATCTTCCCATTTGTATTGTTGATCCATGTAATACATTCTCAAAAAATCTTCCAACACTTGGTTTACCCTTTCAATTTGTCCATCTATCTTGATGATAAGGAGAGCTTATATTCAACAGAGTTCTATGTGAGGAAAACAAGGTTTGGCAAAACCTTGATGTCATACGGACATCCCTATCTGAGATAATCTTCTAAGGAATACCATGCAATCGAAAAAAAATTTGCACAAATTTGAAGGCTATGACTGGTGCCCCATCTATCAAATTCCTATGTATAAATGTGTCTCTTTGGTGAGTCTATCCACCACAACCAGAACAGCATTGTGCCTATTCGTTGACATAGGAAGTCCTTGCACAAAATCCATGCTAATGATTTGTCATTTCCATTCTAGAATTTCATGAGGCTATAATAGTCCTACCGGGTGATGGTGTTCAACCTTCACCCTCTGGCATTCCACACATTAGCTACAAACCTTACATCATCCCTCTTCATTCCCTTCTATAAGTATAAGGGCTTCACATTAGCTATTAACTTTGTTACTCTAGGATGTCTTGAATAAGGTGTAGAATGAACCTCTTTCCACACAATATTCCTTAACTCCTTAGAGTTTGGAACATACATCCTTCCTTTATACCTCAATAACCCATCTAGTTCAAGGTAAATTCCATCATATTTCAGATTCTAGGAATTCTCCAAAAGGGATTGTTTTACATGCTTATAAAACTCATCTCCCTTAGACTTTTGTAACACCTGATTCTTAAAATCAGAATGTATGGACATCATTGAGGAGATTTGTCTTCTCCTACTTAAGGCATCCGCCACTCAGTTTCATTTCCTTGAATATATTTAATCTCAAAATCATAATCTGAGATTAACTCTAACCACCTTCTTTGGTGAGCATTTAAGTGTGGTTGAGTGAATAAATATTTGAGCCCTTGATGGCCTATTGTTAGTTCAAAGGGTTTCCCAAGAAAGTAGTGTCTCCACATTTGTAGTGCATGAATTACTTCTATTAATTCCAAATCATTAAAGGCATAGTTTTGTTCATAAGTTTTCAGTTTCATGGCTTCATATGCAATAACTTGTCCATCCTAGACAAGTACACCACCTAATCCTTCCCCTAAGTCATAGGTAATGACTACAAAATTACCTTCTAGGTCAAGAACCTTCAAGATATGTGATGTAGTCAACCTTTCCTTCAATTGGTCAAATGCCTCCTGACACTTGTCTAACCAATCAAAACTCTTACCTTTTCTCTGCAAAGAAGTAATAGGATAAGTAATTTTAGAAAAAAAATTCACAAATTTTGTTTAATAACCCGCTAGGCCCATGAAACATTGAACCTCATGTACATTTCTTGGTGTTGGCCATTCCAAAATGGCTTTAATCTTGGTCAAGTCTACAACTATTCCCTTAGCTAAAATTATATGACCCAAATACTGCACTTCCTTTCGAAACAAAGTAAACTTAGAGAGCTTGCCATATAGTTTATTCTCCCTTACCCTATGAAGGACAATCCTTAAATGTTGTAAGTGTTCTTCCTCACTCTTAGAGTAGATTAGGATATCATCAAGAAAAAGGACAAACTTGTCCAAGTAGTCTCTAAACACACTGTTCATTAAGTTCATAAATGTTGCAGGTGCATTTGTTAATTCAAAGGGTAGGACAGTAAATTCTTAATTCACATACCTTGTTATGAAGGTTGTTTGGTGAATATTCTCAACTTTTATCCGTAATTGATGGTACCCAGATCGAAGATCGATCATAGAAAACATAGTTGGTCCTCTCATTTCATCAAAAAGATCATCAATGCGGGGTAATGGATACTTTTTCTTTATTGTTGCTTTATTTAGCATGTGGTAATCTCTACATAACCACAATGTACCATTCTTTCTTTTCACAAAAATTACTGGTTCTCCCCAAGGTGACACACTGGGCCTTATCAGTCCTTTATCAAGCAATTCTTGCAATTGAGCCTTTAGGTAACTCAATGGTGGTCATTATATATGGAGCTTTAGATATAAGTTCCAATCCTAGAATTTTATCTATAGAGAAATCAAAAGTTGTTTTAGAAGGCAATCCTATTTGCTCATCCAAAAACACATCCTCAAAATCTCTAAGAAAAGGGTACCTATCCATATCTGATGTTTCCTAATCTATGGAGTCCCTCTTCTCAACTCCTTTAAGTTTATGAGATTCATAAAATATTAAATCATCATGGAAATTAGTTTCCTCAAAACTATTTAGTTTCTCCATTTTAACAAAAAAGTTGCAATCCCTTTCTTTGAGATCTTTTCATTTATAGGGTAGAAATTCATCTTAGTTTGACCTCTATAGGGTTTCCTTGCAGAAAAAATGTTTTTCCCTAGGTCATCTAGACATTCTATTGTTTTGGCATAACAACCCACCTTAGCTTGATGTCTCCATAACCAATTTATCCCAAGGATAACATCATATGAGCCTAATGGGGCTACATAAAGATTCACTTCAGTGGAGAAACTTGGAATTTCAACCTTAGCCTCAAACAAGCATTGCTCTACCTGAGCTTTGGTCTGATTTGTATATTCAACTGACCAAGTATTTGCCATGTATCCAGCTTTTCTAGAAATTTTACTTAAAACTTTTGGGGAAACAAAACATTCTGTTGCACCAGTATCTATCAAAACTATAATTGGAAAACTAGATAAAATACCTATAGTTTCAATGGGAATGATTTAATTTTCAACTTGCCTATTATCCAGAGTTGCATGTATGTTTTGATGGAATGCCATCTATGGAGAGGGTAATGGATTTCCACACGGCTGACTTCCCTGCATCTTTTTAGGACACTAATTGGCATAATAATCACTGTCTCATGTATAACACCCTCCCACAAGTCTTCACCTTTCATGGGGCTTTCCAAAATTATCTCCTTTTTTCTTAGAGTTATTAATGCCTTTCTTTTCCCCCTTGGATTCATTTTGCTTGTTCTTGGACCCTTTATCACTTTTCTCAGAAAAGTCCTACTTTTTGCAGTATTTATTAAAAGATTGGGAGGATTGGGACCAATTATACATTTTATGGTTCCTTTCCCTATAAGAAAACATAGATTTCAATTTTTACTCCTATTTAATAGCTTTTTCATAAAATTGGTCCTTTGAATTGGGACCATACACATCAATGTCACCCCCAATCTAGGTGTTAAATCCCATAATAAACTTTCAGATGCAAAACCTTTCATCTTGTTGATATTACAAAAAATACTTGAGTAGGTCAGTGAACTTTTCCTAGTACTTATTCACAGTTAAATCACCCTGTCTCAGATTTTGAAAATCTATAAGCTCTTGGTCATAATACAATTGAGGCAACCATCTTTGCCTAAAGAGTTCTACAAACCTTTCACAGGTTAGACTCATGGATCTCAAGCCTAACTCCATTTTCTTATTCATCCACCAAGTGGATGCTTCACCTACCAACTAGTCTGCTCCCCATACTATGTTGGTGATTTCAGAATAATTTCATATTTTAAAGTATTTCTCCATTTCGGTAAGCTATGCCTCTGTAGCATCTCTGCTTATTGTCCCATCAAACTTAGGAGGGGTAACTCTTTTTCATATCTCAGGATAATTCCAAAGCCAAGTGGCTTCTTCTATCCTCTTCATGTCTTGCCTTGGAGTTATTCCCTCTATGTTCATTTTGGGTGGTATCCTCATGATATGACTCATCATCAGCCCCATGATAGGCTTCCCACCTAGGTCCATGCTAACCCCTAACCTCCTACTCAAGAGTTTCAATTCTCTCTCTCATCTCTTGGAGCATAGAAAGGATCTGGTCAAGTTTAGATTCAGAGTGGCCAAAAGGTAGCCCTTCTTCTTAGCTATCTCCCATATTGGTTCTTATCTAAACTATGCTACAATCTACTTCACCTGAAGTTTGCATATTAACATTCAATTAGTTTTTTCATACCATTGAATCCATTCATAAATGTAAATCAATTCTCATTCATGTAATATTTAACAAGAGAGGAAAGATTTGCCAATGTTTCAAAATGTATTATAGTTTCCATGAATTACATATAATCCATCCATAGTTACAAAAATTTTCTTTACATCTTGCTACTACAAGTCATTATCAGATTGGGATATCTTCCCAATCTTATCCTCATTCTTGAGGTTTATCAAATCAGTTTTAGGAGGTTGACGTACTCACAGGTACTCATCCACAGCCTCCAGAGTAACATTAGGATCCTTAAGATCACTTTCCAAGATTGGTTCCTTAGGTGTAGAGGGTTTCACTGGTTCATTTTCAGAGATAAGAGTAGTAACCCTAATCACTTTCCCCATCTCCTTCTTGATGTGTTTAATAGCATCAACAAAACTTTCATCATCAGCCAACCATGCACCTATCAAGGAACTAGTTTGTTCAAGGTGTTTCATTCTTGAGGATCACTCCCTCATAGCCTTAAGGTAAGGTCCATTTCCCATTACCTTCTTTCTGGGTGTCACTCTTATTATTACCATTCCGGCATAAGAACATCCAAACATTAGCAATTGTTAATGTAGGAAAAAAAATTATATAGTGAACTCATAGGTCCATGTATTAAACTCGGTAGCTCTGATACCATATGTAACATTCCAAAATCTCCATATCCAAATTAACCAACTTAATTACCATTAAGTACAAGGTCATGGTTAACATAATCATAGTTTAACAAAGTAATAATCCATATCATAAGAAAAATCAATATGCATATCTTTTCTGAATATTTCAAAACTAAAATTTACAACAATTCCAAAGATAGCATTCTAGTGAATTCCTTTCACTTTACATTTACATTGTTTTTCTCATAGCATCAATGATAAGTTTACACATATTGTTTGACTAACAAGTCATATAGAAGTATGTATTGTATCTAAAACATTGACATCTATCTTCATACGTCTTGGCTTGTCTTCTTCTTGGGAAGGAGACATCACCTGAGTGTTTTTCCTCCAACCACAGACCGACAGTCCCCAACATAACTTCCTTCCTGGAAGTGGCCCTACCCTTCATGAAGGGTATAGTTATAAGGAACCATTAGGTTTTCCATTTGAGTATCTAGTGTTGTGTCCTCATAATACTTTGTGGTCATACAACTATAGATCCACTCTAACTATGTATGACACTACTAGAAGCATTATACCATCTGGAGCATAGTGAACTAACTAATGCATGCAGAGATGGATGCATTACTTTGGCCAAAGATTTATATACATATACATTTTACAATGAACATAGTCAATTTTTCACTCACCTCGACTAGACTTAGAAGTTGTCTCATACTACAGTGATAATAGTTTGACCCCTCTAGGTCATAGAAAAGGTAGGTTCAAATTACACTTAGTCTATATACTTGGACTTTCAACTCTAATTCTAGGAGTACATTCATTATTTCTCTTGTTGTCTATGCAAGAGGGAACCTATGACTCCACGTCACTCTATTCTGGTTCTTTCTTTTTGCAAGTTTTCTATGTCCATGGTTTTAGTATTGATGACCATCCCCAGTCTAACTCTCTATGTTTTCCTTGTCTCAAGGTTTACATTGAATTCCCATTGACTATAACACATACTATTATAGTTGATAGTACAATTAAATTGATAATATTAAAAAAACTTAGTCAAAAGAGTTTGAAAAATATTCATAAAACTCTAGGCTTCATCCACAAAGCACTACCAAGAAGAAAGAAATAATATCCAAATACATTTAAACAAATGAGTCATCATACTCATTATCATTTTCTTTCCTAAAAGGAAATTAAATATCTCTCGAGGGTTTACTTCTTGATAATCAGGTTTTGGCATGCACTTAATGTAGCCTAGGCAACATTATCAGTTACCAACTAGTTATACTTCCATCACTATTAAGGAGTCATATTATCCATTCTTACACAAAGGATACACCAAAGATAAATTATCTTCTATCATGAAAAGTCAAGTATCATTCTTCACATTACATGTGCCTCGGTAGTCTTAGTACTTTTGGCACAGTCAAAGGTAATAGTTTATAAGGCATAATTATCATTATTATGTGCAAGGCTCTTGACCTACACAATCAACATATTTCTTTACTCATTCAAACAATCACTATCATTCAGTAGTATTTCAGTCTAGAGACATATTAGTCTCAAACAAATGCTAAAAATGATATCAAAGGATATACCAAATGTTTTACATCCTCCACCATATCAACATTCGAGCACTCATGTATGCTACAACATCTTTGCATTCAGCCTCACAGCCTCAACCGAGTTGATAGACTATGTATGACACTACTAGAAGCATTATACCATCTGGAACACAGTGAACTGACTAATGCATGCATAGATAGATGCATTACTTTGGCCAAAGATTAATATACATATACATTTTGTAATGAACGTAGTCAAATTTCCACCCACCTTGAATCGACTTAGAAGCTATCTCATCCTACAGTGATCATAGTTTAACCCCTATAGGTCATAGCAAAGGTAGGTTCAAATCATTCTTAGTCCATTTACTTAGACTTCCGATTCTGATTCCAAGAGTGCATTCATTATTTGTCTTGTTGTCTATACAAGAGGGAACCTATGACTCCACGTCACTCTATTCTCATTCTTTCTTTTTGCAAGTTTTTTATGTTCTTTCCATTTCAGTATTGATGGCCATCCCTGGTCTAAGTCTCTATGTTTTCGTTGTCTCAAGGTTTACATTGAATTCCCATTGACTATAACATATACTATTATAGTTGATAGTACTATTAAATTGATAATATTAAAAAGACCTTATTCAAAAGAGTTCAAAAAAGATTCATAAAACTCTAGAATTCATCCACAAAGCACTACCAAGAAGAAAGAAATAATATCCAAATACATTTAAACAAATGAGTCATCATACTCATTATCATTTTCTTTCCTATTGATGTAGGAGCATCCATGGCATAGTGGCAATCTTGTGTCAACCAAAAATATGTTTAATTTTTATGTTGCATTTTTGGAGTGGTTTGAATTTCATATTTTATCTTATGAAATTAATTTTGTTGTGCATTCAGATGTCATGTCATTTTTTTAAATTAAAATTGGAATTTGGAGTTAATTTGGGAAAAGCAAGATAGTGGAGATAGTGGGAATTGTGATTTAAAATCAAAAAATCTAGAAAAAGAAAAAGGGGGTGTTGGATTTTTGGAGGTTTCCAATTCCATTTAAATTAGAAAATTTAAGATTCCCAAATCCCTAAAAAAATAGGGCTGAAGAGTGTGGGTGCCCATGTTAAGGAAAGTAGATTTTTTAGTTTAATACATGAAAAAAAAAACCTAAAAATAGCCCCACAACAAAGCATGGCAAGTCACAAATATTGAAATGGCTTATTTTATTCAATATTAAATGATTAAAATAAATAAAAATTGGATTTTCTAAAAGAGGACATTACATTTTGGAGAATGGGATGGAAATGAATTGAAATGCAAATAATTTAATACAAATTACATTTTTTCATGCAAATGGGAGGAGATACAAAAAGAAAATGTAATTCATTTTGAAGTTAATTTTTCTAGGTTGCAGGAGAGACAAAGAGGAAGCGTGGCATACCTCAATGAGGGGTTTTTAGATGGTTTTGTTTCAAGTTTGGGGTTGATTTTACAGCCATTTAGATTCCAGGAGAATCAATTACAGAGGCATAGTTTTGGTGTTGTGATTTTGTGTTGTTGTAGGAGCTGAAAGAAGTGATTTGGCAAAACTTTGGTTTGCTGTAGTAAATCATTTTTATTTCTGATTTTTGAATTTTTGAGAGGGTTAGTTACAGCCCATTATCCTTTTTCAACTATTGTAAATTTATTTTATAAAACTAGATGAATATATGAGACTTTGGTTGCAAGTTGCAAACCTGATTTGCAAGTAATTGTTGTAAGTTTTAATTTCTATTTTTGTGTGTGAGAAAAATATATATGAGGGATGTTTAAACAAGATCTCACTTTCTTAGTGGTATTAGATCAAGTTTGATCCTAAGTGTGTAGATAGATCACCGAAGAGAGGCAGTTTACACTAAGATCAGTGAGTTGTGGGTGATTGAAAAAATGTATGGTAGAGGAACCCATCGTGGAAGAGGTAGAGGAAGAGGAAGAATGGACAATTTTGTCCATGATGATGATTTTAGAGCTTTGATAAGACAAGTGGAAACACTCCAAGAGTATATAAGAAGAGGGTTTGCATAGAGAAGAGAACTAGAGAGTGATGATGAAGAAGAAGCCTCAGAGAATTCCAACCTGACAAGTGAGCAAAGAGATGTAGCTGTAGTAGTTGCAAATGACCCATTGTTGAGAGCCCTTTCAAAGATTGGAAAGAGGCCAAAGATTGATGTTCCTACCTTTAATGGTGTTATGTTGGAAAAAGTATCCTTGGGGGCTTTTTCCTATTAAAGTTTAGCTCTCAGGTCTTGTTTATACATTTAGAGCATCTTGCATGATTTTGATGACTCCCGATGAGAAAACCCTAAAGTTTCATGGAAAATGGGACTCAGGGGATACACATGACTTGATTCCTACCTGAAATAGGGGAGAAGGACTTGGACGTCCATGCCCTAGTCCTGCCCTATTTTAGGTCAGGACAAATTTCAAAGTGTCATTTATGACCATTATTTAGGTCCTATGCTGACACGATAGGTTTGAATTAAAAAATTCTTAGTGGGAATGTTTGTAGTTGCATATATAAGCATGATTAGTAATTAATTTGTAAACTAGATGAAAATTAGATAGACATTAGATGGAAATTGTGAATTTTATACATTCTTGTTATTAAAGTATTCAAAATATTCATTATGTTGCAGAGCAAATGGTGCAGGAGTACCAAGAGATTCAAGGAGATTCATGTTAATTTTATCTTGTTGTTCATGTTGTAATAAGGTCCTTGAGACCATTCTTATCCATCTCATTTCATCTTAGCATATAGGACAGTGTTAGCATTTAGGACAATCTTGTCTTGTAATTGAGGACAGTTATGGCAGTCTTGTGAACAATCATAGTATGATGATGTGTTGTAGGCCTTCTCAAAGGCTCTTTCTCTTGTAACAAGGAGTTTTGGATATTTGGTTACACTCCTTAATCATGTAAACACACATATAGTTGCAGATAGAGACAAAAGCAAGCAGTTCGGTGGTTACAGGGTAGTTTTTGGCCTCCCGCCAATCCAAACTACCTCTCCATTTAGTTGTATGGTCGAGCATATGTTGAATAGGACCCTGTACACATTGATTGCATTGTAGAACGAAGATTGGAACAGAAATAAATAAGAAATCTTAGTTTTTGACCCATTTTCCTGTGTAGTTTGCTGTTCTAAGCCATACCCTATTCCTGTACGGATGAATTACAAAAAGACATGGTGTTGGAAAGTTAGTAGGGTGAGTTAAGATTCTAATGCACCTTGTTTGAATTCCTGAAACATTTGTATAGGATAGATATTTGCATCTTTCTGAAACTAGTCTAATAAACCCTACTTTAGAATTTTGACAGCAAATTGTATATTTCTTCCCATTCCACTGATGTAAGACCATCTAGATTAGTGGAATGGACTGCCTTGAGTTTGTTACAATGTATTATGTGATATTCTTGGGTAGAGCAGTGGATTTGATGAAGTTTATTTGAAGAGACCTAGCAAACCCATGTGCTAGGTGCATCCTAAGGGGAACAACATAGTCTAGTTTTTCCATAGTCGACTGTGAGGCCTTAAAACCCATGAAATCCTTAGTTTTTCCATGTCATTGAGGTGTTCAAGTAGGTTAGTAAGTACTATGACTCCATTAGATGGTACTTGCTTTGTATTTTTGGGCTGAGTGGGCTCTTTGTAGTCGGACAACCTTATTGAAAGTGGCACATGTCGCAAAACAACCCACAGTGAGTCTTTGAAATGTTGTAAGGCATCCTAAAGGGTATCTCAAACAAGGATGTTCCTACCTTGAAAGTGTTTAAACTGCAAGAAATCCTCTGTCAAACCCTAAAATAGGGCTACAAGGATTAGGACAACAAATGTGGGAAGTGGTGTTTCCAAAGAAGTCAATACTTGTTGTTTGGTTTGGGGGTGTTCTCCAAGGTGTTAAATGTCTCTCTAGATCCTTTCCTTGAGAGGATTAGGTGTTTAGTGCCATGTACCATATGTTCTCTTTGATATGAACTTGAAAACTTTGTCTCCCATAAAAACAGTCCTACCTTATTAGATACTTTGTCACCTATCAAAGTTGTGTTGATCTCCATTGGCCTCTACATCATAGTGGTATCAGAGCCATAAAAGATTCTGTTAGTTGGTTGTGTAAGACCTGGTATATGTTAGCAGAGGAGAGTGAAGGAGAGGCTAGTGATGCAGAGACATGGAGGATTCACCCAAAACTCACAAACTTTCACTATGCTTTGATGAGAGCAGCAAATAAGGTAAAAATGACATAATTTTCAGAATACAACTCAAACCCATGATCTGAAAACTGATTTGGATACCCATTACCCTCTTACACAACATATCTCACATGCAACATAGGTTGTTTTTTAAAAGTATGCTTGAAAAATGGATTGTTATAGAGATGGAGACCCTAGTAGATTGCAGACCTACCCTCACCAAAAATGGCATAACTCACTTAATTATTAATGAAAATTGCCCAAACAAAAATAATATGAAACTAGACTCATGCATACATCTTTTCCCATTGGTTTCAGACTTGTACTTGATCTATAAAATCCATACCATTCCAAACAAGATGATTGTTATAGTAAATAAAACTGGAAGTGTCCATCACTAAAATCATCATAACGTTTACACAACATAATAAAAATTGATGAAACCAATGTCAAAAGAAAGAAGACTCCAAGATATTTCTAGAAAATCTAATTTTATGCCATTTGGTATTCAGTACAGGGCCGTACCAGCCTCAGGAACAATGAAAAATAGTCAAAAAAATGTAGAAAATTAAGCTTTTATTTCATTTCTCTTCTCTAAACTTCATCTCTCCTTCATCTCTACTTCATCTCTGCCTCTTGCACAAATTTCAAGACATAAATATTGTCTTTACATCCATGTTTCTTTTCCCACCACTCCACTCTCTTTTACATGCAAAAAGAAGAGGCTAAAAATAGCCAAACCACTAACACTACTCAACTTACAAAGTACTAAACTTGAGCAAACTTAAAGCTTCACTACCTAATGACGTCTAAATACATAAGAGTGGTCTTACATAGACCTTTATTACAATAATAATGAAATAAAACTCCTCAAATGTGAGAAACTACATATTAAACTCCCTATGACCCTTTATATTCCTCTTTTGTTTGCCATTTTTTGCAATATTGACAATTTTTACAATTTTTGCAATCCTTTTAAAAAAATAACTCCAAATCCCACTAGAACTGAATCAAATGCCTCTAATACATTTCCAATAGTCAATTTATGACCTTATTACATCATTAAAACACTAAAATTAGATTGAAACTCAAATTTGCCTCATGGAGGCTTAAAGTTAGCAAGGTGCCCCTGCACCATACTCCCAGAGAAAATAAAATTCAAGTCCTCTTGAATGCAAGTCAATGCTTTCTTCCTAGTTCTCCAATTCTTCTTCAACATGTCCTTCATCTTTGCAACTATCCCTAGGTCCTTCTTCTTCTTCTTTTTCTTATGCCATCTCTTAGTCAACATTCTCTCAACTTCTAGGCTCCAAAATTCTATTTCTTGTGTATATACCTCAGTAATATCATCTATGTCTTCACTAGCAACATATTCATCTGAAAAGGAAATCATTTTCTCAAGTGTTTTTGCAACATATTCTTCACCATCATCTTCATACATTATAGGCACTTCTTCTTGTTCTTTATAACCTACACATACATAATCCAATGAAATATTAGAAATAAAATATTGAGACCTTGAGGTCTCCTCCTTGCTTCCCTGCACCATGCACTCTACTTCAAACTTGTCCTCCAAGGGTTTCCTTTGATGAACAACATCTTCTAATTCCTCCATCATAGTTATTAATTGCTTAGGACTTTCATATACAAAGTAGTATTCCTCTTTGTCTAAACTCGTCATCTCCTTCCAAAGGATTTGATCAATCTCTTGTTGTTGCACTTTAGGGCTACATTCAATTTGTCCTATTGCTACAACTTCCTCTTCCATAACTATTGTTTTCTTTCTTCTTTGAACTATCTTCTTAATAGGCCATGATACCTTCTTTTTGATTGTCAAGTGCCAACTCAGTGCTCTTTTGAGCAACTGCTCCATCTCATCTTCCATCCTTCTACTCATCTCTTCCATAGCTTGCCTCAGTTCTCCTATCTCGTTCTCAACTTCTATTTGTCTCATCTTTTCCTCTTTCCTCTTGATATCTTTTTCTTCTTTCTTCTTCTTTTGTGAACCTCCAGCCTGCAAGTACCTTCTAAACAAATCCATCTTTCCTCAAGCAAGTCTCTTTCACCTTGCTTCTCCTTTGCCTTTGCCTCACCTAGATCTCTTCTCTTTTCCTCTACCTAGTTTTTTGGCAACCAGGTTCTCTCTTCAACCTACACAAACACACAATTACAAAACTAAACTCTCTCTTTCCTAGACCTTTTGAGCTTTGATACCAATTTGATGCAAAGACATGGAGGATTCACCCAAAACTCACAAACTTTCACTATGCTTTGACGAGAGCAGTAAATAAGGTAAAAATGACATAATTTTCAGAATACAACTCAAAACAATGATCTAAAAACTTATTTGGATACCCATTACCCTCTTACACAACATATCTCACATGCAACATAGGTTGTGTTTCAAAGTATGCTTAAAAAATGGACTATTATAGAGATGGAGACCCTAGTAGATTGCAGACCTACCCTCACCAAAAATGGTATAACTCCCTTAATTATTAATGAAATTTGCCCAAACAAAAATAATATGAAACTAGACTCATGTATACATCTTTTTCCATTGGTTTCAGACCTGTACTTGATCTATAAAATCCGTACCATTCCAAACAAGATGATAGTTATAGTAAACAAAACTAGAAGTGTCCATCACTAAAATCATCATAACTTTTACACAACATAATAAAAATTGATGCAACCAATGCGAAAAAAAATAAGACTCCAAGATATTTCCAAAAAATCTAATTTTATGCCATTTGGTATTCCATACAGGGCCGTACCAGCCTTAGGAATAGCGAAAAATAGTCAAAAAAATGCAGAAAATTAAGCTTTTATTTCATTTCTCTTCTTTAAACTTCATCTCTCCTTCATCTCTCCTTCATCTCTGCCTATTGCATGAATTTCAAGGCATAAATATTGTCTTTACATCCATGTTTCTTTTCCCACGACTCCACTCTCTTTTACATGCAAAAAGAAGAGGCTAAAAATAGCCAAACCACTAACACTACTCAACTTACAAAGTACTAAACTTGAGCAAACTTAAAGCTTCACTACCTAATGACCTCTAAATACATAAGAGTGGTCTTACATAGACCTTTATTACAACAATAATGAAATAAAAATCCTCAAATATAAGAAACTACATATTAAACTCCCTATGACCCTTCATATTCCTCTTTTGTTTGCCATTTTTTGCGTTTTTTGCAATATTGACAATTTTTACAATTTTTGCAATCCTTTTAAAAAAATAACTTCAAATCCCACTAGAACCGAATCAAATGCCTCTAATACATTTCCAATAGTCAATTTATGACCTTTTTACATCATTAAAACACTAAAATTAAATTAAAACCAAAATTTGCCTCATGGAGGCTTAAAGTTAGCAAGGTGCTCCTGCACCAACTAGCAACATGCCTCCAAAAGGGATGACCACTAAGGTGGTTAAGAAGTTCAAAGAGATGGAAGAGAAGATTAAGAGTGGATTCAATGAAGCAATCCAAGCTAAGTTGAAAGCACTGAGGGTAGGGAAGAGGATAGATGAAGGTTTTGATGGAGACGAAGAAAAAGAGGAGGAAGAAGAAGAAAATCAAGAAGAGGTAGAGATACCTATAGATCAGAAACATTTCCTTGAAGCCATCAAGGCAATTGACAAAGATTCTTTAGAGGTTCAGATGGAGATTCCAATGTTTAGTGGTAAGATGAATGCTGATGAAGTTATGGAGTGGATTGAGGCCCTAAATAACTACTTTGAATACAAGTACTTGAGAACAAGAGGGTGAGGTTTGCCAAAACAAAACTCAAAGGTGCTGCCTTTACATGGTGGAATTACACCCAGGGTGAGAGGGTGAAGAGTGGGAAGAGTATGATCTCTTCATGGAGTAGAATGTTGGAGAGGATCAAGTCCCAATTCCTTCCATTAGACTATGAGGTGCAGATCTACAAGAAGATGCAAAATCTCAAACAGAGAGATTTGGATGTGGCCACTTACACCGAGGAGTTTCACAAGTTATCCCTTCATTGTGGACATGTGGAGGATGAAAAAGGTAAAGTGACAAGGTATCTAAATTGTTTTAAGTTTAGTATACAAGATGAAATTAGTATACTAACCCCTGAAATAGTGGACAAATGCTTTCAAATGGTATAGAGGGCTAAAGAGAAGTTGAAGAGGAAAGGTGAGCAGCAAAATAGAGGAAGAGGAGGTAGAAATTTTAGAGGTAGGGGTAGTTTTGGAGGTAAAAATCAGTCCCAAAGAAGTCAAGGGGAATCTAGTTCCCAAGAACAAAGTGGAGAATCAGGTTCTAGAGGAGGCTTTAGAGGAAGAAGACCTAATGGAAGGGGTAGATTTGGTGGACCAGGAAGAGGTCCTAATGTCTTCATAGGGAGATGCTACAATTGTAACCAAGTGGGACATCCAACCTTCAAATGCCCTGAGAAACAAGCTTCAAGCTCTCATTGAGGAGAGAGAAGGAACCAGTTGATCCAAGAGGAAGATTGCCAAAGTGTTAACTCTCCAATTGGAAGTGCAACCCTAGTCCATCATGAAGAAAGCTTGATGATAAGGAGAACTGACGAGGGTTTTTGTAGTCCTCATCATTTAATTTTAATAAATATCAATCCAAGGCAGTGTCCATGGCTATATGCAAAAGGGAGTAGGAATAACTTGCATCGTAGTCTTTCCTACAAAAGGGAATTAACAATAATTTCATGGAACAGACTAGGGTTTAACTCTGCTAAAAAAATAATTTAATCTAAGGAAAGTAATAACTTGAGCAGTTGATCTAATTCTAGAATAAAGGAATTGCACAGCAGAAAAACAAATTATTCTATGGAGGGCAAAACTAGAACAACTAAAGGAATTATGCATAACAGCAAAGCAAGTAATGAAACTAAGAAATATAGTCTCGGCCCTTTGGTTGGAGTGGACCCTTGCTCCTTCCTTCAGAGAGACTAATCAATTCCAGTAATCAACAAATGGTAGAACAACTTTCTTTATTCAATAACCTTCAAGATCCAAAATACACGCTGCTATAAAAAAATAGAGTTCTTCTTTTTCAATTCTATTCTTTTACAACTTCCTTCCTCTCTATTCTACGCCATAGTTCTCTATATATAACTATGGTTATTAAATTGTAATTGAGAGTCTCTCTAGAGTAGAGAACTTATTCATGAAGCTAACTAAACTTATTTATCTAGTTAACTAAACTTATTCATTTAGTTAACTGATTATACAATTGCTGATTACAAGGCAAAACATGTAGTCTTTTAGAAAGACATGCAATGACACTAAGTGTGTATTCTTTGCATGGAATAATTACTCATAATTAGATCTATTAATTTAGGAGTAATTATAGTCAATCTATCCTTCAAAAAATATCACAGTGTGTGTTGGTAGATTGGAAGAATCCGCAGCAACTTCATAAATTATTTCTGGAACATCTCCAGAGTTTGCAGAACAGTCAACTTCTGTCATAAATTTATTTTTTTACCAGATCTCCTCAAATAATTTCTGGGTTTTGTTCCCCTAACTTCCATCTTTCTAGATCATTTTAAATTTATAAATTTTATTAATAAATAAGAGAGATATTATACTTTTACTAAAACTAGTTTTCTTGACTTTTATGTTCTGCATCTTCGCGCTCTGTAATAGTCAACTTATATCATTAATTGTTTATTCATTTTAATGAATCTCTTCAAAACACATTCATATATTTTTTCCTCCCTCTTTAATCTTTCTGGATCATTTTGAAATTCTAATTTTCATTAAGAAATGAGTGAGATATTGCAGTTTTACTGAAACTACCTTTTTGACTTCTACATCTCCGGTGCTCTGTGCATCTTCGGCACTCTGTAATAGTCAACTTCTATCATAAGCTACTCATTTTTTTTACAACATCTCCTTAAATGATTTCTGGGTCTTTTTCTTCTCTCTTCTAGGTTTCCAGATCATTTTAAATTTCTAAATTTCATTAAGAAATGAGAGAAATATTACAGTTTTACTTATATTGCCTTTTTGACTTTTGCATCTTCAGCGCTCTGCGCATCTCTGGCGCTCTATGCATCTCCAGAGCTCTATGCATCTCTAAAGATCTATCCATCTCTGGCGCTCTATGCATCTCTGGAGCTTTGTCTATTGCCAGAGCTTTGTCCATCTTCAGTGCTCTGTGCATCTCTGGAGCTCTGTCCATCTCCAGAGCTCTGTGCATCTTTGACGCTCTATGCATCTTCAGAGCTCTATGCATCTTTGGAGCTCTATGTATATCCACTGCTCTATGCATCTCTAGAGCTTTGTCCATCTCTGGCACTCTGTACATCTCTTGAGGTTTGTCCATCTCTAGAGCTCTGTGCATCTCCAAAGCTCTGTCCATCTCCAGCACTCTGTGCATCTCTAGAGCTCTACCCATCTCTGTAGCTCTGTGCATCTCCAGAGTTCTATCCATCTCTGGAGCTCTGTGCATCTCTGGAGCTCTTCAACTCTAAAACTCTACAACTTAACATAAAATAGACTTTCTCTTCACTTTATTGATAAAATAATTGCTGATCTCGTGGTGAACATGTAATATCAAGATAAACTCATGCATGGCATTGATTGTTGCATTTAGACAAGTTTATTTGATATTTACCTAAAAACCTTCAAACCCATACTCAAGTCCGCTTCAAAAATTGATTTAATGAAGAGAAAATATATGCTTTTATTTGACTAAAGATTTGACACTTTATGGTCTCATCATCTTCCCCACACTTAAGAGGTTGTAGGTCCTCCTGCACTTCATAATCATCTTTTTGAGCTAACCTCTTTGCTTTTATTACAGTTGCTCTAGAGATGCCTTATAGTTGTTGTTCTGGTGTTTTTTGGAGCAGTTCTAATGATCTTTGGATTTACCATTCTGATAATCTCTGGAGCTTATACAATGTTGATCCCTAGAGTTGGTGTGCTGCTAATCTTTAGAGCTAATACTCTACTGATCTCTGGAGCTGATACTTGTTGTTCATCTCTGGAGCTAGTACTCTGTTGATCTCCAGAGCTATTGTTCTGCTGATCTCCATAGATGATACCTTGTTTTCCATCTTAGTCTTCCATTTGACTATCATGCACCAGTTGGTTCTCCATCTTTTTAGTCCATGTTTTGCATGATGCATGCAAAGAGGTCTTCAACTTCTGAAAGCCAAAATATTTGCAAGAGTTTTTGGAAGTAGCAAATTGTATAGAAAAAGCATGTGCAAAGCACTTATTTGTAGAAAATAAACCTACCCTAACCTACTCTACTTAGTGATGTAGAGTTAGGTTACACAAAACCATTGACTAGTAGGGGAAAATAGCTTCCTTTTCTCAAAATATGGATCCATGCATTTAACTTTCTGAAAGAAAAGGAAAACCATGAGAGGAAGATGACTGAAAATTTGAACTTTGATGCTTCACCTTACTTTGAAATAACAACCTCCAGCATAATTTCTGACTCTAGTACATTCATGGACTGATTGGAGAGATCTTGCAACCCTTCCTTATATTCTGGTGCATGCATGATTAGAGACAGCTCCTTGTTGTTCATGGATTGATTGGAGAGATGTTGAAACCCTTCCTCATATTCTGGTACATGCATGATTAGTGGCAGTTCCTTGCTATTCTTTAAATATCTAATCAGGCAGCCCTCCTTGGACTTTGAAGGCATCCAAATAATACTCTGCCATACAAGCTCCTCTAGTGGAGACAAGATTTATTCATTATACTCGTTACCTATTGCAAGCAATAGGGCACCAATGTCTCCTTCTAAAATGCATTTTTCCTTGCTAGACATTGGAGTCATGGTCATTCAGTTGAAGGGGCTGCATAAGAGCTGAAATTACAAAACAACAAGATTTTTCACCTTCTTTGCATGCAAGAACCTTACTATTTGGATCTTCTATTTGGGGGGTTTTTGGTCTACAGATCTCTCTTGAGGAACTTCTTTTATCTACCTAGACTTTAAAATAATAAACCTAAAAAAGACTATCAAACCAATTTTCCCCTCTTTTTGACCTGCTGTCACCAGATCAACAACACCCTAATAACACCTATCCCTGAAAATGACACCAAAAATGATAAGGGTCGTTGCAGTCCTCATCATTTAATTTTAATAAATATCAATCCAAGGTGGTGTCCATGGCTGTATGCAAAAGGTAGAAGGAATAACTTGCATAACAGTCTTTTCTACAAAAGGGGATTGACAACAATTGCATGGAATAGACTAGGGTTTAACTCTGCTCAAAAAGACAATTTAATCTAAGGAAAGCAATAACTTGAGTAGTTGATCTAATTCTGGAATGAAGGAATTGCACAACAGAAAAAGAAATTATTCTATGGAAGGCAAAACTGGAACAGCTAAAGGAATTATGCATAACAGCAAAGCAACTAATGAAACTAAGAAATATAGTCTCTGCCCTTTGGTTGGAGTGGGCCCTTACTCCTTCCTTAAGAGAGACTAATCAATTCCAGCAATTAGCAAATGGGTAGAACAACTTTCTTTATTCAATAACCTTCAAGATCCAAAATACATGCTGCTATAAAAAAATAGAGTTCTTCTTTTTCAATTCTATTCTTTTTACAACTTCCTTCCCCTCTATTCTATGCCATAGTTCTCTATATATAACTATGGTTATTAAATTGTAATTGAGAGTCTCTCTAGAGTAGAGAACTTATTCATGCAACTAACTAAACTTATTTATCTAGTTAACTAAACTTATTCATTTAGTTAACTGATTATACAATTACTGATTACAAGGCAAAATATGCAGTCTTTTAGAAAGACATGCAATGACACTAAGTGTGTATTATTTGCATGGAATAATTACTCATAATTAGATCCATTAATTTAGGAGTAATTATAGTCAATCTATCCTTCAGAAAATCTCAGACTGTGTGTTTGTAGATTGGAAGAATCTGCAACAACTTCATAAATTATTTTTGGAACATCTCCAAAGCTTGCAGAATAGTCAACTTCTATCATAAACTGCTCATTTGTTTTACCAGATCTCTTCAAATAATTTTTGGGTTTTGTTCCTCTAACTTTCATCTTTCCAAATCATTTTCAATTTCTAAATTTTATTAAGAAATGAGAGAGATATCATATTTTTTACTGAAACTAGTTTTCTTGACTTTTCTATTCTACATCTTCACACTCTGTAACAGTCAACTTATATCATTAACCATTTATTCATTTTAATGAATATCTTCAAAATGCATTCCTAGATTTGTTCCTCTCTTTAAGCTTTCTAGATCATTTTGAAATTCTAATTTTCATTAATAAATGAGTGAGATATTGCAGTTTTACTGAAACTACCTTTTTGACTTCTGCATCTCCGGTGCTCTGTGCATCTTTGGCACTCTGTAACAATCAACTTCTATCATAAACTACTCATTTGTTTTACCATATCTCCTCAAATAATTTCTAGGTTTTGTTCCACTCTCTTCTATCTTTCTAGATCATTTTGAATTTCTAAATTTTATTACGAAATGAGAGAGATATCATAGTTTTACTAAAACTGCCTCTTTGACTTCTACATCTCTGGCGCTCTGCGCATCTCCGGTGCTCTGTGCATCTCCAGAGCTCTGTACATATCTGGAGATCTATCCATCTCTGGTGCTCTGTCCATCTCCAGAGCTCTGTCCATCGCTAGTGCTCTGTGCATCTCTAGAGCTCTATACATCTCCAGAGCTCTATGCATCTCAAGCACTCTATGCATCTTTGGAGCTCTATACATCTCTAGAGCTCTGTACATCTCCAGCGCTCTGTGCATCTCTGGAGCTCTGTCCATCTCTAAAGCTCTATGCATCTCCAGAGCTCTATTTTGAAACTCTATAACTTAACAGAAAATAGACTTTCTCTTCACTTTATTGATAAAATAATTGCTGATCTCAAGGTGAACATGTAATAACAAGATAAACTCATGCATGGCATTGATTGTTGCATTTAGACAAGTTTATTTGATATTTAGCTAAAAATTTTCAAACCCATACTCAAGTCCACTTCAAAAACTAATTTAATGAAGAGAAAATATATGCTTTTATTTGACTAAATATGAGACACTTTATGGTCTCATCAAGAACCATGTTGAAGGTGCCTCAAACACAAGAACCCCCTCAGAGGAAGACATTGTTCAGGACAACATGCAAGGCCTATGGTAAGATATGCAAGGTAATTGTTGATTCAGGTTCAACTAAAAATTTAGTTTCCATTGAGATGGTAGACAAGTTGAAATTGAAAAGACTTCTTCATGTTAGGCCTTACAAAGTGTCATGGTTGAATAAGGGGCAACAAGTCTTAGTTGATGAACAATCTTGGGTAGAGTTTGAGATAGGGGAGTATAAGGATAATATTTTGTGTGATATAATCCCCATGGATACTTTTCATCTTCTTTTAGGACGTCCATGGCAATATGATGTTCAATCCCAACATGATGGTAAATCTAACTCCATTATAACCAAGAATGGTAGGAAGTATAGAATGGATCCTTTGCCGGATGAGAATGTAGAGAAGAGTGTTGGGTTAAGTATCATGTTGGTGAGTGGTAAAGATTTTCTTAACACCCTTAAGGAGGAAGGAACCCAAGGGTATGCTCTGATTTTCAAGCCTTAAAACAGTCCTAATTTTCATGGTCCTAGTGAGGAAGAGGTTCCCAAGGAGGTGCAGCAATTGTTAGAGAAATACAAGGGTATCATGGTAGAGGAGATGCCTAATGAATTGACACCTATTAGGGACATAAGCCATTAGATTGACTTCAGACCAGGTTCTACTTTGCCAAACAAAGTAGCCTATAAGATGACACCATCACAAAATGAAGAGATTGCTAGGCAAGTACAAGAGTTGTTGGATAAGGGTTTAGTGAGAAAGAGTCTTAGCCCATGTGATGTCCCAATAGTCCTAGCCCCCCAAAAAATGGTAAATGGAGGTTGTGTATGGATTCTAGGGCCATTAAAAAGATTACTATAAGATATGGGTTCCCTATGCCAAGGATTGAGGACCTAATGGACTGTTTGGGAGGGGCTAGATACTTTTCCAAGATTGATCTTAAGAGTGGGTATCATCAAATTAGGATAAAGCAAGGAGATGAATGGAAGACCGCCTTTAAGACAAATGAGGGTCTTTATGAGTGGTTGGTGATGCCATTTGGTTTATCCAATTCCCCAAGTTCTGTTATACACCTTATGAATGAGGTTTTGCAAAACTTCATTGGCAAATTTGTTGTGGTGTTCCTTGATGACATTCTTGTTTTCAGCAGGACCAAGGAAGAACATTTACAGCACTTGGATCAGGTTTTGAAGAAGTTGCATGATGAACAATTGATGATTAACATGGAGAAGAGTGTATTTATGAAGGAAGAACTCACTTACCTTGGTTTTGTCATCTCCCAAGGTAATTTGAAGATGGATCCAGCAAAGGTAGAGGCTATTTTGGCATGGCCAACCCCTAAAACAGCAGGTGATGTAAAAAAATTTCATGGTTTGGCTACATTTTATAGGAAGTTTATAAGGGCTTTTAGTCATATTTGTGCACCTATTTTGGATACCATTAAAGGGGGGCAAAAATGTAAATTTTCTTGAACAAAGGCAGCTAATGATTCTTTTGAAATTTTGAAACATAAGGTAGCACAACAACCCATTCTTGTTTTGCCTAATTTTAATAAGTTGTTTGTGGTGGAATGTGATGCTAGCAAACTTGCTATAGGGGTTGTCTTGAGTTAGGAGGGTAGACCAGTTACTTTCTTTAGTGAAAAACTAAATGATGCTAAGAGAAAGTATTCTACTTATGACTTGGAGTTGTATGCCATGGTGCAAGCCTTGAAGAAATGGAGGCACTATCTCTTGCCTAAGAATTCATTGTTTATACTAACAACCATGCACTTAGTTTTCTAAATTCATAGGAGAAACTTAGTCACAGGCATATGAAATGGGTTGAACAACTCCAAGCATACACATTTTCCATCAAACACAAGAAGGCGTAGGCCAATAAAGTGGTAGATGCATTGAGTAGAAGGGTGTGTATGGTGCAATAAATTTATTTACAAAGTGTGGGGATTGATGCTCTCAAACATATTGTACAAAGATGATGAATATTTCAAGGAAGTATATGAAGTTTTCTCTCAATTTTTGGATGCATATCATTCTAATTTTTTTGAGTTTTTGTTGCAGCAGGGGTTGTTGTTCAAAGGCAGCCAATTGTGTGTTCCTAGGTGTTCCATGAGGGAGAACATCATAAAGGAAAAGCATTGTGGTGGTCTAGGAGGTCACTTTGGGTTGGATAAAACATTGGATTAGGTGAAAAGATTTTATTTTTGGCTGAAAATGCAATCAGACATCAAAAAATTTGTTGAGGGTTGTAGTATATGTCAAAGGGAAAAAGGTACTTCATCTAATGCTAGTCTATATCAGCCACTTCCTATTCCTAATAGACCATGGGAGAGTATCAGTATGGATTTTGTCTTGGGTCTTCCTAGGACTCAAAGAGGTTTTGATAGCATATTTGTTGTGGTAGATAGGTTTAGTAAGATGGCCCATTTCTTGCCATGTAAATGCACTAATGATGCTTCACGCATTGTTGGTTTGTTCTTCAAAGAAATTGTTAGAATCCATGGTTTGCCTCTTAACATTGTGACTGACAGGGATCCTAAGTTTGTGGGCCACTTTTGGCATACTTTGTGGAAGAAGTTGGGTAATCAATTGTCATTCACTTCAGCCTAGCACCCTCAGACTGATGACCAAACTAATGTAGTGAATAGGTCCTTGGGAAATCTCCTTAGATGTCTTACAAAGTAGCATGGAGAAGCATGGCATATGATCATCCCTCAAGCTAAATTTTCTTACAATGACTCCACCAATAGAAGCACATGAAAGAGTCCATTTCAGAATGTCTATGGGACTCACCCAAGAGGCATTCTTAAATTGAGGGATCTACATGGTTTGGAGAGGAAAAGTTCTCAAGGTGAAGACTTTGCATTAGCCATGAAGGACATCCATGATAATGTAAGAGAAACTCTGCAAAGGAACAATAAGAAATATAAGGAGAAAGCCAATGAGAGAAGGAGAGATGTGCAATACAAGGTTGGGGATTTGGTCATGGCACATTTGAAGAAGGAAAGACTTCCAAAGGGGAAGCCAACCAAACACCTCATGAAGAAGATAGGTCCTTGCTAGATTGTGCACAAATTTGGGCCTAATGCCTATGAGATTGAGCTTCCTCAAGGCTTGGCCATATCTCCTATCTTTAATGTCTCATATTTGTTTCCTTATAGGGGTGATGATGATGCAGATTCAAAGGTAGATGTGATAGCAATAGGAAATGAGGAATGGGTTAAGGGTCTCCCACCCAATCAACCCTTGAAATTGGAATGCATCTTGGACACCAAGGTCTTGAAGAGGACTAGGAGGACTTACAAGGAGTACCTTGTCAAATGGAGTGGCCTACTTGTTGAAGATGCCACTTGGATGAGTGAAGAGGACATTATCAAACATGGTACTACTATTGCTGATATGATTTCTCAAGGGACTTGAGTTCTCTTCCATCCCCGAGAGTATGGTGTAGGAGCACCAAGAGATTCAAGGAGATTCATGTGAATTTTGTCTTGTTTTTCATGTTGTAATAAGGTCCTTAAGACCATTCTTATCCATCTCATTTCATCTTAGCATATAGGACAGTCTTAGCATTTAGGACAGTCTTGTCTTGTAATTAAGGATAGTTATGGCAGTCTTGTGAACAATCATAGTATGTTGATGTGATGTAGGCCTTGTCAAAGGCTCTTTCTCTTGTAACAAGGAGTTTTGAACATTTGGTTACACTCCTTAATCATGTAAACACACATATAGTTGCAGATAGAGACAAAAGAAGGTAGTTCAGTTGTTGTAGGGTAGTTTCTGGCCTCCAACCAATCCAAACTACCTCTCCATTCATTTGTATGGTCAAGCATACGTTGAACAGGACTTTACACATGTTGATTACATTCTAGAATGAAGTTTGGAAGAGAAATAAACAAGAAATCTCAATTTTTTGTCCATTTTCTTGTGTAGTTCGCTGTTCTAAGACGTACCCTGTTCTTGTATCGATGAATTACAGAAAGACATCATGTTGGCAAGTTAGTAGGCTGAGTTAAGATTCTAATGCACCTTGTTTGAATTCTTCAAACATTTGTATAGCATAGATATTTGCATCTTTCTGAAACTGGTCTAATAAATCCTACTTTAGGGTTTTGACAGCAAATTGTATATTTCTTCCCATTCCACTGATGTAAAACCATTTAGATCAGTGGAATGGACTATCTTGAGTTTGTTTCAATGTATTATGTGAGATTCTTGGGTAGAGCAGTGGATTTGATGAAGTTTATTTGAAGAGACCTAGCAAACCCATGTGCTAGGTGCATCCTAAGGGGAACAACATAGTCTAGTTTTGCCACAGTCAATTGTGAGGCCTTAAAACCCATGAAATCCTTAGTTTTACCATGTCATTAAGGTGCTCAAGTAGGTCAAAAAGTACTATGACTCCATTAGATGGTACTTTCTTTGTATTTTTGGGCTAATTGGGGCTCTTTGTAGTAGGACAACCTTATTGAAAGTGGCACATGTTGCAAAACAACCCAAAGTGAGTCTTTGACATGTTGTAAGGCATCATAAAGGGTATCTCAAACAAGGATGTTCCTACCTTGAAAGTGTCTAAACTGCAAGAAATCCTTTGTCAAACCCTGAAACAGGGCTACAAGGATTAGGACAGCAAATGTGGGAAGTGGTGTTTCAAAAGAAGTCAAGACTTGTTGGTTGGTTTTGGGGTGTTCTCCAAGGTGTTAAATGTCCCTCTAGATCCCTGCCTTGAGAGGATTAGGTGTTTAGTACCATGTTCCATATGTGCTCTTTGATATGAACTTGTAAACTTTGTCTCTTATAAAAACAGTCCTACCTTATTGGATACTTTGTCACCTATCAAAGTTGTGTTGATCTCCATTGGCCTCTACATCAACAGAGCATTGTTCTTGTATTTTTGTATGCAAATTTGGCATCCATCTCCTCATGGAATGAAGAGAACCTTCCTTCCATGAGATCTTCATTACAAGGTGATATCATTTATGTTTTCAATCATTTATCATTTGGATTTTGCCTCTATCCTGCTAGGATATGCACTGTTTATCTAGCAATGGTGTTTGGAAGACTTGAATGTCTCTCCAGGGCTTGACTGAGGTAAGCCTCTAAACACCACAACCCTGACCCATTTTTCCATGATTGTAGGCTACAGGTTGTAGGAGCAAAAAAGTGGAGTTGCAGGAGAGTAGTGCAGACTATCAAAATTGTAGATCAAAAGGGACAATAAGGACCTGGACTTGGGTGCCCATTCATTAGTCCTCTGGATCTCGCAATAGGAAAATCTGTAAAACTGTAGGAATAGGTTTCCAAATAAGATTCCTAGATCCTAATAGAAATGGTGGCACTAAACTAGGGCACCCACTCATTACTCCCCAACTTTTCCATTTTCCAAACTTCAAAATGTAGTAAGCATTTGATTATTATTTGATATCTCTGTGTGCGAGCATTTTCTGTAATTTGTCTATTTTCTTTTGAATTTGTATAATTAGGGTTTTGAGCATAAGTGGACTTAATTGAACAACAAAATCACATAATTCCAATCTTCCCCTATGTTCTGAGTGACCGAAGGCTTGTAGTAGACTTCCTACTCAACTGAAGTCCTTGAATGTTTAGTGGAGAAAGGAGGATTTACACAAACCATCAAAATCAACCCTAAAATGAAATTCTCTTCATTTTCCATAATAAACATTTTGGAGAACCTATGTTTTTACACTCTTTGGCACCTTGATGAGTTTTTTGATTCATATTTACATTCATTTCTTTCATTCTTATCATTATTCATCTTATTGCATTTAAAAAATTACAAAAAAATTGGAAAATTTGAAAATTTTGAAAATTTTGAAAAATTGGCATTTTTAGTTTGGATTTTCAAGTAACTAGATTAACTAGAATTCAATTTCAATAAATTTCTTTTATTATAATCAGATCTAATTTAAAATATAGAAATTTTTCATTCATCATTCATTGAGATTGCATTTTCATGATTAAATTGTTAAAAATTGCTTGAAATTGTGCATTTTTCCATATAACCTAGTTTTGCATTAGCTAGGGTTTGTAGTCAAAATCTTTTTTCATATTTTACTACCCTTTTATAACACTCATTAGGACTTATTTATAACTATATTTTTTCATCATAGTGGTTTTCTTGCAAAATTTCATGCCTAGGGTTTGAAAACCTTGATTTTTCACTAGATTTTGGCCTTATCGTCTCTCTACATTTGCACCATATGCATGTTGTAAAGGATTTTTCTTCACTAATTGGATTTTATCATGGTTATAATATGCTACACCTCCTAAAATTATTTACAACACCTTTTTATTGGTCTCTTACAGTGGAAATTTGGTGAAAAATTGCATATTTTCGCTATATTTTCCCTAGGGTTTGACCTTGAGTGGCACTATAAGCATGTTGTGACAGATTTTTTGGCATTATTTGGCTATTATAACTGTTATACTTTTCTTTCCATCATAATTTTCCTCACAACACACTTTGTAACACTCTTTTGCAATGAAATTTAGTGAAACATTACATATTTTGACTATATTTGCCCTAGGGTTTGACTTAGATTTCTACTCCAAGCATGTTGTGATGGATTTTATGGATTTAGGTGACTCATATTACTAATATAATATTTTTCAGCTCTTAAAATTCTTTACAAAATCCTCTCTATTGGGTCTTTGCATTGAAAAGTTTTGAAAAATTGCATATTTTAGCACATTTTCGCTAGGGTTTGACTGGCCATCATCCTAGGTTTGCATCAAAAGTTTGTTGTGAAGGATATTATTGATTTATTGGACTGATATTAGACATATTACTTTCTTCACTTCATAATTTTCTTTACAATGTACCCTTTCTTTCACTTACTTGGATTGAAAAAATGTAAAATAGCAAGCATTTTAGGTCATATTTACATAGTTTTGCACTTGTCTTTTGTATAATTTTTGAAAAGGTTTTAAAATCTGATTTTAAACTGATTTAAAAACATACACATGGCACATTCATGTCATTTTTAAGTGGTATCTTTGCATGCCTTTATCAAAGATCTTGATTTTGACCAATTTTGAACCCTCATGAGTGAACATCCTACAATATTAGAGAGCTTAATTGAGTTCATCTCCATGAGTAGCAATAAAAAATATAATTGTGATAGCATTTCTCCTATATCTACTACATGTGATGATGACATAAGTTTTTCCTTTGGTCATTCTTTTAAAAATGATTATTCCCATGAGGATATACTAGTGCAAGACAATGAAATCACGGATACCTTTCCAACAACAAGAGAAAAACATTTTTCGCAAGATATCATACCTCCTACAACTAAAATAGAAGAAAAAATACTTCATGATGTTGAGGATCCTATTGATGTGATAGAATATGTACCTTATGAACAAATAAACAAACTTAATAAAGAGTTAGTTGATTTTCAAGCATTTGTTGAAACTGAAAGGATAGCAAACGAAGCTATACCTATGATTCACAACATAAGAGAATTGATTAAAAAAAGGCAAGATGGTATTAATGTTGTTTGAGGCTTAGCACACATTGTACAAAATAATGTTATGCCATTATAATATCTAGATAATTACACATCTCTCATGAATACATACCCTCAGGTAGTGGAAGATTTAACAATACACATTGAGAATGATGAGTATGAAAATTCTCTTAATGGAATGGAATCATTAGCTAAAACTTATGATGATGAGGATGATAATGATACAAAATCTACACTTCTTAGCAACACTTTACCTTTATTTCTTTCCAATGCTCTCCATTTCCAAGAAGAAGCATTAGTGAATAAGAAAAGAGTTCCTACAGAACTAGAAGCTTATTATGACTATTATCAAGATGACTATCTAGACTTCAATAATATAATCGCTATTATAGAAGTGGATAAGGAAAGTACTAAAGTATTACCTCATCCATGGAGAGATGGTATTTATGCTAAGGTTCCTCCTCTATTATCCTTTCAAGGATCGGGAGATAATCAAACTGCATTAGAAAGACAAATGGAACAACCTACACCTCTTTCCTCTAGCATTCAAGAGTGGGAAGAGGATGATTTGATTGTTGATAACTACTACCATGAATATCTCTACAGGTACATATTTATAACCCTTTATCTCTCGTGATGTGTTTCCTTGTGATGTGTTATGTGTTGTTTAAGCCTCCTAGGATGACCCTTGATTTTCTTGTAAGGTCCAAGATACTAGGAGGCCATCTCTATTGTGACCCTTCTATTTGTATCATCATTCTTGTATATTGCTTCTCCTCTATTTTTATTGTTGTGTGTTGTGTCTTACAGACATAGTGTTGTAGTTGGTGACTTGGGGGCACCCTCCTATGTGACTGTCCCTAAGGTACTTGTTTCTCCTCTCTCAATTTATTGTTTCCCTTCCTCTAGTGTTTCTATCTAGTGGGCAGATGATGAAAAACATATTATACTGATGCAGACCTAGTGTTCCTTTAGCAAGAAATAAAAAAATTGACTTAGTTCCTACATAACAATGGGGTTGTTATATATTATCCGATGCTTAGCTAGTAGAATCACTCAGTGTGATCTTAATGGTGTCTTATCATACTTAAAAAACATAACAATACTGCTGCTCCATGCACTTTGTCTATCTTGAATCTTGCATCATGCATTGTTGTTTATCATGATTATATAGACACTAACACTTTTCTTGTAGGGATGTGTTTGTGGGAACATTTGGCGATCGTAAAGTACATGTCACCTCTAGGGGGCATGGGCTTTGCGAGATCTCATGTACCCTTGCATATTTTCTTTCTACGTTAATGTGCTTGATATCGTGACATGATATTAACCACTTTAAGGTGGGGACATATATATGGTAAGCTATCTGTTCTAGATGTTAGTAATGTACTTGTTCTCAGGTGCATTCTTAAACACGAGTGGCAATGAGTCTATGAGGCCTCTTATTTCACTCCCTTATTTTGTTCATTTCATATTCACTGGTAGACACATTTTAGACTTTTGGGTACTATTGATCCCGATGTGTAGACTTTACTAGACTATATGATTTTACTTTAGTTAGTTATGTTTAGCATGTTGTGATTAGACTAGATCCTGATTTCGATGCACTGATGATGATTTGACATGAGATATGTATTATGATATTATTTGAGATACTAGTTTTGAGATTATGTTATGGATTTATTATGTGATTTTTATCTTGAGATGGATTATAGAAATGCAATTATGAACCTAATTATGATGTGATTTATATGATGTTTATATGATTATGTGATGGTGTGTGTATGTTTTCCTTGCTTCCAATATGATATAGATGATTGGATTAATCTTTTGTTTAATTGCGTAGGTGTTTTTTTCCCCAAGCCACAGATAGTCAGAGATCATCCCACATATTTTCTAAAATCCCATGTTAAGCCAATCTAGTTTCAAGAAGATCCAAGATCAACTATGTTATTCTTGATGAACTTTTGTAAATTTTTTGTAAGGTGTCTTTTGGGCTAGGTTTACCTATTTTCAGTGATTCTATATTGGTGTTGTAAAGGTGTAATGTTTAATTGATTTCATTTTGAGTTTTAATTTTTGTGACCCCTTTTCATGTGATTTTACTCACCCTAAGGTGCTCAAATTGAGTTAAAAGCAACCCTAAGTTGTACCCGTAGGGTCTAGGGACTATTTGAGCTTGTCTAACCCTAGGATAACTCCCATTTGGTCACTTAAACTTCACCCTGGAGTAAAGTGACGAAAATGGAAGTTTGGGAAGGAGTGGAAGGTTGGGTCAAACACTCAACCTTATATACACCTCATTGCAAGGATTGGGGTACCTTGCATTGGAGGCTTGGGGAGTCTTGAAGACCCCTAATTGTGGAGGACCCAACTTCAAGGCTCTCTCACATTGATGAGAGTACCTTGGGGTTTTGTGGCCTTTCATGGGAGGATAGGATTGGGACACTTGTTGTACCCTCATCCTTTATGGGCTCCACTTTTCTCTCACACGTGTGAGAGAGAGCACAAGTGGAGGGGGCAAGACTTGGTGGAATGGGAGGGTGACAAGTGTCACCCCCACATTCCATGAAGCTTGCAAGTGGATATGAGGAGGAAGGAGAAGGTGACATGTGTCACCTTTTGATTCCTCAAGGTTCATTAAGAGAGCCTATTTTAATCCCTCTTGAAGAGAGGGAGAGGGTGGTTGTTGATTTCATTATATTTTTCATTTTATTTTGAATTTGGGAAGAGAGTTAGGGGGGTTTTTGGAGGCACATTTGTGGAAGGACTTGGAGGTGGAGTTGGAAGGGCTCTACTTCAACTACCTACCAGTGTTGGACTTATCAAGGTAGGATTCAAGGCTTAATTCCTTTCCTTATGTATTTACTTTTCTTGTGTGGTTGCTTTGTGTGTGTATTTTTTGTATTTTGTTGTTGTTGGGTTTTGAGGGTGTTTGTAAGAGCCTCTCTGTTTAGAGAGAATGCTCAACATGTGTGGGGTGGGGGAGGAATGAGCATCCTCGAGACCACCTCCTAGTTTTTGTATTTTAGCCTTGAGGGCAAGATTATGAGTATGAGCATTTTGTATGGCTTGACTGCCATGGAGAAATATATGTGATTCTTGGTATAAATACTTAAGCTTGAGGCCTTGTTAGTGTTGAGCTATTTGAGATTTGTGGACTGGCCTCTTGAGTAGAGTGATGTCCACTCCCCTATCCCTTCAAACTCATTTTTATGAGTTTTGTGTTGTGCTAAACCATGGGTGTTTTGTTCATGTTTTTTTAGTTTGTGTATTATTGTGTTGAGGAGTGAAGAATCCTTGTGTGTGGATGACCTCCAAGCTCGGGGGTGACTCATTAATGAGTCTATGGTAGGGAGAAGAGTGGTATTTTGTGGCTTGGTTTCCCTCCCTTATTTGGTTCTTGTAGGTTTAATATTGGCATGGAGCTTGGAGGAATTGTTTTAGTATTATCTTCATTCTTGTTTTGGCTATTGAGAGGCTTGGCCAAGATGGGCCTTGTATAGTTCATTTCAAAGAATGAGAGAAAACTACTCTCTTATTTTGTATAGTTTAAATGAATTTATTTTGTGTTACTCTACTTTAGAAGTTCTAGAAATGTATTAATCTCCTTTATGTCTTTGATGTCAAAATATATTTATCTTGGGTTCCATTTGCATATGTTTTCAAGAAAATAAGAAAGAAATATAGTTGCTGGTTTTATTTTATAAGATTATGAAAATGTTATGATAAAAAAAAATAGTTAGTTGCTGATTTTATTTCAAAAAAAAAAAAATATATGCATGTATTGAAAAAAAAGAGAGAATTATTTCATGTCAACAGGAAACCATTTCTTTTATTATATATATATATATATATATATATATATATATATATATATATATAAATATACTTATTTGTTGCTGAAAATTTTAAAAAAAATTATACTTAATCTAACTGTGTTTTTTTGAGCTGATTGTGTCATTATATATATATTTATTTATATTAGAGAAAACTGTATATATGATTGGCTGGGTTTACAGTCCCAACAGACTGTGTGTGTGTGTGTGTGTGTGTGTGTGTGTGTGTGTGTGTGTGTGTGTGTGTGTGTGTGTTTGTGTATTATCGAAAAAAAAAACCATCACAAATCTAAGTATTGGATGGAAGTATTTTATATATATAAAAAGAGAAGCAAGTTAAACTTGCTGGTCAATGGCCTACATTGAGGGACAGGGGCGGTGGGGGGGGTTTGAACCCCCATCAAACCCCCTTTATCTATTTTTGTTTGTTTTTAAATATTAAAAAAATGTTGGGGTTGGGAGGGGGTTGAACCCCCCCACAACCAACACTTCTGATAAAAACCTTGACTCTATGTGTAGCAGGTGACCCACGTGCGACTTCTACGACAACACCTCCACTTTAGTCCGCCACCCCTCTCAGCCTACAAAACAAGAGAAAGAAAATGAGGAGAAGAAGAGAGGAGGAAATAGAAAAGAAAAGAATAGAGCAAACAATATGATAGGGTTAGGGTTTGCCTTCTTTTCCCATAAGGATAGTATTATTTTATTAGGAGAGCTCTTAGGGCTCTTGAATTTTAAATTAGAATCAATACTTTTTTCCCTCTTCTTTTGTCTAGGGTTATTCTTATTGCGTTTATTCATTTTCGGTAGAGGGGTAAATTTTTACATTAAGTGTGGGTATAAATCAAATTATTTTGAGTAGATTTTATTTTATTTATTTAAAGGTTAGAAGATTATTTTCGTTATTTATTTGACTTGACTCATTTAGAGTTTACTTATTGGAGTATGTGGGGAAACATTGTATTAATTTATTTATATTTGGGGTTCTATTTTAATATGGTAACTAGTGAATTATTATTGCAAAAGTGTATTAGCAAGGTCGATTTAATTAATTTAATTACACATTTGCATTTAATCAAAATAGATTAATATCTCAATTTAATTTAATCTAGTTAAATTATTAGAGGACCCTAGTACAGTTTAATTCCCCTACAGTAATTATTTTAATTATAGCAACATTAGTAATTTTAGAGAACTCTTGAGCATGATTTATTAATTACAATAATTCCTATACACGCCTTTGAGGAGTTAGGGTACCGGATTTTTCTGGGAATTAGGGTTAATTTTGTTAGGCAATTTTAACCTTGTGTTGAGTAATATTTTAATGTTTTTACAAATTTTGATGTTTTATTTAAGTGGTTATTTAATTTTTTTGTACTCTAGAATTAGGGTTTTGATTTTGACTCGTGTTGAAATTCCTTCACTCACTTAGGAAAATTTAGGGTTTTGATCATACAATCATAACCCTAATGGTGACGCTTCTCACATCACATTGACCCCCTTAGTCGGTCATCATCGCGTAGGGGATTGCACATGTGATTGCATTACCCCAAATTTGATTGACATGTTTACGCCTTATGCATATTGTCACCGAGCATACTAATGAGTGCGAGGGGGTTTCTAGGGATATGTGGAATTTTTTTGATATTTCTTGTCATGACCACATGACAAATGTGGACATGACACTGTGTTGCATGTTGTGACCGCATAAGAAATGTGGGCATGACAGAGTCACTCATGCACTCTGAGATTTGTTTGAAATCAACTTGCAATCATTTAAGCCCTCTACAAAGGTGGGATATCTCACATATCCTTTTTATCTTAAGCTCTCTATGGAGGTGGGGATGGTTTATTTCTTGTGGAGAGTGCACATCCTATCATTTTCAAAAAGTCCTCTATAGAGGCGGGGAGCAGTTTTGTGACTAACACAACCCTTAAGCATGTCTTTAGCGATTGTTGTGGTGAAGCATAATCATTGATTTGTGCCTCTAATGTGCATAAGATGGTGATGAACCTAGAAATAGGAACACTCCATCACTTGTCAGCCATGTTTTCTCTGTGTCTTCTAAGTGTGTGTGTATTGTGTGTTTGTTCCCAAGCATAGTCTTAAATACCAGTGGTGATGAGTCCCTCCTATTCTTTGGGATTTGTATGGCATGTTTGATTTGTATGGCATGCTTTCTTTTGTTTGGCATGTCTATTGCCCCATATGTAGTCTTAAATCCTAGTGGTGATGAGTCCCTCCTGCACTATGGGTGGTGTGTTTACTTTCCTTATACTTGCATCTACATTTCATATATATATGAGAAAAAGAAAATGAAAATCATTACTATCTTCACTGCATTCACTATATTCCATGTGTTCTGCATGTTTTCAATGTTGTCTTCTCTGTGTTTTGTGTGTCTGTTACTGTCTTTATTGTGATTGGTGTGCCTTCTCCATGCTTGGCATGTTTGCTCTGCTTGTCGACCGTACTTTAATGCATGTATTGGCCTTGCATTCATACATACATTAAAAAGTAAGCTTGGGGGATTTTTCCTAGTAAGGTTTAGCTCCTAGGTCCTATTTATGCATTTAGAGAATCTTACATGATTTTGATGACTCCTGATTAGAAAACCCTGAAGTTTCATGGTAAATGGGACTCAGGGGATGCACTTGACATGATTCCTGCCTAAAATAGGGGGAGGACTTTGGTGCTCGTGCCCTAGACCTACCCTATTTTAGGTCAAGACCAATTTCAAAGTGTTGGTTTATGACCGTTATTTAGGTCCTATGCTGACACAGTAAATTTGAATTATGAAATTCTTAATAGGAATGTTTGTAGTTGCATATGTAAGCATGATTAGTGATTCATTTGTAAACTAGATGAAAATTGGATAGACATTAGATGGCAATTATTAAATTCATACATTCTTGTGATTAGAGTATTCAAAATATTCATTGTGTCACAGAGCAGAGCATTGTTCTTATGTTTGTGTATGCATATTTCGCATCCATCTCCTCATGGCATGAAGAACATCTTCCTTCCATGAGATCTTCACTACAAGGTGATATCATTTATGTTTTCAATCATTTATCATTTGGATTTCACCTCCATCCAACTGTGATATGCAATCTTTATTTGACAACGGTGTTCAAAAGACTTGAATGTCTCTTCAGGGCTTGACTGAGGCAAGCCTCTAAACACCACAACTCAAAACCCATCTTTTCATGATTGCAGGTTACTAGTTGTAGGAGCAGAAAAAGTGGAGTTGCAAGAGAGCAGTCTAGACTGTCAAAATTACAGATCAGAAGAGAAAATAGGGACATGGACTTAGGCGCCTGCTCATTACTCCTTCAAAGCCCACAACAGGGAAATCTCAACAATAATAGGAACATGTTGCAGACAAGATTCCTAGATCTTGACAATCTAACATCAGAAAATGTCCCCTTGGGGGATTTTCTTTCATAAGTTTTAGCTCCCAGGTCTTTTGCATGCATTTACAACATCTTACTTCATAATTTTGAATCCCGTTTGAATAAGCCTTATGTAACATGACAAATGGAACCTAGGAGGACCCCTTGACCTTAACCCTACCCAAAATAGGGGGAGGACTTGGGAACCTGCACCCTAGTCCTACCCTATTTTGGGCTAGGTCCAAATATTAAGTATCAGATTATGACCATTATTTGGTCCCTAGGCTGACACGGTAAGTTTGAATTTATGAAATCTTGGTGGGAATATTTGTAGTTGCATATAAAAGAACATTTAGGTATTCATTTATAAACTAGATGGCAATTGTGATGTTCATACATGTTCTAAAGGTGATTCAAGGCTTTCATTATGTTGCAAGAGCATATTTGTGTGGTCTATGTGTTTGTGTTTATAGATTTGAGCATCCATTTCCTCATGGAATGAAGAGCATCTTCTTCACATGAGATCTTCACTACAAGGTGACATTATATTATGTTTTTGATCATTATTTAATTTAGTTTTTACCTCTGCCTCACAAGGGCACACACTCTCCATTTGACAATGGTGTTCAGAGACTTAAGTGTCCTCTGGGGCTTGACTAAGGCAAGCCTCTAAACACTACAACCCCCTCCCAAAGTTTTTATGGTTGCAGGTTACAGGTTGCGGAGCTGGACAAAGTGAAGTTGTAGGAAGACATCTTGGAGTGTCAGAATTGAAGAACAAGAAGAAAATCTACCCCCTAGATTTGGGTGCCTGCTCATTAGTTCTCCAAGTTCCGTCATGGGAAAATCTCCAAAACAACAAGAAAGAGTTACAGACTAAGTTCTTAGAACTGGACAAAAAGCAGGGCATTGGACTTGGGTACTCTCTTTTTTGTCCCTAACTTTTCTACCTCAGAACCCCAAAAATAGGTACTCTATGATTTGACATTTTACATTCCTCTGCAAGAGGTTTTTCTATTATTCGTCAGTTTATTTTTGCATTTTCATAATTAGGGTTTTAATGGTAAATTAAGCATAAGAGAAGGAAAATTGATAATTAAACACCCTAATCCAAGTTTCCCTAAATCTCATAGCAACCTAGGGTATGATAGTGCATTGCCACTCGACCCTAGATCCTTGAATGTTAAGGATGGAAGGAGGATTCAAACATCTAACAACTCAAACATTAAACAATCCAAATTTTACCCTAAACATTTTGGTGAACTCGTGCTTTTGGACTTAATTGCAACTTATTGAGTGTTTTTCTTTAGATTTGGATTTCATTCATTCATTCATATAGTCATTTATTTTATTGCATTGAGAAAATTTTTTAAAAAATAAAATTTTTGAAAAATTCAAAAATATTGCATTGTTAGGCTTACTAATTTGTATCAATTCTTTCTAAATTTCCCTAATTCATGATTTTTACATTAAATCTGATATAAACTAGAGAAAAATACAAAAATACAAAAATTTGCATTGCATTTTCATCATTTAATTGCTAGGGTTTTGTAGAAATTTTGACAATTTTCATTAAAACTAGTAATTCCAAAATCTAGAGTTAGTAGGCAAAATCTTCTTTTAGATTTTTCTACTAATTTTAGAGGCTCATTCAAATTAGAATTTGGCTATAGTCTTTTTGCCCTGGGGTTTGGCCTAGATTGCATTCCAAGTGTGTTGTGACAAATTTTATGGATTGAGGTGACTGATATAATTGCTTTTATTTTCTATACCTCCAAAAATTCATTACAACACCCCTTTTGCTAGGTCTTGAAGTTGAAAAACCATGAAATATAGCCTATGTTTGCTATATTTTCACTAGGGTTTGACCTTAAGTGGCAATAAAAGTATTTTGTGATGGATATCTTATCATTAAGTTGTTGTTATTACTGATATACTTTGTTGTCCATCATCATTTTCCTCACAACACCCTTTATCATTCTCTTTTGCATCAAGATTTGGTGAAAAAAGTGCCTATTTTGACATATTTTCACTATATTTTGACTTGGCATTATCTTAGATTCGTATCAAGAGTGTGTTGTGAAGGATCTTATTACTATTTTGGACTAATATTAGACATATAATTTTCTGCCCCTGATCAAAATCCTTACAACACCCTTGGTTTCATTTATTTGCATTGAAAAAGGTACAAAAAAAATCAAGCATTTTAGGCTATTTTTGCACTTGTCTTTTGCACCAATTTTGAAAAGATTTTAAAATCTAATTTTGCATTGGTTAGAGCATATAAACATGGCCTCTCAATTCTCTTTGGAATCCTTACATGAATATATTTCAAAATTTGAAAATCTTTACAAATTCATTAGTACACATCCTTATGTCATGCCCTACATACAAGCCATGTATCACAAGGAAATATTGGTGTCATCTTCTTTCGAGATCCTTGATTATGTATCTAATCTTAACAAATTCATATCTCTCATCAATACACACCCTTGGGTAGTAGAAGAACTCATAAAACACACTATGGATGAAGAGCATGAGAGTCCTCATAATAGTTTGGAATTAATAGCTCAAACATATGGTGATAATACTGACAATGATTATGAGAGTGATAACGAATTCACAAGCTACCCTACTAATCCTACAAATGAACATTTGAATAACTTAGATGAAAAGACTAGGTTTAGCTCTAGTAATTTGAACAACCCTCCTAATTAAAATGTAGCATTAAGGGATGACATTCTAAGAATGCGATACTGTTTTGATTATCTTGAACTATTTGGTGTGACTAAGGTGGATAAGGAATAGTCTCATAAACCATCTAGTCCACTAAGAAATGATACTTATGTCATGGTCCACCCTTTGATATCCCTTCAGGGATCGAGAAGTGATCAAAATACATTAGATAGACAAACGGAACAACTGGTACCTCTTTCTAGCATTCAGATTTGGGAGGATGATGACTTCCTTGATGATGGCCTCTAGCATAAAGACCCTACAAGTAACTATCTCTAACCCTTTATCTATCTCATGATGTACTTCCCCTGTGATGTGTTATGTGTTGTTTAGGCCTCCTAGGATGACCCCTAATTCTCCCATAAGGTCTAGGATACCAAGAGACTACCTCTGTTGTGACCTTCTTCTATTTGTATCATCATTCTTCTACATTTCCTCTCTCTCTGATTTCATTATTGTGTGTTGTGTCTTACGGACATAGCATTGCGGTTGGTGACTTGGGAGTACCCTCCTACATGACTGTCCCTAAGACACTTGTTTCTCCTCTCTTATTTATTGTTTCCATTACTCTAGTGTTTCCATCTAGTGGGCAGATGATGAAAAACATTTATACTAATGCGGACCTAGTGTCCCTTTCGAGAGAAATTAAAAAAATGGACTTAGTTCCTAATATGATGATGGGGTTGTATATCTTATCCGATGCTTGTCTAGTGGAAGCACTCATGCTTTGTACGTAGTGACTATGATGATGTTTTTATCTCATTTACAAACCTCAACAATACTGTTGCTCTATGCACCTTTATTTGTCTTTTAATCTAGCCTTAGTTGTACTCGATTCAGAGAACTTCATGATATAGCCCTACAGTTATCCTCAAACCCCAAATTCATTGTATAAACTTGGCTATTTGTGTGGTTAATCATATGCATTGATGTTGTTATTTATCATGATTTTGTAGACACTAAAATGTTTCTTGCAGGGATGTGTTTGTGGGAACATTTGACGATTGTAAACTACATGTCACCTCCAAGGGGCATGGGCTTTCCAAAAGTCTATTTTCCCTTGTGTTTTTTCTTCCTACCTTAACGTGCTTGATATCAATGCATGATATCAACCACCTTAAGGTGGGGGCATATATAAGGTAAGCTATCTGTTATAGATGTTAGCAATGTGGTTTTCCTCAGATTTAGTTTAAAGATAAGCGCAATGAGTGCTTCTTGCATCCTGAGTATGTTTGCAATCAATCAATCCATCATGTAAGCCCTCTGCGGAGGTAGGATATCATGTGTATCCTTTTATCTTAAGCCCTCTATGGAGGCAGGGATAGTGTATTTCTTAGAGCAGATTGCATCATCCTATCATTTTCAAAAGTCCTCTGTGGAGGCGGGGAGCATTTCTGTGACTAACTCAACCCTTAAGCATGTCTTTCGCAATTTTTGTGGTGAAGCACAATCATCAATGTGTGCCTGTAATGTGCCTAAGATGGTGTTGGACCTAGAAATAGGTACACTCCATCGCTTGTCTACCATGTTTTCTCCATGTCTTCAAGTGTGTGTGTTTGGCGTGCTTTCTTTGTTTGGCATGTTTGTTGCCCCATATGCAGTCTAAAGACTAGTGCGATGGGTACTTCCTACATTTTAGGCAGTTTTGCATGTCTTGTGCGTGTGTGTGTTGCCCCATATATGCAGTCTAAAGACCAGCGCAATGAATGCTTCTTGCATTATGGGAGGTTTGTTTACTTTCCAGTACTTGCATATGCATTTCATATATATGAGAAAAACAAAAGAAAAGAAATCATGCCTATCTTCCATGCATTAATGTGTCTTCCATGCATTTATTGTATTCTTCGTGTTCTATGTGATTGTAATTGTCTTCTTCGTGCTTTGTGTGCCTGTTATTGTCTTCTATGTAATTAGCGTGTCTTCTTAGTGCTCGGTGTGTTTGTTGTGTTTGTTGACCATACTTTAATGCATGTATTGGCATTTCATTTGTACATACATTAAAGTGGGGGCTAAATGCAATGTCAGAAAAAGGGCTTTTCCCTCATAAGGATTAGCTCCTGGGTCTTTTGCATGCATTTAGGACATCTTACTTCATAATTTGGAATCCCAATGGAATGAGCCTTAGGTAACATGAAAAATGGGACCTAGGAAGACCCCTTCAGCTTAACCCTACCCAAAATGAGGGGGAGGACTTGGGTACCCGCACCCTTGTCCTTCCCTATTTTGGGTTAGGCCCAAATTTTAAGTGTCAGTTTATGACTGTTATTTGGTCCCTAGGCTGACAAGGGAAGTTTGAAGTTACGAAATCATGGCAAAAATGTTTGCATATAAAAGTATGTTTAGGCATTCATTTGTAAACTAGATGGACATTTTGATGTTCATGCATACTCAAGGTGATTCAAGGCTTTCATTATGTTGCAAGAGCAGACTTGTGTGGTCTATGTGTTTGTGTTTGCATATTTGAGCATCCATTTCCTCATGGAATGAAGAGCATCTTCCTCCCATGAAATCTTCACTACATGGTGACATTATATTGTGTTTGTGATCATTATTTCATTTGGTTTTTGGCTCTGCCTCACAAGGGCACACAATCTCTATCTAACAATGGTGTTGGTAGACTTAAGTGTCCTCTGGGGCTTGACTGAGGTAAGCCTCTAAACACCACAACCCCCTCCCAAAGTTTTCATGGTTGCAGGTTACATGTTGTGGAGCTAGACAAAGTGAAGTTGCAAGAAGACATCTTGGAGTGTCAGAATTGTAGAACAGGAAGAAAATCTTCCCCCTGGACTTGGGCGTCTGATCATTATCCTCCAATTTCTGTGATAGGAAAATCTCTGAAACAATAGGAAAGAGTTGTAGACTGAGTTCTTAGATCTGGACAAAAAGCAGGGCATTGGACTTGGGCACTCGCTCTTTTGTCCCTAACTTTTTTGCCTTAGAACCCTGAAAATAGGTACTCTATGATTTGACATTTTACATTCCTCTATAAGAGATTTTTCTGTTATTCGTTAGTTTATTGCCGTATTTGCATAATTAGGGTTTTAATGGTCAATTAAGCATAAGAGAAGGAAAATTGATAATTAAACACCCTAATCCAAGTTTCCCTACATCTCATAGTGACCTAGGGTATGATAGTGCATTGTCACTCAATCCTAGATTCTTGAATATTAAGGGTGAAAGGAGGATTCAAACATCTAACAATTCAAACATTACACAATCCAAATTTAACCCAAAACAGACATAAATGGTGGCATTGGACTAGGGTGCCCACTCATTACTCCCTGACTTTTCTATTTTCTAAACTACAAAATCTGGTATGCATTTGATTGTCATTTGATATATCTGTGTGCGAGTAGTTTCTATAATTCATCTGTTTACTTCTGAATATTCATAATTAGGGTTTTGAGCATAAGTGGACTTAATTGAACAACAAAATCACATAATTCCAATCTTCCCCTATGTTTTGAGTGATCAAAGGCCTGTAGTAGACTTCCTACACAGTTGAAGTCCTTGAATGTTTAATGGAGAAAGGAGGATTTACACAAACCATCAAAATCAACCCTAAAACTAAATCCTCTTAATTTTTCATATTAAAAAAAAGGTAATTTGAATCTAGAGGAGTTGATAGATTGGATTAATGTTATGGAGGAGTATTTTGAATTTGAGGAAACTGAGGACCCTGATAGAGTAAGGTTTGCAAAAACTAGATTAAAGGTTCATGCTTCCATTTGGTGGAGAGAGATTCAGATGGAAAGAGGAAGAAAAGGGAAGAAGAAAATAACAAAATGGGACAAAATGACTAAGAAAATGAAAAGGCAATTCATTTCAGTAGACTATGAGCTAGATTTGCTCAGGAAGATGCAAGCATTGAAGCAAGGAACAAAGACAGTAAAAGAATACACTGAAGAGTTTCATCGGATTCTCATTAGAATGGGACATGATGAAGCAACTAAGGAGAAGGTTTCAAGGTATAGTAATGGTTTGAAGCCAAACATTCAAGAAGAGGTGACCTTGGTGAGAGTTTTGACAATGGAAGATGCATATCAAATTGCCTTGAAGATTGAAGAAAGAATGAACAAGAGATTTGAAAATAAGAAAAGAGGAAAGCGTAAATTAATGTACAGCAGTATGAGGACAAAAATTAGATTGGAGACACTAAGGGAAGCAAGGAAGAAAGAGGTGAGAGTTCAAATCAGACCCCCAATCAAAACTTCAAAGGAAGAGGAAGATTGGATAGAGGATTTGGAAGAAGAAATTATAAATTAACTTGTTTCAGATGTGGAGCAAAAGGACATAGATCTTATGAGTGTCCAGAGCAAGAGAAGACAACTAAGAGAAATGGAAATAATGCAAGGGCAGTGAATGTGAATGAGGAAGATGCTAAGTCTTTAGACTCAGAAGAGTCAGAGAGTGGAGAAGTACTTGTTTCAAGAAGAGTTTTAATGAATGAGGGAAAATAACATGATCAAAGGAGAAGATTGTTCAAAACAAGATGCAAATGTGAAGGTAAGGTTTGTAATGTTATTATTGATGGTGTTAGTACTAACAATCTTGTTTCTGAAGAAATGGTGAATAAGTTGCAGTTGGAAAGGAGAAGACACCTACATCCATACTGGATTGCTTGGTTGCAAGATGACCACAAAATTCTAATAAGCGAACAATGTTTGGTAAAGTTCAAGGTTGGTGATTATCATGATGAAGTATTATGTGATATAATGTCTATGGATGTTTGTCATGTGTTATTGGGAAGACCTTGGTAGTTTGACAAGTGTGCAGTGCATGATGGGTATGCTAATACATACTCTTTGACAAAGGATGGAATCAAACACAAGTTAAAGCCCTTAAATGAGGAAGATGGAAAGGTATAGCATAGAAATGGAAATTGTTTGGTTAATGGAGTGAAATAATTAGTGAAAGAGGATAAAGACAAAGATGAAGATTTGCTAATGCAAGTTACAGCAGTATTGATGGCATACAAGAGAGGTAAAATGAAGGTTTCAGTGGAGAAAGAAGAAGAGGTAGAATCTGATTTTTGCAAGAATGAGGTTAAATCTTATTTATTTAAGCATGGTAAAAGTTTTTTAGAAGATGATGTGACAGCAAAGAATGCATTAGTAAAAGAAGGCACAATGATTGAAAGTAAGGAAGGTTACGAGAAGGAGGATGTTGAGTTGTTTGGTGAACTTCCCTTTGCATCATTTCTTCACTTACATGTGATAAAGAGATTGATATGAATGATGATTTATTCTAGGTTGGAGAGGATAAATCTTTTGATTATGTCACTAACATTGATAAGAATGCAGAGATGAAGTGATTACAGCTGGAAATTGTCTTTTAGAAGGCATGGAAGAAGAGCATAGTGTTGTAATCAAGGGTGATGATGAACAAGTGGTTGTAGCAATAACAAAGAAAGAGGTAATGCATGTATTTAATTACTTTCATGATGATCAAGAAGATAATGTTTATGATTTTCCAGAGTTTCACAATGTAAGTTGGTGGGAGATGAATTATGTGAAAAGAGGGAGAAAAAGAGGAGGAATCAAGGATGGAAGAGATATCAAATTGCAAGGATATGTAAGAAAGAATGTTTAGGTGGACAAGGTTAGAAGATGGATTCAAAAAGAGCATGGAATCTACAAATGTTTATGAGTCACACTCATGAAACATTTTCTTTCTACTGTGGGTGTCTGACGTAGGAGCATCCATGGTATAGTGGCAATCTTATGTCAACCAAAAATATGTTTAATTTTTATGTTGCACTTTTGGAGTGGTTTGAATTTCATATTTTATCTTATGAAATTCGTTTTTCTATGCATTTGGATATCATGTAATTTTTTAAATTAAAATTGCAATTTGGAGTTAATTTCGGAAAAACAAGATAGTGGAGATAGTGGGAATTGTGGTTTAAAATCACAAAATCTAGAAAAAGAAAAAGGGGTGTTGGTTTTTTGGAGGTTTCCAATTCCATTTAAATTAGAAAATTTAAGATTCCCAAATCCCTAAAAAATAGGGCTTGAGAGAGTAGGTGCCCAAGATAATGAAAGTAGATTTTTTACTTTAAACATGAAAGCAAGAATGCTAAAAATAGCCCCAAAACAAAGCATGGCAAGTCACAAAAATTGAAATGGCTTATTTTAGTCAATATTAATTGATTAAAATAAATAAAAATTGGCTTTGCCAAAGGAGGGCATTGCATTTTGGAGAGTGGGCTGGAAATGAATTGGAATGCAAATAATTTAATATAAATTACATTTTTTCATGCAAAGGGGAGGAGATACAAAAAGAAAATGTAATTCATTTTGAAGTTAGTTTTTCCAGGTTGCAAGAGAAACGAAGATGAGGTGTGCCATACCTCCAAGAGGGGTTTTTGGAGAGTTTTGTTTCAAGTTTGGCATTGATTGTACAACCATTGAGATTCCAGGAGAATCAACTACAAATACTTTCAAAGAAACAAATGCGATGTTTTCAATAAATAGCCTTAAAGGCCTCTTCACGATTATAGCAATAACACAATGGATATCATAGGAATAACATAGTCATTGATGTTTCAACATAAAGATATAAAAAGTGATATCAATGTTTATATGTATAGTTCAGAGCACATGACGGTGCCTCCTAATCATACATGTATATAAAATGTAATGCAGTTGAGTTTTGACCTACTAGAGCTGATATCTATGATGATCAATAATGGCTCTATCCCACGAGCTTATAATTCTCCCAAACCTGCTTCTCTTGTAGCATTTTTCTTCTTCTCTCTCCACTTAGAACAATGATAACAAGAATAACAATAGTCTCAAAAAATAAAACAAAGCTTGTATTCAATTTTCTTTGCATGAATTAACACTCATGCCACACCAAAACCACCACCTTTCCATAAGAAAGTGGGTGAAAATAGTTGCACTAACCCTGCCACCTCATGAGTATCAAGACTCCATAAGGTCCATACCTCCCATTTAGGAGTGAGCTGTGATGATTAAACTTTATGGTAGGCTTCATCTCGACCTCCACTCACTCCACTCTTCATGGATAGTGGTTTGGCTAACTACAAAAGGCATATATGTTATAATAAGAAAGTGCTCAACCATTATAAGAATAATGGATAATTATATCACACATAGAATCCTTTACATCTAAATGATGTTATAGGGTTGTCAAAATAATCCAAGGTATCATTAAAATATAATATCATCTTAGGGTGGCATCAATAATATGCGATTATAGGGTTTAACTCCCCCTATTCGCCATATTAGGCCATAAATAAAATATTTAAATGATAATCACAAAATCTAATAAGAAAATAGATAAGTAAACAAAGGAAAAATCGACAACCAGACAAGATTACTTATTGAATAAAATAACATTATGAGAAAATTATCTAGTTGAATTGATGTAGATGACGTTAAAAGAACTTAAATCATCTTGCTGACACTGGTCAAAATTAAATTGACTTAAATGGGAAAAGACTTATAATTACCCTATCTTGCACATGGGTTCACGAATGATTAACTTTGATACTCAAGTGGTAATCTGACCTTTTTCCAACATCTATCTCCTCCTCCCCAGTGATACTCTCCTTCCATCATTGGAGAAAGAATATTTTTTTGATTACACTCACAACCATATAAGCATGATTAGTGTATCATAATTTGATTCATAAAATATTATGATAAAATAATCTTATGAACATGTAATCTCACATCTAATATAAACACCAATCAATATCCATATAATCAATTATTCTACCTTATATTTTTCACAAACATCAAATCATTGATCTATAATTAATTATCCCATTTACCACATAAAAATAGGATTAAGCTAAATCAAAAGTTAGGGATGTAACAAACATCTATAGATGCTAGTTGACTCAATAATAGATTAAACAAATCCAAATGCTCTACAACTAATTCACCCTCTTTCATTTTCATGGAAAATAATTTATGCTTTGAATAAAGCTTGTTTACCATACTCTTAGCTTGGTAGATCTCACCCAGACGCTTCCACAAGCTATGTATAGACTTCTCACTTGCAACATTCAGTAGAATAGAATCTGCAAGATAGCCAAATTGTACCTTGTGCCTTTTTATCTAGTCTATACCACTTATCTTGAGCAACATCATCAGGTTTATTCTCTATCATAACATCCAACCACTAATTTCTTTTCTCAAGTAAATCGTCCATCTTCAGCTTCCACAATTTGTACCTTGTACCATTCAACTTTTCAATGTCCAACTAAGAGGTAGAAGAAATAGTGGATGCATCCATGATATCTACACAAGATTTTCAAACAAAAAAACAACCAAATCTCCCAATGTAGCTAAAAAAACTTCACACTACCACCTAAGAATCAAAACTAGCCAGGCTCTAATACCAAATGTTAGAAATGAAGGTGCAAACCACATAATAGAAATCTAATTCAAAGCTTATTAATGTCCTCTAAATATTGTGGAATCAATGGAGATTACAATAGAAACAAAAATCACTTCACAGAAATAACATGCATTAAGAACTGAACACATAACACAATATGTAACGTAGATAAAACCCTTTCGAGTAAAAAAACTCCACCAAGAAAAGTGGTTCCAAGCTGTATTATCTTCAAAGATGAGATTACAATATGTGCACTTCCTCTTCTTCTTTAGTCTTCAATCGAGTGACTCCTATTACTCTCAACTCTGCTAAAAATATAGTACAAATATCTATTGATGTGTGTTTTAGCACGTAGCAACACAGGTGTGATTGTTGATTTCACACCTCTTTTGAAAAGTACCCTACCCTAGGTGAGACTACTCTAAGGATAATATAGCTAGGTCTTAGCTTGCTTGGAATTTCTCAATTGGTATGTTCTAGCTAGGCTTACAAGGGGTCTTACATGCAATCTATAGATCTTTGAGTTGGAATAACAAATACATATAAACCCTTCAAGATTTCAACTAATAAATAATGTAAAATGTTGCTGAAATTCCTAATCTAACCAAGGTTTTTAAAAGAAAATGCAAAAGGTATAGGGTTTTAGATTTTACTTTAAGTAGACAAATGCATAGATTTTACTTTAAGTAGACAAATGCTCTGAAACTTAACTAGCTTTCTAAGTTACCAAACTAAAATAGGTGTTACAGCACTATAGAAAATGGTGCTATCTTAAATGGAAATCTAGAGATTTTCATATTACATTCATTCATTAAATACCCAATGACTGGTGCAATTTAACTTACAAAATGCAATTGAACTAAGCACAACTGATAAGTCTAGACTAACTTTACATAGCTGTTTACCATCAACAAATAAACAAAAGTATGGACTAGGGCATTCATCAAATACTTTCAGCAAACCATAAACATTATAAAGCATAACTAACTAAATATGGAAGAGCAAGAAGCAAACCACGAAAACCAAAATGGACCAATACAAGAAACAAATTCTCAAGATAATTGCAGAAATTTTCTTTGCATTACTTCAAATGGCAAAGTGTTAATAATTCGGTATCAAAATCTCTATTACAAAAAATGGAAATGGTAGCCCTTTATATAGGAAAGCAGCATACTGAGTTTTCAAATGAATGGTGGAGATTAACTCAACACCGATAGTCCAGATTACATCAATCAATACATTTGTAATAGCTCATATCAATTCCTAGATTACACTTTGTCTTTTATGAAAAATATGAAAAATAGCCTCCAGATACATTGAATCTAGTCAATTTGACTAGCCAACTCAATATGTTAATAGAAAAGAACATGTTTAAAGCATAGAAAAGACAAAATAGAGTCACATGCTGCCCCAAATATAGCAATTTACAATTATGATAGGACAACATCCTTAGAATATTCAAAACAATATCAAGATTCTTCATCTAAATTAATTTTTTCTTCATCAGCTAGCTTATTGCGGTAGGTTAGCCATGCCTCGAGTGCAGGATTGATCTCCGAGGGATCTGGGTTCTTCAAATGATTGACCTGATAATCAAACATCTCCAGTTCATAGCTAAATTTGTTGTATATATTTTCTATCTCTGTACCAGCCTTGTGGAATGCTTTGAATTTAGCTCTAAGGTCACTTACCTTATCCAACCTGTCTTCCATACTGAGCTCGGTACTTTCAAAAATTACCTTATGTAATTTGCTTTTACACTTCTTGATATCATAAGGGGCGTAGTCATCATAGGACGTTTCTAGGCAATCCTTCAAAGAATCATTGATATCATATATAATTGACCACATCTCCTCATCTGCTGGCTTATATGCTTCCTTTATATTTCAAAAGTTTCTTTCCTCAAAAGTAGTTGTTGATACCATTCAATGGCTTTGGATAGCTTGTTCCCAGTTAGAATATTTTCTACTACCAGAGTCTAGGCAGGTAAATCCCTGATGCTCTTTATCTATGGAAACATATGAGAGTAATATTCATTGAAAGAGTCACATTCTTCGTGCAGATCTTTCCATTTGTTATGAAGTTCAACCAGCTTCTTGTGCGATTGAGCAGAGGCATTGATAGTCCCGCATCCCATTTCAAAAACTCTAAACAACCAATATTCAGTACCTTGGGACTTGGACCATACCTCGCCTAATCTTTCCATTTCATCAATAGATAGGAAAGTGGGCATTGTCCTTATATCTCCTCCTGCATTGACTGGTTTGACTAGAAACTGGAGACAAGTGTGGAGTTCTTCATTTGGTTGTTTTAACTCCTTCTTGGACATCTCATCTTTGTCTAACTATTCCAAAAATGAAGTAACTGATCCTTTAAAGTCATCCACTCTTTGAGCATGAGTGGTGGGTCCCAAATCAACTATGTAAATTACATAATTTTCCACTCTGACTTGTTCTTTAATTGCATTTGTTGGTGGGACAACAATTTCAGCAATTCTGGATCCTGATTCATCCTTATAGATTCTAGACTGTATCTTTTCCTTCTTTTTCTTTTTGGGCCTTTGGGCTTGTGACAAGATAGTTCTCAAATTCATCTGCATTATCTCTACTTGTGGCTCAGGATATGCCACTCTGCTTTACAACCATTTGGGTGCTGAAGATTTGTTCAATTCAGTGGCTTTACCATCATTAGTTATAGCCAGTTCTTCAAGTGGTTCTTGCTCTTGCTCTGGTTCTTCATCTTTATATGTACTCATTTCCTCTTCCTTCTCTCCTTCTTTGGTCAAGTTTCTCCAATTTATCATTATACTTTCTTGTGCTTCCTTGAAAACTTCCTCTGTTTGACCTTTCTCTAAAGCGTTATCAGATATGTTAATGATTTCAACATTGCCTATCTCAGTCAAAGGTTCATTTGAAACTTTATTACTTACTTTCATTAATACATATTTCTCTACCCCAGGTAATAATTCTACTTCAGGATCCTATAAACCTAATTATGCACATACTTTCTCAATTCTGGGAAGCAGAGGTACGACCAAAGAGGTTGAATCTATAGGAATTTGTCAAATAGGAACTATAGAGGATATGGGTGGTGTAGGCACGTTTGTCTACATTAGATTAGCTAATACTACTGACAAGGAAGAAGAGATGACAAGGGATGGAGGAAAAGGTAGTGAAGGTAGAGGAAGAGAAGGTGAAAGGATGGAGGAAATAGGAGGTAATACTGCAGGGGTGGATAATTGAGTGGAAGAAGTAGAAAGTGTAGGTGTAGTAGTAGTAGAAGGACATGAAGTGGCAGTAGTGGAGGATATTGCCAATGAGCAAGAAGTGGTTGAAATGGTGGAGGTAAGAGAGGTGGTAGCAAGGGATGTTTCTTGGACAATGGTAGCTGAGGTCATGGGTGAAGTGGGTGCATCAGTAGTAGAAGTAGTAGAGGAAGAAGCAACAGTAGAAGCTACGGAGGTTGAGGCAGCCATGCTTACACTTGGAACAATAGGAGATGGGGAGGTTGGCATATTAGTATCTTCTTGTGTTGCAGCATCCTCCATAATTACCTCCTTCACCCTAAATTTCTTGGTCTTAGAACCTTCCCTAGGGCCACATGGCATATTTCTTTTCTTGGAGGTCCTTTTCCTAGTGGAAGGAGGCTGGTCTTTCTTTGAAGAAGGCCTTCCAGATGGCTTCTTAACTTTCTTTGCTTTTTCTGCCAAAGATATATGTTCTTCATTATCTAACTTATACTTCTCAACTGGCTCTATCTCATCTATGACATTCATTGGTTCATCCTCCTCACCTCTGGAGTCCTTATCTAATTCTAATGCAGTCTAGGTAAGTTGTACTCCTTGTCTCTCCAAAGCATCTACCTGACCTGTTACCTAGTGGTGCAAGAGCACCTAGAAAATCCTGTTTTCTTTTGTAATAAGGTCTATCTGACCAATGAATGTTCATTTCTATGTCTCTAGGTCTTTTAGGACCTTGAACCCATTTTGTAAGACCAACGTGACTTAAAACACACTTTTGTCATATTGTAATCACATAGTGCCAAAATAGGGTAGTAGGACAGTTTGAGGTAGTTTGGATCAGTTGGTCTTCCAACTGTTTGCATCGGTTGGTTTTCCAACTACTAGATGATTGAGTTGATAACAACCAGAAGGAGAAGAAAGAAATAGAGAAGTGTGAAAGTGATTGTGTATTGTGCTAAGGAGAAATAAAACTATTCTATTCTGTCAATTTGATTTCCATTCCCTATAACTGCAATTTGTATAACTGTAGTTTTCTATTCTTTCTGTGCTTTCCATTGTTACAGTATGTCATTGTGAAGCATTCCACTAGTACAATTTCTATCGAAATTAGTGGAATGGCTTCGTTGTATAAGTATTTGTTTTTGTTTTCTATTTTATTTTTGTGTTTGACGGTGCAGAGGATCTAGATGGGGTGGTTTTTCATAGTAGGTTGACCTAGCATCTCCATGTGCTAGGGTTTGGTTGAAGAGGGGGAGAGCAAACTGTGCATCGGTGTATCAACAGATCTGGAGTAAGTCCCACTGACGGGACAAGTCTCATCAAGGGAGTTGTCTATTTGTGCATCAGTTAGAGTTTGTAAGTGCTCACCGATGAGAAGAGTCTCACCAATGTTAAGAGTTGGTCTTATCATTGTGTCAACCTAATGAGAACGAGGTTACACCGACAACACTAAGTTACACTGAAGACAAAAGTCATCAGCGAAGTAAATTCTAAAGTAGCTGATAGCACTTTTCTTGCTGATAGGTAAGAAGCGTAGAGTCACCCATCGGGAAGAGTTGGGATGTCAGAGTGACAAGTTGTAAGGTGGCCGTCAGGGTATGTGTGGCCCATAACAAAAGGAGGAGAGTAGATCACTGAGACATAATGTTGGACTCTCACCGATCAATTTTGATTAGTTGTCTGTTCCCGTTGTGCGCTCCCCATCATATTGGTATCAGAGTGATTTTTGAAGATCATTGGGTGGTGTGGTCTTGGTGTATGTCAGACAAGGAAAGTGAAGTAGAGGCTAACATGATGCCTCCTAAAAGCATGTCACAACATGCAATGAAGAAATTGATTGAAGAGATGTTTGAGTCCAACCTCGAGGAGTTGAAAAGAACCAAGGGTAATGATAGGGAAGATGAAAGTGATAGCGATGAAGGAGATACAGAAATTGATGAAACCAATAAGAGGACAGAGGAGATACCAGAAGACCAGAAGGGATTTGTAGATGCTTTGAAGTCAGTCAATAGGGACACCATAGATGGGTTACCTATGTATAGTGGAAGTATGGAAGCTGAAGAGGTGATTGACTGGATTAAGGGATTGAACAATCATTTCAAATAGAAAGAAGTCCTTGATGATAAGAGGGTTAAGTTGGAAAAGGCTAGATTGAAGGGGTCTGCTCTTGCATGGTGGAATTATGAGCAAGGAGAGAGAGCCAAGGAGGGGAAGAATATGATAACCTCCTAGGAAAGGATGAAGACCAAAATCAAGGCACAATTCTTACCCCTGGACTATAACGTGCAGATGTATAAAAAATTGTAGAACCTCAGATAGAGAGACCTTGATGTGAATGCATACACACAAGAGTTTCATAAACTTAGTCTCAAATCAAAGAGACAAGAAGAAGAGTCAGAGAAGGTGGCAAGGTATCTGAATGGCCTAAGGATGAACATCCAAGATGAGATCAGCATCTTAGCACCAGAAATAGTGAACAAGTGTTTCCAAATGGCCTTAAGGGCTAAAGAGAAGATAAAGAGAAAGAGTGAGCAGAATAATAGAGGTAGAGGAGGAAGAAGTTTCAGAGGCAGAGGCAGTTTTGGAGGAAGAAGTCCTAACCAGAAGCCTAGTGGTGAGTCTAGCCAAGAAGATCAAGTTGGAGACTCAAGTAGTAGAGGAGGCTACCAAGGAAGAAGGCCTAATGGAAGAGGTGGGACAAATGGATCAAGTAGAGGATCCAAGTTCTCCAATATGAGATGTTATAACTGCAATCAGATACGGCACCTAACATACAAGTGTCCAGAGAAGGCATCAACTTCTCATGGTGGTGAGAAGAGAACCACTTTGATTCAAGAAGATGCAAGGAGTGTGACATCCCCTAAAGTGAATCTAACATCAGAAATGGGAGAAAATCTAATGATCAAGAGGATGCTGCTCAAGGAACCAGTGTAGACTGAACCATCTCAAAGAAGGGCTTTGTTTAGAATCAACTACAATATCCAAGGTAAGGTTTGTAAAGTTATTATTGACTCTGGTTCTACTGATAATATCATATCTTTGGAAGCAGTGAATAAGTTGAAGTTAGAAAGGATACCCCATAGCAGTCCATATAAAGTCAATTGGTTGAATAAGGGGCAGCACATACTCATCAATGAACAAGCATGGGTAGAATTTAGTATTGGGGGGTATATAGATAAAATCTTATGTGGCATTATTCCAATGGATTCTTGTCATCTGTTGTTAGGTAGACCATGGCAGTTTGACAGAAAGGCTCATCATGATGGAGAGAAGAATGCTTACTCATTCCAAAAGGATGGTGTGACTTATAAGATACAATCATTGGTAGAAGAGGATCCATAGCATGTAGGCTCTAGTGTAATGATGGTAGGAGAAAAAGAATTCATGGATACACTAAAGGAAGGTGGTGGAGTAGGTTTTTCTTTGATTGTGAAGCCCAAGGTGGAAAAGAAGGAAAATGTGACGGAAATAAGACCTAAGGAGGTTAGAGATCTACTTCAAAGTTACAAAGGAGTGATTACAAAAGATATACCTAATTCCCTACCACTTGTCAGAGACATTAGCCACCAGATAGACCTCATACCAGAAGCAGTACTTCCTAATAAAGCAGCATATAAAATGACCCCTCGACAGAATGAAGAGATAGCAAATTAGATTTAAGAACTACTAAACAAAGGGCTGATAAGGAAGAGCCTTAGCCCATGTGCAATACCTACTGTTTTAGCCCCAAAGAAGGATGGGAAATGGAGGTTTTGCACCAATTCTAGGGACATAAATAGGATAACCATCAGGTATAGGTTTCCTATTCCTAGAATAGAAGATCTAATGGATTGTTTGGGAGGGGATACTTATTTCTCCAAGATAGACTTAAAGAGTGGGTATCACCAAATATGAATAAGAGAGGGGGATGAGTGGAAGATAGCATTCAAAACCAATGAAGGGTTGCATGAGTGGCTTGTGAAGCCTTTTGGTCTTTCAAACACCCCTAGCACCTTTATGAGACTAATGAATGAGGTGTTGTAGGAATTCATAGGGAAATTTGTGGTAGTCTATCTTGATGATATCTTGGTGTTTAGTAAGAGCAAGGAAAAACACTTGAAACATTTGCAGATAGTCTTGAAGAGGCTGCAAGATCAAAAGTTACTAATAAACTTGGAAAAGTGTGGCTTCATGAAAAAAGAATTGATTTACCTGGGCTTTGTCATCTCTAAGGGTGATTTGAAAATGGATTCTTCCAAGGTAGAAGCTATTTTGAATTGGCCTACACCTCAGACAGCAGGAGAGGTCAGAAGTTTTCATGGTTTGGCCACATTTTGTAGGAAATTCATTAGGAACTACAGTGATATTTTTGCACCTATGTTAGAGACCATCAAGGGTGGAGGTAAGGGGAAGTTTGTGTGGACAAAAGAGGCAGATCAGAGTTTTGAAAGTCTGAGGCAAAATGTTGCCGAGTATCCTATCTTAGTACTTCCTGATTTCAATAAAGTCTTCACCATTGAATGTGATGCAAGTGGGCTAGCCATAGGGGTAGTGTTGAGCCAAGAAGGTAGACCAGTAGCCTTTTTCAGTGAAAAATTGAATGAAGCTAAGAGGAAGTACTCCTCTTATGATTTAGAGTTGTATGCCATGGTACAAACTCTAAAAAAATGGAGGCACTACTTGCTTCCTAAAGAATTTACTGTATACACTAACAATCATGCTCTCAGTTTTTTGAATGGACTGGAAAAGCATAGTCATAGACACATGAAGTGGGTGGAAAGTCTTCAAGCATATACCTTCATCATCAAACACAAGAAGGGAATAACTAATAAGGTTGCTGATCTAAGTAGAAGGGTGTTGATAGTGCAAGAAGTGCAGCTACAAAGCATGGGTGTTGAGGCACTCAAAGGATTGTATGAAGAGGACCAAGATTTCAAGGAGATTTACAAGGTATGCAGTGAGTTTGCCAATGCTTTCGAAAGTGAATTTTCAGATTATACATTGCAAGATGGACTTTTGTTTAAAGGGAGTCAACTATGTATCCCTAAGTGTTCAATGAGGGATAATATAGTGAAGGAGAAACATAGTGGTGGTTTAGGAGGACATTTTGGGCTCAATAAGACCTTAGATCTAGTAAGAAGATTTTACTTTTGGCCAAGGATGCAATCTGATATTAGAAGGTTTGTTGAGAGTTGCATGGTATGCCAGAGAGCAAAGGGGGTCTCAACCAATGCAGGACTATACCAACCTCTGCCCATACCAAACAAACCTTGGGAAAGTTTGAGTATGGATTTTGTGATGGGGTTACCAAAGACAAGGACAAGTTATGATAGTGTGTTTGTTGTGGTAGACACATTCAGCAAGATGGCTCACTTTATTCCTTGTAAAACCACCAATGATGCTAGTTACATTGCAGGCTTGTTCTTTAAAGAAATTGTCATGATTCATGGATTGCCTTTGAGTATTGTATCTGGTAGAGATAGTAAATTTGTGGGACATTTTTGGAAAACCTTGTGGAAAAGATTAGGTACAAATTTTTCCTTTAGTTTAGCCTATCATCCTCAGACTGATGGCCAAACAGAGGTTGTGAACAGGTCATTAGGCAATCTACTGAGATGTTTGACAAGAGAACATGAAGGTAGTTGGGATGTGGTACTCCCACAAGCAGAATATGCCTATAGCGATTCCACAAATAGAAGTACAGGTCTAAGTCTTTTTGAAGTTGTCTATGGTAGTCATCCTAGAGGAATTTTTGAATTGAGAGATGTTCAAGGGTTGGACAAAAGGAGTGGACATGCTGATACATTTGCAGAGGCTATGAAGGAGATTCATCAACAAGTCAGAGATACTCTACACAAGAATAGTCAAAAGATCAAGGCTAGACTGGATCAAAGGAGAAGGGATGTGTAGTACCAAATAGCAGATACGGTCTTGGTTCATCTCAACAAGAATAGACTACCCAAGGGAAGCCACAACAAGTTGATGATGATAAAAATTGGACCTTGTAAGATTTTAGAGAAATATGGTCCTAATGCTCACAAAATTGAACTCCCTGATGATATTGCTATTTCCCCTATATTCAATGTTGCTGATCTAACATTATATAGGAGTCCTGATATAGGAGAAGGTATAGCAGATTCTGTCCAAGACAATGCCGAGTGGGTGCAACATTTGCCACCTAAGGAACCACCTAAGATGGAGTGTATCTTGGATAGTAGGACAACCAAGAAGACAAGAAATCAGACCTATTTTGAGCACTTGGTCAAATAGCAAGGACTTCCAGACTCAGAAGCCACATGGATACTAGAAGAAGACATAAAAAAGTAGGGTGGTGGTTTGTAGTAGTTAGTCTCTAAGAGGACTTGAGACAACTTTCACCCAGGGAGTAGGTCTTTTAGGACCTAGAACCCATTTTGTAAGACCAAAGTGACTTAAAACACACTTTTGTCATATTGTAATCACATAGTGCCAAAATAGGGCAATACGATAGTTTGAGGTAGTTTGGATCAGTTGGTCTTCCAACTATTTGCATCGGTTGGTTTTCCAACTATTAGCAGGTTGATTTGATAACAACCAGAAGAAGGAGAAGAAAGAAATAGAGAAGTGTGAAAGTGATTGTGTATTGTGCTAAAGAGAAATAAAACTATTCTATTCCATCAATTTGATTTCCATTCCCTGTAACTGCAATTTGTATAACTGTAGTTTTCTATTCTTTCTGTGATTTCCATTGTTGCAGTATGTCATCGTGAAGCATTCCACTAGTACGATTTCTATCAAAATCAGTGGAATGGCTTCATTGTACAAGTATTTGTTTTTGTTTTCTATTTTGTTTTTGTGTTTGACGGTGTAGAGGATCTAGACAGGGTGGTTTTGCATAGTAGGTTGACCGAGCATCTCCATGTGCTAAGGTTCAGTTGAAAAGGGAGAGAGCAAACTATGCATTGGCGTATCAGTAGCTCTAGAGTAAGCCCCACCAACAGGACAAGTCTCTCCGAGGGAGTTGGTTCATCAGTGGATCGGTCAAAGTTTGTAAGTGCTCACCGATGAGAAGAGTCTCACCGACATCAAGAATTGGTCTTATCACTGCATCGGCCTAACAAGAATGAGGTTACACCAATAACACTAAGTTACACAAAAGACAAAAGTCATCGGCATATCAGCGAAGTAAATTCTAAAGTAGCCAATAGTAATTTTATTGCCGATAGGCAAGACGCATAGACTCACCCATCGGGAAGAGTTGGGATGTCAGAGTGACAAGTTGTAAGGTGGCCGATAGGGTATGTTTGGCCAAAAACAAAAGGAGGAGAGTAGATCACTGAGACATAAGGTCAGACTCTCCCTGATCAATTTTGATTAGTTATCTGTTCCCGCTGTGCACTCCCCGTCACCCAGGCCTTGCTTAATCTGATTGGCTCTTTCATTATGGTATCTAAAGAGCTTTCTTCTACATTAGCCCAATTTGGTAGTGGGATTGGTTTATGGTATTGGGTTTCCCAAGCTCCTCTTACCATAACATTATCATCATCTTCTAACTGATCTCGCACTGCAATAATGTGAAACTTCCTAATGAAGGTTAGAGACAACCTTGAATGAGCCTTCTTCATAACTTCATAGTCGTCCATGTAGTTGGCCCAAAAGTCTTCAAAATGTATCTTATGAAACAATTTCTTACTTATGAATATTTCCATTACCTTATTTGGATCGAAATGATCTCTTGCATTGTAGTAGTGTAAGTTGAAGAGTTGAAGTTCCTTGTCAGAATGTTCTACTGATGCCAAGGAAGGGCATGCATAATTCCCTTTACCAAACCTAATAGGAAACTGAACATTGGTTCTATGTAAGTGCTTAAGTTTCTCAGCACAAGGTATTAATTGTCTAGTCAATTCTAGAAGCACTATTTTGTCATCAGGATATCTGGGAAGTCTATAAGCCATCCTAGTGAAGCCTTGTACTCCTAGATAGGTAAACCTATCAAATTGAATATACCATCTACCATATCTAGTTACTTCATTCATTACTTCAATGGAAATCTTCAAGGTTGTATTACCTTGCAGCAATCTGGCTATATACATTGTAAAAGCATCATTCACCCTTTTAAAGTGTATCAGAGATTGAGATGAGGTTAGCTGCGGTTAACACTCATATACTTTTACTTGGGTTTGCTCATCATTTCTGACTTCTCCAATCTTAGACAACCGAACATAGTGATTTCTCCTTGCTAATGCATAGACAACGTAAGATGTCCATCTAAAGTATCTCTTCTCTTTGAAATTGTTTAAGGCCTCATGAATGTTGTCACTAAGGATTTGGGACCAGTGAAACTTAGTCCCTTTCAGTATCTCAATTATGATAACAAACATCCACCCCTCAAAAGTTGAGGCTGTAGGTAATCCATATATTCTACTTAGAAAGGTTACCAAATCTCCAATCTCATCATGGAAATCACTTCTATATAGCACTTGGGGAAACTTGCTAAGGGAAGACCTTCTGCTTTTGGCCCAATGATCATTCATGTGTTTCCTGCATCCATCCACATCTTTGTTGTAAGTCTCCTCTGATCCTTATTTGTCTGGCATGGTCAAAACTGTGTGCCATGGAATATCAAAGGTCTTAGCCAGAGAGGGTCAGCTTAAATCAGCTAGGATATCCCCATTAGTAGTTTGGATTGTTCTTTTCATGATAACATATCTATCTACACATGTTACCATCAATTCTGCACACTGTACTAAGGTGGGGAAGGCAGCAACCTATGATATACCACTATCTTTGAGTGTTTTGGCCCTAGGAGTTGGGTTTGGGCCAAAGATTCTCAATTTAAAGTAATCTAAGTCTATGTGACCTAGATCTATGTCTCCTACATCACTCCACCTAAAATGAATCTTAGTCTATGGAGGGATGCCCTTGAATTCATACTTCACGATTTGATCTCGGGTAGTCATCTAATTTGCAGGACTGGACCTTATAAGTTTGATACCTTGAGAATTTTCCACAAACTCCTAAGTTTGAGATGAATTTTAATGAATCTGCTAACACTACTGATATGCCTTTTTAAAGAATCACTAATCTAATAGTTACTATCATTGCATCTACTTCATAGTAATTCATCATTAATGCATGCAAAAAAAACATTTAATGTTGCAAGACATCTCATTGGAAGCATGAAAAAACATCATTATCTACGTTTTACAACATTAACTACATCATTCCTAACATTTTCCCCTTTGAAAATTCTTAAAACATAGTAATTTTGCATCATTTGCGCTAGTTTTAGGGTCAACAACCTATAGGTAAAAAAGTGCTAAAATTGAGGTCCACCGACCTCAGCTTGAAAAATGGGCTTGTCTGACCTAAGGTCCTATTAGTGTTTATATGTTTTCTTTATTTTGCATGGGTTTTGGATGTTACCGACTTGTGTGACTTTTGAAGGTCACCAACCTTTCATTGGTTGTTTAGTTAGTCAGTTGGATTTTAGCACAAGGCTATTGAGATCACTTTTACTACACTTGTGTAGGATTTACCTTTGTCAGACCTATACAAGATTTGAGGTCAATTGACTGAGTCAGTGAAGGTATGTTTCAGCGCAATGTTGGATGGGATTAATTTTAGCACAGAGCCATTTTTCTTGTTTTTAGTGGGATTTTGGATGTCGCTAACTTGCGGAGATATTCTAGGTGTTTGACCAAGTCAGAGACAGAGTCTTTTAGTGCAAGTTTGGCACAAAAGGTTTTTAGCACTAAGTAGCTTTCCAAAGATTGCGGGGTTTTTAGGTCCTGCTGATCTAATCAGTTAATGTAGCAAAAGCTATGTAGGTCAAATGTCAACGTTTTCAACGCTAAATGGGTTTTAAAGTGCAATGCAGGTTTTTATGGCCACCGACCGATTGGATGAGCTAAAATGTTTACAGGTCGGTCAGACCTAATTTTGGCACAAAGACTGGATGATTCTCTAGTTCATGAAAAGGTTCAAATTTGTCCAAACTATGGCCAAGCCTAGTTAAGTTGTTCTAATTAGCTCATGGCAATCCAATTATGTTTTCAAGGAGAAGTTCAAACTAGGTTTCGAGGGAGAAACAAACAATTTATGCATAAAACCCTAGCTACAACCCCAAATGCTTTGCTCAAAAAGAAAATGTACTTGAATGAAACCCTAACTGCACACAGTAAAAGCTCAAAGAGGCAAGGTGGAATCCTACCTGGTTAGTTGCAGAAAATACGTTCGGGTTGCATAGGTAGGAAGTGGTTGCATGATCAAACTTGAGGGCAATGACGGAGAAAAATGCTTGACAGATTGCAAAGGGGCTCTCTAAATTCTTCATCAAAATGCAAAAAATGATTTAAACAATGTGGGTTAACCTTTTATTGTCTCCAGCCAAATTCCCATTAATGCGCGATGTACGCAGTGTCAGTCAATAGATTAGGGTTTTCATGTGACTTTTCATTCACTTCAACTTGGCGGGGAAATTGGATGTGACAGACTTGGTCGGTGAAAGGTCTTTTTAAGGCTGCGACCATAGACTCAATGTCATGTAGTTTGCGGGACTTTGAGGCCCTTCATACTTGTGAGAATTTTGGTATCCTCCGACTTAGTCAGTGATTGAACAATACAGCGCAAGTTAAAGACAATTGATTTAAGCGCAAAAGTTTGTCAAGAGGGAAACTAGCGCTAGAGTCGGTGATGAAGGGTTTTAACACAAAGTTGGTTGGGAGGCAAATCAGTGCAAAGGTCAGTTGGGGAGCAATTTAGGACAAAAAGGGCTATTCAAATCCATCGGAAGAGATACAAAGATCTAACTTAGCAAATTCTTGAAATGATCATCATTCAAACATGGCAGAAATGCGCCTTGACCACTTGACCAATTAGGAGCTAAAAAATCTACTTGACACTCTAGACCAAATTTGAAAGAGGGGGTCCCTATTTTGGAAATGGGGTGTGTGTGCGAAGCACAACAATATCCTTAAAAAAGGGGGTTGCCTTCTAGGCAAAGAAAAATGACATAATATTAACTATTAGATCTATGACCTAATGACAAATGGTTCAAATTTACAATGATAAAATATAAATAAAATATGTTGTCAAGGGTGTGGCTCCTAGACCCCTGCCCAGGCATGCGACCCCTGAACCACTGGCGAGACATGCGACCCCTAGACCCCACTAGGGAATTTGTTGATGTTTATTTTTTGTAGATAATCACCAACAATGGGAGATTCTGAGAATGTGGGATTGACTCTCAGAATAACCTTCAAATTTTAAAGAAGCTAATTCTTCTCTAGGGTTTGTGGGAAAAGGGAAGAAAAAGAAACAAGATTACAGATACAATACAGAATAACTTCCTAAGGCGATGCGCCAATAATATGTTTTGATTCCCAAATAAGCACAATGAATAAATCCTTTAAAATCTCTGTGAAGTTAAAGAGCAATATACATGATTAACAGAAACAAAATATGTAATAGATTTATATTCAAAGGCTAAACTTAAAGAACTTGCAAGAAAGACCCAGTCAACATCATAAAATATATAGAACAGAGAATTGTTTTCATTAATAGCTCAAACAAAGTACATAATGCAAAGAATATGCACAGATCCACAATGTTTCCCTTTCTTGAAAGATAACTCTGAAGGCTAATGACATATATCTGGTCTAACACAAATTCTCTTAGCATATATATATATATATCAAAAAATGTCTTCTTGAAGGCTTTTCCCTCATAAGGTTTAGCTCCTAGGTCTTTTATCTACATTTAGGACATCTTGCATCATATTTTGACATCTTGATCAAATGAACCTTGGGTTTCATGTCAAATGGGACCTAGGGGGAGCCCTTGAACCTAACCCTACCCAAAATAGGGGGAGGACTTGGGCACCCGCGCCCTATTCCTGCCTTATTTTGAGTTAGTCCCAAATTTTTTATGTCAGCTTGTGACCGTTAATTAGGTCCTATGCCTACATGACAAGTTTGAATTACAAAATTCATGGCGGGAGTGTTTGCAGTTGCATATAAAAGCATGTTTAGGCATTCATTTGTAAACTAGATGATTACTAGCAAGCCATTGTGCTCTAAAGGTGATTCAAGGCTTTCATTGTGTTACAAGAGTAGATTTGTGTTATCTATGTATTTTTATTTACAGATTTGAGCAATCATCTCCTTATGGCATGAAGAGCTTCTTCCGCCCATGAGATATTCACTACAAGGTGACGTCATTTGTGTATGTAAGCATTTATCATTTGGTTTTTCCCTCTACCTCCCAAGGGTACACACTCTCTATCTAACAATAGTGTTCAGAAGACTTGAATGTCTCTCCAGGGCTTGACTGAGGCAAGCCTCTAAACACCACAACCCCCTCGCAAAGTTTTCATCATTGAAGGTTACAGGTCAATGATACAGGAAAAGTGAAGTTGTGGGAGGGTATCTCAGAGTGTTAGAGTTGCAGATCAGAGAAGAAAATAGCTCCCTAGACTAGGGTACCCTCTCTTTAGTCCTTGAAGCTCCATGATGGAAAAACCTTTGGTATAGAAAGAACATGTTGCAGATCTTGATAGAAACTAGGGCCTTGGACTTGGGTGCCCACTCATTAGTCCTTGACTTTTCTGCTTCTAAACTCCAAAAATATGTACACTTTCATTTATCATTTTACATCTCTCGGTAGCAGGATTCTAAATAATTTATCTATTTATTGTCGTATTTGCATAATTAGGGTTTTGATGTATAATTGAGAACAATTGAGCTTAATTGGTAATCAAGTCATACAAATCCAATCTTCCCTACATCTCACAGTGATCAAGGGCCTGATAGTTCATTGTCACTCACCCAAGGTCCTTGAATGTAATTGGTGAAAGGAGGATACACACACAAAAACTACGAAACACCATTCATCCAAATTTTACCTATTACATGTTGGTGAACCCATGTGATTGGACTTGTTTGCACCTTGCTGAGTGTTTTTCTTCATATTTGCATTGATTTTTATTCATTCATATAGTCATTCATCTTATTGCATTGAAAAACATACAAAAAAATTGAAAAATTGTAAAAATTGGAAAAAAATTGCATTCTAGTGCTTCTATTTTGCATCAATTAATTTGAATTTCATCAAATTTCTGATTTATGAATTAGATATGAGTTAAATTGTATAAAATTACAAAAATTCAATATCTTGCTAGCATTGCATTTTCATCATAAAATTGCTAGGGTTTTGTTGAAAATTGTGAAGTTTGCATATAACCTAGTAATTCCAAAATCTAGGGTTTGTAGGTAAAATATTGTTTTATATTTTTCTACTGATTTAAGACACTCATTAAAATTTCCATTTGGCTGTAGTGTTTCATTTTAGTACAAGTCTGCATTTAGATTTTAAAAAAATTGCATTTTTGCATAGAAAATTTCAACAAAAACTAGCATTTTCATTGATTTTTCATTAGATTTGCACTTGCATTTTGTATGTTAGGGATTGAAAATCATTTTTAGATCTGAGATAATTTAATTTTCATCATACATATGCTTTAAAAACATTAATATAGCATTTTACATCAAGATCTCAAACCTAGGGCTTGAAAAACCCTTATTTTCACTAGATTTGGCCTCATCGACTCTCTAAATTTGCACTATAGGCATGTTGTAAAGAATATTTTTGCACTAATTTGATGATATCAAGGATATTATCTACTTCCCTTCCTAAAATTCCTTACAACACCTTGTTTTTGGTCTTTTGTATTGAAAATTTGGTGAAAAAGTTGCACATTTTTGTTATTTTTACCCTAGGGTTTGGCCTAGTTTGCTCCCTAAGCGTGTTGTAACACATTTTATGCTTATAGGTGACTGATATAATTTCTATTATTTTCTGCACCTCATAAAATTACTTACAACACATCTTTCATTAGGTCTTGGGATTGAAAAACGATGAAAAATTGCATATTTTAGGGCATTTTCACTAGGTTTTGACTAGTCATCATTATAGATTTGCATCAAAAGTGTGTTGTAAAGGATCTTATGGATGTATTGGACTGATATTAGACATATTTTTTTCTTTCCTTGATCAAAATCCTTACAAAATGTTTTCTTTCATATATTTGCATTGAAAAAGTATAAAAATTTTAGCATTTTAGATCATCTTCGCATATAGTTTTGCACTTGTCTTTTGCATTAAATTTGGAAAATTTTTAAAATTTGATATTGTATCTCATTATGGCATCTTCAAGTTATTCATATTTTAAATCTTTGCATGAGTATATCCTAGATTTTAAAAATTTCTCCAATTTCACTAATGAGAATCCTCATGTTCTAGAGCACATAGCTTCTGCAAGTGGTATTGATGCTTCTATATGTTCTACATATGAGCTGCAATTACTAAAGTTATACATATGATTTTAATAGCTTCACACTATTCATAGGAACATATCCTTTGATATTAGAATATTTATCTAAATTCATCTCTAGGACTACTCATGAGAAAGATGAGAGTGAAAAGCCTTCTTCTGCCATAGAGTATGATGATGATGATGTACATTCCTCTCATCCCAATGCTCTCCATAGCCAGGATGTAGTATTAGTGGATGAGAAAAGGTCTCTCACATTAAATTCTCTAGGGATGGATGTTGGGTGCAATCAAGAGGGAAATAGTATCAATTCAATATGTATTAATAGATTTTGTAGCAATATCCCTAAGATGATTGTCCGAGGGGCACCCAGTGCACCCTCTTGCTTAAAGCTGATGATTATGGTTCAAGGTAAACCTCCCTATGACATTTTCAACTATGCAAAGAAAATTACTCAAAGAAATCATGGTGTTCAAAATATAATTGCTCATACATACAACAGCCATAATAATAAGAAAAGTAAACAAGCAACACATGTGCCTGTCTCTCTTCCATGTTCTCAACCTATGTTCCCTCCACCACCTCGGTTTACTCATAAAAGTGGTCAAGAGTATGATCTTTTCAAACAGCTTAATGCTACTCTATCTAAGATCTCTCTTTGGGATTTAATACAAACACTACCTACATACCATGGAATGCTCCAAGAAGCTTTACAAAAGGTGATTGTACCACCTGTTATTAAGTCGAATGATGTAGAAGCTCTGTTAGATTGTACGCATGTGACGAACATGGATATTCTCTTTCAACCACATGAATTACTATCAATCAAAGTTCAAAACCAATATAATCCACTTATGATCTTTGTCACAATAAATAAAACATTGGTAAAACAAGTTATGATTGACAATGGATTAGCTCTTAATGTTTGTAACATTGACCTACTACACAAAGTCAAAGCTGACACATCACAAATCAAGCCAGATAAAGTTAACATTCATGGCTTTGATAATCATCATAGTCAATCATTAGGTACTATAACCCTACCTTTACAAGTAGGATATGTGATAGTGCCTACCCCGATTCATGTCATGCCTTATTTTCTATCTTAAAACATGATTCTTGGTATACATTGGATTCATACATTGGGGGAAGTGCCCTCTACTCTACATCATTCAATTAAATACATATTCAATGGTAAGATCCACACTATTCATGCCAATCCTGAACTAGCTAAATGTTTACATATTGAAACACAAAAACTAGTTTACAATCATATGAGCTTAAATAATTTGCAAGGTGATCCATGAATGTCTCTTGCCACGAATGATGTTGTGAAGGAATCTAAACCATCGAATGCACTTTTGGTGATGATTGGGGTTCATTAGATTTTAATCCTTGCGATATATGGGATTATAAACTTAATAACCTCGACACATCAAAAATAGCATCGATCTCGTCTAAGCAATCTTTTGAACCATCTAAGAAAAACAAAGTCTCCTTGGTTGAAAATAAAGACAATACTCTCACTTATACTATAAATTATGATACCTATGAGGCTTCACCTTCTTCTAAGGAACTAGACTCTCTATATGGTGATGGATTTCAAATTTTGTACAAGCATAATGACTATGTAGGTAAGGGATGTGGTGTAAATCAACAAGGAATTTGAGTACCTATAGAATCCACTTCAACAAATTATTCAAGAGGCATTCGATATAATCCTTTTAAAGAAAAGAAAGCCTCTCATCATCCTAAACTTAATGTTAATGCAATATCAACAAGACCAAATCAACATATGAGATATCCTAAACTAATGAGTCACAATTGTGGTAGTGAATATTATAGTAGCTCTCAAGGGTGGCCTCTTCCTAGATATGTATATTCTTAACATTTGGGTCCTAACAGGTAAGTATTTCTAACCCTTTCTCTCTATCGTGATGTTCTTCCCCCATGATGTTTTATGTGTTGTTTAGGCCTCCTAGGATGACTCCTGACTCTCTTGTAAGGTCTAGGATACTAGGAGACTACCTTTGTTGTGACCTTCTATTTGTATCATCATTCTTCTATATTGCCTCTCTCTCTGATTTCATTGTTGAGTGTTGTGTCTTATGGACATAGTGTTGCGATTGGTGACTTGGGGACACCCTCCTATGTGACTGTCCCTAAGACACTTGCTTCTCCTCTTTTATTTATTGTTTCTCTTCATCTAGTTTTTCTATCTAGTGGGTGAGTGACTAAAAACATTTATACTGATCATGCGGACCTAGTGTCTCTTTAGCAAGAAATCCAAAATTGGACTTAGTTCCTAATATGACAATGGGCTTGTAATAAATTATCCAATGCTTGGCTAGTAGAAGCACTAGTGCTTTCTGCATAGTGATTGTGTTGGTGTTCTATCTCATTTACAAATCATAACAATACTGCTACTCCGTGCACTTTATCTATCTTAAATCTTGGATGCCTTAGATTTCATATGTGTTATCATGATTATGTAGAGAATAACATGTTTCTTACATGGATGTGTTTCTAGGAACATTTGGTGGTCATAAAGTACATGTCACCTCTGAGGGGCATGGGCTTTGCGAAAGTCTATGTTCCCTTGTGTGTTTTCTTCCTACCTTAACGTGCTTGATATCGATACCTGCTATCAACCACCTTAAGGTGGGGCATATATAATGTAAGTTGTCTATTGTAGATATTAGAAATGTGCTTGTCCTTAGGTGTAGTTTAAAGACTAGTGGCGATGAGTTCCTCCTGCACTCTGAGTTTGTTTACAATCAATCAATGAATCATCTCAAGCCCTCTGCGGAGGTGGAGATGGTGTATTTCTCAGAGAAGATTGCATCATCTTGTCATTTTCAAAACATCCTCATCGAGAGGTGGGGAGCAGTTCTGTGACTAACTCAACACTTAAGCATTATTTTTGTGATTGTTGTGGCAAAGTCCAATCATTGATGTGTGCCTGTAATGTGTTTGAGATGGTGTTGAGCCTAGAAATAGGAACACTCCATCACTTGTCTACTGTATTTTCTCTGTGTCTTCAAAGTGTATATGTTTGGCGTGCTTGCTTTGATTGGTGTGTCTGTTTCCCCATATGCAGTCTAAAGACCAACATGATGAGTACTTCCTACATTTTAGGAGGTTTTGTGTGTCTTGCATGTGTGTTGCCCCATATATGCAGTTTAAAGACCAACGCGATGAGTTCTTTCTACATTATCGTAGGTGTGTTTACTTTCCTGTACTTGCATTTGCATTTCATATATATGAGAAAAAGAAAAGAAAATAAATCATCTTTGTCTTCTATGCATTAATGTGTCTTCTATGCTTTTATTGTTTTCTTCATGTTTTGCATGATTATAATTGTCGTCTCTATGTTTTGTGTGCCTATCATTGTCTTCAATGTGTCTGGCATGTCTTCTTTGTGCTTGGCATGTTTGTTGTGTTTGTTAACCATACTTTAATTTATGTATTGGTCTTGTGTTTATACATACATTAAAGTGGGGGCTAAATGTAACATCGAAAAGTGTCCCCTTGGGGGTTTTTCCCTCATAAGGTTTAACTCCCAGGTCTTTTATCTACATTTAGGACATCTTGCATCATATTTTAACATCCCAATTGAATGAACCATGGGTTTCATGTCAAATGGGGCCTAGAGGGACCCCTTGAACCCAACCCTGCCTAAAATAGGGAGGGAGGACTTGGGCACCCATGCCCTAGTCCTTCCCTACTTTGGGTCAATCCCAAATTTCTAGTGTTGGCTTATGACCATTAATGAGGTCGTATGCCAACATGACAAGTTTGAATTATGAAATTCTTGGCAGGAGTGTTTGTAGTTGCATATAGAAGCATGTTTAGTCATTTATTTGTAAACTAGAGGATTATTAGCAAGCTATTGTGTTTTAAAGGTGATTCAAAGCTTTCATTATGTTGCAAGAGCATATTTGTGTTGTCTATATGTTTGTATTTGTAGATTTGAGCAATCATCTCCTCATGGCATGAAGAGCTTCTTCCTCTCATGAGATCTTCACTACAAGGTGATATTATTTGTGTTTGTAAGAATTTATCATTTGGTTTTTGCCTTTGCCTCCCAAGGGCACACACTCTCTATCTAACAACGATGTTCAGAAGACTTGAATGTATCTATGGGGCTTGACTAAGGTAAGCCTCTAAACACCACAATGCCCTCCCAAAGTTTTCATGATTGCAAGTTACATGTCAAGGATACATGAAAGTGAAGTTGTAGGAGGGTATTGTTACCATTTTTTCACCACAACTTAAAATTGGTAGAGTTGATGCAACAAATTCATTTTTAGAGTGAAGGTTAACATTATTCTATTATAAGTTATTTGCATAGTTATTGTGTTTCAATGATAATTGCAGTGTTGTTTAGGGTAAGAAAGAGAAGGTCATAGCCATCATTGTCTTGAAGGTCTTCAATCTTCGAAGTTGTCTTCTGTTCCTACTCTCGATCTCAACATGAACCTAAAAAAATGTGGGAAGTTATAAGATAAGTCATATAGCTAATTGAAGACAAATTAGCATATGGAGTAAAATGGACTCCCACAAGGGTTAAGCCTAGCATGCTACCCCCAAGTTTTAAGAGGATTGTGGACATAGTCTGAAAGAGAAATAGTGTAACATAAAAACCTTGCAAAATAAAGATAGATGTCATGTGTTTCAATCATATCTCAAAAAATATGATCTGGGTTCTTTAAAATTTTGGATATAGAGTAGAAAACAATAAGTTGCAATAACCCTTTAAATTTCTCACTAACCCAGTTTGTAGTTTTCAAGGAACTATTAGAAGCACAATACACAGCAAAATGAAGATAGCAGTCGTGTGTTTTAATCATATCTCAAAAAATATGATCCGAGTTTTTGCAATTTTCATATAGAGATGAGAAGAGAATAAAGTACAAAAACCTTTAAATATCTCATGTACCCAATTTGTAGTTTTCAAGGGATCTTCACAACAGTGGGCCCTTTTTCTTTTGCAAATTTGAAGCTCCAAAAAAAATTATTGTAAAATGATATTTAAAGCAATATCTTATAAATTGCTTATAAATATTCATTATTTATGCAATTAAAACAAAGTAAAGAAAACAATATCTTTCTTTTTTTAGTTTGCTTTCTTTTAGGAAGATATGGACAAAAATATGTCTTGTAAGATTAGGCAAATCAGAAGCAAAAGTTGTAGGACCTATTGTAAGACAAATATTAAAGCAATGTTCTTTATAAATAGATTTTAATATTTCGTCATTTTATGTAGTTAAAACTATTAAAGAAAATCTAATATCTTTTTCTAGATTTTCTCTATTTTGAGGCAAATGAGGATAATAAAAAAAAATTGAGCTTTTATTGAGCAAATAAAGCTTGTTTTAAAGCAAATTTTGGTGGGGTCTACCTTGAGGAAGATTTTGGCAGCTTTCATATACAGATTGGAAGTGATTTGAAAGCTTTATTTTTGACTTTTCAGTGGAGATCAAAAATGGATTAAATTTTCTATTCTAGGAAGATTTCTCATCTTTTTCCTTGGGAGATTTTTGGAGTTATAAATAGGGGAGAAAGACTTAGTTTTTAGGGGTTGATATCTTTGTTTCTTCCTCTCTTATTCATTTGCAGAGAGCTTTGTAAACATTCTTTGTACTTAGATACTCAGTTTCTAGTCCTTTCAGTTTTAATAAAGCAATAGAGTTCTCCCCTTTCATACTTTCTAATTCATTTTGTAATCAATGATCTGATGTCCCATTGTGATTCAACCTTATAATCCTTTTCATATGTCTCATTGTTACAGGATTGAGTGTGAAAGTTTCATGTAATACAGGTTGCATGTTATGTTTAGCCTTAGTTGGTGGGTTGAAGTTGTGATAAAACTTGTGTTTTTCCTTCATGCAAACCTCTAGCTTTCAAGCTTTCATGCAAATTACTTATGTATTGCAATGTTTTTGTGAAATTGTGAGGATAAATAGCTTTGTGAGGTTGATTGTGAGACAATAGATAAAATTTTAGTAAAATATCCTTAGGTTTTAGAATTTAATTGTCAGTTATCTTCTTACCCTTTCCTCAGGAAGTCTTTTAGATTAGATGATTTACTAGGGGAACCAGCCCACTCTGGAGGCTCACTCCAAGTTTTAGGCAACCCACAGGCCTAGGAGTGTTCCCATGTGTCAACAGGTAGCTAATTTGATAGCTTAGCATTGGGTGCATATCTAATTGATAATGGTTTTTGGCATGCCTGGTGGGACTCTGAAAGTGATTTTAGAAAAGTTTTATACCCTCACAAATGTTGTTCTAGTATATGCAGCAGTATTGTAGCCTTTTGAGGCTTTCACAATATACTGGCAACTTGTTATCTCTGGTCTTGCATGTAGATTAGTGCTATCAGCTTATGAAAACCAGATCTAGTTCCAATCCTTTTGAGTATTTACAGTTGTCCCTGCCAAGAAGAATAGGTAGATCAGCAAACATAATAGCTGATTCAGTGAGGAGATCAAAATCAACACCTCCAACTTCAACACGATGAAGTAAAAGTATGGTGATGATAGTTCAAATACCCATAATGGCTAGGCAGTATGCATTTGTCACCTTTAATGGAGGTAGTGCACTACAACTTGCTCAGTGTGATGATATTCTAGTTGTAGCCCTTAATGGACTACTATATTTCACTGGAGAAGACCATACTGTAGTTGTTGAGCACACTCAGGATGTGGCAACCCTTTGTTCCATACACAATGTCACCCAAGAAAATGTGGCAATCAGACTTTTGGCTGCATCATTGAAAGGGAAAGCCTTGTAATGGTTCGGAGGACTTGCTAAAAATTCAATAACATCGAGGGATCTACTACGAGATGGATTGCACAAGCACTTTCAAGACAAATCCAATCATCTCTCATTGCTAGAGCAGTTGAACACCATCAAAAAGGCACCCCATGAACATATGGTAGATATCAACTACCGATTTTAGAGAACCTGGGACAAAATCCTCGTAATAGTAAAGCCCTTGCCAAGGCATGCATTTTTGTTTTACTTTAAAGCTTTGAACAGTGAAATTTCTATAATGATCCAGTCTATGGGAGGAACCACCCTTCCTGATTCTTTTGAAATTGATGTTAGAGCAGAAAACTGCCTCATCCAAGTAGGGAAGATAGCCTTGAGGCCTCCCCTACCCATTTTCCCATAAATCCAGCCATCTATGCCAATAGAAGTGTTTCCTTTGGCTGCTATCCCACCTGTTCTAGCAATAACCCGTTAACTTGTAATCCAAGAAAATCATGCCCCATCTCACTTTCAAGAAATCCAAGAGTTGAAAGGCATGATTCAGTCCATGGGCAAAACCTTTGGCAATGAATTTGTTAATATTAAAAAGTAGATTGGTCAAGAAACTAAGCCTTACCAAGCCTCATATCAGCCCATTCAACAATATAGGCAACCATTTCAAGCTGATCCTCATGGTCAAAGAAGAAACTACAACTTTCGACCTTTCCAATCTTACAACCCAAATACTGCCAGTACCTCGAGGGAGCTTGTACCCACACAAAATAACTTAGCCCAAGATAATGACTGGTGTTATCCATGTCACCAACTGCATAATCAAGATGCATGCACAAATGGAGTAAGAAATCAGGCACTCATGGTGCAGAATAGTTATGCAAGTGCGGAAGGTGCCCCTAGTGAAGTTTCAGCTCAGCCAAATAATGTTGACGTGGCCTTGATGAATTGGCAAGAGAGTGATTTCTATCGTATAAATTACCATCAAAGCCAAAATCAACAACATACACCTGTTTCAGCCAACACAAGGTCAAAACAGATGGTTGCAAACCTTAATCTATTGAAAGTATGGGCCTAACCGGTGTTGTCATTGATGTCAACATACTCCTGTTGCATTGATGATAAGGATTGGATGAGCTGTGTGCTGAGGATACTGAGAAAATTAGTCCTAATCAGGAACAAAGAAGAATAGTGAAGACAGTAAGGTAAAGATCCAAGATAAGATGATTATCAGAGGATGTCATTCAAAGGGTTTGTAGATATGAGTCTTAAGATGATCCAGTAAGATTTCAGCGGTTCGCATGAAGATCTAAAGAAGTTGTGGCCATTCAAGTAAAACTAGTTCTGACAGGTGTTTAGAGGTGACAGAGTGACATAGATAGGTCTGGTGGGATCCAGAAATGCAATATCCTATTCTATAGATTTGGTGGAGTGTTTAGGAAGTCAATGCGAAGTGATAACTCAATTGGTTAGTGGTTTGGAGGTCCGCAAGCATCTATTCCATTGTGATAGTGATGACAGACTGTGTTCTTGAGGTTCTGGATGAAGAAGATACGGATTTCAGTAAGCAGGTGAAGTACAAATATTCTTAGTGATTTAGGTAATCTTGTGGAGGTCTTTGGATCGTGTCTAGTTCATGTTGGTGGTCTGCATTAGAGTTTGAGCTCGCAATTGAAGAATAACTTTTGGATGATGGTGTTCTTCCTAAGTTTGGCCGACCGGATGTATTACACATCTTATGGATGTTCTTGTAGATATTTGCTGACTTAGATGATTATTCCTAAGTTGATGCCTTGTATAAATAAGGAGTTGTAAAGTCATTTCAAAGTGTGCCTTGTGGAGATGAGAGTGTGGTAGCGAGGAAGAGAGTGAAAGGCAGAGCAGAAGTATTGGGCTTAAATGGAACTGATCCAAGCATAGTGAAGATGCTATTCTCTAGTTCAAGTATGTGATACTTATCATTTTGTAGACAGTGTGTCTCTTGTAGGCAGTGACCCTCTTGTGAGCAGTGTGCTTAGGCAGTGAGCCCTAATTGGCATGTGCCATTTTGTTCTTTCTATTCTTCTAACAGAGAATACAATCTTGGGTTAATCACCCTGTGGTTTTTTCCTTAACTAGGTTTTCCACATCAAAGTCTTGGTGTCTTATGTGTTGATGTTTTTCTACTCTTGATTTAATGCATTATGTTTCCATGATTGATTTATGAATATGCTGCTAAATCATAAAGAGGATTTAAGTGTTTAATTGGAAAAAAGTTTTAGACAACTAATTCACCCCCCCTCAGTTTTCTGTCCTAAATCTAACAATTGGTATCAGAGCTAAGTTCCTCTAAAAGGAACTTAACCACTTGAGGAGATCCAAGATGTCGTCCTATAAGAAGGATAGTCTAAAGTTTGATGGAACCAATTTTAATCTTTGGAAAAGTTGCATGTAATGTCACTTGAAATGTATGGGAATGCAGTACTGGACCATGGCTACAACAAAGTATACAAATCCTCAAAATGGCCCGAAATCCACAAGTGAAATCACAGATGCTGAAAAAAATCTGTGAACTAAAGAAGCCCTTCTAAGTGCCTTGTTTGATTCAGAGCTTACAAATGTTGTTGATCTACAAACTGCTCTTGAGATTTGGGAAAAAATGGAACTTTTGCATGAAGGAGACAAGTATGTTAAATGTGCAAGGCTACAGAGTTTGAAAGGAAAATTTAAAAATCTGAAGATGAGAGAAGATGAAAATATCACTACCTTTATGCCAAGAGTAAATGAGCTTGTTTGTGGCATTAGATGTGCTAGTTGAGTCTTGGATGAAGATGAGATTGTTGGCAAAGTTCTTAGATCCATTCCTACTTCTTATAAAATCAAGGTTATTGCCATTGAAGAATTCAGAGCCCATTTAAGTGTCACAAGAGATCAATTGGTTGGTAAATTGGCCACATTTGAAATGACCGAGTTTGGAGATGTCCCCCCCAAGACTGAATCTGCATTCAAATCTAGTGCTTTTGTAAAAAGAAAACAAAGGTTTGATCCGGGAGAGAACTCCTCAAGGAAACTATCATGGTATGAAAAAGAAAGAAAAGACCTAGAAGAAGAAGAAGCTGAAACTGCTCAGCTTGAAGCCCTTATTACAAAAAGACTACCAAGAGGATCTGGTAAGTAAGAAGGGAAATTGCCTTTTAAGTAAGAAGGGAAATTGCCTTTTAAGTGTTTTAACTGCAATAAGATTGGTCATTTTGCCTCAAAGTGTCTAGAAAGATTTTCAAGGCCAAATCCTAATAGATCAAGGTTCCAAAAGAATTGTTACTATGTTCATGAAGAGGTTGATGATGAAGGAGTAATAGATGATGAATCAGAGACATGAAACAAATTTGGAAGTGATTGTGTGTTTATTGCCATCAAGGAAGAAGATCCAATGCCCTCTGAATCTATCAATCATAAAGTTGTAGAAAGAGCTCTGGCTGCCCAAGTTGAAGAAAAGGATGATTGGGTCATTGACAATGGATGCTCTCACCATATGACAGGTGAGAAAAATAAGTTCTTAGATTTGGAAAGGTATGAAGGAGGAGTGGTAAAGTTTGGTGATAATTCTGCTAGTAGAATTAGAGGTAGAGGAACTATTTCTTTTGATGGAAAGAACAAAACTGGTAATGTACTGTATGTTGAAGGATTGAAAGACAATCTTCTAAGTGTTGGATAGTTGGTGGACAAAGGCTATGATCTCTGATTCAAGAATGGAAAATGCCAGAACTTTGATTGTTCTAGAACAGAGATTGCATCTAGTACTCAGACAAAAGGTAATATCTTCCATTTAGTTGGTATTGATAAAAGTTATCTATTTGTGCAAATTGATCAGAGTTAGTTATGGCATAGGAGGATGTGTCATGTGAATTTTGATAATATCATCAAGATAAGAAACACTCGGGTTGTAAGAGATCTTCCAAAACTGGTGAAACCTACAAATATCTTGTGCAAAGAATGTTAGTTGGGGAAACAAAGCAGAGTCTCATTCAAAAGCAAGGAACAATCTTCTACCGATTTATTGGACTTAGTTCATACTGATCTGTGTGGTCCGGAAAGAATAAGGAGTGTGCAAGGTGATAGATACTTCATGTTATTAATTGATAACCATTCCCAGATGATGTGGGTTACTTTCCTAAAAGAGAAATCAGAAGCTCTTGAGAAATTCAAAATATTCAAGGCTATGGTAGAGAATGAAATTGGATTAAAATTAAAAAGTCTGAGGTCTGATAGAGGTGGAAAATTCACATCTGGTGAGTTCATAGAATTTTGTGAGAAACATGGAATAAAGAGACAGTTGTCTTCTCCTAGGACTCCACAATAGAATGGAGTAGTGGAGAGAAAGAACTGGACCATCCAGGGGGCATCTAGGACCATGATGATGGAAGCAAATGTTCCTTAGATCTATTGGAAAGAAGCTATTAGCACCACAGCCTATACTCTCAATCAAGTTCAAATCAGAAGCAATACCAGGAAGACTCCTTATGAACTTTGTTTTGGCATCACTCCTACTGTGAGGTATTTCATAGTCTTTGGTAGCAAATGTTACATTAAAAGAGATGAAGATCTAGGCAAGTTTGATGCTAGAAGTGATGAAGGAATATTCTTGGGTTACTCTACTCAAAGAAAGCATACCAGTGTTATAACAAGAGACTAAGAAAGATTATAGAAAGTACAAATGTGAAGGTTGATGAAGGAATTGAAAAACCTTCAAGGTTTTATGAATATGATAAAGATGATCAGAATGGTGTTCTGATTCAAGGAGCCCAAGCCCCTTCTAAAATTCAGATTCAAATTGATCTGGTAAATCAGAAAGAAGAGATGAGTTATAATGACCCTGATCAAGAATTAGAAGTGCAAGAAACTCCCAACGTTCCCAGGTATGTAAGACTGAACCACTCTGAAGATCAGATCATAGGTGATAAAAGAAAAGGTGTACAAACAAGAAGGAGGATTGCTCAAGATTTAGATGAATATTATCTGATTTCAAAGATTGAACCTAAGACAGTGAATGAAGCTTGCAATGATGAAAACTGGACTATAGCAATGCAGGAAGAGCTGATGCAAATTGAGAAAAAGCACACTTGGGATCTTGTTCCTAGACCTAGAAACAAGAATGTGATTGGAATCAAATGGGTCTTCCAGAACAAACTGAATGAAGTTGGTGAAGTAATTAGAAATAAAGCCAGATTGGTCTACAAGGGTTACTCTCAAATAGAAGGAGTTGATTTTGAAGAAACTTTTTCTCCGGTGGCAAGAATTGAAGCAGTCAAATTATTTCTTACTTTTGCTGCTTTCAAGGATTTCAAAGTGTATCAGATGGATGTCAAATCTACCTTCCCAAATGGTGACTTGGAAGAAGAAGTGTACATTGAGCAATTGGATGGATGTCAATTGTCTAATAATGGTGATATGGTCTACAAGTTGAAGAAAGCACTGCATGGGCTCAAGCAAGCCCCAAGATCCTGGTATGAAAGATTGGATAAGCATCTTTTGAAGATTGGTTTTAACAAAGGTATTGCTAACAATAATTTATACTTCAAAATTGATCATGGAAATATCTTGACTGTTGAAGTATTTGTTGATGATATCATTTTTGGAGGAAGAGATAGTATGTGCAAAACCTTTGCAAATCAAATGAAAAGTGAATTTGAGATGTCCATGCTTGGGGAAATAAATTTCTTCTTGGGTCTGCAAATCACTCAAACTAAGAAAGGAATTTTTATTTCTCAGACCAAATATGTGAAAGAATTGTTGAAGAAATTTGGGATGGAAGAGTCAAAACCAATGAGTACTCCCATGGCAACCTGATGTAAATTGAGCAAAGATGATAACTCTACTAAGACTGATCAGAAAAGGTACAGGTCAATGATTAGAGGATTGTTGTATCTCACTCAAACTAGACCTGATATTATGAATGTTGTTGGTCTTGTTGATAGATTCCAAGCTGATCGTAGACAATCTCATGTCATGGCAATCAAGAGAATTTTTAGGTATCTAAAAGGGACAGTTGAGTATGGTTTGTGGCATCCTAGAGATCATAATTTCTCTTTTCATGCATATATAGATGCAGATTGGGCAGGAGATATGGATGACCAGAAGAGTACCAGTGGTGGAGCATTCTTTTTGGGGAAGAGATTGGTTTCTTAGCTGAGAAAGAAACAAGAGGCAATATCTCTGTCCACTACAAAAGTAGAATATATTGCAGCAGCAGGTAGTTGCACTCAAGTTTTGTGGATGAAGCAAATGCTAAGAGACATCAGAGTGGAGTATGAGGAACCTATCACAATCTTTTGTGATAATTCAAGTGCAATAAATATATCTAAGAATCTGGTGTTGCATTCAAAGACTAAGCATATATCTATCAAGTTTCAATTTCTAAGAGAGCAAGTGAACAAGAATGAAGTTAGATTGGAGTTTGTGCCTTCCAAGGATCAGATTGCAAATATCTTTACTAAACCTCTACCTAAGGACTCTTTTGAGTATCTCAGGGAGAAGTTAGGGGTTATTACCCCTCTAATGATGAACTAAGATGCACTGATGTGCATCAATTTGGTGGATATCACAGTCATATCTTGTGGTCCGGATTGATGATAGGGAGCTGCTACTCAGTGGGAGCAGCTGGTATGATTCTGAAATGGTGGAATTACAAGTATGTGTCCTTTTCCATTGATGTTAAAGGGGGAGAGAAGACATGTGAAAAATAAGTGGTGGCTGATCAAAGGGGGAGCAGTAAGGAAAGAGAATACAAGTGAATGGTGTTGCAAGTATGAGGTGAGCCATTGTTGTCATTGATGTCAACATACTCATATTGCATTGACAAGAAGGATTTGATGAGCTGTGTGCTGAGGATAATGAGAAAATTAGCCTCAGTCAGGAACAGTGAAGAACAGTGATGAGAAGAAGGTAAATGTACTGTATAGGATGAGAACCAGAGGATGCGGATTAAAGGGTTAGTAGATATGAGTCTTGAGATGCTACAGTTAAGATTTCAGAGGCCCGCATGAAGATCTGAAGGAGTTGTGGCTGCCGGTATAGAACCGGGTCCGGCAAGTATCCAGAGGTGACAGAGGATCACAAAAAGGTCCGGTGAGGTCCGGAATTGTATCATCCTAATCTGCGGATTGGACGGAGTGTTTGGGATGTCCTTGTGATGTGTCATCCTGATTTGTGTATGATTTGGAGGTCTGGAAGTACCTCTTTCATTATGACAGTGGCGACAGACTGTGTTCTTGAAGTTTCGGATGAGGAAGACAAGAGATCCCAGTAAGTAGAGGAAGTGCGGATGTATCCGGACATTCAGACAGGCTTGTGAAGGTTCTTGGATCATGTTTAGGTTGTGTTGTTGGTCCGCATTAATGGTAGAGCCCGGAATTGAAGTTATTCTTCCGGATGAAGTTCTTGCTCTGTTTAGCCGACCGGATGAGCTGTTTATCCTGCGAATGTTCTTGTGATGGCCGACCGGATGTGTTATTCATCTTGCGGATACTCCTATGGTTGTTTGCCGACTTAGATGTTTGTTCGTAAGTCGATGTCTTGTATAAATAACGGTTTGTGAGTTCATTTCAAAGTGTGGTGTGTGGATGAGTGTGGCATAGCGAAGAAACGTGCGAAAGGCAGAGCAAAGATTTTGGGCTTAATTGGAACTGATCCAGACATGGTAGAGATGTCATTCTCCAGTTCAAGACTGTGATTTTCATCACTTTGTAGACAGTGTGTCTCCTTGTAGGCAGTGGGCCTCTTTGTGAGCAGTGTGCTCAGGCAGTGAGCCCTTATTGGCATGTGCCATTCATTTTTCTTTATTCTTCTAACAGAGAATAATTCTTGGGTTAATCACCCCGTGGTTTTTCCCTTAACCAGGTTTTCCACGTCAAAATCTTGGTGTTTAATGTGTTGATGCTTATCTGCTCTTGTGTTTATGTATTATGCTTCCATGGATGAGTATTTGATATGCTGCTAACTAACAACAGAGAATTAAGTGTTTGAAAGAGGAAGAAGTTTTATACAACTGATTCACCCCCCCCCTCTCAGTTGTATGCCCTAGATCCAACAATTGGTATCAGAGCCAAGTTCCTCTGATAGGAGCTTAACCGCTTGAGGAGATCCAGGATGTCGTCATACAAGAAGGATAGTCCGAAGTTCGATGGAACCAACTTCACTCTTTGGAAAGGTCGCATGAAGTGTCACTTGGAATGTATGGGAAAAGCATACTTGGCTATGATTTCAAAACCATCTATACCTCCACAAGGTGGTCCGACAACTCTGAATGAAATCACAGAAGCTGAAAACAATCTGCGAACCAAGGAAGCTCTTCTAAGCGCATTGAATGACTCAGATCTCTCGAATGTCATTGACCTACCAACTGCATATGAGATCCTAACTAAACTGGAACTTCTGTATGAAGGAGATGAGTTTGTCAAAAGTGCAAGGCTGCAAAGTCTGAAAGGGAAATTTGAAAGATTGAAAATGAGAGATGATGAAAACATCACTACCTTTATGCCAAGAGTAAATGAGCTGGTATGTGGAATCAGAAATGCTGGTGGAACTTTAGATGAAAATGAGATTGTCTGCAAAATCCTAAGATCCCTTCCTACTGCCTACAAAATCAATGTTGCTGCCATTGATGAATTCAGAGCCCACACAACTGTCACAAGAGAACAACTGGCTGGCAAACTAGCTGCATTTGAAATGACCGAGTTTGGAGATGATCCTCCCAAGACTGAATCTGCTTTCAAAGCCAGTGCCTATGTGAAAGGCAAACAGAGATTTGATCCGGGTGAAAACTCATCAAGGAAAATGTCATGGTATGATCAAGCAAGAAGAGACATGGAAGAAGAAGAAGCAGAAATAGCTCAACTTGAAGCCCTCATTGCAAAGAGACTGCCAAGAGGATCCGGTAAGTATGAAGGAAAACTACCCTTTAAGTGTTTCAACTGCAATAAGATTGGTCATTTTGCCTCAAGATGTCCGGAGAGATCTGCAAGATCTAATACTCACAGACAAAGGTTTCAAAAGAATTGCTATTATGTTCATGAAGAAGATGACAATGAAGGAGTAACAGATGATGAATCAGAACTAGGAAGCAAATCCAGAAATGAGTGGGTGTTTATAGCCATCAAGGAAGAAGATTCAATACTCTCTGAATCTGTCAATCACAAACTTGTTGAAAAAGCCTTGGCTGCTCAAGTGGAAGAAAAGGATGATTGGGTTATTGACAGTGGATGTTCTCACCATATGACTGGTGACAAGAATAAGTTCTTAGATTTGGAAAGATATGAAGGAGGAATGGTAAAGTTTGGTGACAATTCTGCTGGCAGAATCAGAGGTAGGGGAACTATTTCCTTTGATGGTAAGAGCAAAACAGGAAATGTACTGTATGTTGAAGGATTGAAGCACAATCTTCTCAGTGTTGGTCAGTTAGTGGACAAAGGCTATGATCTCCGGTTCAAGAATGGAAAATGCAGAATCTTTACAAGCTTCGGAACTGAAATTGCATCCGGTACTCAGACAAAAGGTAACATCTTTCATCTGGTTGGTTCAAATAAAAGTTGTTTGTTTGTTCAAATTGATCAGAGTTGGTTATGGCATAGAAGAACGTGTCATGTAAATTTTGATAACATCATCAAGATAAGCAATACTCAGGCTGTGAGAGATCTTCCAAAATTGATGAAACCTACAAATAGTGTGTGTAAAGAATGTCAGTTAGGTAAACAAAGCAGAGTCTCTTTCAAAAGCAAAGATCAGTTTTCTACCGGATTGTTGGAATTAGTACATACTGATCTATGTGGTCCGACAAGAATCAAGAGTCTGCAAGGTGATAGATATTTCATGTTGTTAATTGATGATCATTCCCGGATGATGTGGGTTACCTTTCTAAAAGAAAAATTAGAAGCTTTTGAGAAGTTCAAAATCTTCAAAGCTATGGTGGAGAATCAAACCGGATTGAAACTAAAGTGTCTAAGGTCTGATAGAGGTGGTGAATTTACATCTGGTGAATTCATTGACTTTTGTGAGAAACAGGGTATAAGGAGACAGTTGTCGGCTCCTAAGACTCCACAGCAGAATGGAGTAGTTGAGAGAAAGAACCGGACCATCCAGGAAGCTGCTAGGACAATGATGTTGGAAGCAAATGTTCCTCAAATGTTTTGGAAAGAAGCTATCAGCACTGCAGTCTACACTCTCAATCGAGTTCAAATCAGAAACAACACCGGTAAGACCCCCTATGAACTCTGGTTTGGCATCACTCCTACTGTGAAATATTTCAGAGTATTTGGTAGCAAGTGTTATATTAAAAGAGATGAAGATCTAGGAAAGTTTGATGCTAGAAGTGATGAAGGAATTTTCTTGGGCTACTCCACTCAAAGCAAAGCATACCGGTGTTACAATAAGAGATTGAGGAAGATGATAGAAAGCACCAATGTAAAGGTTGATGAAGGAATTGAGAAGCCTTCAAGATTTTATTAGTTTGATGAAGATGACCAAGACAGTGTTCAAGGACCTCAATCCTCTCCGGTGAGACAGAGTCAGCCTGATCCGGTAAATCAGGAAGAAGAGATAGGTTTGAATGAGCCTGATCAAGAAACAGCAGTGCTGGATACTCCCAAAATTCCAAGGTATGTAAGACTGAATCACTCTGAAGATCAGATCATAGGTGACAGAAGCAAAGGTGTACAAACTAGAAGGAATATTGCTCAAAATCAGAATGAATGTTGTCTGATTTTAAAGATTGAACCTAAAACAATAAATGAAGCCTGCAATGATGAAAACTAGACCAAAGCAATGGAAGATGAATTGATGCAAATTGAGAAAAATCATACTTGGGATCTTGTTCCCAGACCTAGAGACAGGAATGTAATTGGAACCAAGTGGGTCTTCTGGAACAAACTAAATGAAGCTGGTGAAGTAATCAGAAACAAAGCTAGATTGGTCTGCAAAGGCTACTCTCAAATAGAAGGAATTGACTTTGAAGAGACTTTTGCTCTGGTAGCAAGAATTGAAGCAGTCAGATTACTTCTTGCATTTGCTGCCTTCAAAGACTTCAAGGTATATCAGATGGATGTCAAGTCTGCCTTCCTAAATGGTGATCTGGAAGAAGAAGTCTACATTGAACAACCGGATGGATTTCAATTGTCTGATAATAATGATATGGTCTGCAAGTTGAAGAAAGCTTTGTATGGATTGAAGCAAGCCCCAAGAGCATGGTATGAAAGGTTGGATAAGCATCTTGTGCAGATTGGATTCAACAAAGGTACTGCTGACAGTAACTTATATTTCAAAATTGATCATGAAAACATTCTGATTTTTGAAGTGTTTGTGGATGATATCATTTTTGGAGGAAGAGATAGTATGTGCAAAACTTTTGCAAATCAGATGAAAAGTGAGTTTGAAATGTCTATGCTTGGTGAAATGAATTTCTTCTTGGGACTGCAAATTACTCAAACAAAAGAAGGGATCTTCATTTCTCAGACCAAATATGTGAAAGAATTGTTAAGGAAATTTGGTATGGAAGACTCAAAGCCAATGAACACTCCTATGGCAACCGGATGTAAGTTAAGCAAAGATGATGATTCTCCAAAGGCAGATCAGACAAAGTATAGATCAATGATTGGTGGATTGTTGTATCTCACTCAAACTAGACCAGATATAATGCAGGCTGTTGGTCTTGTGGCAAGATTCCAGGCTGATCCTAGAGAATCTCATGTTATGGCAATCAAAAGAATTTTTAGGTACTTGAAAGGAACAGTTTAGTATGGTCTATGGTACCCTAGAGATCTGGATTTCTCTCTTCATGCTTACACAGATGCAGATTGGGCAGGAGATGTGGATGACCGGAAGAGCACTAGTGGTGGAGCATTCTTTTTGGGGAAGAGATTGGTTTCTTGGCTAAGAAAGAAACAAGATGCAATATCTCTGTCTACAACTGAGGCAGAATACATTGCAGCAGCAGGTAGTTGCACTCAAATCTTATGGATAAAGCAGATGCTAAGAGACATCAAAGTTGAATATGAGAAGCCTATCACAATTTTCTGTGATAATTCAAGTGCAATTAATATCTCCAAGAATCCGGTATTGCATTCTAAGACTAAGCACATATCTATTAAATTTCACTTTTTGAGAGAACAAGTAAACAAGGAAGAAGTCAGATTGGAGTATGTTCCCTCCAAGGATCAGATTGCAGATATCTTTACAAAACCTCTTCCCAAGGACTCTTTTGAATATCTCTGGAAGAAGTTAGGGGTCATGGCCCCTCCGGTGATGAACTAAGATGCACTGATGTGCATCAGTCCAGTGGCTATCACAGTCATATCTTGTGATCCGGACTAATGGGGAGCTACAACTAAGGGGGAGCAGCTGGTATGATTCTGATGTATGAGAATTGCAAGTATGAGCCCTTTGCCATTGATGTCAAAGGGGGAGAGAAGACATGTGAAAAACAAGTGGTTGATGATCAAAGGGGGAGCAGTAAAGGAAGAGAAGACATATGAAAAGTTGAAGTTCTTGTCTTAATGGTTTTTCACATCATATGTTGCCATCAATGACAAAGGGGGAGATTGTTGCAAGTATGAGGTGAGCCATTGTTGTCATTGATGTCAACATACTCATATTGCATTGACAAGAAGGATTTGATGAGCTGTGTGCTGAGGATATTGAGAAAATTAGCCTCAGTCAGGAATAGTGAAGAACAGTGATGAGAAGAAGGTAAATGTACTGTATAGGATGAGAACCGGAGGATGCGGATTAAAGGGTTAGTAGATATGAGTCTTGAGATGCTACAGTTAAGATTTCAGAGGTCCGCATGAAGATCTGAAGGAGTTGTGGCTGCCAGTATAGAACCGGGTCCGGCAAGTATCCAGAGGTGACAGAGGATCACAAAAAGGTCCGGTGAGGTCCAGAATTGTATCATCCTAATCTGTGGATTGGACGGAGTGTTTGGGATGTCCTTGTGATGTGTCATCCTGATTTGTGTATGATTTGGAGGTCCGGAAGTACCTCTTTCATTATGACAGTGGCGACAGACTGTGTTCTTGAAGTTCCGGATGAGGAAGACAAGAGATCCCAGTAAGTAGAGGAAGTGCGGATGTATCCGGACATTCAGACAGGCTTGTGAAGGTTCTTGGATCATGTTTAGGTTGTGTTGTTGGTCCGCATTAATGGTAGAGCCCGGAATTGAAGTTATTCTTCCGGATGAAGTTCTTGCTCTGTTTAGCCGACCGGATGAGCTGTTCATCCTGCGAATGTTCTTGTGATGGCCGACCGGATGTGTTATTCATCTTGCGGATACTCCTATGGTTGTTTGCCGACTTAGATGTTTGTTCCTAAGTCGATGTCTTGTATAAATAACGGTTTGTGAGTTCATTTCAAAGTGTGGTGTGTGGATGAGTGTGGCATAGCGAAGAAACGTGCGAAAGGCAGAGCAGAGATTTTGGGCTTAAATGGAACTGATCCGGACATGGTAGAGATGTCATTCTCCAGTTCAAGACTGTGATTTTCATCACTTTGTAGACAGTGTGTCTCCTTGTAGGCAGTGGGCCTCTTTGTGAGCAGTGTGCTCGGGCAGTGAGCCCTTATTGGCATGTGCCATTCATTTTTCTTTATTCTTCTAACAGAGAATAATTCTTGGGTTAATCACCCTGTGTTTTTTCCCTTAACCAGGTTTTCCACATCAAAATCTTGGTGTTTAATGTGTTGATGCTTATCTGCTCTTGTGTTTATGTATTATGCTTCCATGGATGAGTATTTGATATGCTGCTAACTAACAACAGAGAATTAAGTGTTTGAAAGAGGAAGAAGTTTTATACAACTGATTCACCCCCCCCTCTCAGTTGTATGCCCTAGATCCAACAAATGGTTGTTGGTGATAGGGGGAGTTGTGTCAGTAAAGAACAGTTCTTGTCTTGATGGTCAAAATAGTTTTTCACATCATATGTTGCCATCAATGACAAAGGGGGAGATTATTGCAATTATGGGCCTAACCAGTGTTGTCATTGATGTCAACATACTCCTGTTGCATTGATGATAAGGATTGGATGAGCTATGTGCTGAGGATATTGAAAAAATTAGTCCTAATCAGGAACAGAGAAGAATAGTGAAGATAGTAAGGTAAAGATCCAAGATCAGATGACTATTAGAGGATGTGGTTCAAAGGGTTTGTAGATATGAGTCTTAAGATGATCTAATAAATATTTTAGAGGTCCGCATGAAGATCTGAAGAAGTTGTAGTTGTTCAAGTAAAACCGGTTCTGGCAGGTGTTCAGAGGTGACAGATTGACACAGATAGGTCCGGTGGGATTTGGAAATGTAATATCCTATTCTATGGATTTGGTGGAGTGTTTAAGAAGTCCATACGAAGTAAAAACTTAATTGGTTAGTGGTTTGGAGGTCTGCAAGCATCTATTCCATTGTGACAGTGATGACAGACTGTGTTCTTGAGGTTCCGAATGAAGAAGATAAGGATTTCAATAAGCAGATGAAGTGCGGATGTTCTTGGTGATTCAGGCAAGATTGTGGAGGTCTTTGGATCATGTCCAGTTCATGTTGGTGGTCCGCATTAGAGTTTGAGCTCACAATTGAAGAATAACTTTCAGATGATGGTGTTCTTCCTAAGTTTGGCCGACCAGATGTATTACACATCTTGTGGATGTTCTTGTAGATGTTTGCCAACTTAGATGATTATTCCTAAGTCAATGCCTTGTATAAATAAGGAGTTGTAAAGTCATTTCAAAGTGTGCCTTGTGGAGATGAGAGTGTGGTAGCGAGGAAGAGGGTGAAAGGTAGAGCAGAAGTATTGGGATTAAATGGAACTGATCCAAGCATGGTGAAGATGCTATTCTCCAGTTCAAGTATGTGATACTTATCATTTTGTAGACAGTGTGTCTCTTGTAGGAAGTGAGCCTCTTGTGAGCAATGTGCTTGGGTAGTGAGCCCTAATTGGCATGTGCCATTTTGTTCTTTCTATTCTTCTAACAGAGAATACAATCTTGGGTTAATCACCCCATGGTTTTTTCCTTAATTGAGTTTTCCACATCAAAATATTGGTGTCTTATGTGTTGATGTGTTTCTGCTCTTGATTTAATGCATTATGTTTCCATGATTGATTTATTAATATGCTGCTAAATCACAAAGAGGATTTAAGTGTTTAATTAGAAGAAAGTTTTAGACAACTGATTCACCCCTCCCTCTCAGTTGTCTGTCCTGAATCTAACATAATCAACAAGCTGCAGTGGTACAACAATAGCCTGTGAAAGATACATTTCAAACTTTTCCATCACAAACTATCCCTGTACCACAACAAAAAGTGCAAATTTTGCAAAGGGATCAAACTATACCAATAAAGGATCAGTCTAAAGTACAACAACAACATTCACAAAGGTAGAATGATGTTGTTGCTTTTAAAGAACAACAAAAGGTAAATCCTATTTCTTTCGACATAGTAGATCTTCTTAAGAAAGCTACAGTGAGCATGTCAGTTAAGGATGCATTGTACATTCCTTGCCAAAATAATATGCTACAAGAAGCATTTGCTAAGCTTTTAGTTTCTAAGTGTTCTAATCAAGGAAAAGCCAAAGTTATGCTTGTCAATAGCTTAGAAATCAAGAGTGGACAACCAACAAACGAGGTAAAACCTCCTCCCTTTTACTTAAGTTTGATAATTGGTGACAAACTTGTTCATAACTACATGATAGACTCTGGGCCAATTAGTTTAGTCATGCCCAAAAGTCTAACTGATTCACTAGGATTGATTTATGAGCCCCTTGCAAAAGGAGTTGCCCAGTTAGATGGGTCTACACTTAGTACTGCAGGAATAATAAAAAATCTACCACTTACACTGCATGCGTGTCCTAATTTTTCCATCCATCAGGACATTTACATCATCGATCTGCCACCTAGTTCTGCAATATGCCTTTCTAGGGAATTCACTGACAAATTGGGTGGGTTTTTATCTTTTGATTGTTCCCACTTGATTTTTAGAACAAGATATGGTACGAAAGTAACCGTACAGTCTGAACCACTTGCAAAGGACCATGTTGAGCCCTATGTTCCTAGCCTAATAAATGCTAACCTCTACATCACCCATGAGCAGCATGATGAACCCATGAGCCTAGATCCCAATGTACCTATAGAAGACATAAACTTAGATGATTGGGCTGTTGAAGATCATGAAAGTGATCCTTTTTGTCACACGGATGAGGTAGGATTAGGCATCTACATGATACAAGAACCTGATGTAGTGATTCCTAATCTGATTAAGGACCAAAGTCAGTTGGAACAACAAGAAGACCAGCTTTGGAAGTTGTACTTTGATGGATCAAGGACCAAAATAGGTGCCAGTGGAGGGAATATGTTAATTTCACATGAAGGAGACACATACTATGCAGCCTTGAGGTTCACCTTTAGCTACACAAACAACATGGCTGAGTATGAGGCCCTAATCCATGGTTTAGAGTGGGCCTGAAAAAGAGGTATAAAATCTATACAAGTTTATGGAGATTTTGAATTGATCATTAATCAGGTTAGGAATCTGAATGCTACTAAAAATGACCTACTAAAAAAGTAGCATAGAGTGTGGGATTTAATTGAATTTTTTTATGCCTTTAATTTTTTTTCGATTCCTAGAAACCAAAATAAGTATGCAGACAAGCTTGCATCTTTGGGATCTCAATTTGAGGTTCCTGATCAGATTCAAAACATTGAAGTACAACCATATGTTAAAGTAGTTGTCAGGCCTTCTGTACCTGACAATAGTGTTTCCTAGCAAGTATTTGATAGTGATGAGCAAATCTTAAGTTTTTTGAATGTAGAGGTTGAATTTCCAGCTGATAATCAACATAAATACCAGCAACAATTTGAAGATCAGATTGTATAGTTGAGATTGAACAAGCTGGCCAAGGGACTGGTAACACTAGAATCAGGGTTTAACTCAAATGATCAATTCAGAAAGGACAAGTGTAGCATGATGGTGAAATAAGAACACTATGAGGTAGTGGAGATTTTCAAAGATAAGTTGTTGACGCTCAAAAAGGTATGCACTAAAGGTGAACAACAGTCATTTATTTAGTTATGCCAAGATTTTTCTGATGTTTTGCATGGGAGTATAAAGACTTAAGGGGGTTTGATCCTGGTTTAGCCCAGCATACCATTGAATTAGAGCCTAATGCCAAACCTTTTAGGCAGAAACAAAGACCCCTAAATCCAAAACTTGAGCATTTAATGAAGGATGAGTTAAATAAACTAATTGAGAGTAGTATCATATTCTGAATAAAACATACCTCTTAGGTTTCCAATTTGGTCCCGATAAGAAAAAAGAATGGAGAAATCTGACTTTGTGTTGATTTCTGTGATCTGAATCAGGCCCCATTGAAAGACCACTACCCTCTTCCTTCCATGGAACAATATTGCAAACTATTTCTAGTTTTGATAGATATTCCCTATTAGATGGTTACTCAGGTTACAACCCAATTCTTGTCAAAGAGGGAAACCAATATAAAATAGCATTCATGACTAAGTTGGGTACCATGGCATACAGGAAGATGACATTCGGTTTGTCCAATATAGGGGCAACCTTTCAATGGGCAATTGACATGGCCTTCCATGGCCTTATGAATAGAATAGTGCTAGTGTATTTAGATGACATAACTATTTTTTCCAAAGATTCTAATGATCATTTTGATCACTTGAAGCAGATTTTTCAGAGGTGCAGAGAGTTTGGGGTTTCATTGAACCCCCAAAAGTGCATATTTTCAGTTCATGAAGGTAAACTTCTCGGCCATATTGTTTCAAAACAAGGTATTTCTATTAACCCTGAGAGAGTTTCAGCCATTCTAGATGTACCACTGCTTGCACATAAGAAAGGATTGCAAAGCTTTCTTGGCAGAATTAATTTTGTGAGAAGATTCATTCCAAACATTGCAACTTTGTTACAACCTCTTATGGCCATGTTGAAGAAGAATGTGCCATTCAGCTAGACTAAGGAGGGAAAATGAAGCTTTGAGCATATTAAAGAAGCCCTCATTGCTGCCCCTACCCTCATTAATCCTAATTATGAGAGGGATTTTATTTTGTATGCTTTTGGAGGAGCTAGCACCATCTCTACAATGTTATGTCAGCAAAATGATGAAGGATTGGAGCAGCCAATAGCATTTTTTAGCCAGGTACTACATGACTATGAGATAAAGTACTTTTTTGTGGAAAAACATGTTTTTTTCTATTGTTAGAAGCCTCAAGAAATTTAGACACATGTTGTCTAATAAGAGAATTCACTTAATGGTTGCTCATCCTATTGTCAAGGGTTTTTTTATTAAATAGAGATATAAATGACAAGAGAACTGGTTGGATAACCATTGTTATGGAATTTGATATTGATATCAAAGTGACCAAGCTAATTAGAGGCAAGGGCTTATTCAAGAAACTTGTTGAAAGTGAAGAGAATAGTCAAGAACATGCAGAGGATACAGAAACAATTGCATTATTTACAGTCCGGTCAATGCCCTGAAGGTTTGGATAGGGTAGGAAGAAGGTATTTTAGGCTACAAGCTACTCCTTATGCTATCATTGATGGTATTTTATATAGGAGATATTTGAATGGTGTATATTTAAGATGTATTGGACCTGATCAAGTTGATAAGCTGTTAGAAGAATTTCACAATGGACCTTCGGGAGGTCACTTTGCAGCTAGAACAACTGCTTTGAAGATTATGTAGGTTGGTTATTACTAGCCTAACTTGTTTAAGGATTCTTTTGCTTGGGTGACAAGATGTGAGAAGTATTCATTGTTTGCCAATAAACAAAGGCTTGCTTCTTTACCTTTGCATCCTATTAAAGTTGAATAGCCATTTGTAAAATGGGGTATGGATTTTATAGGACCAATAAACCCACCTTTAAGTGCAGGCCACAAGTGGATCTTGACTGCCACATACTATTTCACCAAGTGGACCAAAGCTGTTGCTTTAAAAGAAGCAAATGAATCTGTTGTTCTAAATTTCTATCAAGATTTAGTATCAAGATTCGGTACACCAGATTCAATCATCTCAGATAATGGTTTAGCTTTCATTGGATTGAGAATTTTAGATTGGTCTATCAAAAATAATATCTTTTTGAATACTTCTTCTAACTATTACCCACAGCGTAATGGGCAAACCAAATCTACCGACAAAAATTTGATAAGGATCGTCAAGAAGACTGTTGAAGACAACCAGAGAACATGGCATGAGAAGTTGAAGTTGGCTCTTTGGGATGATAGAATTACACCCAAGAGAGCTACTCATTGGTCTCCATATGTACTTACTTATGGTAAGGAGGCTAGATTGCATGTTTCAGTTGAATTACCAACTTTGACTTTCATCAAAGAGCTTGGCTGCTAGAGGAAAAACCTTTAGTAGTCAGGCTAGTTAGCTTATGGAGTTAGAAGAAATCAGGAAAGAGGCCTTAAAGAATATTGATATACATCAAGCTCAAATGAAGAATGCTTTTGATAAGAGGGCAAGACTGAGGAGCTTTATTGTTGATGATTTGGTATTCAAATAGAATTCAACTAAGAAGTAGACCTAGAAAGCATTCCAAATTCGATGCAATTTGGGATGGGCCATATGTAATCACAGAGTGCAAAGAAAACAATGCATTTTAGCTGTCCAAGTTAAGTGGAGAGGTGTTGTCTATCCCAGTTAATGGGGTCCACCTCAAACATTGCCTCTGAGGATAAGTACTACATTTGTATATATTAGAGTAGAGTTGCAGTTAATAAGTGCTCATTCACATTTGCTTTCAGTATTTTTGTTTCCCTAAGTGTTGTTGCATAGGTTTTCTGGCCGTCAGGGCCTGTTAGTTTGCTTCAGTTTAGTTTGTTTTCAATTTTCTACTGCTATTTGAACTGGTTGGAGAGCTAAATTTTAGTGTTTCTAAATTTGAGAAGAGTAGAGTATGATACAATGCCCAATGGATATTCAAGGCAACTGATCCAATGCTTAGCAGGCACGCATATAGCAGAAGTCGCTAGAAATGTTACCATTTTTTCACCACAGCTTAAAATTGACAGAGCTCATGCAACAAATTAATTTTTAGAGTGAAGGTTAACATACTTATGTTTTAAGTTATTGGCATAGTTATTTTGTTTCAGTGATAATTGTAGTGCTGTTCAGGGTAAGAAAGAAAAGGTCATAGCCATCATTGTCTTGAAGGTCTTCAATCTTCAAAGTTGTCTTGTTCCTACTCTCGATCTCAACATGAACCTATAAAAATGTGGGAAGGTATAGGATAAGTCATGAGGTTAATTGAAGACAAATTAGCATGTGGAGTAAAATGGGCTCCCACAAAGGTTGAGCCTAGCAAGCTACCCCCAAGTTTTAAGAGGATTGTGGAAAGAGTCTGAAAGAGAAAGAATGTCACATAAAAACCCCACAAAATAAAGATAGATGTCACGTGTTTCAATCATATCTCAAAAACTATGATCTGAGTTCTTGATATTTTTGGACATAGAGTAGAAGACAATAAGGTGCAAAAATCCTTTACATTTCTCACCAACCCAGTTTGTAGTTTCTAAGGAACTATTAGAAGCACAATACATAGAAAAATAAAGATAATAGTCATTTGTTTTAATCATATCTAAAAAATATGATCTGGGTTTATTCTATTTTTTGATAAAAATGAGATGAGAATAAAGTACAAAAACCCTTTAAATATCTCACCTACCCAGTTTGTAGTTTTCAAGGCATCTTCACAACAGTGGGCCCTTTTTCTTTTGCAAATTTGAAGCTAAAAAAAAATATTGTAAAATGATATTTAAAGCAATATCATATAAATTACTTATAAATATTCATTATTTATGCAACTAAAACAAATTAAAGTAAACAATATCTTTCTTTTTTTAGTTTGCTTTCTTTTGGGAAGATATGGACAAAAATAAGCCTTGTAAGATTAGGCAAATCAGAAGGAAAAGCTGCAGGACCTATTGTAAGACAAATATTAAAGCAATATTTTTTATAAATTGCTTTTAATATTTCATCATTTTATGCAGTTAAAACTATTAAAGAAAATCAAATATATTTTTTTGGATTTTCTCTATTTTAAGGCAGATGGGGATAATAAAAAAAACTGAGGTTTTATTGAGCAAATAAAGCTTGTTTTAAAGCAGATTTTGGTGAGGTCTACCTTGAGGAAGATTTTAGTAGCTTTCATATATAGATTGGAGATGATTTGAAAGCTTTATTTTTGGCTTTTTAGTGGAGCTTGAAAATGGATCAAATTTGCTATTCTAGGAAGATTTCTCAGCTTTTTTCTTGGGAGATCTTTGGAGTTATAAATAGAGGAGAAAGGGTTAGTTTTTAGAGGTTGATATTTTTGTTTCTTCCTCTCTTGTTCATTTGTAGAGAGCTTTGTAAACATTCTTTGTACTCAAATACTCAGTTTCTACTCCTTTCAGTTTTAATAAAGTAGCAGAGTTATCCTCTTTCATACTTTCTAATTCATTTTGTAATCAATGATCTGATGTCCCATTGTGATTCAACCTTAGAATCCTTTTCATATGTCTCATTGCTGCAGGATTGAGTGTGAAAGTTTCATGTAATATAGGTTGCATGTTTATGTTTAGCCTTGGTTAGTGGGTTGAAGTTGTAATAAAACTTGTGTTTTTCCTTCATGCAAATTACTTATGTATTGCATTATTTTTGTGAAATTGTGAGTATAAAAGGCTTTGTGAGGCTGATTGTGAGTCAATAGATAAAATTCTGGTAAAATATCCTTAGGTTTTAGAATTTAATTTTTAGTTATCTTCTTACCCTTTCCTTAGGAAGTCTTTTAGATTAGGTGATTTACCAGGGGAACCAACCCACTCTGGAGGTTCACTCCAAGTTTTAGGTAACCCACAGGCCTAGGAGTGTTCCCATGTGTCAACAGGTAGCTAAGTTGATAGCTTAGCATTGGGTGCATATCTAATTGATAACAGGTATCTAAAATTGTCAAAATTGTAGATCAGAGAAGAAAATAGCTCCCTGGACTAGGGTGCCCACTCTTTAGTCCTCGAAGTTTCATGACAAAAAAACCTCTAGTGTAGCAGGAACAGGTTGCAGATCTTGTTTGCAGATCCCGACAGAAACCATGGCCTTGGACTTGGATACCCACTCATTAGTCCCTACCTTTTCCACCTCCAAAATATTAAAATAGGTACACTTTCATTTATCATTTTAAATCTCTCTGTAGCGGGATTTTGAATAATTTGTCTATTTACTATCGTATTTGCATAATTAGGGTTTTGATATATAATTGAGAATAATTGTGCATAATTTGTAATTAAATCATAAAAATCCAAGCTTCCCTACATCTCATAGTGATCAAGGGCTTGATAGTACTTTGCCACTCACCCAAAGTCCTTGAATGTAATTGGTAAAAGGAGGATAAACACCATAAAACTATTAAAAACCAACTATCCAAATTCCACCTAATACAATCAATATATATATATATATATCCTTCATTACAAACTCCCCTATTTATAGCACACATATGAGGCTCTAGACTCTGGCAGCAGCTAAGACTCTTCACCCACCCACAAAATAGAACTAGCACCAACTGGAGATACCATTACTAGCCCACGCGCTTAAGATTTCATTGGATTATGGGTCTCTTCTTTGACCCTTCTTGTTACAATAGACACTCTTGATCATACTAATATGCTTGATTCTCCTACTAATTCCCTACATTCCTATTGATCGGCAGGCATGTTAAATATGGCTTAAACCCTCAATGCTTCTATCAGTGCCATTGAGATAGCTGGCACCTCCCACAGTCTTCAAAAAGTCTCCAAAATACATACGTTGCACTCTAGCACTCTCTAGATGAGGCTTTTTCCGAATAGTCTCTTAATCATGTGTCATGCTAATACTTGGTGCTTTCCACTGCTTCTATACTCAACAAAAAGGCTTAGCTTCTCTATGACACATGGCGGGTTTCACCTGTTTCAAACTGGGACATGTGGCACCTTCACACTGCTTCACAAAACTTCACCAAAACCTTTCCTTCAAACATCCACCATGCCAACACGTGTTGTCATCCACAACTTTTATTAACCTTAAAGCTTGGGTCTTGCCATAGATACACATCACCTTACAACCCAAAAGACATAACGAAAGGGGCCCATACACAATGACACATGATAAGCTCCACTTGATTCATAAAAAAGGACATGTGGCAAGTAGGAGGGCTTTTAAGATGCCTTCGCAAAAAGCTTTCCTTGAATCTTTGCCATGCCAACATGTGGCCCAATCTATCAAGACTCAAAACTTTAAAAGGAAAAATAGAAGGCATGTGGGTGCAGACATGTGTAATCTTCTTTGGGGCTCTTCAAGTGCTGTAGCTAAACTAAATGATGACACTTGGCATGTTCTATAGATATAGACGTAGACACATGGCGACTCCACACTTCTTCAGAGTTTCTTTTCCCCTTCACATCTTCAAAACCTTGCGGCTATGACACATGGCATCTGCACGAGCTTGAAACTTATCAAAGACTAATACTTAGTCAATTTCAAAACCACTTATAAACGAAAACATTGGAAACAAAGACATAGTAAAATGTAGAGTTTTAACTCTATAATTCTTGGTGACATACTTGGGACTCTATACCTATATAGAGAGAACCTGAAAATATTGCAAAAGATATGAAAAATCAAAATTGCACTGCCATAGAGAAATAGGGACTTAAAGCTTTTGAAATGCGGCCTAGCATCCAGACCATTTTGAATCTAACAAACTCTTTCTCTTTTGTAGAGCTTGGAATGCTAAATCCAGGTCAATGATATCCTTATGAGAGAAAGTTTGTAGGATTTGAACAACTGTATGCAATTGGAACTCCAACTAAGCCATTGGAAGCAAGGTTGACTCTACCTCCTTAACCCCTGATGAATCACTCATACTCTAGAAAATAGTCTGATTATTTTCCTTTAATAGAAGCAGTGTCTTTATCTAGTCTATCATCAAGAACATGCTAGTATCAGGCAAAGGAGATGGGATTCCCATCTGCACCAATTTCTCTATATGCCCTTTTATACCTTTGACACCTTCTTTCAATGTGTTTAGGAGGGTCTTACATCTTGTTGTAGCCTCATTGTAGCTTCGGACTTCATTGACTTTTTTTGTTGTAGTCATCCTGTCACTGGCCCCTATTGCCAACAAGGCTTCATCTAAGGCATCATAAAAATTCTGTAATAAAAGATGAGAAACTAAGACCCATACAGAAACATAGGACAAAGTAGCTTCTACTGAAGATTCAACTTTTTCAGAAAGCTACTAGGCATTGAAAAGAAATCTAAGAGCAGGCTTCAGTTGTGTGACCTCCTCTGAGATCCTTTTCCATGAATACACATAAATTTCTTTCACCATTTCCAGGACTCTAGTGTTTTGAGGCCTTCGAGTTAGTTCAATAGTCAATTGCTTCAGTTTCTCTTGCTCAGCCATATATTGTGCTTGATAGGCACTACTCTCGTTCTATTCTTTATTAAGAGTTTGTTGAAGATGTGACACATCCAGGGCCTTGTCTTGGCCTTTCTTTTCTACAAGAACTTTCTCTTTCTCAAGTGCACTTGTAGCGGCCTTTACGTGTGTCAATTCATCATGTAATGTTGTGACCCTCGCCTGCAATGCTTGGAACACCTATAGAGACATAGTAGATTGGATATCCTTGTTCAATTTGTCAATTTCCAAGTCCTTAGCCTTTATTTCAATAGAAAAGTGATTAATGGTGGACTTTGTCTTGGTTAGATCTGCTTCTACCTTATGTAGCTTCCTAATCGCTTTCAAATAATCTGTTGTTACAGTTGTAGAGGTTTCGTTCATCAACTCCACCTTGTCTTGAGGCCTGAACTAGGTTAGGTCCATGGCTACTACATTCATAGTATAATCTTTTGGCTTCATATGCTCTAGAGGCTTGATTACATTGGGGCTCATGTGCGTGATGGTTAGAGATTGTTGAATTAGATCAAAAAATGTCTTCATCTGTGGGGTGGCAGGGTTTTTGCTCTCCTTCATTTTCTTCTTTTCCCTTCTAGATTCCCTTTCTTTGTTGGCAACCTCTTCTTGGCTTTGAAAAGCAGAGGAAGAAGCAATTAGTTCACCAGCAAAAGGATGACCTTGTGCGAGGCCATAAGGTATGGCGGTGATCTATTGGCTGGGATCCAATTCAGCAAGGGCTCTTCTTGGCATGGATGGAGAGAGCATAGATTAACAAAGAGCCTGTGACATTGACAAAATTGATGAGATGGAAAGGGGGAAATGGATTGTAAAGACAAAATAGAGGTGGTAGGAGGCGTGAAAGTATAGTGCATTTGGGTTGCCACCCCTAATGAAGAAGAAGACTTAGAAGGAGACAAGGGAGGTGGTATACTTACCTGTGGTGGTACCTTTGCTACATGAACTTGTTGCTATAAGACCTCCATAATATCTACTTCTTCTTCTTCCTCTTGTAATTTCAACTTCCGCTTCTTCTTTAGAGGCTTTTCCGCTGTTTCATTAGGATCTTCCTCCTCCATTGCTTCTTTTATAGAAATGAGTGATTGTTTTGAAATGGCTGCTCCAAGACCCTTAGATGCCAAAGCTATTTAGGTCTCATGAGATAGCTGTAGTGTAGCTTTCTGCTATTCGATGACACGAAGAGGTTATGGCCAAGTGGCTCTTGGAACTTGTTCAACGGTTTCCTCTTCTTCCTTTTTCTCCTCTTCATGGCTTGGAAGTTTGCTTGTGTTAAGGATTGAGATAGGAGTCATATGATCATCATCACATAACCTCTCCCACTCTTCATTAGTTGCAACTTGCTCGAAGGTGGTAGTAGTCTCAGCAACCTCCTACCTATATTTCCAATAAGATGATATTTTCTCTAGAGTCTAATCTTTATTTCTCAAAGTCTACCTTAGACCATGGGCCATATTCTTCTCAGGGTCATACTCTTTAATGACAGTGTAAAATGTCTCCCATGGCTTGGGAGATTCAACAGGTACATCTGTCAATTCCACATAGACATCTAGAGTATCCTTCTTTGGTGATCTCCTCTTCTCCCAAAATGGTCGACTCTCATGAATGAAGACTGCATGAACTTTATTATTTACAATCCAAGATGCCAAGAAACTGTCTCGATCATAATTCCATTGATCTTGTACCATCAAGAGTCCATAATTTGCCACCTTATTCTACAAAAGATACTCAATTTCTTTCCTCTTTACTATGATTCCTACCTTGGTCCAAGGGGTATCATAAAATTTCTTATTTTTCTTCTTACTCCCAAAGTTATTGTCAATTATTGACAATTGGTGGGCTACCTCTAAGGCTATGACCCTGGGAGTTAAGACTTTTGGAAGTATGAATGGTTCCTCGACAAAGCCATGAAGTCTTACTATGGTGAAATGGGTCCCAAAGAAATAATCACAAGGTATTTTGGAATTTACTAGAAAACCCCTTATCCCATTGGTCATTCTATTCTCAATACCCTCGAAGTCTAATTGCTCAAAAATGGGTGCTACAAAACACTCCACAAACTTGTATGGGTTTGAGGTTTCTGAAAGAATGTGGGTCAATGTAGACATAGAAATAGTTTTTCTACTATCTTTGGGTCATACATATCCAGCTACATATACTGCTGAAAAAACTTGTAATTCTGATATAAAAGTTAAATGGAAGAGATATGCTAAGTACCTAAAAGTTTACATGTCACCAAAATTAGACAGTTGTTCAACCAAGGCCTGTGAAATATGCTCCACAAAGTCAAATTTGTATTGTGTGGCTCTATCAACTATCTTGAGCTTGAAAATAGCTGCTAATTGCTAATCATATACATTGGCGTCCTCGTCTTGGCCAAAAATGAAGGCCAACATGGAGCAAGCATCCTGCACATCTAAGGTGAGCTGGGATTGAGCTAAAGGCAATGTAGGCAATTGGGTGTTGGCATCATCTAGATGCAACTCTACATTTAGGAACCTGAGCTTTGTGCGTACACCCTGACATATGCTTTGCATTCTAGGTATATTGTAGAAATAGGCATCTCAATCATGGTATAGACCTAACATGTCTTGAATTGCCTTAGGAGTGATCTGGAGCATAAATTTGTTTCTCTAAAATCTTGAAGTTTGGGGGTTTAGAAGCGTCACACACAACCGGACCAACTTGGGATAAGAATGAACAATAGGGACCGCAAATTGGGCCAATTGAGGGGTCCAAATTCTCATGACGAAAGTCTCAAATTCACCTTGCTTTACTCACAGGATAAATCTTGCATATGCCCCCTCTCTTAGTTTTTTCAGATTCTTTGCAGTCTGAGGGTTGAATATCCCATGGGCGTAGTCTTCCACCTGTGAAGAGTCAGTTGCTTTTCTCTTCTCTAAGGCTTTGGTCCTTGGCCAGTTGGCTATTGGCTGCACCTTAGTTGATGCGTATGGCTTGCTTTTCTTCCACTTCTCTAGTAAATCAAATAGACCCTCTTGTTCAGACCCTTTAGCAGATTATTCCTCTTCCATTTCTATACTTTTGCTTAGCTCAACCCTTGCACAAGACTTCCAGGATCTAGAAACTTAAATCTTGAATCACTATTATGACTGGAATTCACAATAAAGGGTTTGGAATGAATGGACAGAGGGAATTTCAGAAAGACCTTGGAACAAAGATATGGTAAATGAAAGGCAAGGGGGCCATTTCTGGTGTAGATCACAATAGTTCTTATTAAAGAAAATTGCTAAGTGTTAGTATTTTGGTAGGATGAAGTCATGTTTTTGTTTGTAATAAGGTCCTTGAGACACTTCTCATGTTGTTAGTAGTTTGGAGTCATTTTGAAGTCAATTTTGTAAATGTTGCAAAAGTTGCAAAAACATGGAATGTGAAGTCATAAGGTGTAAATGAAGGAATTACAATGGTAGTAGTTTGAAAATCAGTTGTAAATGGTTGGTACATGTTTAAATAGCCTTGGGGAGGTCAAAACCAAGGTGGTGGTGACATTTTTGAAGTGAAATCAATAAAAGACATCCTTGTTTCTACATTTCTAAATGTTAAATTGTTGTTTTAGAGCTTGGTACAACCTTGTATGGTTGTTTCATGGTGAGAGACCAACTGAAAATGAAATATAATTGAATCTCCTTTCTATTTCTTTTTGTTGCACTCAATTTCATTTTGTTTTGAGGGAGTTATATCCATTTTACTGCAAACAAATCTGAAACCATAGTTAGGGTAATAATAAGCAAACAAACCAATTTTTGAAGAGTTCCGTACAAAGTAACTTACCTTGGTTCTAAAATATGTTGTATAAAGCCCAAATGGGTATCTAGAACTATGTTTAAATTTTTTTCATTGTGTTTGCAATAAAAGTTATGGCCAAAAAACCCAATTCACTGCTCCCATGTTTGTTTAGGCAATTAGGCCTAGAGACTAGGACAGTCAATTTTTAGCCTTGTTATTCCAAAACAACCACCCCTAAATTTTAGGTATGTTTTAGAAATCAATAATGGGTATCTAAAACAACTTTGGGGTTGTGATTTTGAGTTGTTCCCTTCAAGTTATACCAAAAAAGGCTTGTTTACTGTCCTACAAGGTCTAATGGTAGTTTTTGAAGAAAGCCACTTAGTCGGATGTGTTAAGGCCCTTTAATTGTAAGGTCTGTTTGATTGGGATTGTGTTGATACCATCCACCCTGCTCTATATCAAATTGGTATCGGAGCATAGGTTAGGTATGTAAGTGGGAAGGTGTGAAGAAGAAAAGAGAACAAGATTCCTCTAAAAAGTACCCATATGGCTAAGGAAATGAATGAAATGAAAGAGAAGACTGCAAAAGAGATTAGGAAACTGAAGTAGATGCAAGACATGTTGCTATCAAGGCTTTAGGCTATTGAAACCAGTCAAAGGAGAGGTGTGGTCATAGATGATGAGAGTGACCAAGAAGAGGAAGGGGAAAAGGAGAATCCCCTAGAAGGAGACCAAGAAGAGGAATTGGATCTTGATGAATAGAAGTTTGCCAAGCTACTAGGAGTAGTCAAGGCAGCTAAACACAAGGTAAAGATTGATTTACCTATGTATGGAGTTAATTTGAATGATGAAGAGCTTTTAGATTGGATTGCAACACTTGATAATTACTTTGAGTGTGAAGATATTCCAGAGGAACAAAGAGTAAAGATAGAAAAAAAAAAATTGAATGGGCATGCACTATTATGGTGGGATTATGAACAAACTGAAAGGAGGAAGAAAGGTAAGACAAAAATTGTTTCTTGGGACAGAATGGTGTCCAAGCTTAAGGGAAATTTTCTACCGAGTGATTATGCAAATCAAATGTACAAGAAACTTCAAGGTTTGAAACAAAGAGAGATGAATGTCAAAGCTTACACCGATGTGTTTTATAAGCTAAGTATAAGAGGTCACATGGATGATAATGTGGAGAAGGTAGTTAGATATCTTAGTGGGTTAAGATTAAACATTCAAGATGAGTTGAGTTTGCATAATACAAGAATGGTTGAGGAATGCTTTCAATTGGCAATAAGGGCAGAAGAAAAGTTAAAGAGAAGGCAAGATAAACAAACTAGAGGTAGAGGTAGTACCACTAGAGGAAGAGGTTCATTTTATACTCCAATACAATCATATGAGAGCCAAGAAGATACAAGTTAAGTCCAAGACCAAGTTGCTGATCAAAGAAGTGGATTTAGAGGAGGTAGATCAGGCTTTAGAGGCAGATTTGGAGGTCAAGGAAGAGGTTCTAACGCATTCACAAGAAGGTGCTATCAATGCAATAAGTTTGGACATCAAGCATGGCAATGTAATGAAGGTTAGGCTCCTACTTCACATGGAGGAGAAAGAAGGACCCAACTGGTGCAAGAAGAGGACAATGAGAGTGTAAACTATCCATCACAACATGCTACTCCAGAAGTTGGAGAATCACGTATGGCAAGGAGAACCCTCATCAAGGCATCAGAGTAAAAGGAGCCAGCACAAAGAAGGACAGTATTCAAGATAACTTGTAAGTGCTTGGGTAAGGTATCTAAAGTTGTAATTGATTCAAGAAGTACAGATAACATGATTTTAGTTGCGATGGTTGATAAACTCAAGTTGCCTAGGATACCACATGCTACTCCATATAAAGTTTCTTGGTTGAATGAGGGTCAATATGTTTTGGTGAATGAACAAAGTTAGGTGGAGTTTAATATAGGAGGATATAAAGACAAATTTTGTGTGATATATTACCCATCGATGTGTGCCATTTGTTGGTAGGGAGGCCTTGGCAATTTGACAGGCATGCTATGTACGATGGTAGGAGGAATACTTATGAGATAGAAAAAGATGGGGTCTCCTATACTTTGACACCATTGAAAGAGGAGGAAAAAGGACAAACAAAGAGATCTAATGTGATGATGGTAGGTAGGAAGGAGTTTGTAAAGGTAGATGAAGAGAAGGACATGAACCTTGTAGCCACTACTAAACATGGGGATGCTATAACAACAGACATGAAGAATGATGTGATTTTGTAAGAAAATGATATTGAGTTGAAGGTCAAGGATGAATTAATTTTGGACATTCAAAGTTGGATTAAGAAGTATGTCTCCATGGTGGTAGGAGAAGTGAAGTATGTTTCCATGGTGGTAGGAGAAGTGTTTCATTCATTTCTTTCAAAAGAGGACATTGGCCATTCCATTTCTTTCAGACCAGAAGTTAATATTCCTAATCAAGCAGCAGACATAGAGGCACCACAATAGATGGAAGAGGTGAGTAGCAAAGGTGAAGAGGTTAAGGGTAAGTTACAAAGAAATGTGGACAAGTCCACACACACAAGGGGAGTGAAGAAGAAGGTAGTGCATTACAAGGAAGAAGGAGATGTGGTTGTAGATGAAGAAGTAGATTTGACAACATTCTCAAATGAGGGAGGAATCAAAGATCATCCATCAAGTGAAGAACAACATTTTCAAGTGAAGAACATGTCAAAAATGAGGGATAATGTTTTTTTCCTATACTTGGTTCATTGGAAGGGATTACCTAATGGATATATCACTTGGAGGTTAGAGAATGGCATGCTTGAACTTGAATCCATTGTTGCAGCATTGTTCTCAAGGGGACTTGAGTCAATTTTGTCCAAGGAGTATGGTGCATGGTACCATAGGTCTTATTGAAGAAAATTGCTAAGTGTTAGTATTTTGGTAGGATGAAGTCATGTTTTTTTTGTAATTAAGGTCCTTGAGACCACTTCTCATGTTGTTAGTAGTTTGGAGTCATTTTCAAGTCAATTTTGTAAATGTTGTAAAAGTTGCAAAAACATGGAATATGAAGAGTCATAAGGTGTAAATGAAGGAATTAGAATGGATGTAGTTTGAAAATAAGTTAGAAATAGTTCGTAAATGTTTAAATAGCCTTGTGAAGGTCAAAACCAAGGTGGTGGTGACATTTTTGAAGTGAAATCAATAAAAGACATCCTTGTTTCTACATTTTTTAACGTTAAATTGATGTTTCAAAGCTTGGTACAGCCTTGTATAGTTGTTTCATGTAATGAGACTAATTGGAAATGAAATATATTTGAATCTACTTTCTACTACTTTTTATTTCACACAATTTCATTGTGTTTTGAGGGAGTTATGTCCATTTTACTGCAAATAGGTCTGAAACCCTAGTTAGGGTAATAGTGAGCAAACAAACCAATTTTTGAAGAGTTCCATACAAAGTAACATACCTTGGTTCTGAAGTATGTTTTATAAATCCCAAATGGGTATCTATAACTATATTTACATTTTTGATATCATGTCTACAATGAAAGTTATGGCCAAAAAACCCAATTTGTTGTACCCATGTTTGTTCAGGCAATTAGGCCTAGAGACTAGGACAATCAATTTTTAGCCTTGTTGTTCCAAAAGCACAATGCCTAAATTTTGAGTTTGTTTTAGAACTCCATAATGTGTATCCAAATCATCTTTTGGGTTGTGGGGTTGAGTTGTTTCCTTCAAGTTATACCAAAAAAAGCTTGTTCGCTATCCTATAAGGTCTAGTGGCAGTTTGTGAAGAAAGCCACTTAGTTTGATGTGTTAAGGCTCTTGAATTGCAAGGTTTGTTTGATTGGGATTATGTCGATACCATCCACCATGCTCTGCATTAGTTTTTAACTTCTTGACTCTACCAGAGGAATTAATGTTGTATTAAATGGGCCATCATTATTAATGACTCTAAAGATGTGTGCCAAAGTGACAATTAGAGAATACTCTAAATCTAAATAAGATCTTGCACCAACTCTCGTTAAAGGCAATGATCTTTTGGAATCATTGGCTATCGCCCTTGAAGTATGAGTACCTTTTAATGGCTCCAAGGAAAGGGCAAATATGAGACATAGAGGCCAATGTACTATGGACATGTGTTCCTGGAACACTTATTAAGAAAGCAGGAAAAACAAATTGGGAAGGAAACAAAACATAAAGGACACTAACTAACTATACTACAGGGGAAAATTTTGAATTTATGTGAAGTGTTTACAAAAGATTCCATTGACAAGAATCTCTTCTGGTTCCCCTTCCACAGTATCAAGTTCATATGCATTATGCTACTTACATGCATGAATTTTAAAGGGACCAGTCCATAATGAGTCAAACTTGCTATGACGCATTGTATTAGAATCTCTCTCATCCCATTTTAAGACCCAAGACTTGACCTCAAAATTTGGTTCAGAAGTCTTTTGGTCAAAACCAACTCTTTATAGTCTGCTGACAATTCGTCAGGGACTCATGTGTTGACTCTCTCTTCTTCTGAATTTCTTATAATTTTGTGAGTCTCACATGCATCAGACCATTCTCTTCAATTTCCTTTTCTTTTAATCATATGTAAAGCAAGAATTTCTACAGTCAGTGATATAACTACACTCTTTTCATAAACTAGTTCATAAGGAGATATCTTGATCACTTGCTTTGGCGTGATTCTTTCAACCCATCGTGTTGTATTGAGATGCTTATGCCACTCCCTTTGGTGATCTGCTCTGATCCTTTTTATGAGTCTAATTAGATTCTTATTGGTCAACTCTGCCAAACCATTTGCCCATGGGTAATAGTTGGATGAGGTCTTCAAATATACACCATTTTTCAAAGAAAACTCAAATAATTTTGACCCAAAAAATGTGTTAGCATTATCAGATATAATGGTGTGGGGTGGGCCAAAGAAAGTAGTTATTCCTTCAACAAAGTTCGGGATAACCTTCTTAGTGGCTTCTTTAAGTGGGACAAGTTCACTCCACCTAGTAAAATAGTCAGTGGTAGTAAGGATCCACTTGTGTCCCAAACTAGAGATTGGATTAATCATACATATGAAATCTAATCCTCATTGTGCAAAAGGCTCATCTACAATTATGGGAATCAGGGGAAAAATTACATTTCTCCTCTTTCCAACATAGAATTTACAGGCTTGACATTCTTTAACCATTTGATGGCAATCTAAAAACAATGTAGGCCAATAGTACACATCTTATGTAATCTTTATGGAAGTGGTCTTTTCTAAAAAAGGTCCTCCTGATGCTCCATAGTGTAATTCATGTAGTATCTTTTGAGATTCATCCCTTTCAACACACCTTATTAAGATTCCATCAAAATTCTTTCTAAAAAGATGTGGTCAATCAAGACAAAATTAATCCCTTGTTGCCTATAGTATCTTCTTTTGTCACGGGAGAGCATTCTAGGGAAAATACTAGCTCTGATGAACTGTATCCTATCATTTACCCAAGAGTCTAGATCAGTCTCTTTTAGCTCTAGTACAGTTTCATCTTCTACTTCTTTCATTGTTGATGCTTCTATGTCTTGAACAATGTATTGATAGAGTCCCCTTCCTCTCACCAATTTAGTAAGCCTTACTTATACATCATACTAAAAAATCTTAGTTATCCAGTTAGCTCTTTTTTCTATTATCTCACCCTCCATGATGTACTCTCTAACACTTGAATGAGCTACTAATATAAATATTTTATTCCCTATTACTAAGTGTCTGAATTTTTTAAGCCCTTTAACTATGGCATAAGCTTGCTTCTCAACAAAATTATACCTAGATTCCTACTCTCTCAATGGCCTGGAGAAGAATGCAATTGGATGTTCTCACTCTTCCTTGTCATCCTTTTGGGTTAGGATAGCTACAATACTATACTCTCCTCCATACACATACATTATAAAATCCTTCGAGAAGTCCAGATTTCATAGTACTGGGGTAGTTGAAATGGCCTTCTTGATATCTTTGAAAGCCTGCATTCCTTCATCTGTCCATTTGAAAGTTAGGTCCTTCTTTAGCATCAGAGTAATATGCCTAATCAATCCTACAAAATTAGATATAAATCTGCTAACAAAATTAATCTTTCCCAAAAAAGACTGTACTGCCTTTTTGTTGACAGGCAAACATAAGTCCATTATGGCCATAACTCTCTTTGGGTCAATAGAAATTCCATCCTTTGAAACAATATGTCCCGGTAGCCTCCCTTGAGGTACACCAAAAACACATTTCCTAGGATTTAAAGAAATCCCAAACACTTGACATTTTTGAAAAATAGTTTCTAAATGCTCAAAGTGGTCTTTGGCATTTTTTGTAAACATGGTGAGATCATCTAGATAAATTAGAATGATCTTATTTATCAGCCCCTTAAATTCTATATCCATAGCACATTGAAATGTTGCACCAGCATTTGAATGGTCCAAAGGCATTTTTGCATATGCAAAACTCCCCCATTTGGTGGTGAATGTCATCTTTTATTGGTCTTCACTTGCTAGCCAGATTTGATGTAACCTAAAAAATCATCAAGCAGAGAAAACCTTTCCAGCTATAGTCTATAAGATTTCTTCCATTGATGAAAGAGGGTAATGATCATTTGATGAACCTCTATTGAGATCTCTGAAATCCACATAGAGTCTAATGTCTGCATTCTTCTTTCTTACTTGCACTAGATTAGACATCCAGGTCAAGTGCTTGATTGGTAAAATAACCTTAGACTCTAGAAGTTTATGTAACTCATCCACCATTAGGGTTTCAATTTTAGTATTTACTGGTCTCTATTTTTAGTGAACAGGGTTTGACCCCTCAATGAGTTATATGCTATGTTGGACAATGTTTCTAGTATAACCATGGAGATCATCATAGGTTCAGGCTAGTACCCTATCATATTTGTTGCATAAAGAGATTAGCTTATCCTTTTCCTCCTGAGTAGTGACATTACCTACTTTTAGTTTTCTTCCCTTGCTGAACTCAATTTCAGAATAGTCATTTTTTCTTTCCATGAACTTCCTCCTCTCCAAGCTCACATCATTAGGGTCAAAAAGATTTTCCAAAGTTATCAACACATTTGGAAGCTTATTGGATTTTAGTTGGATTATTTGATCACCATATGCTTCCTCAATCTTAGGATGCAACTAGTCTACAAAATCTCCACACTATTGTAAAAATAAGGGAATTTGTAGGACACTATCAAAGACCTGCTAATTTTGGTCATTGTTAGGGATCGATGGATGGATAATAATCGTCAATGCTTCATTATTGACCAGCAAATCACTCATTGGGGTGAACTGAGAGCTAATTTGTGCCATCCTATCTACTTTGGAGTTCTAAGATCTAGGTAAAACTTCTATATTGAAAGCATCAAAGCCATCAATTAGGTCCCAAATTTTGTGGTGACATTTTTTGCCACAACTTTCTCTCTGATCTATTTTACAACTACCTCTAAATCACCCTTGACTCTTAGGTTCTTTACCCCTATCCGTTTAACTAAGATTAGACCATGTACCAAAGATTCATATTCAACATCATTATTTGTACAAGAAAAAACTGAAAGCGTAATGCTCTAAGGATCTTTTCTCCCCTTGGTGAGGTAAGGCAAATACCTTCTCCTGAAACATTCTTACTGTTGATAACTGAGAGGGGGGGGGTGAATCAGTTATCCTAATTATTTCCCTTATTGAACTTTCCTTTTAATTGAAGCAGCATAAAATCAAACACAAGACATTAACCATGAAATAAGAAACACATGACACAGTATTTTGACGTGGAAACCCTGTTAAGGGAGAAAACCACGGGGTGATTAACCCAAGAATTATTCTCTGTTAGAAGAATAGGAAATTACAAAAATGGCACTTGCCAATTAGGGCTCACTGCCCGAGCACACTGCTCACAAGAGGCCCACTGCCTACAAGAAGACACACTGTCTACAAAGTGATAAGAATCACAGTCTTGAACTGATTGGAAGCATCTGCATATGCTGGAGTTCAGTTCCGGTTAGGCTCAGTACACTGATCTGCTGCACTTCATCTTTCCTCTGTTCTTTATTCTGCTATCTTTCACATACCGGATCCTTTTTGCTACCTCTGCTCTTTCTCTGGACTTATTCGCATATCTCTGCACACTAACACACCTTTCACAACTAAATCCATCCTCTATATATATCCGCACAAGTAATTTCATCACCTTTCTAGTCGGCATCCGGAACAGTCTAGTTTCTTACAAACTCTCATTCTGTCGGCTGAATCCTTCCTCACCAAGCAATGCGGATCAAGCATATACTTGTAGATATCATTAATCATGTCGGCCAAACATGATTCATGCCTTCACAACCTCTGTCATCAACAGTAACCCATCCGGAAAGTAGTCTGATACTCTGCCAGTCAGTTCTTCCTCTGTTTTCACTGTCTCTCAGGAATCCGGTACTCAACCATTCATATCTTTTTCCTTGTCCATCACCGGAGGCTAAATCCTTGGAATATACCACTCAAGGTAGTCCTCTTGACTTCCCCAAATCCGCACTGCACCAAGACACTTCCTCTGAGAGGTCCGGACCAATCTGTCGGACCTTGCCACATGCTCTGTTCTTCTTCACCGGACCACAACATTCTTTATTCTGACTTCCGGTAGAGACATATCATGTCTTGCGGATATGTGGGATGACCTTTGTTGCCATCAATGACAACAACCATGAATCCATATAGTGTCTCTTGCCAACAATCTCCCCCTTTGGCATTGATGGCAACACTTAGTGAAAAATGACTAAGTGTTTTCACTATGCTCCCCCTTTGCTGATGCTCTGTCTTTATATACAATTTCCGGAACTCCCCCTTAGTTGGATTTCTCATTTTTCACTGCTCCTCACTCCCCCTTTGACATCAATGGCAAAGGGTAGGGTCCGCATATCAAAATTTTCAAAAATTTCTTATATTTAGCCGCATATTTACATACTCACATATATTGAAGAATGTCTGCAAAGGATGTCTGTAATTGAATCATTTCGGTAGCCCAACTTTGCTTCATTCTGTCCAAGATTGAAATGTGACCACTTAACAAAAATGCAAACGCTTCTGCCCGCTTGAGATCTGTCGGATCTTTTGTTTGGGCGGTGGTCCTAGCATCACTGATGGCCTCATGCATGGTTTCCAACTTAGGGATTATAATCCTTCTAAGTTCTCCCATCCGGTTGGTGATGTTCTTCCTTTCCTTCTCAAGATTCTTTATTTCGTTCAAGACTGCAATAGTCTGACATTCTTGATTTATTATAGAGGAAGAGAGAGGATCAAAACTTTGAGATAAGCTTTGTAGCTTATCCTGTTCCTCTTTTATTTTCTTGTCAAATGCTGCTGTTGCCTTTGACCAGGATATACAAAATTTATAGATATCACCGCCATCCTTAAGAGCATTCTCTAAGCTCTTTATTCCAATGCTTACAATCTTCCTATCTTTAGAAATTAATTCTAATATTTCAGAAAATCTCTTATCCAAAAATTCCTTCCGGACCTTTTCTTCAGCTGATTTTTCTAGAGAATCAAAATGTGTATCAACACTGCTGACTAAGGTTTTTAGATTACCGGAAGTGGAGGCTGTCGGATCTATCTGGATTGATGGCATGATCTTTACAAGTATTCCGGAAGCAGCCTCTATCAACTCACAGTCTTCCATATGAGACTTCAGGAGCTTTTCATTTGCCTTGGCATTTGCAAATGAAGCTATCTTCATTGTTTGTACCGGAGAGAGAGAGTCAAAATCAAATGGACCTTTGAGAAGCTCCGGTTCATCAATCTCTAGAGTTTCTTTACTCAAAAATTGTTGAACAGTTTGTGCAGTGTCTCTTGCCGGAGACAGATGTTTCTTTTCTTCTGCAGTCTTAGAACTGTCAACCTCTTTGTCTTTCACCACTGCTTCCTTCTCCTGTAGTTGCTCTTCTTCTTTGGATCCGGAGACTGTAGGGGAAACCGGAGGAGAGATGCTAACTTGTTCATGGGCCACTTCTTCTTGAGCAGAGGGTCCCAAGTCCTCACTTGTCTGTTCAGGGCTCACTTCTTCCGGAACAGAAGATTCCAAATCAGCAGCTGTTTCTGCACCTAAGTCCTCTACAACAGGAAGATTGAACCTTTTGAAGGCCTTCCGGAGGATCTCTTCTGTTTCTTGGGCCACTTTGTCAATCTCACCAAGCATGAGTTGATTCATCCTGGCTTTGCTTCTGAACTCATCTTTACAGTCCTTGAAGATAATGTTCATTGTCTTGGGATCAATTTGAGGATATAGCTGAATAGCTATCTGCTCCCGGATCTCAAGATCTTTAGCATGAGCATTATTTTTTCTCACTTCATTTCCTTTTCTAGGCTTTTAGGAATAAGAGATATTATTTCAATGAAAGCCTTATTATATATGTTAAGATATTTCACTGTGGCCTCCTGCAGAGTCTTTTGGTCGGCCTCACTGAAGTCATCATATGATTCAGTCATTGGTTGAAGGTTTCCATCCACCGTGACTGACTTGATTATGCTCTCTAGTGACAGAGTGGGCTTTTCAACAGTTACCTCTGCCATTTCCTCCTTGTCTTGGCCTGTGGAGGGCTTACCGGATCCTTTCTTTTTCTGTTTCTTTACTTCTCTTACTCCTTCATCTGATTCTGTCTCCTCTTCATCCTTTTGGCTTCCATAAGCCCTTGTGGCTTTTGCTTTTGATCTCTTACCGGATGCCTGGACTTCCGGTTTTGAACTTTTGGTTGAGGGAGGTGCAGATCTCTTTGTTGATCTGGTCCGGGTGGGAGCTCCAACCGGAGCACTTTCTTTGCTTTTCTCTTCTTCCTCGGCCTTCCTCCTCTTTTCCCGGCCGGCATCAAGTGCCTCCTTTGAGATACCTAGGCCTTGAGCAATGTGCTCTACTTCTTTTCTTACCTTTCTTTTAATCTCAGGTTCCCTGAGTTCTACATGTATCTTTACACTCAGCTCCTGAAAGGTTCCAAACCTTTCTGCCTTAGGATCTTTGGGCTGACTTAGCATGTGTTGAACATGCAGCTCCACTATCTGTTCATCAACTTCATACCCCATGGACATGATCCAGACAGTCCTTGGCTCCACTGCCTCCATTAGGCACTGATCAGTGTCAACCATAAAGCACACTGAGTCCTTGTATTTCTCAATGAGAGACTGGGGAATTCTCTCTCTTGCTTGCATCATGCTCTGAAAGTTTTTGAAGTATCCCCATAGAGCTGTATTTCTCACTTTTGCATCCCCAAGTCCATGCAAATAGTCTCTTATCTGGACTGCAACAGGTTTGTCATTTTGCCATACCCATCCACTTGTTCCGGGTAGCTCATTCATGAAGTAGAAGAATAGACATACAATCAGAGTACCATACTTAAAGGAATTCTTCTTATCCTTCTTGATTTTCTGTATGTTTTCCATTAATTGGCTTAGTAGTAGTTCGCAGAGATCATATTCTGCATTCTTTCTTAACATTTCATAAGCAGTGTATATTGCAGTTCCGGATACAGAGTTCTCCCTGCTGGAGTGATAGATCTTGTATCCTATTATCATTGATGCATATTTGATATCCGGATCGGAGATGTCTTCAATGGTCATTGCCCTTTTGTCAAATTTTGATCCGGTGGCCTCAGTTACAATGTTGTTCTTGACAGATTTGAGGATAGGTACTCCTCTGGAAGAGTGTAGGCCAGTTACTGCTCTAATTGCCTCTTTTGTGATCTTGCAGGGTCTATCTAGCCATAGAAAGTTGTCATGCATTCTGCTCAGTACATACCGGACCCATTCATCCTCTTCAAAACAGGGGAAATGAATAAATTGCTCAAATTGTTTCTTCTGAATATCCTTATACTCTGGTTTAAGCTCAAAGGCATTGTCAATCAGCTGCTTGTGATAGAGGTCTCTTAATTTGAATTCCCCAAATTCCTCAATGTTTGCATGTATGTAAACCCTAATGTCTTCGGTGTGTAAAACTCCGTGGGGAACACTAGAGAAGGCTCCTAGTGGGTCTACCTCCAATGATTTGTAGGGATGTTTCTTGAATGAGGGGCGAGGTCTATCAGAGATCTTAACTATGTTTGGAGTAGCCATTCTTCAAAGATTTGCAGTGAGGTAACGAAAAACGGAGAATACCTTATGCGCCTTCGGTTTGCACGGAGTGGTTGGATTGATTTCTTTATACAATAGCTTTGGCAGGAGATCCTTGGTGCTTGATGAACCTTGTTGCAGAGCTCCACTTTTCGCTTCTTCTCGAGTGCAGAATGAGCAAATGACCTTTGAGAAATCCCTTAAATTGCTCCGCGAACCCTAATACCTGTCTGCAATAAATGCTTCACCTACATCATTCCGGTTTGCCTTGTCTGGATAGCTTGGAGTATCCGGATTAGTCCTGATCTGTGGATATCATCCGGATCTTTCAATCATGAATAAATTGAGGTAGCATATTACAAGATCATCTCAAACATTCTGTCCAATCCGCAAAACAAGATAGTGCATTTCTGGATCTTTCCGGACCTTTTTGTAATCCTTTATCATACCGGAGCATCTCCCTGAACAGGTCTTATTTGATTGATCACAGCTTCTTCATAACTTCATGCGGACCTCTGAAAACATGACTGAAGTATCTCAAGACTCATATCTACAAACCCTTTGATCCGCATCTTGTGCCACATCCGGTACCACTTGTTTGGCTGGGGGAACAAGATTTTCTTTGAGTCTCCCCCTGAGCCTGAGCTCACCTTTTAATTTCCGGAAGAAATATCAGCACCAGAGTCTGGTGCGGATCCAACCTCTATATTCTCTAAACTTTTCTTCACCCATATCTTGCTCATCTGATTCCTAACCTCTTCCGCATTCATCTTTTGTTTACCCTTGTCTTGATTCTGATTATACACCGGACTTCTTTTGTCCTGATTCTTGTTTCTGCAAACTTTAGCATTATGACCGGACCTATTGCAGATTTGGCAAATAACATTTCTTTGCATATTTGACTGATATCCTCTTGATCTGCATTGATTAGCCATATGACCTACTCTATTGCATGTGAAGCATCTACCTTTGAATGATTTGTTTACTTGCATACTTCTGCATTCATGGGATTTGTGTCCATACCTTTTGCAGTTGAAGCATTGTCCGGAGAAGGATGAATTAATCTGATTCATTCTCATTCTGCACTGATTAGCTTTGTGACCAAAGTGGTTGCAGCTGTGGCAGTATCCATTGAAGGATGGATATCTTTGAGCATTTGGTTGTCTTACCGGAGGTCTTCTAGGCCTGCTTCTTGGATTTTCTGATCCAAGATTCTTCTGACCGGATCCGGAGCTTTCTCCTTTCTCATATCCCAAACCATACTTGTCATCTGTCCTCTTTTGACTTCCAAGAAGAACTTCAAGTTGAGCAGAACTTATCTTGAATTTTTCTTTATATTCATTTGTTGTTTGAAGGTCTCTTTTGAGAGAGGCAATTTGATCTTCAAGTTTTCCTTCATTATCTTTGGCATCTTCAAGATCAGATTCAAGATGTCTGATAATCCTGTCCATCTGGTGGCATTCTTCTAATTTTTCTTTAAGAGATTGTCTTAGATTGTCTTCAGCCTTTCTTTTTTCTTCAATCTCTTGAGTAAACTTTATAGTTCCTGATTCCATTTCATGTCTTAACATAATGACTTCTTTTGATAACTTTTCACATAACTTGGTTTGCTCAGTCAACTCTTCATTTGTATTGCTTTCTTCACTTTGTCTTGCCAACTGTTGAAGCAGCTCCTTTCTTTTTTTCATAGAGAGACTTAATTTGTCTTTTAATTCTCTCATGAATTCATCAGCCTGTTTGAGTCTTTCCTTTAATTCACTGACTTCAGAATTCGACTGTTCAAGATCCTCAAGAGCAGTCTTGAGTTGCTCCCTTAAACCATATGCATCCATTTGAAATCCCAGATCTTTCTCAAGCTGTTAGGCTCTATTTGGAGGAACTTAGCTCTGATACCAATTGTTGATAACTGAGAGGGGGGGGTGAATCAGTTATCCTAATTATTTCCCTTATTGAACTTTCCTTTTAATTGAAGCAGCATAAAATCAAACACAAGACATTAACCATGAAATAAGAAACACATGACACAGTATTTTGACGTGGAAACCCTGTTAAGGGAGAAAACCACGGGGTGATTAACCCAAGAATTATTCTCTGTTAGAAGAATAGGAAATTACAAAAATGGCACTTGCCAATTAGGGCTCACTGCCCGAGCACACTGCTCACAAGAGGCCCACTGCCTACAAGAAGACACACTGTCTACAAAGTGATAAGAATCACAGTCTTGAACTGATTGGAAGCATCTGCATATGCTGGAGTTCAGTTCCGGTTAGGCTCAGTACACTGATCTGCTGCACTTCATCTTTCCTCTGTTCTTTATTCTGCTATCTTTCACATACCGGATCCTTTTTGCTACCTCTGCTCTTTCTCTGGACTTATTCACATATCTCTGCACACTAACACACCTTTCACAACTAAATCCATCCTCTATATATATCCGCACAAGTAATTTCATCACCTTTCTAGTCGGCATCCGGAACAGTCTAGTTTCTTACAAACTCTCATTCTGTCGGCTGAATCCTTCCTCACCAAGCAATGCGGATCAAGCATATACTTGTAGATATCATTAATCATGTCGGCCAAACATGATTCATGCCTTCACAACCTCTGTCATCAACAGTAACCCATCCGGAAAGTAGTCTGATACTCTGCCAGTCAGTTCTTCCTCTGTTTTCACTGTCTCTCAGGAATCCGGTACTCAACCATTCATATCTCTTTCCTTGTCCATCACCGGAGGCTAAATCCTTGGAATATACCACTCAAGGTAGTCCTCTTGACTTCCCCAAATCCGCACTGCACCAAGACACTTCCTCTGAGAGGTCCGGACCAATCTGTCGGACCTTGCCACATGCTCTGTTCTTCTTCACCGGACCACAACATTCTTTATTCTGACTTCCGGTAGAGACATATCATGTCTTGCGGATATGTGGGATGACCTTTGTTGCCATCAATGACAACAACCATGAATCCATATAGTGTCTCTTTCCAACACTTACTCCTAGCTCCAATAAAATTTAGGGTCCAAATTTTAGAGTCTTCATCAGAATCTGTCTTCTTAACACTTTCACGACTCATTTTTTTAGGTATTTCTTGATATTCCTCAATGATGACATATGTTCCCAAACATATAGAGTCATAGTTGCAATAAGGGTCACTCTACATCATAGATATTAGCTAATTGTTCTCTTCCTTTTCATCAAGCACAATCCATTCCCCTATGTCTTCCATAAAAGCTTTGTCTTCCCTATTCATCATGGTGTGAGATGCTTCAAATTTTGGTATTGGTTCATCAGCGATATGCTCTTTAGACAATGGTTCAAAAACCACCTTCATCTTGGTACCATAATTAGTCCTCAAGATCAAGTGTGACCAATCTAATGACATGTATGCTCCTATTTTAGTAGTAAAATCTCTAGATAGGCATAACCCAAAGATAGGGGAAATGTTAATGATTACCACATCTTGTAAGATGATTATATTTGGACAGGTCTACAACTGTAATGGGAGTTGCTTAATAATTCCTATGGTTTGAACTGACTTCCCATCTAATTGCATGACTCCTTTGGCAAGTGGCTCATACTTTATTTTCAAGGCATCTACTATTTGCTTAGGCATGACTGTAGTGATGGCCCGTAAGTCTATCATGGAATTATGTAATAGTTTCTTTCCCACTATTAGGGTCAAATAAAAAGGATCTAGCTTAGATTTACTTACTTCTTCCTTGGTGTTTACCAGAGAAGCTGTCCTTTGAGGTGGAGTATCTTTGATTTGACCTTTTCCCTTGTCTATGACTCCTTTTGTATTAGCTAATTTTGGGTTAGCCTAGGACTAGAGTGCTTCTTGTAACAACAACTTCTATTCAGGAATAGCCAACATGTCCCATATTGACACATTAGTAAGAGCTTTCTTCAACAATTCACCCATATTTATAGGGCATAATGTTGGTGTCTTAGGATAGTAGTGATATCTTTCCCTTTCCACCACTGGATTATAGACTCCTTGATTTTGAGTTGCCACAGATACTTCTTGTCTTGAAGTGCGAGTGTATTGAGCTTGGAATGAAGGTCTCCTAGTCATTTCATTGAGGTTTACCTCAAGCTAATCAACCATCCTTCTCTTTGACCTACTGAAGTAATCAGATTGTACCATGGGCTTTTTGGAGGTTGATGACTCATTAATAAACACTGAATCTTCTTCTTCAATCCATGAAAATAGGGCATGTTTAGGGGCAATTTCTCCTTCCTGTTCCATTAACATCCCTTGTATTTGGGCTACCATTGCTGCATTCTGAACACCAGGTGATTGATATGGAAAAGTCTCTGAAGACAAGGCAGCTTGACCCTCCATTCTTCTTTCTTCTTCTATCTTCTGCTGTAAATTACCTCAGGGGCAATTTTTTGGCATATGTGCATTATTGCAAGGAAAACACCAAGGATTTGCTTCTTTTGCTATATTATTTTGTCCAAGAACCATTTCCCTACTTGAATTAGTTGGGACAGTTTGTAATGGTATAGGCATTGGAACCAACTGATTGGATGTCTGAGAATAACTTGGTCTCTATGGGCCTTGGTACTAATTGGACTGATATGGAGGCACGTTCTCTTGAAATTCCTTGTAAGGAGGCTTTGGGTAAGTAGTTTGTTGTCTCTTAAGGTTAATGATTTCATTAGAAAAGGTTTTGAGAATACTCTTAATGTCATCCATTTCAGATGGGGGAACTGAAGGTCCTAAGGTAGTGGGTATTTGAGGTGTTGGAAAAGTGTACATAGACATAGAAGCTATTGAAGTATTAGGAACTTCTTGTGGGAGAGGGATAGAAATTTGTGGAAACATATGCATAGGAGGTCTTGGGGGCAACTTCCCAGCATCTATTAGACTATTCTCATCTCTAATAGCCAATTCATATGCAAAATGTAGGGTTTGTCCTCCTAAGGACTAAATCATGACTGAAATATTAGAGTTAAAGGCTTAAGATAGAAAACAATTGCCACACTTGCTAATGGCCTAGCTATTGTAGGAATTATATCCCAAGTTTTCTAAAACCAGGTGTTGAAGTCTATTATGGCTTCTTACGGTACTCTCTTTATGGTGATCGGTTGTTGTAGCAAAGATGATTTGTCACCCTTTTCACTAAATCTTGCAAAGAGCATGTCTCCCAGTTGATCCCAAGTCCTAATGGAGTTCATTGTCAAGGACCTGTACCAATCTAGTGCCTTCCCCTTGAAAGAAGCTGCCAATAGCCTCATAGCCACATTTTGTTCTGTGATGAAGTGTATGGTGCACACATCAGATACATATTGAGGATGTTCCACTGGGGTCTTAGAATCTTCTCCTATAAACTTGGGTAATGCTTTTAGGTGTTAGTAGGAATTGGATCCCATGTGTCTAGTGGTGTTGGGAAAATAAGTGGGCTCCCATTGTTCCAATTTGCAATGTTTCGGGGTGGAACATGGGTTGTCGTGATTCCTGGTACTCTTGCTGGTTGATTTGCTCTTCTTCTTGGAGTAGCTGCTAATGAGGGTAAAAAGATTCCTGGGTTAGTAGCTGACTAGGCTCTGGTTGTTGGTCCACAACTTTGACCCCTTCCTAGCCATTGGCTCATATGATTCTAATCAAGATCTTGTAAATGGTCCCACTTGGCATGCCAAAAATTATTGATGTTTATTTTTTGTAGATAATCACCAACAATGGGAGACTTTGAGAATGTGGGATTGACTCTCAGAATAACCTCTAGATTTTAAATAAGCTAGTTCTTCTCTAGTGTTTGTGGGAAAAGAGAAGAAAAAGAAACAAGATTACAGATACAATACAAAATAACTTCATAAGGTGATGCACCAATAATATGTTTTGATTCCAAAATATGCATAGTAACTAAATCCTTTAAAATCTCTACCAAGTTAAAGAGCAATATGCATGATTAACAGAAATAGAATATGTAACAAATTTATATTCAAAGTCTAAACTTAAAGAACTTACAAGAAGGACTGAGAAAACATCATAAAATGCACAAAATAGAGGATTCTTTTCATTAATAGCTCAAACAAAGTACATAAGGCAAAGAATATATGTAGATCCACAATGTTTCCCTTTCTTGAAAGATAAATGTAAAGGCTAAAGACATATATCTGGTCTAAGAGAACAAATTCTCTTAGCATATATTTCCTTCTGTATATCTATATATATCCTTCATTACAAACTCCCCTATTTATAGCACAAAAATGAGGCTCTAGATTTTGGCAGTAGTTGAGACTCTCCAACCGCCCACAAAATAGAATTGGCATCAACTAGAGATATCATTAGTGGCCCATGTACTGAAGATTTCCTTGGATTCTGGGTCTCTACTTTGAGCCTTCTTGTTACAACAGACACTCTAGGTCCTACTAATATGCTAGATTCTCCCGCTCATTCCCTGCATTCCTATTGATTGACAGGCTTGTTAAATATGGTTCAAACCTTTAGTGCTTCTATCAGTGCCGTTGAGATAGGTGGCACCTCTCGTGGTCTTCAAAAAGACTCCAAAATACATACATGGTGCTCTGGTGCTCTCTAGGTGAGGCTTTTTCCAAATAGTCCCTTAATGGCATGTCATACTCACACTTGGCACTTTCTTATGCTTCCATACTTAACAAAAAGGCTTACCTTCTCTATGAGACATGGTGGGTTCTACCTATTTCAAATTGGGACATGGGGCGCCTTCACACTCCTTCATAAAGCTTTGCCAAAACCTTTCCTTCAAACATCTGCCATGCCGACACATGGTGTCATCCGCAACTTCTATTAACCTTAAAGCTTGGGTCCTACCATAGACACATGTTAGCTTATGACCCAAAATATTCAACAAAAGGGGCCCATACACAAAGACATGCGATAAGCTCCACTTGATTCATAAAAAGGACATGTGGCAAGCAGGCAGGCTTTTAAGATACCTTCACAAAAAGCTTTCCTTAAATCTCCACCATACTGACACATGCCTTAGTCTATCAAGACTCAAACATTAAAAGGAAAAATAGAAGGCATGTGGGTGTAGACATGTGTAATCTTCTTTGGGGCTCTTCAAGTGTTGTAGCTAAACTGAATGATGACACTTGGCATGTTCCCCAGATGCAGACCTAGCCACATGGTGACTCCATTCTTCTTCTGAATTTATTTGCCCTTTTGCATCTTCAAAACCCCACTGCTATGAAACATGGCATCCACATAGGTTTGAAACTTATAAAACACTAATACTTAGTTGATTTCACAATTACTTATAAATAGAAACGCTGGAAATAAAGACACAACAAAATGTAGAGTTTTAACTCTACAAGATGATCCCTTGGACCTCTCGAACGGGGGGGAACCCCTTGTGAGCCATCATCGAGGATGAATTAGCATTGGGTATTGGATATAAACATGTGACTAACACAAAATCTTTGTTGGTGAAACATTTCATCCTTTATGGGTGATTTAAAAATAATAATAGGAATATTAAATTCCACAGGATTTACCAGGTTGATGGCATCTTAATCCTAACATGGAATGGTTGAGTATTTGAGACTATTTTACAAGCCATATAACATTCATGACATGATCCGCATGATGAAATTTTGTCTCCTCCAGTACCGCTTTAGGTTTGGAGCTAATTGCAAGGAAGATTAAGTGTTTGGTGCACTAACTTGGTGTATACTGATGATTATGCCATGTGTTTGGAAGTGTGTTCTAGAATAAAAGAATGTGCTTAGGTAAAATAGGTCCTAATTATCTCTCAGATTGAACCACATTGGATTTCTACTTACTGCAAGTGATTTGGGAGCTGACCAAATAGGTCGTTATACATTTCATGTTACACATTTCATCTTGGTTGACATAGGAGAAAGTTTTTGAATCTTGTAGAGGATATAAATGTATGATCAAATTAGTTTAAGGGTGTGTGTTGAATTTTATGTGATAGTGTTGATAATATGTGAATAAAATAACCACAGAACCAGGTTTTGATAATGAAATGTGGAAAGGATCAATTTATGTAATGTGATGTTGCTACAAAAGAAATTGAGAGAGTTGTGATGACAGAGAAGAGTATTTGAATGTATTTTGATGTTGTGGAGCTTGGTATTGTGATTATGCAAAGATGAGGTAGTTGTGTAGAGTTTGGAAAGGTTAGTAAAAGGTTGAAGCAGTCAACTTTATAAAAGAATCATCTGAACAAGATAACTACTTTGTTGCAGATGTTAAAGCCTCCTTTTGTAAGATTTGTAAGTGTTGTAGCATTTTAGGGAGTTGTATCTTCCTTTTAGTTGTAGCCCATAAAATGTTAATGTAATCTTGCTTTTATTTGTGAGGCTAGATTTGGACAGTAGATCCAAGCAACTTGTTCACCATGGTTTTTCATTTCTAGGGTTTTTCATGTAAATCTAGTGTCATGGCTTTGTTCTTGTGTGTTCTCCTATTTCTCATGGTTTAATATGCTTACATTTGATTAAATACATTTGAAAGAAATTAATTTGATTAAGTATTGATTCACTCCCCTTCTCAATACTTCTATGTGTTCAACATTTGGATCCCTAAATTAGGAATCATATAAAAATGAAAAAATCAAGGGCATGACCAGATGGAGCATGGAAACTAACAGTAAAATTGTAAATATTTAGGTTCTTGCATTGGTAATCCTTATGATTCCACAAAAGACCAAAATGCATAGTCTCTTAATATCACACCACCAAGATATATATCAATCTATAAGGTTGCAAAAGATTTAATATTATTGACATTGATATATGTTTCATTATTAAGAAATTCCTATGCGAATGATAAATCTTAACAATTTTGTGTCAACATTAAACACTTTGATGAATAATTCTATAGTTTAAAATATCTAAACATATAACCAAAATTTTCATACATAAATCTTTATTTTTTTATATGCTTAATTTTTTTATAAATAATATTTTTCATAAATATCTTCACTTCTAATTTACTCTACCTACATTTCACTACTTGACTTATGTTCTTACAAAAACATATTGTCTTATTCTTTTATTTAACTGAGCTATATGATGTATGAACATTTGACGAATATTTATTTCAAAGGGTCATGTCCTATTTCAAAGGATGTTATTCACCTTTAATGAAGGTGAAAAGTTTTTAATTAAAAAAGCAAAATTTATAAGAAGCTAAAAGTAAGAACATAATCTCAAGAAAATGCCACCATGCTTCAAGCTTATGGTGAAATTAAAATTTTATGCTTTCTACCCAATGTTCATTTTTCTTTCTTTGGTCAACACTCATTTTCTTCTCAAGGATAATATATCATAGATTTTATTATAAGATGAGAGGCTAGGTCTTGGGTGGAGGGTTGCCTATATCCTCTATAGATACTTACTAGGAAGATTTCCAGCCTATTTATTCTATGACATAATAAAAGGCCATAAAGAAAGGGATATTTTGGTGTAGTCACGGTTAGGAGGGTCCTCAAAGAGAACAGTCCAGACCATGTAGCTAGAATAACACAATGAAAACAAATCAAAGGATTCAAAAAGGTGTAGATTCAGTCTTTCAATATATCACAGAATTCAAATACAATTTCACTAGCAACATGTGGGCTTACAATTAGGGCTCATAGGCTTGATTATAGAATATCAGAATATGCACTATTAAAGTATTAATGGACTAGGAAAGTAGACACTATATGGACTCATGAATGTTGTCATTGATGGCAACAAAGGTTAACCCACACATCCCTAGGACATGATGAGTCTCTACCGGAAGGCAGATTACAGAGTGTTGTGATCCAGTAAGCAAGAACAGAGCATGTGGCGAGGTCTGACAGTCAGGTCCAGATCTCTCATAGGTTGTATCTTGGTGAAGTGTAGATTTGGGGAAGTCAAGAGGAATACCTTGACTAATAGATTCCAAGGATTTAGCCTCCGGTGATAGATGAAGAAAAAGATATGAATATTTGAGTGTTGGGTTCCTGATTGGTAGTGTGGACAGAGGAAGAACTGACTGGCAGAACATCAGACATTATTCTGGATGTGTTACTGATGTTGGTAAAGGTTCTTAAGGCATAAGTTATGATTGGCTGACATGATTGATGACTTCTACAAGTATATCTTTGATCCGCATTACTTGATAAGCAAGGATTCAACCGACAGATTAGAGTTAGTGGAAAATATTGACTATTCTGGAGGCCGACTAGAAAAGTGATGAAATCACTTGTGCGGATATATATACAAGATGGATTTAGTTGTGAAAGGTGTGGTGGTTTTGGTGAAGTGTGAAGAAAAGCAGTAGAGCAAAGTGAAAGCATTAAGGCAGGTCCAGTATGTGAAAGGACAACAACATTAAGGGAGAGAAAAGATGAAGTGTAGAAGATCAGTGTACTGAGTTTAACCGGAACTAAACTCCAGCTTATGTAGATTCTCCTTATCAGTTCAAGTATTGTATTACACTCTTTATAAATTGTAGACAGTGAGTCTCTTGTAGGTAGTGGGCCTCTTGTGAGAAGTGTGCTCGGGCAGTGAGCCCTAATTGGCAAGTGCCATTTTGTAATTCTATTCTTCTAACAAAGAATATAATCTTAGGTTAATCAACCCATGCTTTTCTCCCTTAACAGGGTTTCCACATCAAAAATATTGTGTCATGTGTATTTCTATTTCATGGTTATGTTTGCTTGTTTGAATTGATGCTGCACTAATTATAAAGAAAGCTCAAAAGGCTGAAATAATTAAGATAACTGATTCACCCCCCCTCTCAGTTATCAACAATTGCTATTAGAGCCAAGTTCCTCCTAACAGAGTCTAATAGCTTGAGGAAGATCTGGGAATTCAAATGGATGTATATAATATAAGGGAGCAACTCAAGACTGCCCTTGATGATCTTGAGCAGTCAAATTCTAAAGTCAATGAATTAAAGGAAAGACTCAAACAGGCTGATGATTTCATGAAAGAACTAAGAGACAAATTAATTCTATCTATGAAAAAGAGAAAGGAGCTACTTCAGCAATTGGCAAGTCAAGGTGAAGCCAATGATACAAATGAAGATCTAAAGGAGAAAACTAAGTTATGTGAAAAGTTATCAAAAGAAATCATTATGGTAAGACATGACATGGAATCAGGAGTTATGAAGTTTACCAAAGAGATTGAAGAGAAAAGAAAAACTGAAGATGATCTAAGACAATCTCTCAAGGAGAAATCAGAAGATTGCCACAAGATGGATAGAATTATCAGACATCTTGAATCTGATCTTGAAGATGCTAAAGATAATGAAGAAAAGCTTGAGGATCAAATTATCTCTCTTAAAAGGGATCTTCAAACAACAAATGAATATAAAGAAATATTCAAGATAAGTTCTTCTCAACTTGAAGTTCTTCTTGAAAGTCAAAAGAGGGTAGATGACAAGTGTAGTTTGGTATATGAAAAAGGTGAAAGCTCCAGATCTGGTCAAAAGAATTTTGGATCAGAAAATCCAAGGAACAGGCCTAGAAGATCTCCGGTAAGGCAACCTAATGCTCAAAGATATCCATCCTTCAATGGATACTGCCACAACTATAATAACTTTGATCATAAAGCTAATTAGTGTAGAAAGAGAATGAATCAGACTAATACATCCTTCTCTAGACAGTGTTTCAACTACAAAAGGTATGGTCACAAATCTCATGAATGCAGAAATATGCAAATAAACAATTCATTCAATGGTAGATGCTTTGCATGCAATAGAATGGGTCATATGGCTAATCAATGCAGATCAAGAGGATAACAATCAAATGTGCAAACAAATGTTGTTTGCCAAATTTGCAATAGATCTGGTCATATTGCAAAATTCTATAGAAGCAAGAATTAGGACAAAAGAGGTCTGGTATATCATAATCAGAATCAAGATAAGGGAAAACAAAAAGTGAATGCGGATGAAGTTCAAAGTGAGATGAACAAGATTTGGGTGAAGAAAAGTATAGAGAATGTAGGGGATGGATCTGCACCAGACTCTGGTGCTAATGTTCCTTCCAGAAATTAAATAGTGAGCTCTGGCTCAGGGGGAGACACAAAGAAAACCTTGTTCCCCCAGCCAGTCAATTGGTGCTAGAACTAGCACAAGAAGAGTTGTGGATTAAAGGGTTCATAAGAGAAACATCCAAATAAACTATGGTTAAGATTTGGAAGATCCACAAGATGTTTAAGATCAAGATTGATCCGGTTCTTCAAGTCATCTGAATAAGGCAAACTAGAATGACTTAAGTCGAGCATTTATTGTAACTTGACATTAGGGTTTGTGAAGCAATATAAGTTTTTTTTCATTAAGTATTTGTTCATTATACATTAAAGAAGAAACGAAAAAGAGAAGCTCTGCAACAAAATTCCTTAAGCTCATCAAAGATCATTTGTAGAAGTCAATTCATCCAGAAATCAATCCGGCTAAATCTATGAAACTGAAAGGCACAAAAGGTATTCTCTATTATCAAATATCTCTCTCTAAATCTTTGAATGATGGGTACTGCAAATATTGTGAAGATCTCTGATAGGCCTCGCCCCAAATTCAAGAAATTTCCATACAAATCCTTGGAAGTAGATCCCCTAGGAGTATTTTCCAGTGTTCCGCATGGTGTGTTACATACAGAAGATATTAGGGTTTACATTCACGTGAATATTGAAGAGTTTAGGGAATCCAAACTAAGTGATATCTATCATAAACAATTGATAGATGATGCTTTTGAACTTAAACCTTAATATAAGGGCATCCAGGAGAAACATTTTGATCAGTTCATTCATTTCCCTTGCTTTGAAGAAGATGAATGGGTTTGGTATGTATTGAGTAGGATGCATGATAACTTCCTATGGCTGAACAGACCTTGCAAAATCACTAAGGAGGTAATTAGGGTAGTAACCGGCTTATACTCCTCTGGAGGGAAACCTGTCCTCAAATCTGTCAAAAACCAAATTGTAACTGAGGCCACCGGATCAAAATTTGATAAGAGGGCAATGACCATTGAAGATATCATGGACCCAGATATCAAGTTTGCATATATGATAATAAGGTATAAGATATATCATTCCAGTAGGGAGAATTCAGTGTCCAGAACTGTAGTGTATACTGCCTATGAGATGTTGAGAAAGAATGCAGAGTATGATCTCTGTGAACTTCTTCTAAGTCAATTGATGGAGAACATACAAAAGATTAGAAAGGACAAGAAGAACTCCTTTAAATATGGTGGACTGATATTGTGTTTATTTTTCTACTTCATGAATGAGCTACCCAGATCTAATGGATGGGCATGGCAAAATAACAAACCAGTAGAAATTTAAATCAAAGATTACTTGCATGAACTTGGGGATGTCAAGGCAAGGAATACAACTTTGTGGGGGTACTTTAAGAACTTCCAAAACACTATGCAAATTAGAGAAAGAATCCCAAAATCGTTGGTTGAAAAATATAAAGATACAGTGTGCTTCATGGTAGACACTGATCAATGCCTAATGGAGGTAGTAGAGCCAAGGACAGCCTGGATCATGCCTATGGGGTATGAAGTTGATGAACAAATTGTGGAGTTGCATGTTTAACACATGTTAAGTCAGCCAAAGGATCCAAAGGCAGAAAGGTTTGGAACCTTTGAAGAGCTAAGTGTAAAAGTTCATGTGGAACTCAGACAACTAGAAATAAAGAGGAAAGTGAGAAAAGAAGTTGAAGAAGTTGCCAAAGGCTTAGGCATCTCAAAGGAGGCACTCGATGCCAATAGGGAAAAGATGGAAAGGGCCAAGGAAGAGAAGAAAGAGGCAGAAAAGGGAAGTAAGGAAAGTGCTCCGGTAAAATCTTCCACCCGGACAAGATCATCAAAGAGATCTATACCTGCCACTGCTAAAAGCTCAAGGACATCAAAACCAGAAGCAAAATCATCTGGCAGAGGAGAGAAAAGAACTAAAACAAAGGCCACAAGGTCTTATGTCAGTTAGAAGGATGATGAAGAAACTGAATTAGATCAGGAGATAAAGAAAATGAAGAAGGAGAAAAAGAAAACATCTGGTGAACCCTCTACCGGTCAAGGTGAAGAAGAAAAGGCAGAAGAATTGATAGAAAAGCCCACTCTATATTTAGATGATGTCATTAAATTAGTCACTATGGATGGAAACCTTCAGCCAATGGCTGAATTCTGTGATGATTACAATGAAGCAGACCAAAGATCTTGCAGGAAGCAGCAGTTAAGTATTTGAACATATATAACAAGGATTTTATTGAAATTATATCTCTTATTCCCAAAAGCCTAGAAAAAGAGTTAGAAATAAGAAAGAATACTGCCATGGTAAAAGATCTTGAGATCCAGGAATAGATAGCCATTCAGCTATATCCTTCAATCGATTCAAAGCAAATGAACATGATCTTCAAGGATTGCAAGGATGAATTTCAGAGCAAAGCCAGAATGAATCAGCTCATGCTTGGTGAGACTGACAAGATAGCCAAGGAAACAGAAGAGATCCTCAAGAATGCCTTCAAAATATTCAATCTTCCTATTATAGAGGACTTGGGCGTTGATCCTTTGGCCACAGGTGTTGAAAAGGAATCCACTGAGGAAATGACAGAAGAACTAATGGACACCGGTGAAGATAAGGGCTTAGAATCCTCTGCTCCAAAAGAGGTGGCCCATGAACAAACGAACATCACTCCTCTAGTTTCCCCTACTGACTCTGGATCCAAAGGAGAAGAAAGAATAGAAGAGAAAGAAGCAGAGGTGAAGGAAAAAGAAGATGATAGTACCAAGGTTGTAGAAGGAGAAAAATCTCCAAGAGACAGTTCTGAGACTGCAGAAGAGAAGAAGAATTTGTCTCCGGCAAGAGACACTGTAGAAACTGTCAAAAAGTTCTTAGACAAAGAGACAATGGAAATTGATGAACCGAAAATTCTACAAGGGCCATTTAATTTTGACTCTCTTTCTCCAGTACAAACAATGAAGATAGCTTCATTTTCTAATGCAAAGGTCAAAGAAAAACTCCTAAAGTCTCACATGGAAGACTGTGAGCTTATAGCAGCCACATCTGGAGTGTTAGAAAAGATCATGCCATCTTTTCAAAAGGATCCCTCAACCTCCTCATCTGGTAGTCTCAAATCTCTGATCAATAGTATTAGTACACATTTCAATTCTCTAGAGAAATCAGCTGAGGAAAAGGTCCGGAAAGAGATTTTGGATAAAAGATTCTCTAAAGTACTAAGTCTAATATCAAATGATAGAAGAAATATGGATATAGGGATAAAGAGCTTAGAAAATGCTCTAAAAGATGGCGGGGAAATATATAAATTTTGTTTATCATGGTCCAAAGTAACATTGGACATTGAGAAGAAAGTAAAAGAACAGGAGGACAAACTGACAAATCTATCAAAGAATTTTGATCCTTTCTCATCTTCCATAATAAATCAAGAATGTCAGACTATTGTAGTCTTGAATGAAATCAAGAAGATTGAGAAGGAAAAGAAAAGCAGAATAAGCAGGTTAGGTGAACTTAGAGGGATAATTATCTCTAAGTTAGAGGCCATTCATGAGGCCATAAAAGAAGCTCAAATCATAGCCCGGACCAGTGATCCGAAAGATCTAAAAAGGGCAGATGCATTTGCATTCCTGCTAAGTGGTCATATATCAATTTTGGATAGAATGAAGTAAAGTTGGGCAGTAAAATTTGTCCAATTGAAGACAACTTTTGTAGACATTCTTTAGTATATGTGAGTATGTTATATGCGGCTAAGTATAGTTAAATTTTTGAAAATTTTGTTGTGCGGTTCCCACCCTTTTCCATTGATGTCAAAGGGGGAGTGAGGAGCAATGAAAAATGAGGAATCCAACTAAGGGGGAGCTCCAAAAAATGTATATAAAAATAGAGCATTAGCCAAGGGGGAGAATAGTGTAAACACTTAGTCATTTTTCACTAAGTGTTGCCATCAATGCCAAAGGGGGAGATTGTTGGCAAGAGACACTATATGGACTCATGAATGTTGTCATTGATGGAAACAAAGGTTAACCCACACATCCACAGGACATGATGAGCCTGTATCAGAAGGCAGATTGCAGAGTGTTGTGATCCGGTAAGCAAGAATAGAGCATGTGGTGAGGTCTGACAGTCAGGTCTGGATCTCTTAGAGGATGTATCTTGATGAAGTACGGATTTGGGGAAGTCAAGAGGACTACCTTGACTAATAGATTCCAAAGATTTAGCCTCCAGTTATAGATGAAGTAAAAGATATGAATACTTGAGTGTCAGGTTCCTTATTGGCAGTGTGGATAGAGGAAGAACTGACTGGCAGAACATCAAACATTATTCCGGATGTGTTATTGATGTTGGTAAAGGTTCTTAAGGCATAAGTTATGATTGGCTAACATGATTGATGACTTCTACAAGTATATCCTTGATCAGCATTACTTGGTAAGCAAGGATTCAGTCGACAGATTAAAGTTAGTGGAAAATATTGACTATTCTGGATGCTGACTAGAAAAGTGATGAAATCACTTGTGCAGATATATATACAAGATGGATTTAGTTGTAAAAGGTGTCATGTTTTTGGTGAAGTGTGAAGAAAAGTAGTAGAGTAGAGTGAAAGCATTAAGGCAGGTTCAATATGTGAAAGGACAGCAGCAATGAGGGAGAGAAAGGATGAAGTGCAACAGATCAGTGTACTAAGTTTAACTGGAACTGAACTCCAGCATATGTAGATTCTCCTTATCAGTTCAAGTATTGTATTATACTCTTTATAAATTGTATACAGTGAGTCTCTTGTAGGTAGTGGGCATCTTGTGAGCAGTGTGCTCAGGCAGTGAGCCCTAATTGGCAAGTGCCATTTTTTAATTCTATTCTTCTAACAGAGAATACAATCTTGGGTTAATCACCTTGTGGTTTTCTCCTTTAACAGGGTTTCCACATCAAAAATATTGTGTCATGTGTATTTCCATTTCATGGTTATGTTTGCTTGTTTGAATTAATGTTGCACTAATTATAAAGAAAGCTCAGAAAGCTGAAATAATTAAGATAACTGATTCACCCCCCTCTCAGTTATCAACAGAATCTTCTTCTGATTTACATTTCCACTTCACAAGGTATTCTTTGTATTGTCTTCCTCTAGTGTTGCATCCAACTCTTCTCTCCAAGATGTCCTTAATCTATTCCAGTGCTTGTTGTGGTAATTGCTTCTTCAAGTCTTCTTCAATGTTGTCATTCAACTCTGCTTCATTATACTGATATAGGTCTGTAATGTTGAAAATAGGTGATATGCCCAATGTCTCTAGTAACTCCACTTCATATGCATTTCCTAAATCAAACTTTTGGAGTATCCTACAAGGTCCAAAGTTCTTCATCTTTAACTTGCTATATGTCCCAACTGGAAATCATTCTTTTCTCAGGTATACCATCATGTCATCTCCCACTACAAATTCTTTGTGTCTTCTTTTCTCATCTATTTGTTCTTTATACTTGCTATCCATCTCCTCCAAATGCTTCTTCACTTGATTATACACTACCTCCATATGTTATGCAAATTCTTCTACTTCTACACTTCTCTTTCCCTCCATACTAATATCTCTCAACTCTATCACTCCTCTATGGTTTATTCTAGTAACTATCTCAAAAGGTGTTCTTCTTGTACTCCTATTTATTGAATTATTGTACGCAAACTCTACTTGTGAAAAAATCAAATCCCAACTTCCTGTCTTCTCTCTAACCAAACATCTCAACAAGTTTCCCCAACTCTTGTTCACTACCTCTATCCATCCATCAGTCTGTGGATGAAATGTTGAACTAAACTTCAAATCTATCTTCATCTTCTTCCAAAGTGTCTTCCAAAAGTATCCAAGAAATCCTGTATCTCTGTCTAAAATTGTGCTCTTAGGTAATCCATGCAATCTCACAATCTCCTTGAAAAATAGGTCAGCTACATGCACTGCATCAGTTATCTTCTTACAAGGTATGAAATGTGCCATCTTTGAAAATATGTCCACCACTACAAATATTGAATCATTTCTTCTTTGTGTTTTAGGAAATCCCATTACAAAATCCATACTTATGTCTTCCCAAGGTCTCTCTAGTACTGTTAGAGGTTTATACAATCTAGTGTTTTAACTACTTCCTTTTACGACTTGACAAACTCTACAACTTTGCACAATTTTCCTAACATACTTATGTATTTGAGGCCAAAACTAATTTTCGCTTACCAAATCTATTGTCTTATCAATACCAAAATGTCCTACTAATCCACCATTGTGCTTTTCTTTGATCAAATTATCTCTCATTGAGCGTCTAGGTGTGCATAAATGATTTCCTTTGAACAACATATCTTCCTAAATGAAATAATCCAACCACTTACTCCTATTTGTCACAATAGGTTCCTTACATGCTTTCCAAGGTTCTACAAAATCAAGATCTTCCTCATACCTGTTCTTCAACTCATCAAATCCCAACACTTCAACTCTCATTTCTGTCAACAAGTTTCTTCTCCTACTTAATGCATCTGCAACCTTGTTTGAATTTCCACTCCTATGCTTCAACACAAATGTATAACTTGGCATGAACTCTACCCATCTCATATGTCTCTGATTTAACTTACCTTGACTATTCAAATATTGCAAAGCTTTATGATTTGTATACAACACAAAATCCTTAGATAACAAGTAATGTCTCCACTTCTTCAAGGTTTGAATTATGGCATAGAACTCTTGATAATAAACTAAATATCTTCTCATTGCATCATTCAACTTCTCACTGAAATATACTATAGGTCTACCTTCTTGACTTAATACTACTCCTATTGCATTCCCACTCGCATCACATTCTACTTGAAATACCTTATTGAAATCTGGTAATGCCAACAAAGGTGGCTCTGTCACATTCTATTTCAACAACTCAAAACTTTTCTCTACTCCTTATATCCACTTAAAGTCTTTCATGTCACCTCTCATTGTCTCTGTCATAGAGTTGCAAACTAAACTAAAATTTTTTATGAACTTTCAGTAGAAACTAGCCAATCCATGAAATGATCTGACTTCTCCAATGCTCTCTAGTATAGGTCGCTCAACAATTTCTCTTACTTTCTTAGGGTCCATCTTCAATCCTTCTTCAGAAATCACAAATCCCATGTATACCAACTCCTCCTTCATGAAACTATACTTCTTAATGTTTATCAGCAATTTCTCCTCTCTTAGTCTCTGCAATACTTGTCTCAAGTGCTACAAATGTTTCTCTTTTGTCTTACTGAAAATCATAATGTCATCCAAATATACAATAACAAACTTACCCAAGAATTTCTTCAAAACTTCATTCATGAATCTCATGAAAGTACTTGGTGCATTTGTCAAATCCAAAAGGCATCACTAACAACTCATTCAATCCTTCATTTGTCTTGAAAGAAGCCTTCCATTTGTTTCCTTGTCTAATTCTGATATGATGGTATCCACTCTTCAAATCTATCTTTGTGAAATATTTTTCTCCACTTAAAAAATCCATGATATCATCCATCCTAGGTAAAGGAAATATACACTTAGCTGTGATCTTGTTGATTGCTCTAGAGTTTGTACACATTCTCCATTCTCATCCTTCTTTGGTGCTAACACTACAGGTACTGTACAAGGACTCAAACTTTCTCTGATCAAACATTTCCTCAACAATTCTTTTATCTATCTATTCAATTCTTCATTCTTTGTTAGTTTCATTCTGTGTGCTTCTTTATTAGGAAAATTAGCTCTAGGTATGAGATCCATGTGATGACTGATACTTCTGATTGCTGGTAATCCTTCAAGTACATTGTCTGATATGACGTCTTCATACTTTGTCAGCAATTCAATTATCTCCTCCAGTTTTGATTCTTCAATCTCCTTCAATGTTTGAGTATTCTTAGGAATCAAAGCATAACACATATTCTCATGTCTCAAACCATCTAGAAATTTTCTTTCATCTACCAAATAGATTCTAGCATTTCCACATACTTCACTCTTAGGGTCATCTTCCAAAGGAATCAAGGTAATTCTCTTTCCATTTGATTTTATAGTGTATGTATTCTTTCTCCCATCATGTATATCTTTCCTATCATACTACCAGGGTCTACCCAACAAGATATGACATACATCCATAGGCATAATATCACTCAAGACTTCATCATGATAAGATCTAATATGAAATTTCATCAAACATTGTTCACTCACCAGTACCTTATGATCATCATGAATCCATGCTATCTTATAGGGCTTCAAGTGTTTCAATATTTCCAACATTAGCTTAGTCACCATCTCCATTGAAACTAGGTTATCAGAACTCCCACTATCAATTACAACTTTACAACATTTACCTCCTGATTTGCATCTGGTTCTGAACAAGCTTTTCCTCTGTGGTGGTTCCTCATTTGTCTCTACTTGAAATAGTGCTCTCCTCATCACAAGTGATTCTCCTTTCCCAAGTTTACCAAATGAATTAGGTGATCCAATAGGTTCTTCTTCCACATAGGCTACTCTTCCACTATTCTCTTTCCTCTTACTTGTACTCCCCTGATTACATTCAAATACTCTATGTCCTTCACCTCCACACTTAAAACAAGTTCCTCTAAATTCTCTCCTATCAAGTCATCTTCCTTCTCTTCTGTATCTTTGACTCCGATATGGACTAGGGTTTCCTCTATGGTAGAAATTTCTATCATCTCTCCGATATACATTGTTATCTTTGTCCTCCTTCTTCAATGTGTTCTCTTCTCTATTTTGCTCTGTATATGATCTTTCTCCTCTAGAAAATTTTCTCCCTCTCTGAAATTTACCTCCTCTACTTCTCTGTATCTGATCATGCCTCTTATTCAACTTCTCTTCAACTTTCATGGCAAATTGGTATGCTTCTTCCTGTGTTGCCATCCTCACCAAACTTAGTTCTTCTTGAATTTTTAATCTCAACCCATTGATGTATCTATCAACTTTCTCTTTGCTCACTTCACTATGTCTTGTCCTTATGATCATCTTATGAAATTCTTCAGTGTACTCCATAGATTTCTTCTTTCATCTCAGGTTCTACAATCTCTTCAATAGATCCAACTCATAGTCAACAGGTACAAACTGATTCTTCAATTTTGTCACCATCTGATCCCATTTTGTAATCTTTTCTTTCCCTTTTCTATTTCTATCCAACTAAACTTCTTTATGCCCTATAGCAACATGTCCTTTCAACTTTGTCTTTGCAAATTTCACCTTCTCCAGATCTTCAACTTCTTCATATTCAAAGTATTCTTCCATGTCATTTATCGAGTCAATCAATTCTTCAGGGTTCAAATTGTCAGTGTAGTTTGGTACATCAACTCTAGGTCTATTTCTAATCTTTGAAATAGCTTGCAATATCTTGACTTGATTTGAATGTTCTTCGTCATCACCTCCTAGGGTTTCACCAATTTGATCAACATATTGAAATTCTTCTTCATCATCACTTTCAACATTAGGTCTAGCTGTCAATCCTCTTCTCCTATCTTCCTCAACAACATCCAATCAAATTCTCATTATTTTCATCATTTTCATCATCTCATCAATCCTACAAGCCATTTTTATAGCAATAGGGACTCTCCTCGGTGGCATCTTCCTAGAATCAAGTGCAAATTGCCTCAAGTTTGGTGATCGGGCTACAAGGTGACAACTACCTCACTTTCGGTGATCGTTGTGACACAAGTAACCTCCCTTAGCTCAGTGATCTATTCACAGCAAGATCTGATAGAATTCCTTTGCTAACATCACTCAATTCACTCCCAAAGATTCAAACTTTCACTCTGATACAACTTGGTGTAGTCACGGTTAGGAGGGTCCTCAAAGAGAACAGTCTAGACTATGTAGCTAGAGTAGCACAATGGAAACAACTTATAGGATTCAAGAAAGTGCATATTCAGCCTTTCAATATATCATAGAATTCAAATACAATTTGGCCCACAACATGTAGGCTTACAATTAGGGCTCACATTCCTGATTACAAAATATCAGAATATGCACAAGATATAGCTTTGAAGTTCCTTTTACGAAAAAGCCAAAACTATTAACTTTCTAAATTATACTAACTGCTTTCCTAGGCATCTATTACATCATTTTATATCATCTCTAGAATATAATATTTCTCCACACTAGCCAAGGAAGATCACAAACTCCAATGAAGAGTTGTAGCATGTGCACACAGATAGGTCAGACCTAAATGAATAGAACTCCTCTGAAAATAAATGGAATGATGTACGTATTTCAGTGAAGGTTGGCCACAAACCAAACAGCCTTGAATGATGTGCCATTAAGCTTCGAAGGTTGTGAAATGCTTTGTAGGTCTTCTCCTTGAGTTGATTGTCTGAGACTATTAGGATGCTCTGTTCTAAGAAAACAGTCGATCTTCTTATAATGATATCTTTCCGGTACTTGATCCAAATGCTCTGGCAATTGGATATGATGTAGATGAATGAATCTAGGTGCTAAGTCTAGCTCTACAAGATCTGAAATGCAACTAGGGTAGAATGCAGACCAAAATATAGAAACTGCTACTAACTGAACTGCCTGGACTGAACTAGAAAATGAAAAGAAACAAAATGAAATGCAAATGTTTTAGGTTGATGCAAGATTTGTCTTGAACTAGGGATTGTCCTACATCAAATTTCCATTGAAGTTTCAAAATGCCTTAATCCAAGGGTGGGGAAGATGAACATAGTGCACCACTTTATTCTAGTACCAAACAAAAGCATAGTTACATATGAGGAATTTCAGCATTTGCAATCATAATCATTGAAGATTCAACAAACTACCTAAGTATTATATACAATTCCTATCTATGAATAGGATTGTACATGATTTTTATATTTCTTTGTATCATCCTCAGGCTCTTATATCATTCACATTGTATCTTTCTCAAAAGATTTTGTGGTTATTATTTTCTCTTCTCTCATTTAATATTCACTTATTTATTGCACCCTTGTAAGATGGTGCTAACATCTTCATCTTCTTTTTTACAATGGTTGGCTACCATTTTTTGAGACTAGAGTTTGGTTCTTTCTTATGTTATTCTAGTAAATTCTTGAAATAGACTTGAACTTATTTTGTTGGATGTTGTAAACTTTAGTGATAATCATATTAACTCTAATCAATTTAAATTATTTCTCAAAATCATTTTGTAGTTTTCTAAGGTTTTACACCAATGAATTGACATTCCTCATAAGAATACTCAAATATTACTACAGCTAATGATATGCATTTTCTTGTCTAATGGATGTTTAAATTTGCATGCACATTCTATAGTGTTTAATAGGATATTTTTTCTCATCACTAATAAACATGAACTCCATCTACCTCTTTTAGCTAGGGCTCATAGGATTAGCAATCAATTTTAGACTTTCTTGTTCCTTTGTATGGGTTACTAGATTGTTTATTTCCTATGTGTGTGTCATGAACATTTCTATTCTCTCTTAGCACTTTCCAATATGCATTGACCTTTAAACTTTGCTTCTATCAAGAAACATGATCTCTAAATGTTCTCAAACTCCATTTTAATCATTGATTAGTTAGCATGCCTCATATTATCCATATATGAATTTCTCTTTTCACCCATGATGAAACTATAAAGTTCTATATAAAAAAGGGGCACTTCATTTTGTCAAGGGGGATTATTGTTAATCCTTGATTCCTTTTGAAGTCTTTTTAAAATAGATTAATGAGTAAATTCTATATCTTCTTGATTAAGAATGAGTAGTTGTACATATTAATCTCTAGTCACTTGTTCATCATGGATGACAAACTACAAGTTCCTAGATTTACCTCTCTCCAATTCAAGTTTTCAATTTAGGATTGAGGTTGATGCTTTGGTGTTAGATTATTGGTTTCCTCTTATAGCTTTCATTTTGCTTTCTTTGCTCCATTAGTTATATTGATTCTTTACTTTAATGGTGTCTCCTTTATTTGTATGTAAATTCATTAACTCCTTTTCTGACATTAGTCATCTAATTATTTGTCTTCATTCTATGGTGCCTCTCCTTATACATATGAAAATTATTTATCATTCTAATTCCTGATCTGTTCTACCATAGAGATCTTGAATAAAGTTAAAATCCGTTGACAAGTGATTGGGTAGATGGCACTTTAGCTAATCAATATTCAACTAGATGGTCTCTCTAAATAGTTGGTTTTTCTTACACTCATGTCTTCTATGCACTCTCATATTGATATATCCCAAAGAAATTTGTAAATTCCTTGGTTAATGTCTCCTATCTTTCCTCATTGTCTTTGATTGGCTCTCAAGTTTGTTAGTTCATTATATCTCAATGCATATATCCATTTTAGTGTGTCATTATTAATGTTTTTATCAACAAAATTTATAGTTGAGATGACCTTATACAAACAATATCATCAAAAGTCTTATAAAAATAAAGGATCAAACAACAATCATGAAAGAAATAATAGACCAAGTATTTGTTTAATGTAAGTTACATAGTGGGCCCGTAACCCATAGGTCCTAGGATCATTTTCACATATTAAACTTTGGAAAATATGGTGTTGTTTAGGTGAAATTAAACAATGCTTTTACAAGATATGAAACCAAAATGATTATCTTAACATATATAATGAGGACATACATCATAATTTACAAGAGGAGAGCCAATCCCAAACTCAATTCATTCTTAGATTAAATAAAACCTTTTTGTGATATGCAAGTTCCTTAAGAAGTTATTTGGAAAAGAGCTAGTTTATGTAATGTTTAACTCTTCAACATGTTTTATATTTTATAGAAAATTTTGATGAATTTTCTTATGTTGTCTAACTTCTAGAAACACATCAAGGTTATTAAAATTCATACCAGGAATAAAATTTTTGAGCTCATTGTTGTGAGTAAAAATATAATCATATTACACATCCTAGGCACGTGAATATTTAATCGAAATTCCTATGAGCTTACTATATAAGATTAAAATATAACACCAAGGAAAGGCACAAGATGAAAAAAATCTATGATCATAGCTACTATAATTTAAAGACTCCAAGGGCATAGAAATGCTGGTAATCCATCTTCTAAAATATTGAGCTTTTAATCATTGTTTTGGGATTTGGGTTTGGAAAATCAATGAAAAGACCTTGAATTGTGTCTTTAAGTATTTTAGGAAGTCATAATTAGATGGTTGTGAGATCAATCAGGATGGAAAAAATGAAGAAAGATATTCAATTAACCTAATTACTTAAAGGGAATATTAGACCTAGTGTTTCTCTATGAAGTACTTTACGATGGTAATAGTTGTTGATGTTTTGTTGCTTAAGTTTCCTTGTAAGATTGTTTTGTAGCATATTTGTTTATTGTACTTTGTTATTGGACATGATCAACCTAATAAACTTGTACATATTTTGTATAGGACTGAGATCCAAGTTAGGTATTATAAACACCCTGTTGATAGTAAACATTTGAATCCTTGTTAGATTTAAACTTGTCCCAAATCTCTATTTGAGTGCTTAGGAAATTATATAAACATTGATCTATTTGTTTCTATTCAATTGTATTTAGTATATGAAAAGAGGATATTCATGTAGTCTAGAATGCATGTCTATCATTTTTTAATGTATTTTGAGTATATGGTACTCAATGATGAGTGACTACACAGTATGGGATATGCATGTCATTCATTAGGTAAGTACTATGTGATTACATGATAATACTTTTAAATATTAAAGTGACACCTAATAGATTTAAATATTTGTATTAAAGATAAGGTTACACATTAATGACCAAATTTAAAAGATTATTTGATAGGAAATTTATTGTATACACTTGTATTAGCTTCTCAAGTATAAATTTATGATCTATTTCATGTGAAAATATATTTATAGTTCTAATCATGTTAATTATTAACAAAGTATTTCCGTGGGATTTAATTGTAATTTCAATTAGAGAAGAAGAGTTATTGGAAAGATCTAAAATTTGAGAAATATGATTATAAATGTAGACTAATTGTGACACTGATAATGTTACATCCACACTTACTTAACTAATTTTTTTTTCTAAAATATGTTGTAGATTAGACTTGAGCTATTGAGGATAGTAGTTGATTCAATATGTTGTATTTTTATGTCTTTTTCCTAGTCTCAGACAAATGTTATGTGACTTTTTCTCGAAAATAGAAAATAAATGATATTATGATCATTTAGTTAAAATGGTGATAAATAAAGAATAATCATGAAAAACCCCTTTTAAAAGGGAGGAGTTATTATGTTTATTAAACCATTATTAATGACAACCTTTTTGAAAAGGTGTGATGGTCTAGAAATCACCCCTTAAAAGGTTATATAAGGCATTTGTGTGAGACTTGGAATAGGCATGGAGAACACAGAAGGAAGATGTAAGTGATTTGGTGGGCTATGTGCATTACAATAATGGGCACATGGGATATGTCAAACCCTAGGAGAAGGGGCACACAATGTGTGTCTAACTCAAGGTTGTTGATAACTGAGAGGGGGGGGGGTGAATCAGTTATCCTAATTATTTCCTTTATTGAACTTTCCCTTTAATTGATGCAGCATAAAATCAAACATAAAACATTAACCATAAAACAAGAAACACATGACACAGTATTTTTGACGTGGAAACCCTGTTAAGGGAGAAAACCACGGGGTGATTAACCCAAAATTATTCTCTGTTAGAAGAATAGGAAATTACAAAGATGGCACTTGCCAATTAGGGCTCACTGCCCGAGCACACTGCTCACAAGAGGCCCACTGCCTACAAGAAGACACACTGTCTACAAAGTGATGAGAATCACAGTCTTGAACTGATTGGAAGCATCTGCATATGTTGGAGTTCAGTTCCGGTTAGGCTCAGTACACTGATCTGCTGCACTTCATCTTTCCTCTGTTCTTTATTCTGCTATCTTTCACATACCGGATCCTTTTTGCTACCTCTGCTCTTTATCTAGACTTATTCGCATATCTCTCCACAACAACTACCCTTTCACAACTAAATCCATCCTCTATATATATCCGCACAAGTAATTTCATCACCTTTCTAGTCAGCATCCGGAACAGTCTAGTTTCTTATAAACTTTCATTCTGTCGGCTGAATCCTTCCTCACCAAGCAATGCGGATCAAGCATATACTTGTAGATATCATTAATCATGTCGGCCAAACATGATTCATGCCTTCACAACTTCTATCATCAGCAGTAACCCATCCGGAAAGCAGTCTGATACTCTGCCAGTCAGTTCTTCCTCTGTTTTCACTGTCTCTCAGGAATCCGGTACTCAACCATTCATATCTTTTTCTTTGTTCATCACCGGAGGCTAAATCCTTGGAATATACCACTCAGGGTAGTCCTCTTGACTTTCCCAAATCTGCACTGCACCAAGACACTTCTTCTGAGAGATCCGGACCAATCTGTCGGACCTTGCCACATGCTCTGTTCTTCTTCACCGGACCACAACATTCTTTATTCTGACTTCCGGTAGAGACACATTATGACTTGCGGATATGTGGGATGACCTTTGTTGCCATCAATGACAACAACCATGAATCCATATAGTGTCTCTTGCCAACAAAGGTACAATGCACACTCAAGATTGTCCTGGCTAGAGCTTGTGTGTTTTCTGAAAAGGAGCAGGATGCTTGGGAAACATGCGTGTTTTCTAAAAAAGAGTTGAATGGTGGGAAACATAGATGAATGCTTGGGAAGCATCTGTGCTTGAACTCAAAAAGAACATGATTGGTTCTGAATTAGAACTAGTACCTCCTAGAATGTGCCATAGCTATGAGGGCCAAGACAACTAAAATTGTCCTAGGGAGAGAGTAACCAATCCAAGTGCTCAGTGATTCAGATAAGTACTAAATGTATTAATAAATAAGTTTATATTTGATATATGTGTTTTGATGTTAATGTGATTATGTGATTATGTTATTTAGTTTGTCATGTTAATGATTTACTTTAGAGTTGTTATTAAATTATCACATGTTGAAATTTATCTTTGTTATTTACACATCATTTAACATGCTATATTATTTTAGTTATATTTAAATCTGCTGCAATTAATTAAATAACTTTGGGGAAAATTAGTGTTACAGTACTACTAACCACTATGTGTATCACAAATAGGTGAATGATCATATTTTAGTTATTATTTTATGTGTTAATAATATGCTTATCATTGGAAATAGTAAGAATTTAATTAAAGAAATCATAGTTCAATTGTATATTAAGTTTGTAATGAAGGACTAATGTGCTACTAGATTTATACTTTGTATGTGAATTCATAGGGATAGGGCTAATAGGAAATTATAGATAAACTATACAAAATATATTGAGACTATTTTGTAGTGGTTTGGCATGCATGATAGTGAACTATTAATTATACCCCTACTAATTGGTTTAAAGTTAAGTTTAGAACAATGTACTAAATCTATAAAGGTTTTAGAAGACATATACCATTGTAGTAGGAAGAATTATGTATGAAATGGTCTATACAAGACTAGACATTTACCAAGTTGTAGGAGTTCTAAGTAGGTACATGGCTGAGATAGGAATGGAAAATTGGACACAAGTAAAGAGAGTATTTAGACAGTTTAGAGTCCATATGATATCATAGGAGGAATTTTTATGTATGCAATGGTCTCTACACAACCAAACATTACCAAACAAGTTGGAGGTCTAAGTAGGTTCATGGCTAATCTGGGAAAGGAAAATTGGACACAATTAAAGAGAGTGTTCAAATACTTAATAGTAACCTTATATTAACTTTTGTCTTATCATGGTACTAATGGATTTGGAAAAGTGTTAAAGATATAGGGATTTATAGAATTTGGTTATGTTGGGGTATCCCATTTATATGGATGGGGTTGGGTGGAATATAGCACTCTCTCAACTAGTAAATATTAAGTGGGAGAACATTGGAACTAGGGTGTGTAATTCATTTTTGGAAAGTTCTTGAACAAATTTTATCTATAGATGAGTAGAATAACATTAATTATCTATGTGGTAGGTTGTAATGAGTCCCAGGTATTGTAGTGTGGTATGAGGGCTTGTATTTTTCCATTAGTCCTATATTCATAGTTGAAAGTCATATGGAGGAGATCTCAAAACTACATAATTGTAGGTATGTCAATATGTGTATGATAGTGCAAGTGTACTTGTGGAACTATTGGAATATATGTAGCGATAGTCAAGGGCATGGTGATGTTTTTGTAGATGCCTAGAGGTACTACAAGTAGCTATGTTTCATTAGAAGTTTATCTTTACTATCGTAAGACATTAAATCTCCCACCTACTTGTGCCCAAACAATTAGCACATCTACTTTGTTCATGGTATTTTTTATTTTAAAAATCCATGAGAACTTAAGAAATTATCAATCCACCACAAAACCTTTAAATGTGCCATTAAAATACAAATAATCTCACTAAATGAGCACATACAAACCCATCATGTATCTACCACCTAGACACACATGGCACCTCATCATTCACCTAAGCATGCACGTAAACCATTATGATGATATTACTAATTGGTCCAAATGACCAACATAAATGATTGATCTCACCACATGTCAATCAAATATCATCATATTTACTTGCACCCTAAAAACATCAAGTACACACTTAAGTGGGCCCATAATATAACCAACACACACCTACAACAACTAATGGTATGATCTCATTCTATATCTTCCTCTTTGATCTTTGTTCATGATAAATCTAAATACTAGCATATTTATATTTTAAAAAATATATCTAAAGTATGCTAAGAGATATCTTTCTCGAGGCAACTATTCCACTTATATGTGGTAAATTGATTAAAACCTAGGTGCCTCAAGAAGGGTATCTCTCAGTGTACTTTAGATATATTTTGTAAAATATAAATATGCCAATGGCATGCAAATCTGTAACTGTAATCATAACCATAACACTAACCCTAACCCTAAATCTGACCCTAATTCTAACCCAAACCTAATTTACCTTACCCTAACCCTAATTCTAATTCTAAATCTAACCATAATTATAACCCTAATTCTATCCCTAACACTCAACCTAGTACTAACTCAATTCTAATACTAACCCTAATTTTAACCCTAATGCTTATCCCAATACAAAATCTAATTCTAACCCCAACCCTAACCCTATTTATTGTCCTAATCCTAATTGTAGCTAAAACCCTAACCCTAATACTAATTATAACCTTAATTCTAACCCTAACCCTAAACCTAACCTAATCCTAACCCTGAACCCACCCATAATTCTAACCCTAACATAAATTTAATTCTATATGTAATCCTAAATCTAACCTTAACCCTTACCTAAATACTAATGCTAATTCTAACCCTAACCCTAACCTTATGCTAATTCTAACCCCAAACCTAATTCCACCACTAACCTTAACGCAGATTCTAATTAACCCTAATTCTAACCCTATTCCTAATTCCAGCTATAATTCTAACTCTAATTCTATTCCTAACTCTAATACTAAGGATAACCTTAATTCTAACATGAATCTTAACCCTAATTCTAACCCTAAGAAAATTCTAACGCTAATTCTAACCTTAACCCTAACCCTCAATCTAATATAATTATAACCAGGTAATTGTAACCCTAATTGTAACATAATTGTAACCCTAATTATGACTGAAACATAATTCTAACCGAACCCTAATTTTAATTGTAATTTTAACCCTAGTTCTAGATAACCTTAACCCTAGCCATGATTCTAACCTTAACACACAACCATATACGAACCCTAATTGTAACACTAAACCTAACCCTACTACTAGAACTATAACCATTTAACACTAATTGTAACCATAATTACATCCCTAATCCTAACCCTAATTCTAACTTAATTACTAATATAGGTTATATATTACTAATAAAATTAATAATACTATATATGCATTGATTTTTATTTATATTGTTTTCAAAAGTGGTTGTAGTAGTTATTATAAAGACCCGTGAAAAATATAATTAATTAATTCCTATCTAATATATTTTATCTTTCTTTCATATCAATTCTTATATAATCAATTGTATCCCTAACCCTAATGATAATTCTAACTATAATTCTAATCCAACCATAATTTTACTTACCCTAACCCTAATTATAATTATAACTCCAACCATAATTGTAATCCTAATTCTAACCCTAACACTCAAGCCAATACTAACTCTAATTCTAACCCTAACCCTAATTTCATCCCTAACACTCAACGCAATACAAACTCTAAATCTATTCCCAACCTTAACCCTAATTATAGGCCTAACACTAATTAATACCTTAATTATAACCCTAAACCCAACCCTAATCCTAACCGTGATTCTAACCCAATCTTAACCCTAATTCTCACTCTAACCCTACTTTTCTCTCTCACCCTACATCCCCCGACCACTTTTGTCTCTACAGTTTGAGAGTTCCCCTCTCTCTCTAACACTTTAATGTTATCTTCAATTAGGAATTAGGGTAAAGAGGAGCATACAAATAATGATAGACAAATATTTTGTTGCATATAAATTTAAAATCTATATTTATTTATGTTAGTGTATATATTCCATTTATCATAGACTATAGGTTGTAAGCCTAGCTTAGGCACCCTTTATGTATTCTTGACACATGCCTCTTTGAGGTGTCATTTTTTTGGGTGACTCATCCTTTACTCATTCAAGGTTGTTTAACAACTTAGAAGAGTTGTCAACAAGTTTGGAAGCACCTAGCCACCTTGCGCTAGTTTTGTGGAGCTAACTCGACACATATAGTTGAGTGTTGAAGTCAACATCTAAGTTGACTCAACCTCTCTAACCTATATGCACACCTTCTTGTTCATCATCAAACACTTCAATTTGGTAAGTGCATTCATCTCATTGAACTTGGCTCAATTCTACATAGTATCAGAGCTAATCTGAAATCCTTTGTTGATTCATTGAAGTCCATGGTCAAGGAATATTTTGCTGGTTCGTTTGGCGTTGCTCTATATGAAGGGATTCAAAAGACATAAAGTGGAAGGATGGTGTGACAACTTGAGGAGTGTTTTGAATGGCTTGCAGAGCTAACTCCGCTCCAGAAGACTGCTCATAGTTTTGTTTTGTCTTGAATAACCAACCTGGCTTCTGACCTTGTGTGGAGACTAGAGGGGTGCTACAATTGAAGGGTGGAGAAATGCTTTATACCCATCACACTCCAGGAAGGCGACAGGGCATACCCCGTGCATGGAAAAGAACTAAATGCCAGGGAATACCTCGCGAAGAGCAAGCATGAGGTGGCAGGGCATACCTCGCGCACAGGAAGGCATCAAATGCCACAGGCAGGCTCTTAGCCCGCGCATAGAGAGGTGTTGAATGTAAGAGAAGGTTGAAGCACGTGAGAATCCAGACAAGGCCATCGCATCCAAAGCCACATAAGGTCGACGGTTTTCTTTGGAGGACAGGGCTTGAATCTACCCTGCATAGAGACTCGAGAAACCAGCAGAAATGTGACAAATTGAGTCCCGAATGCATCCTCTGCACACAATGTATTACGGCATGAAGTCTTTCACATGACCCTGCATACAAGTGGGCCTGCTTTCTCTAGATTAAATGGCTCTTTGAATGGCTCGAATGGGTTTTCCCACCCCCTGCGCACATCAGAAGGGTCTCACACCCCTTCGAGGTCCCTGCACATAACTGACAGCCTGCATCTTTCCGATATAGCACCTGTCAGATCGACACCCTCATAGAGGGATTTGGGACGTAAAGTGCCTCTGGCGTCCGGTTTTGACATCACCCCTACTACATTTTCCCCTAATTTTTCCTTAAACAATTTTTTGGGCATGGGATGTTGCACCCTAACCCTAATTTGCCCTAACTTGTGATAGGCATTAGATATTTTGCCTTATTTTTATTTTTTTGCAAAGGCATTCTACATTATGCTTTTCTCGTATTAAAATAAACAAGGTAAAATATTTAAAGCTCAAATATTAAAAGAGGGCTCCTAGGGTTGCACGAGGGTTTCTCTAGAAATCCCCATTGTGCTTCCCGCTTGGGGCCTCTCTCCTTGCTACGAAATCTTTCAGCTTCTTTGTCTTCTTGATTGATAGATTTGTAGTCTTCCCTGGATGATTGTAATTGGCATTGTGTCTGTTTTATTTTGTTTTTGTTTTAATTCTTTAATTTTTTAAAAGTTTAAAGTTTAAATCCCTGGTCTGGTAGTTTCCCGCTCATCCCGTTGCGTTATCTGGAGTCATCCCAGAGGGTTAGTGGATGGAAGTCGGCGTGGGGAGTACAGTGTATGATAAGGCATTAAATTTGAATTAAGACTCATTTCTGCCTGTGGAAGGCAACTCGGGCAAACAAGACCAACAAGGGAAGGGGAGTTTAAAATCCTTCAAGGAAGTAGTTAATGCAGATGATGCCCAGGCCATTCCCAAAGATGCAGTCTTCACAATCATGGATGGTGTCGGAGGACTCGGTCCAAGCACCAAAGAAGGTGATGAAGGATGTAGACCTCTAGAATGAAGGCAAGGTGAGCCTCTTTCTGTGCCAAGAAAGATTTCTTTAAAACCTAACAATGAACTGGAAAAAGCAATGAAAAAGGAAGAGTCAAGATTAATGAATATTGCAGTTTTCTTTACTTATGTTAATGTAGAAAAATTGCCATTGAGGAAAATCTTTAACAATTGGTTGATAACAGTTTGGGCAAAAAAGCTACGTATTCATTATTCATTATGTAGAATGATACAACCAGGAATCTTTGTAATCTTCTTTAAATCACATGCTATGAAAAAAGGGTAATTGAGATAGATTATTGGAATATATGATTGACTCTTTTCAAGGCTTTGCCCTGGAAGCCAGATACACCACACAAAGAAATAAGGTTTTGTTCAGTTCCAAGGTGGATTCTATTAAAGGATGTCCTAGTCCCATTTTGGAATTTTTTGCCTCAGGTCTTTGAACCTTTTGGAAAAATACTAAAAATTGATGAAACAAAGACCACCCTTCCCCATCTCGATGCAAGAATGTTGTTCTCATTTGACACAGGGGTTCAAATCCTGGAAGTCCTAGAAATTAATTGGGAGGAAAAAAAGTTCCTATGTGAGTTAGTAAGCATAGGGGGGCACAATTCATGCTTTCTATGTAAATAGGATGGGCACCAAAAAAAGAATTGTCCGACATTAAATAGAAACCTAAACAAAGGTAAACTGGGGGTTTTAGTTAATAGCCCTGAGGAAAAGAATTGAACTCTAGGGGTGGAGTTTCTGCCCCCCTCCCCCCCACCCACCCCCCAACCAAAGAATAAATATAAGGGACTAGCATTAAATAATGGGAAGGTCTTTAATAACAATAATTTAGACCCTAATGAGGGCCCTGGGCTCAAGGCATCATCTTTAGATAAGGTCATGAAGGGCTCCTTGTCTATGGATGATGGTTTGGACTCAAAAGCTGTAGAGGAAGATCACCTAGATGGTGATGAATCAGATAGTACCCAAGATGGAACCCTAAGCGGTTTCTCTTTGGGTGATGGAACCTCTAAAGGGTAGATGGATGAAGATCTTGCTCTTGTTTCACATATTGTAGACACTCCATTACAATGCAATGATAGCATTGAGGCACTAAGGGATATCTCCCCTCCCCAATTAGACCCTAAAAACAAACAAGATGGTATTCCCCTAGGTTATACCTCTGACAATGGGTTTATCTCAGTAAGAAAGAAAAATGCACAACAACTGACACTTGACAAATTTAGGGAAGTCACAGAGAAAATAAATAAACTAGATAGACTCGAGGAGGAATTCTTGAGAAGGAGAGAAGCAGGCCCCTATGGATTAGAGAAGGGCATCCTCAAGCAAAGTATCTTGAAAGCTGAGGAGGAAGGCAAAAAAAGAAAGAATCTGAGTAGAAATGTTAGTAGCATCAAACCCAGTAAGAAATGGAAAGATAAATCCATCCAAAAATATTTGGTGGAAAACACTAGACCTTGAGGAGACCCTCTACCCCCTCAACCTCCAGAGTAATGAAAGCCATTCACTATTGTAGTTGGAATGTTAGGGGTTTGGAGTCCCTTGACGAGAAGTATGTTCTGAGGAACTTTTGTAATAAGAATAAGGCTATGGATGTATTGTTTATAAAAGAAGTAAAGGTAGTTGGATTCACCATAGAAAATACATTGAGATTTGTTTGGAGAGAAGCAATTCCTTTTGCCTCAAACCATGAGAAAGGAATAGGGGGAAATGCTATTTAATTAAGTAGAAAATTAGAAAAATACCTAAAAGACTTTGGCCATTCCCCTTGCAGTAGGTGTGTATGGATTACTCTGAATATTGGGGGTTAGATATTGGGTTATGCTCTATCTATGCCCCCAATGATTATCTGAACTGAACTGAACTGTGGAAATGGTTAACATTTGACCTTCCTAAGGTTCCCTGGATCTTTGGGGGAGACTTTAACATGATAGAATACTTAGAAGATAAAAAAGGAGGGAAACCTCTAGAATGAAGAGGAAATAAAAAAAAATTCTGGCAAAGATTTAAAAAGACACTCAACCTGGCATACCCAATAGAAGGGGGAAAAAAGAATAGCAATGGCATCTAGTTCACTTGGTCAAACTATTAGAATGCCAACAAGAGAATCTATTGCAAGCATGATAGATTCTATGTGAATAAAGACTGCTTCACTATCATGGAAAAGAAGAATACAAAAAAAACTCAAGTCATCCCTAACCCACTGTCAGATGATCACCCTATTAAAATGGTAGTTTCTATTAAGAAGCAAGAGCAAAGTATAAGAAGCTGAAAGTAATCCTTGTTTTAATTGAATTGTGAGCTATTGAAGAATGACAACTCCAAACAAGAAATCAATACTCTCAGAATATTTGCAAGACTAGGTATGGAGGCCAAGGAAATATATTTTACTAGTCTAGACTCATTGAAGCTTGTAAAGATGTTTTCCAAATTGTTGGGAAAAAATATGCCTTAGATAGGAGAAGAGAAGAGCTCTTGTTGCAGGAAATGTTCCTACACATAGAAGAGAAACTCCAAAATAATAAAAAAGATGATGAGCTTAGTATCCGAATGGGATAAATAAAACATAAGTTGAGGAAAGTTCAAATATGAAAGGCACAAGGAGCTAGAGTAAGAGATATACTTAACTGGTTACAAGATGGGGACACGGGGACTAAGTATTTTTTTAATTTTTTGAATCAGAAAAACACAAAACAAAATATTGAACTAATAATAGAAAATGGGGTTACTTTGAACACTCAAATGGAAGTACTGGAGGCATTTAGGAAGTTTTATGAAACCTTGTTTATGGAAGAGGCTAATAGGGAAGGCTGCAAGGAAGCCCATGATCTATGTTGCAAAATTTGTAAAACTAAACTGACCCTAGACATGAGAAGGAAATTAGAACAAAAAATTAATAAGGATGAGATAAATAAATCTATTAGTTCAATGAGTAATAATAAGTCCTTGGGGCAGATGGGTTGCCAATAGAGTTTTATAAAGAAAACATTGATTTGGTAGATGATGACCTCCTTGAACTTTACTCTAAAGCCATAGATAAAGGGACTTTACGAGAGGAAATAAATAAAGGTGTTATAAAGCTTCTTCCAAAAGAAGGAGATAGGACATAAATAAAGAATTGGAGACCTATAACACTCCTAAATGTCTTATATAAAATTATAGCAAAAGTGTTGGCCTTAAGACTCAGAGACATCCTCCTAGAGATTATTAGTCGTACACAAACTAGATTTATTAAGGCAAGATATATACTAGAGAACTTGATAACAAGCTGGGAAGCCCTTCAATGGGCTAAAGACTCCAATCAAAATGCAAGCATACTCTTACTAGATTTTGTGAACCATATGACAAAGTGGAGTGGTCCTTTGTTTTTATAATGCTCAGAGCAATTGGATTTCTTGAATTCTTTATCAATATGGTTAAGATGCCTTTTGTGGATGCAACATCATAGGTGGAAGTGAATGGAGAACTTTCTGTCCCATTCAATATGGGGAGGTCAATTAGGTAGGGGTGTCCCCTTGCCCCCTCCCTATTTGTTATTGCTTCAGAGGCTCTTCATTTCATTTTGAGATCAGAAGTAATTGGAGGAAAAGTTGAAGGGATATCATTTTCTAATGGTGATAGACTTCTAAATGTCTAGTTTGGTGATGATACTACCCTCTTTCCTAGGGCATAGAAAGAAGAGTTAGAAAATTTAGAAAGAAGACTTGACCTTTTGTGCTTGGCATCAAGGGAAAAAGTCTCATACCCTAAATCTATTTTCTTGTCTTGGGCTAAAGCTATCCCTAATTGGTTCAAAAGGGATATATGGTAGTGGGGAGGACCTTAATGCAAGTTAGACTTCTTGGTATTCCTTTTGCAGTGTGCCCCTCTCTTAATGTAATGTGGAATTGACTTTTTACTAAAATTGAAAAAAATCTAAAAAAATGGAACAAAATGCATCTTTCCTTGGTTGGAAGAAAACAAGTCTATCAAAAAATTCTCTCTACATATACTATTTTTCATTCATCTATGTGGCTATTTGCCAACTACTAGTGACATCATCCATAAATTGATAAGGAATTTCTTATGGTCTGACGATAAAGGGAAACCAAAAAAGCATATTGTAAAGTGGGAATGGTGTTGTGTAAGTAAAGAACTAGGAGGATTAAGTCTGAAGAACCTAAAAATCCAAGGAATGGCCTTGGCATGTAAATGGATCACAAATGCCTTATCAAGGGAAGAACCTTGGAAAGTCTTCGTTAGACACAATATTTGTAATGCCACTCCCTCAAATAAGAAAGGCTGGGGTAGAATTGGCTTTTATGATGCCCTGCTAGGGGAGTCTCTCTCAAAACCAAGGGGTTTGCAGTATTTTTTAGCATTTGGAAGGCACAAGAAATGGTAAAACCCTTGATTTTGGATAGAGAAGCTGTCAGTTTGAATAAAAGAGTTATTTGGGGACAAAGGTCTATATGGTTGAATGTTATTCACAAAGATAAGCCTTTGGCCTTGCTTCAAGGATGTTCAGAAAAAAAATGTAATGAAAAAGGACTGTCAATACTAGAAGACTTGTTTGTACAAGGTTTACCGAAAGATTGGAAATGAATAGAAAACTAACTTTTTAGTTAAACAATGAATACTTTAGAACATACTCCACCATTACTAAAGCATTGATAAGCAAGTTGAACAATAAAATAGAAATAGAAGGAGATGATAGATTGGGGAAACTAAAGTGGGAAGATGGAACTCCTTTTGCTCAAATAAAGCCAAAGCTAATTTATAAAATGTTGACAAAGTCACAGGACATTATCCATCACATCAACCTTGCTTGGGATGGCTCCTTTTCAAATGAAGAACTTATTAGAACCTTTAAAATGATGTGGTCCAAATTCCTTGAACCAAAGAAGCTTCTTTTAAATGGCTACTAATATTAAACAAACTAAACCTAGCAGCTAAAACTGTTGTTTGCCCTCCGTGTGATGAGCTAGAGTTTGTCTCTCATATTTTCTTTGAATGTCTATATGCCAAGTATGTCTAGTCTTTCTTTATAGGTAATATTGATAAATGATCTCCTTCAATTAATATGATTATTAAATAAATATTTTCTGGCCTAATTAAGGTTTGAATGTAAGAAATAATTGTTTTTAGTTTATTATGTCTTCTAAAATTCTATGGTTCCTATGGAAGAAAAGGAATGAAAAATGATTTCTTGGCAAGGAAAGAGGACTTACTGGGATTCTTTCGGATCTCACTATTTTTAGCTTTTTTGAACAAGTCATGATAACAATGGAGATTTCTCTTGGCAAGTTCAAAGAGATGGTTGAAATAGGTGGGTAAGTGCAAGAAGATGAGTTCACTTTTTGGCCGAAAAAGTGGAAGTGTTTTTCCTATTTTTCAAATTTTGTCATACTTGGAGTGACAATTTGAAGCACTTGCACATAAAATATTAAGATGGTGTAAAAATAAGAAATGTAGGATTTTGTTTCTAGTTTTTCAAATATGTAATTTTTTCTAATACCCAGATGATGCAAGTTGGTTTTTTATTGGATGTACAAAAAGTGACTTTTTAAAAGTCCCCTGTTTTTTGCAAAAGCATGCATGTGTACAGCCAACATAATTTGACCTAAATTAATGTATTTTTCTAATTCCTTTTATGGAAAGATTCTTAGGATGTTGAATTTTGGTTAGGATATTTTTTGTAATTTTTTGATAAATATTTTTTTTAAATTAATTTTTTAATGGCCATGATTAGTTTTTTTTTAAAACCCTTCGTGTACGGCCAACATAATTTTAACTAAACTAATCAATTCACTTGATTTTTTTTTCATCATGTAGGGAATTCTATCTAGTTTGGTCAGACATAATTTTTTTTCAAGAAACTTTCAAAATCAAAAGTTATTAAAAAAATAGTAACCTGTGTTATTTCAAGTTTACGAGTTAGTTTGTTTGGAAAATAAATAATAAATAAAAACTTATATTCAATAGAAAAAAAAATTACATATTTGAAAACTAGACTTTGAGATCTATAATGGGTTTTAATTTCATTAAAATATTCTAAAAAAAAGTCGTTAGCCATAGTGGTGAAACTAGTTTTTTCTCTTGCTATTTTCATGGTCTCCTAGTTGCAGGTCCAAAGCTAAGGCTTGGGTTTCCAATCCTAAAACCAATACAAATTGGCAGGTTTGAAATTCCAAATCTTTAGAAATGGGTACGCATTATAAATGGGTGCCCATTCATAACTGGTGCCCGTTATAAATGGGTACTAGTTTTAAAAATAATGGGTACCCATTTCTAAAAAGTATAAGAATTAGCAATATGCATGTTAAAGAAATATTTTTTTTTAAAATGGGTACCCATTTTCAAAAAGTTTTTTTTTCATATGCATGTCTATTTTTTTTCAATTTTTTAAAAAATGGGTACCTGTTTTGCATCGAGTGCCCAATCCTAAATGGGTACCCATTCTGAGTGGCATTTTTTATCCATAGGAGACTTCCGCAAAATGTATACTCATCTTTGTGCTTTCACATAGGTACAATCTGCTACAAAGAAGACATCAAAGAAACATATTTTTGTGCAAAGAGGCCTAAGAATTTTGTTGAAAAGTTCTTCAACTCTTACACAGACTTCCAAAACCTATACAGTAACTTGAAAGAATTGGAGAAAGTTGAAAGTGATCTCTACAAGCAGCTAGAGATGTCAGGACAAAACTATAGTTGGAACACAGAATAGTTAAGAATTTTGCCCAAGATTGGAGCTATCCTCGGGCTTGACTCTTTTGAATGGAATGACAATAGGCTTCACATATGGGACAAAGAAGAAGAATGGTATGATGACCCTAGATTGGAATTCAAAAAAATTGAAATGGAAGACTTGAGACATGGCACTGAGTTGGATGATAGCCAAGGATGGTATTATCAGTACATGGAAGTAGTAGAAGATTCACATGTGGTAGATCAATACATGCCTGATGTGGAGGAAGGAATGGATCAAAATGCCAGAATCAATGATGCAGGACAATCACCTAATGCTCTTGATTCCAGAGATGGAGGATCAAGAAACTAATGAATTGGAAATTAAGACTTCAGAAATCAAGGATAGGATACTATAGAAGTAGTAATCTTAATAGATAATGAACAATCAATAGACAAAGAGAATCCTTTCTAGTATATACTCTATTTTTCTAATATTTAAAACTTTTTGTATATATTAGGAAGAAAAAAGTTTTAGATTGATGTAAGTAGCAATTTTGGTGTGGCATCTCCAGCCGCTCTGATGTAAAAATTGCTATTTTGTTTTTGAATAATATTAGTGTTCGATTTTCAATCCAAAAAAAAAGCTCAAATATTAGCAAAGGCATTTAAATTTCTTTTTGGTCATTGTAAGAATAGGCAATTTTTTTTGTCTAAATGCACTAAGAAATATAAAGTGCCAAATCTTAGGGGGCATTTGAAATTAGGGTAAATTTAAGGTTCTTTTAAAAAATTTTAGTGTTAAACTAAGTATTAGGGCTCGATTTTAATCGTCATACTTAGATCAATCTATCACACTAACTGATAAAGTGCCAACCTTTGCAGGTATTTAACTCTTGTATTTTCACCTATAAAAAATGAAGGGTTATTCATGCACTAATGTTATAAAGTATCACCTTTATGTATTAATTATAGGGGGTTATATAGGAATTTTGTAATCATTTAACTAACATAAAGTTTAAAAGGGGGTAAATTATATAAGTCAAATAATGGGGTAACAAGTCATCCATGTGTCATTATTTTGGAAGATGGAAACTACAAGTCCTAGTTCAATGGTATCCTTGCACACTATCGATGGATTCACCTATTTCCATATTTGTATGGACTTATTTCCAAATCAAGAACATATTGGAAAAAAATGTATGGTAAAATAAGAATAATCATGTCTTAGGTTTAATTGGTTTATGTGTTATGAATTACAGTTAGTGGGTTCCTCTATCAGACATTGACTTCCCTAGAGCTCTTTGGACCAAACTATGGGAAATGTATGGAGAGCTTACTGAACCTCCATTCCCAAATGATCCCATTATATACATATTTATTTCCCTTGATGATGTTAATGACCATTTGTATGATGATGATACTGAAGAGGAACTTGCATATTGGGAACTTAGTCTTGATGACATGGAGACATACCTACTTGCATATCTCCTCTCTACACCTCCTACATTGGTAGATATTATGCCTCCATATCCTCTTACTTCATCAGATTTCAAAGTCACTCCTTCGAGAGCTTCCAACACTTCCTTGCAATAGGATATTAGTCTTCCTAGCATTGTTGATTGGGACATATTTCTACCTAACATTACTTGTCAGTTTGTCGAATCTCTCATTACTGACATAAAAGCACACATTGAGGACAAAAGTCTTCTCTTTGATGATAGTTTCAATGAAACTGCATCTCCATTATCCTCTTCATATATTCGTACTCTACATCCATCTACATATGGTTTTGGATTGTCTTCATCTTCAAATCTATTAGCCATGCTCTTGAATTGAATATGTCATCCTCTAGCATCCACATTGGGACACCTGAGCATTCTTTAAAGACATCATAATGAGCATAATCATCCTTGGATCAACTTCAGCATGATTCAGGATCATACATACTTCTTCTTTGCATGGGAGGATATCTTGCATCTTCAAGTTGTTTTATTTCTTCCCAAGGGAAGGAACATTGTTCGGCATTCTTGGATCTACATTTGCATTCTTTGTCAACTATCTAGCGTCACTATAGTAGGACATGTATTATTGGTGGTCTCATAGGCCTTCTATCACTTTCTTTCCTATGGGGGAAATCATATATTGTACTTAGTGAAAGAAGTAGTACTTCTTCACTTGTATAATTTTCATGCTTATTTTCTCTCATTTAGAGGGTAGTTTTTTTCCACTAGGTTTTCTACCTTTCTCCACTTCATTGGAGATTACCTTGTAAATGGGTACCTCACTAGACTTAGTAGACATGACCCATCCATATTGTACCCACCTAAGCTATGCTTAAAGGGGGGTGTTAGTGTATATATTTTATTTATCATACATTATAGGCTTTAGGCCTAACTTTGGCATGCTTTATGTATTCTTGACACATGCCTCTTTGAGGTGTCAAGTTTGTTGGGTGACGCGTCCTTGACTCATTCAAGGTTGTTTGACAGCTTGGGAGAGGTGCCAACAAGTTTGCAACCACCTAGCCACCTTGCGCTAGTTTAGTGGAGCTAACTCGACACATATATTTGAGTGTTGAAGTTGACTTCTAGGTTGACTCGACCTCTCTAACCTATATCTACACCTTCTATTTGGGATTTTTACAAACAATTCAATTCCTTAATTATAATAGAAATATTATATTTTATATTTAGTTTGTTGTTATGTTTTATTAATTATGGCCAATTAATATTTAGATTTTTTACCAAAAGTGGTTGTAGTAGTTATTATAAAGCCCCATGAATAATGTAATTAATTAATTCCTATATATAATTATTTTATGTTTCTTTTATATTATTTGGAGATGTAAATTTTTCTTGTTATTTTTGTGTATTTAATCTTAACTCTTATACTAATATCAAAACAATTACAGGTCATAGTAGATAATTAAAAAAATGTTTTTGAGTATTTTTATTACAAATGCATTTCTTCTAGAATGTTCTAGCACTCAATAGCATTCTTGTCACCTTGAAATCCACTTTTGATATTCCAAGTGATTTATAGAGGACTTGAAGACATAAATGTATTATATTTTAAAATTAGTTCTTGCTTTCTTCTCTTACCAAGTTACTTGTTCAGATGTTTGTGCATGACTTCTTCTTGCCATATTAGATTGTTGTGGATTTTATGCTTACAATTATATTGGGAATTAAGGTGTCTCAACCTTTGCAAGTTCCTAATGTTATATTTATTTATTCGGCACTATGTTCTAGGATCCCTGTTACTAAATTTTGTTCACACTAAATTTACTTAGACCTATTTGCAGTTGTTTCAGAAGGAGTAAAAGAAATTTTTTCAGTTATTACAATCAGTAAATATTTGATGTCATGAAAAGATGAAACAATGATTAGTTGTCATGATAATCCAACAGTCCAATCAAGACTATCAAACCATCATGACAAGTGAATTATAATGTCAAGAAATCAAACAATCAATGAGAGACAGTTGATCTAACTATTTTTATCTTTCAGAGTTATAAGACAATTTGATTATTCAAATGATCATAATTGAAAGCAAGAAAGAAAGGTATTCATTTGAACTATGGTTTCATATCTTATTTGGAACATACATTCAAGTTTTAGTTATTCTATCCTATGCATTGATTGAAAAGAAACATAGATAAATCCAGTGCATAAGGTAAATTAACTGATCATGTTTAAAAGAAATGTTTAAATGTGTCCCACACAAGCCATGGGATTGACTAAACTAACCAATGCAGACATATGCAACCTATAGATCTGATGATAAAAGAAATGAGAAAGAACACGTAATAAATATTAAATATACATCATTTCCTAAAAGCAAGGTTGATGTCCTTTATTGGTTGATGTACTTAGTGATGGTTGATCTCATATCTTCATCTTCAGCTCTAGATGTATCAAATGAACCTACAAAAAGTTGGGGAAAATCATGTTAGAGCTCCGGATATTTAACTCTATCACATGCTTTTATCAAACATACATATCCACTTGTCACATCATGTATTTCATATGAAAGAGTCAAATCATACATGTGTTATAAATCAGAACATCATGAAGAAGATCAATCAAGTCCATAAGGTATGTTCTTTATGCTAACTTGTTTGTTCATTGTGCAGGTATAGGAAAAGTAATGTTGCTGATTTGAAGACATTAAACCATGTGGAGAAAATGTGGCTCCCACAAGGGTTGAGCCAAGCATGTTTCCCTTTTCTAATCATTTGAAAAGGATATCAGAATAAGGATAGGATGCATCATTTTAGGATATATCATGCATCATAAAATCAATTTAAAGAAAAGTGTGTCATCATGATCATGAAAAGGAGTAGTTGCTCCTATAAACTATGTTCACTTTGATAATAGTTGATTGAATCAGATCAGACATATTCAAAGTGCCTGAGTCAACTTGACAAATTGTAGAATATAGAAATGTGGCTATGAAAATGTACTTTTCTTTATTTCTAATAACATTGGAATGCCTTATTGCTATTATATTTCATGCTATAGTCATCCAAATAGGTCAAGCATTGTAAGATCAAACATTAAGAGGTCCTGTAATATGCAAAATGTAATGATGAATCAGATGAACGGATCTTTGTCATGGCTATCATAAGTAAATCAGATAACAACATTACAAGGACATACTTGTGTTAAAGTAAAGAATCGGTTGAAATAGAGGACAAGCTTATCATAAGCAATCATTGACCAAACCCAGTTGAAGTACAGGTTTATAATCACAGGATTATAAATTGATATTAAAACCTATTCATGATAGTATTGCTTCTACGATACCCTTTTTAGGACATACAGTAGGATAACAATGCCAAATGGAAGTACCACAGTTGCAATACCTGAGAGGTAATGCCTTATAGTATGAATGAAGTGATAGCATATAGGAGATGGCTTGAATAGAATAGATGACAGTCATATTATGCCACAATGTTGAAGTATCTTTCATATCATGTCAAGGTTCATATTCTCAATGACAAGGACATTTCAATATTGGGGAACTGAATGTCACTTTGAAGTTTAATAGCCAAGGATAAACAGAATAAAGATGCATGATCTGACAATAGAAATCACAAAAGATCAAAGTGTTAAGCTACAAGTGGAGCTAAGAGTGAGAATATACATGTAATAGAAGCCATCTTATACATAAAGGAGACATGTTGTCATGTTCATTTCATAAGATAAAGTACAACCATGTTTCAGAGTGGAGCATCAGGATATCATTACATGCTTATGATATATTGATTAGTTTCTGAATGTCTCTAATACTATAGAAAGCTATGGAGTTCAATATAGTTTGAGTATTCATAATGCCATGAACAATTATAGTCACAAAGTTGAAAAGATGATCAAGGTTAAACTATTTGATAGGAGCCTCTAGTAGTGATAAGTTATAGAATGTAATGGAGTCATGGTTAGAAATTAGAGAAAAAGAGTGCAGATTTATCAAACCTTTATTGTGTTTTGAGACCTTGCAAAGTCTTATATATACAACCATGCCATGAATATTTATAGAAGAGTCTTCATTGCTCAAAGATGTTAAAAATTTTCATACTTTTGAAACCCTTGCCATTTTTCTAACTACAGAGTCAAGAGATATACATGAAATAGCAAAGATATGCCATATAAAGGGTTTCTATGTAAGAAGAAATAAAAACCTTATTGTAATATTTGAAACCCTCATTTTATTTTTTTATATAGAATGTAGAAAAAACTACAGAAATAAGTGAAATGCCACGATAAAGATAAAAAGAAGCTTGCAATAGAAACTGAAAAAAACCCTTGTTATAATTTTTAAAACCCTAGTCTCATTTTGTATGCAATCAAAACATTGTTACATAGGAATTATACATAGAGATGGTCGTGACACGAAGGAGGTTTGTGCAAAGAAATATGAAACCCTCATCATTTTCTAACACACTTTTTTTATTTACAGAGAAGATGAAGCATGGATATGACAGGAGAAGCATTTCTTGTACAAAAAGAGCAAGCCATCTCAGATTTTTCAAACCCTAATGCCATTTTTGCATTTACAATCAAGAGAAAGTGATATAATGTATATACAACCATGGTTGTGCCAGGGAAGAGCTCTTTTATGCAAAGAGAAGTGAAACCCATCTTCAAGTTCTTCAAACCCTTATAATTTTTTATGTGCAGTGTCGAAAGATGAGAGGTACAAAAGCAAGAATAGGATGGTCGTGGCTTAAGAATCATTTTCTGTAAAGAAACATGATACCCACTTCAAGAAATCTTAGAACTATATCATTTTAGTCACAGTGAAGTAGTGAAATCATGCATAGGAAAGATGAATAGAAGAAGAACCAAGAAGCTCACCTTTAGTGTTTGTAGAGGAAGGAGACCATAACTAGTCGCGACCTTCATTTTTGAAGGGTTTTTGCATAGGAGTTGTAGAAAAGATACAGAGAAACAAAAAAGATTTCTCAAGTAAAATACAATGTATACTCAGCATGGAAGCTGCGACCTTCATGTGAAGAAAAAGCTACATAAAGGAACAAAAATACTAGTTGAAACTAAAAATTCATGCTCACCCTGTTCTTGTCAGTCTTTTTGCATAGAAAGGCCAAAGATTCGACCACCAAAGGCCATGAGAATGAAGGAGTCATGCTAGAGAGACTCAAAACCCTAGTCGGCGAAAGGTTTGAAGTTGCAGAGCCAAGCGAGAAGTGAAGGTGCAAAATGAAAATGAGATATCTTTTAGGGTTTCTCATCAATTTTTGTTCGATGAATGCTCATGTTAGCTTCTTTTCTCTTTTGCTTTTTTGACTTAACAAAATGAGTATCATTAGCTTATCCAAAATGTAAACCATGGTCAAGACCTCTTGATAATTCCCTAGTGATGATTACTTGGAGGGTTTGATAGCACGGACAACACAAATATTTTGTACTTGATTTTAATGAAGTTAAAGGTAAAAAATCATAAGAGGGAAAGATAAGAGAATGTGGCAGAATCTTATGGATAAGGTAATATTTTACAAAGTTGGTAGAACATGTGAAGACAAGATATGCATGCAAAGTAGTAGCATTGTGAATAGGGTTGATTTTTTGGAATTGTGGTGTTTATATAAATAGACAAGTGGTATTTTTGCAAGGCATGGAGTAAATAAGGCATACAGTATTATTTTTGCCTTAGTGCATATGGAGTAATAAGGGTGATTTTTTGCCTTGATGTATGTATCATGCAATTAGGAGATTTTTCTTGCATGGAGGCATAACAAGATTTTTCTTTCTCTTAAGTCCTATTTTTTTCATCAAATCATGCAAATTAGGCAACTAATTAGAGTGATAAGGTATTTATTTTCTTTTCATCCATCATGCATGTTTTACAACTAAACCAATGCAAGTGAATAATAAAGTAATATTCTACAAATTACTTTATTATTTTTCACAAGTTGTAAAATCATGAAAATAATGCAAATTGTAACTAATAGTAAAGTAATTATCCTAATTACTTTATTATTCACTCACATCAATTTTGAAATGCAAAATCTTACAAAATAGATGAGTTGAGTTAACTGAGGTTATTTAGAGACTTTTGCATGATTTGGGGGCAATTTGAGGAGTTTTGCTCAACTTCTTGGTCAAACATATGGAGAGGATCAACTTGGAGCTATTTTTGCTCAATTCGTGACATTTTGGACCCTTATTTTTAAGGATTTCTTGGTTTTCTCTTGGATCACTTTGGAGAGATTATTTTTAGAGAGTTAGTTGCAGTTCTATTTTTTCATGCCTCTTGGATAGAGAAAGCTATATATTGTAAAGTAAAACTTAGCTTTTACTAGTTTTTGCATTCTTTTTTCTTTTACACATTGAAAGACAGAAGGTTTTGTAACTCATTTTTTGAGTTCTTTCCTTTTTGCTCTTTACACTTTGAGAGAGAAAGCGGTTTTGTAACTCATTGATTAAAGATTTTATAGAGATTACAATAGGTTACGGGTTCCATTTTCCTTGTTACTCATGCAATATTTTCTATTATTTTTCATTAATATCAAGTGTTAGCCTTTCCATTGATATTACTTGTATGAATGATTTGATGAATTTTTCTTGTGTTTAAATATCTAAACCTTTAAAAATTTTGTCTCATTCTTATTTGTAAGTGTTAAGCATATTGATATCACAAGTCTTAGGTTGTGTTACTGAAATCCTTTCTTTCATGTTGTGAAGAATCCTTTTCCTTCATAAAGTATAGTTTTTCCAACCTTAGGAAAATTTATGTGATTATTGTGTCAAAAGTGGATTATGTGGGTAAGATTTCTGAAGTCTATTGTGAATTAGATTTACAATTTTTCCATAAGATTTTACAGTTTTATTACCTTAGAGATTCCTTCTTACCCTTTTCTAAATTAAAAAATCATAGCTCTAAATTGAATATTTTAAGGGAACCAACCCATAATCTGGAGGTTCAAACTCACTGTAGGTCACCCACAGCCTGAGTTTGTCCCCATGTTTCGAAGGATTGCAGAGTTTCACAACTTTGCATAAGGGTGCAATCCTCATCGACAATAGTTTTTTGGCACACCCAGTGGGACTTTGAACTAATTTTTAGTTTAAAAAAGAACTTATTTTACTATTATTTTTATATTATCAGTAGTTATTATAGGCTTTAAGTGGTTTTTATTTCAAATACCTAGTGACTCTAGCTTTCTGGTTTGAATAGATCACATTTTTCCAGCTTATGAGAATTAGCTTCTGAATGAGTAAACATGTCTACCTTTCATGGGAACATGTCATATCATCCATTATATCATGAAAATGCTGGTAATCCACCATCTAGTCAGCCATGTTAGATTAGCCATGCTACTGATTTCAACCCAAATTCTATGGTTTCTCAAGGAAACCAGCATGTTAAATATGCTTACCACACACCCACCCCTGCTTAACCTTCATATCGGCATGCATATGTCCAAAATCAACCACAAGAAATATCTCTGTTATCAAATCAACTCAATCACTATCACCTCCAATGGGTTGAAGATATAAAAAAATCAGTTCAAGAACAACATAAATGATACGAAAGATATAGTGCTAGAAATCAATAAGCATATAGAAGAGATCAAAAGCCAGCAAGAGTATAACATGCAATAGGAGGAACTAGATTATCAAGCCTATCGTCATGAGTAGGAGTTGGAGGCACAAAGGATACAGTTTGAAGAAGGTCTCAAAAGGGAGATAGCAGGAAAAGAGGAGTAGATGAAGTTTTTGCTTGCACAAATAGAAAGACAAGAATTCCATAAAGCTGCATTCATTCTGAATCAACCTATTCAAAATGAGGTTAGTAGCTATCAAGTTTCAAGTTTCAAAAGTTGTGAATTTGACCAGGAACTTGTTTGCATTTAGAATCAATCTATTAGCCCTCAGTGTCAGTCACATCTAGTGCCTGAACCAAGTGATCAATCTTTTGAACAACCATGTAGCCTTCTTGGACCAAGCATCCTGATTACAAAATGTTAAATCTTACTATGGCTACCCCTTCCATACCAATCCAAAATTAGGAAGAGGAAAAGGTAGTAGTATCTGAACCAATCAAGATTCCAAGTTGGTATGGTGAACAAGAACAAAAGGTTTTAGAGCCCAAACCTACCAAGATTCCAAGTTTTAGTCCAACAGTTGAAGGTGTTGCTATTTTTTCTGTATTCCCAGCTAAAAGTAAGCATAATGCATATGATGTAGAGTAAGAGGTCACTATTACTCCAAATCCTTTACATTTTGAATCATTTGAAAGGTTTTCTAATGCTATTTATAAGATGAATGAAAGCATAATATGGAGATCGCAAGGTGAAGATATTCAATTGCAGAAACAAATTGGCTAAGTGCCAAGTGAGAATAAGCCAAACAATCAAGAGGATTTAGTTTCTTTGTTTAATCAACTACCTTCTTTTGTTGATCAAGATGAAGACATCATGCAAGTACCCAAATTACTAGCTGATTTAAGATAGCTAGATGATATTATAGAACATGATGTACTATTGATCCTTAAAAATGAGGTTGAGGCCTCATTTCAGCTAGAAAAGCAAAAGGATAGTCCCATTTTGGAGACCAATGATCTTGTTTTGCATGAACATAGAATTGAATACCAAGCTGAATACGAAACTAAATCAAATGATATTTTATGTGAGAATAATACATCTGATATGTTTCTAGAGCATCCAAGCGAACTAATTAAAGAAATCTAATCTTTTCAAGATAATTCTATTTCTAATTGTCAAGACCCTGATTGTTTAGCCAGTAGGGAGCTTACCAATCTGCTAGATTCTTGTAGTGATCGAAAGCTTAAGTCATGAAATGATGAGCATATAGTTTCAATGCAGGATTTTCAGTTAGATGAAAGCATGTTTCAAGGTATTATAGAGGATTTTGTTCTAACATAGATAATGATCTGATACCATGTGAATCAGTAGTATATGGTCAGCCTATTCAAGTCAAAGAGGCATGTTTTTCTTCATTTCATTCATCTAGGTTAACTCTTTCAAATCAGGTTGAGATTGTAGGTGAAAATAGGAAAACAGATCTAAATCAAGAAACCGAGAGTATTGGCCAAGGGTTAATCATTGCAAGAGGGTGTCCAATCAGGGACATAGCTGATAGAGAGTTAAAAAGGGGGATACAAGTTTTTATTGTACCAAAAGAAGAAATTGCAGCTCTAGAACAACAGAATGAGACCATCTATTCACCATCGAACAACAATATTTATGTTCATTTTTAGATGGTGAGTGATTTTGTTTTCACTCTTCAGAGAGTTTTGCAACATTCTATAAGGTATGTCCTTATGAATCATATCTTATCAGTAGAAAATTAGCTAGTATAGTATCCTTTCTTAATCAGAAAGGGAAGTTATTTCACAAAGCTAGTTAATGGATTTGTTTGATTAACACTTTTGGCTAGTTAGTGTAGGTTATAGTAGAATTTTAGTTTAGTATTTTTTTCCAAGAAGTGCTTTTTGCACATTTTGCTGGCTTTGTCTTAAGCAAGCCATAATAGTTTCAATTTCAATTTTGTTGCTGCTATAGTTTTCTACTAGTTTGAGTTGTAGAAAGTGTTTTCAAAGTTCAAGGCAAAAAAAGACTCTATGCCCAATATTATTGCAAGGCTACTGGTCCTAAATTGTTTAGTAGGCAAACACCCCTGAGAGGTCACCAGAAATGTTACTAAATTTTGTTCACACTAAATTTAGTTAGACCTATTTGCAGTTGTTTCAGAAGGAGTAAAAGAAAACTTTTAAGTTATTGTAATCAATGAATATTTCATGTCATGACAAGATGAAACAACGATTAGTTATCATGATAATCCAACAATCCAATCAAGACTGTCAAACCATCATGACAAATGAATTATAATGTCAAGAAATCAAACAGTCAATGAGAGACAGTTGATCTAAGTGATTTTATCTTTCAGAGTTATAAGACAATTTGATTATTTGAATGATCATAATTGAAAGCAAGAAAGAAATGTATTCATTTTAACTGTCATTTCATATCATATTTGGAACATACATTCAAGTTTTAGTTATTCTATCCTATGCATTGATTGAAAAGAAACATACATAAATCAAGTGCATAAGGTAAATTAACTGATCATGTTTAAAAGAAGTGTTCAAATGTGTCCCACACAAGCCATGGGATTGACTAAACTAAGCAATGTAGACATATGCAAGCTATCGATCTGATGATAAAAGAAATGAGAAAGAACACATGATAAATATTAAATATCCATCATTTCCTAAAATCAAGGTTGATGTCCTTTGTTGGTTGATGTACTTGTTGATGGCTGATCTCATATCTTCATATTTAGCTCTAGTTGTATCAAGTGAACTTGCAAAAAATTGGGGAAATCCTATTAGAGCTCTAGATATTTAACACTATCATATGCTTTTACCAAATAGATATATCAACTTGTCATGCCATGCATTTCATATGAAAGAGTCAAATTAGACATGTGTTATAAATTAGAACATCATGAAGAAGATCAATCAAGTCCATAAGGTATGTTTTTTATGATAACATGTTTGTTTACTATGCAGGTATAGGAAAAGTAATGTTGCTAATTTGATGACATTAAAACATGTGGAGAAAATGTGGCTCCCATAGGGTTGAGCCCAACATGTTTCCCTTTTCTATTCATTTGAAAAGGATATTAGAATAAGGATAGGATGCATCATTCAAAGATATATCATGCATCATAAAATCAACTTACCGAAAAGTGTGTCATCATGATCATGAAAAGGAGTAGTTGCTCCTATAAAATATGATCACTTTGATAATAGTTGTGTTATCTCTCAGCTTTGGACCCTTGCATGCAGTTGTGAAACATCAGTAATCTAGAGTAACATGGGAATGATCTCTAAGTGTGGGACTTTGCTAAATGAGATCAGACCTCTGGAGAAGGATGGCTTCCTTAATTGGTTATCACCTAAAACTACTAAATCTTAAGAGGAAAAGGGAGAAGGAATGCTTTAAAATGAAGAATGAAAGAAAAGATTGAAAACAAAGGGTGATTCACCAAGTTTAATAAAAGAACCCTCACAGTACTGAGAAAATGCACAGCATAATCAAATACAACAAGTACGACATACACAGATTTAACTGATCCTAGTAGAGGTGAGAAACAAAATGATTGAAAGGAACAGTATGTTCACATGCAATCATATGCAGATTCACTCTAAATTAAAACTCAGTCCAAAGAGGCAAAATAACTTGCATATATTTGATGAAAAGGCAAGGTTACAGTAGCAAAAAGCTCTATTTGGAAACAGAAAAAGCCTCTATGCTCAGAAAATTTCCAACCTTATTTACATCATTTGAATGCATATATATAGCATTCCAAAAAAGCCCTAAGTCAGTTACAAAAATTTGCTCAAAGAGCTATAGTAGGAAAAATATCTCCTTGAAGGGACATCCACCTACAGTTATGGTGTCAAAAATCTTGAACTGGGAAAATAGAAGATATTTTAAGTCTTTAATGCAAGTAGCTTCAATGGTTATCTTCAACAAGGAATATATAAAATATCTGAAACATTGCAGTTTAAGAGATATTTTCAGTCATTAATGTGAGCTACTAAACATCCCCCTATAGCAATGAATGCAACAAATATCTTCATCTGCTCAATATGGTCGCTAAAACATCCACTCGCCCAAAACATGCAAATGCAGATATAAAATTGAAAAGTGACAAAAACCCCTTAAAAAAACCTGCCAAATGAAAGAGGGGACAAAAAACATGCATCTTTGCCTTTTGCAGCATGTGGAAATTTGCTAGAATGGAGGAGATACAGGTGGTCAAAGTTTCAATCAACTACTTGTATATATCACTTTGCATCTATGTATATATCGCTATCTGAATCAGCCTCTGAAACTACCTTTGCATGTACAAAGTGCCTATATGTATCAGGCCGCGGGATGTCCTCCAGTCGAGCCGTTGATGTACGACAATCCCTTGTATATCCCTTTGCTTTTAGCACCTAAATGGCCCTTTGAAATCACCCTGTGTATATGCATTTGAAACTTCATACAAATGCTGGCCTTTACCTTTCGAATCGGCCTTTGTATCACCTGCCAAGTGGCACCACTTGATTTGCCACCGAGTTGAAACTGAGAAGCATTGTTGGAAACCTGTATCCTCCTCATTGCATATTTTCCTTGTATATTGCATTTTATATGGGAATATACAATGGCAATATACATACAACTATCTATGCCTTTACTTTGTTTCCTCTTGTTTATACTATTGCCAATGTATGTTCCTTTGTATATGGCTTTTAATATTCAAATGTATATTAGCACATGCAATCACCTAGATACATACAATGTGGACTTCAGCAAATTATTGACCACTTTTGAACTTTAAGACGGGTCCGGGTTGTATGTCGCCATTGCACCTTTCTTTTGTATAACGCATATACATGCAAAATATACAAACCATGGAACTCAGGAGACTATCAAATGGAATGCATGCTCCCTTCAGATCCGGTTTGTATATTATGAATGCATATTTGATTGTATGTATAAACATACAATCATGAATATACAAGCGATGGACCTCAACTTTGAATCACCTTCCCCTACATGTTGACCTTGGACAATACTCCTTGCATCTTTTCTTTGTATATCCTTCACTTGTATATCACTGCCGATGTACACTCAACTGTTGCATATGCATTTACCCCTTTGTATGTTTTCCTTGTATGTTGGCCTTATATCTTTGACTTGTATGTGCGAACATAAAATCATGAATATACAAGCCACTGTTCTGATATACATTGGCCTTTGAATGTTCCGCCTTTGCATGTGGCAAATGTATATTTCTTTTGCATCTCACACATACAAAGCCCTTTCACTGTAGCGAATGCATGTCGGCCTCTTTGTATATGCACCTTGTACATCCCCAATGTATGTTAGACATACATTCACCTTTGTATCTTTACAACATACATTGTCCCCTGCATATTTCGCTTGTATGTTGCCAATGCATCTTTTCCTTGTATTTGACCCTTTGTATCTCGCATATACAATGCGACTTGTATGTGAGATACAATCACATTGTACATTCAGCGGACCCCACCAATTGCATCTTTGGCCTTGTATGTCGACTTGTATATTGGCCTTGTACGTGTGAACATACAACCTGATATACATTCTCCCTTTTGCACATTGACCCTTGCATATTTGCCGATGTACAAAGGCTTTTGTATGCATTTCTTTGTATGTGCCCGATGCATGTTTTGCTTGTATGTTTAACCCCTTGTATATTGGCTTTGTATATGCAAACATACAAAGAAAAATATACAAGCCACTATTATAAATACCTCACTATATCGCACATGCATATCTCCTTGTATCTTTGGCGAAAGTCCTTTGTATGTTCTGCCAATGTAAATTGCAAAATGTACTTTCATGTTTGTATGCTTGTCAATTGCTTCTAGCCCTTTGCATATTGCGAATGTATGTTCCAAACATACAATGGTGAATGTATATGCGAATGTACATTCAAAAATGCATATTGAAATACAAGCATGAAACTAAGAAATCCCAGCGATAGAAAATACTTGAAGTTAAAAGATTTCTAGGTTTTTCTGGGGTTTCTACAAAGATTCTCAAGGTGATTTTTTTGAGATTTTTTTTTTGACAAGGCATAGCATAAATATTTGAAGGATTTAAGCATTTAGGGACATTTCTAAAGGATTTTCAAGGAAAATGCAAGGTGAACTATTTGGCTCTGGACAGAGGAAAATACGTCAACAATTTGGTGACTTCTATGGGATGTTTGCCTGCTAAACAATTAGATCAGTGGCCTTAAGCGTCGATTGGGCATGGAATCATACAGAGGCTAATAAAATAACTTGACAAATAATTCTAACTTTAGTAACTCAACATATTAGCAGTGAAGGATAATGAAGACCAAACGAAGACAAAATGCTGAAGGCAAACCCTGCAACTATGCTAAACAACACTTAGGGAAATCAAACAAAAGGGATCTAAACTATTGTACAACAACACTTATTGAAAACAAGAAACCTAATCTACTAATTTACAAGGCTCTCATACCTCAAAACACCTCTTTAGGTGTATCCCATTAACTAGGATAGGCAAATTTTGTCCATCCATGCTTGATAACTGAAATGCATTGTGCTCCTTGCATTTAGTAATGAGAAATGGGCCACTCCACATGTTGTCAAACTTGGAGTGTTTTCTTGGTCTACTTTTCAACTCATCTCATTTGAGCACCACATCACCCTCCCTAAAGATTCTGGGAGTGGCCTTCTGATCAAAATTTCTTTTGGTCTGAAGTTGGTCATACTCCATAGTTTTCATAGCCCTAACTATGATTTCTTCAAGCTCTATAAGTTGAGCATATCTGACATCCATTGGATCCTCTTCTTCAAACATCTCCAGCTAATTCATGATATCAAGTGCTGGCAGTTCCATAGATATAGGCAATCTTGCCTCTTTCCCATAAACTAACATATATGGGGAGTTCCCAATAGACCTTTTGGGAGTTATTTTGTCTTCCCATAAGGCATATTTTAGACTAGTGTGCCAGGTTCGTTGGTTGTCTTCCATTAATCTTTTAACAATCCTTATGAGGCTCTTATTTGTAGATTCAGCCAAACCATTACCCTATGGGTAATAATTTGATGAAGTATTTAGATAGATCCCATTCTTAACAACCCAGTCAGTTATCTTTAATCCAATAAAGGCTAAAGCATCATCTGAGATAATTGACTCAGGCACCCCAAATCTAGATATCAAATCTTGGTAAAAAATTAAAACAGTATTTTCATTTGATTCCTTTAGAGCCACTGCTTCAGTCCACCTTATGAAATAGTCTGTAGCTTTAAGTATCCACCTATGTCATGCACTTGATGGTAGATTAATGGGACCTACAAAGTCAATGCCCCATCTCATGAAGGGCTGTTCTACTTGAATTGGCTATAGAGGTAAAGCTGGCAGCCTTTGCTTGCCTACAAATATGGTACATTTTACACATTTTCTAGCCCATGCATGGGCATCTTCGAATAAGCTGGGCCAGTAATATTCAACTCTCATTATTTTCCAAGCAGTAATCTTTGGGGCAAAATGACCCCCTGCTGCTCCATCATGAAACTCATGTAGCACCTTGTCAATCTGATCATTATCAATGCATCTTAACAATACACCATTAAAATCTTTTCTAAAAATAATGCCATTTATTAAAACATATGGAATAGAGTGTAGTTTGAAATACCTTCTCTTGGTTCTATCCAAACCTACTGGACATTTTCCAGTTTGAAAAAATCAAATCATATTATTAACCCAACTTTTGCCCACTCCCTTTGTATCCTCTTGATGTGCATCTTCAATGGTCAAAAGCACGTCTTCCTCTTTTCCTATTTCATTCTCAAGACTGGTAGGAAGTTGCTCAATGAGTCCTCTACCTCTGACAAGCTTGGTTATCTTAATCTCCATGTCATATTCCATGACCTTGGTGATCCAACTAGCCCTTTTCTCATTTACATCTTTACCTAATAGGAACTCTTTAACGCTAGTGTGAGCAACCATCAAATGTATCTTGTTATTAGAAACTAGATGCTAAAACCTCTTGAGGCTCCTTACCACTGCAAGGACATATTTTTCAATGAAGCTATACCTCTACTCATACTCCTCCAGCCCTTGACTAAAGAAAGCAATTGGCTGTTCAAAGCCGTCACTCTGCTACTGTACCAGAATCGCAGAGATTGTATCCAAGTCACCATAAACATACAAAATAAAATCTTTGGAGAAGTTAGGATTTACCAGAGTTGGTGCAGCCAATAATGTCTCCTTTATGGACTCAAATCTGAGTTTGGCCTCGTTTGTCCAACCGAAAATGGTGCTCTTCTTCAACATAGACATCAAAGGCTTTAATAGATTAGCAATATTGGGAATAAATCTTCGCAGAAAATTAATTCTACCAATAAAACTTTGTAGTTCCTTCTTATGGCTGGGTAAAGGCAACTCCAAAATAGCCTTTACTCTTTCAGGGTCAATGGTAATGCTCTCCTTCGACACAATGTGCCCTAGCAGCTTGCCATCATGCATAACAAAAATGCATTTCTTGGGATTGAGTGATATCCCAAACTCTTTGCATCTCTTGAACACCTACCTTAAGTGGGATAAATGCTCAGATTTATTCTTAGAAAAAATTGTGATGTTGTCTAAATATACAAGCACCAAAATATACAGCAAACCCTTAAAAGCCATATCCAAAGCTCTCTGAAAAGTAGAACCAGCATTTGAAAGCCCAAAAGGCATCCTTTTGTAGGCCATGGTGCCCCATTTAGTGGTTAAAGTAGTTTTAAATTGATTCTCCTCCTTGACTAACACTTGATTATATCCAGAATATCCATCAAGCAAGGAGAATCTTTCAGAACCAGCCACCACTTGCAGAATTTGCTCCATTGAGGGCAGCCGGTAGTGGTCCTTTAGGGAGGCTCTATTGAGATCTCTGAAGTTGACACACAACCTAATCTCTCCATTCCTTTTTCTCACAGGGACAATGTTGGAGACCCAAGAAGTATGCTTGATCAGGAAAATAATCTTTCCCTTGATCAACTTGGTCAACTCTTTAATCATTAGGGGCTTTAGCTTTGGATTTAGGGGTCTTTGTTTCTGCCTCACAAGTTTTGTACCTAGTTCTAACTCTATGGTATGCTGGGCAATATGAGGGTCAAACCCCTTTAGGTCTGAATAATCCCAAGCAAACACATCTTCAAAATCTTGACATAGAGCAATGAAGGCTTTCCTATCTTCAGGGGAATAGATTTTACCTATTTTGAGAAGCTTACCCTTGAAAATTTCTAGCTCCTCATAATGTTCCACTTTTATCTGCATGCCAGTTTAACTCTTCTTTAGCTAATCATCAGTCCCAAGAATAGATTCCATGGTTACCAATCCCTTGGGCAACTTGTTTGTTCTCAACTAAACAATTTGACCATCCTCATATTGTTGTTTGAGTTTATCCTGATTCATCATGGAAAACTCATCCTCCTCTAATAGGAACCACAGGATCTGCTCATCACTCTCAAAAACCTGCCAATAAATGTTATTGTCAGGGATAGAAGGCTTGTCAACTATTTTTACATTGGGTTACACCTTCTCTCTTTGAATATCACTGGGGATGTCAAACTGGGCCCCAATTGTAGCTAACCTATCAGCATGGGAATTCTAATTTCTTGGAATAGAGATTAGATTGAAAGCATCAAACTCTTCAATCATGTCCCATACCCTATGCTTGTAGCATTTCAAAACATCATTTTTTGTAACATGCAGCCCTCTCACCTGATTGACAATGAGTTCACTGTCACCATATACCTGCAAACAACCAATTTTCCTCTTTCTGGGCCATTGTAAACCTTGGATTAAGCCCTCATACTTAGCAGTGTTATTTGTACCTGAGAAGGCAAAATGGAAAGAAGAATATTATTTTTCACCTTGTGGGGATACAAGCATTGCACCACCACCAGATCCATTCCTATTCCTTAACCCATCAAAGTACATTTTCCATACTTCATTTTGTTGTTCTATCTACTATTCTACATCCTTTAACAGATTTCGGATTGTTCTTTCAAGCTCATGTAGTATGTAAATCCCCATACCAATTTCTTGGATGTGTCCCTTAGGATCATCAACAACATTTTCAGAGGCCCACTCCTTTAATAGCACCTCTGGTATACTCTCGGCTTGCAGTTCTTGAGCGGAAATAAGCTCAGGATCGTCATAAATAATGCAATTTGCATTAACAACACTTGGTGTATAAGGCTCTACGTGATGATTTGAAAGTAATTCGGATTTTAGGGTTACTTTTGTGCCATATCTAGTCCTAGAAAACATGTGGGACTAGTTTGAGGATAAATATCCTCCTATTTTGGCTGTGAATTCTCTTGACAAACACATGGCAAAATAAGGAGGCAAATCAATGATGAACACCTCCTAGGAAATGGAAACATTTGGGCAAGTGTGCAGAGTGAGACCTAGTTCTTTGATCACACCTACAGTATTAATAGTGGTGCCATCTAGTTGAAGCACACCCTTCTCAAGGGGCTGGTATTTCAACCCTAACTGATCTACAATCAACTTTGGCATCACAAAACTACTTGCACCACTATCCACCATGCAATTATATACAAACTTGTCTCCAATTATTAATGACACATAAAATGGGAGTGGTTTAGTACTTTTGTTTGGCTATTTGCTGTTATCCTGAGATGAATTGGTAAGGATAACCTTATTTGGGTCAGCAGTTGTATCATTGGGTACTTTTAAATCAGACAAGGCAGATTGTAACATCCTCTTTTGGCCTGGGATGGCTAGAGAATCCCACATAGACATTGTCACATTCATCTTCTTCATATTTTCAATAATATTGAAAGGTGGAGTGACACTTACCTTTTGTTGTGACTTTGTAGCCATAGTATCATCCTACAAATGAGGCATTTCCCTTGATGTTGCTAAAGTGTTTCTTTGTAAAATGTGGGGAACATGGGATGTAGAAGCATCAACATGTCTTTTCTCTTTATTTGTTGCTTGTTCTACCTCATAAGCCCTCTTCTTTGCTCTTGTATTGGCTGCAACCGGAGTATTATCATTGTTTACACCACAAAATTCACCTTCTTGCCAATTTATGAAGGCAGAATCATTCTGAGGCTGCTCTTGCTATTGCACAACCCCATCATGAGGGGTATTTGGCTGAGAGGCTACAACCTTCTGTACCATCAGAGCATGATTTATAACCCCATTTGAGTAGGCTGCCTGATCGTGTGGTTGATTGCATGGAAAACACCATTCATATTCAACTACAAGGTTATTCTGAATAGGAACAAGGTCCTTGACAACCTTAATGGGCACTAGATCATAAGGCTGGAAAGGCCCCTGGTTCATGTTCTCCCTAGTACCCTGGTAATTGCTTTGATATGGAGGCCTGTTGGGCTGACATGGTTGGTTTTGCCCTTGAGAAGTCTGATTTTGCCCTTGAGGCTGTGGCTGATAAGGCTGCCTATTCTGGGACTGTTACTTTTTTATGTTTACCAGCTCATTCCCAAAAGTTTTCAAAATATTTTCTATTTTATGTTGGCTATTTTTAATATCTTTTAACTCTTTAGACGAGCTAGAAGAAGCAGTTTCAGAAATGGTAGTACTTGGCAATGTTGCAGTAGCAGGTAAAGGGGCAAAATATGGAATTAGTAAGGGCATTGAAGCTTGAATCTCAGGGAAGATGTGTATTGGTGATCTAAGTGCTATTTTTTTAGCTTGAATCATGCTATTCTCTACTCTAATAGCTATTTCATATGCATCAGGTAAACTAGTACCTCCTAATGATTGTATCATCACAGAAATATCACTATTTAGGGATTTCAAAAAATACAGAAAAGCATATTCAGCTGGAGGCCTTACCATGGCAGGAATTCTGTCCCATGTCTTCTAAAATCTGAAGTTGAAATCCATCATTTGCTCTTGGGGAGATCTCTTTATTGTAGTTATCTGTTCAACCAGTGACAAGTTGTCTGATTTATCTTGAAATTGCTTATTTAACTTATCACCTAGATCATCCTAGATTGTAATGGTTTGCACTGGTAAACTCCTAAACCATTGTAATGTTTTTCCCTTGAAAGAGGCAGCTAGCAGCCTGATGGCTACATTCTCTTGGGTCACATGATGAACACCACATAGAGAATCTACATCTCTAATGTGCTCAATAGGGGTAGTTTGATTGTCCCCTATGAAATAGGGCAGACTCTTCAAGGCTGCCATGGGTATAACATCATGTACTATTAAATTCAATGGGCTACCCCCATCAAAAGCCACAAATGGATGACTCCTTGCCATTGGAATGGCTGAGGGTAGATTTGCTTGTGTTTCTATAGGAACTACAGGGGCAACTGGCCTGAAATTTGGGGGAGTTGATTGTATCCTTTTAGAAACTGGGGTCCTTACAGTAGCTCTACTCTATCTTCCTGGTGGAGATAGTTGCATGTAATCAAATGTACTTGAACTCCTAGTTTGAATCTTTCTCATAAAATGTCACAGCAGAACTGATCTTCTTGTCTTTCCTCAGTATGAGTCGCCAGATATGCAAGTTTTAACCTCTCACAATTCTGAAAATTACTAGCTACACATCAAAACCAGTAATGAGAGATAGTATTTTGATTATTTTCTAACTCTAAGTCCCACCAGGTGTGCCAAACTTGTTATCTCTCAGATTTGCACCCTTGCATGTAGTCGTGAAACCTTAGCAATCTGGAGTAACATGGGAATGATCTCTAAGTGTGGGACTTTGCCAAATGAGATCAGACTTCTAGAGAAGGCTAGCTTCCTTAACTGGTTATCACCTAAAACTACTAAATCTTAAGAGGAAAATGAAGAAGGAATGCATTAAAATGAAGGATGAAACAAAAGCTTGAAAACAAAGGGTGATTCACCAAGTTTAATAAAAGAACCCTCACAGTACTGAGAAAATGCACAGCATAACCAAATACAACAAGTATGACATACACAGATTTAACTGATCCTAGCAGAGGTGAGAAATAAAATGATTGAAAGGAACAGTATGTTCATAGGCAATCATATGCAAATTCACACTAAATTAAAATTCAATCCAAAGAGGCAAAATAACTTGCATATATTTGATGAGAAGGCAAAGTTACAGTAGCAGAAAGCTATGTTTGGAAACAAAAAAACCTCTATGCTCAGAAAATTTCCAACCTTATTTACATCATTCGAATGCATATATATATAACATTCCAAAAAAACCCTAAGTCGGTTACAAAAGTTTGATCAAAGAGCTACAGCAAGAAAAATATCTCCTTGAATGGACGTCCTGATGCAAAGCACTAGAAGAATCTCAAACAAGTGTTATCATGTTTCACAACAATGGGTTTCAATCCCACAACCTCATAAGTCTTCACAAGAAATATCCATAGAACAATGGTATAGATTAAGGTTTTCCACAACTCTGACCCAAACAAGGTTTACCTAAGACTTTCAACCTCCTTAGATACTTAAACCCATTTACCAAGTCTGCCCATTCCATGAATCCAAATCTTTAAGTTACCAAAAGGACTTTAACATACAAACTTCAATATAGCACAAAATTGGGGTTTCACCTTCTCTGACTTAATCAAGGTCACAACTGTGTTTTTTCACCACTTAGGAACATTCAATTAACCAAAACAATCAACCATTGAGGTCTGCCCTTTCATCTTGTTACCAATCCTTCATTAACCCATTGCATGGCTAGTAGCCCTTCTTTAAAGAACTGTAAGACATAACTTTTGCTATAGAATCCTTCTCAAGACTGTAATGGGCTTTTTGGGTACCCATTAAGGCACTTTAAAACATATCTAGAAATCACCATTGGTCATTTTGAAAAGAATGCCTCAAATCAGGATTGTCAGCATGCTAACTAGGCCTAATAGGCTTGATCTCCACAAGGGCTTATAGGTTCTATAGGTTTCAGACCCTATCTCTCATCACCAACCTTTGGAACATGATCTATTTAACTTGCCCAAGCTATTAACAACACTAAAAATCCATTTTTGCAATGATATGTATACAAATCCCAAGGCTTACTTTCTTGACTGTCCTATTTTCTGACTGTATACAGAAATGCAGTCATATACTTTGATTTTTCCCACATCAACCTTAGTCATTTGGTCGGAGACCTCAAGAATATGAAGGCAAATACTACCACCATCATTTTCCACCAAGGATTAGTAATATGCAATGGATAAACTGGGAGAAACACAAGATTTTCATGCCATTGTTTACCCTAGTCAGGGTTTTTGACAGTTTCTTGAAAAATCACAACTAATTCAAAATACAATCAAAATGCATGAGACAAACTTCTAGTGGAAGGTGATTGAAAGAACTTTCATTTGAAATCAAAAATAAATGTCCTCCTACCCATACTAGGCCATACCATGCAAGAAAATAGTAAATTTCTGAAGAGGAATACAGAAAAATAGTGTCTTTTAACATTCTATTCTCAATCTTCAATCACCTCCGAATTCCTTGAAGGTTACAAGGCCTTTTAAAGGCATTTCAAAACTGTCTAATCCTCTTCCATCTATTTTCCAATGAACTGGAACAAGGTGACCCTTCACGTTCCCTCATTTTACATCTTTAGGAATTTTACATGTTGTATGACAACTTGGCAAAAATGGACATAAGACTTAAACATTAAACCCCTCCTAGGACCTTAACACATGAAAGATGACTCAAATAACCTTATTACAATGTTGAACCATTAAAATTTAATCAAACTCCAAAAAATAGTCTATGAAGCATCAGTTTATGAAGGTGCTCCTGCACCATACAACCAACCAACAAATTTTTCAAGTCCCTTAGAAATGTACTTGCAACAAAAAAAAATTATGCATTTCCTCTATCTGTCTCTATCTTCAATCTTCTCAGCTTCAATCTTCCAAACTTTAGACTAATAGAAATGATGACCAACCAACCAACAAATCAAACTATCAACTTTAGAGCTTCTGCAGGCTCCTTCTACTCCAATCAATGGAGTACTCTTTAGGCTACAACATCAAGTGCTTCTTCAGTTAGGTATCCATCTCTCTACTGCTTCACAACACGAACTCACCAAACCATTCATCTCACCCAATAGCAGATCTTGGTGATGCACCTACCACTCTCTGCTTAGTGGTTTCTCTCTGCACCCTTATCTAGCCTAATCTCCATTGGAGAATGGTCATGACATACCTCATCTTATCTGCCCACACACACAACCTCATAAAACATCCTTCTGCAGCTAGATGGACCAAGCACCTACAACCAAACAACTTAGCAAACAAAATAATGGTCACCAACATAATCTTTCCTTCAGTTCTTCATCTCAAAAATTAAATACATAAGATCTCCTCCCAGAGCTTTTGCTAGCTCTAATACCAATCTGATGCAGAGCACTAGAAGAATCTCAAACAAGTGTTATCATGTTTCACAACAATGGGTTTCAATCCCACAACCTCATAAGTCTTCACAAGAAATATCCATAGAACAATGGCATAGATTAAGTTTTTCCACAACTCTGACCCAAACAAGGTTTGCCTAAGACTTTCAACCTCCTTAGATACTTAAACCCATTTACCAAGTCTGCCCATTCCATGAATCCAAATCTTTAAGTTACCAAAAGGACTTTAACATACAAACTTCAATATAGCACAAAATTGGGGTTTCACCTTCTTTGACTTAATCAAGGCCACAACTATGTTTTTTCACCTCTTAGGAACATTAAATTAACCAAAACAATCAACCATTGAGGCCTGCCCTTTCATCTTGTTACCAATCCTTCATTAACCCATTGCATGGCTAGTAGCCCTTCTTTAAAGAACTGGTAGACATAACTTTTGCTACAGAATCCTTTGCAAGACTGTAATGGGATTTTTGGGTACCCATTAAGGCACTTTAAAACATATCTAGAAATCACCATTGGTCGTTTTGAAAAGAATGCCTCAAATCGGGACTGCCAGCATGCTAACTAGGCCTAATAGGCTTGATCTCCACAAGGGCTTATAGGTTCTATAGGTTTCAGACCCTATCTCTCATCACCAACCTTTGGAACATGATCTATTTAACCTTCCCAAGCTATTAACAACACTAAAAATCCATTTTTGCAATGATATGTATACAAATCCCAAGGCTTACTTTCTTGACTGTCCTGTTTTCTGACTGTATACGGAAATGCAGTCATACACTTTGATTTTTCCTACATCAACATTAGTCATTTAGTTGGAGACCTCAAGAATATGAAGTAAAATACTACCACCATCATTTTCCACCAAGGATTAGTAACATGCAATGGATAAACTGGGAGAAACACAAGATTTTCATGCCACTGTTTACCCTAATCAGGGTTTTTGACAGTTTCTTAAAAAATCACAACAACTAATTCAAAATATAATCAAAATGCATGAGACAAACTTCTAGTGGAAGGTGATTGAAATAACTTTCATTTGAAATCAAAAATAAATGTCCTCCTACCCGTACTAGGTCGTACCATGCAAGAAAATAGTAAATTTCTGAAGAGGAATACAGAAAAACAATGTCTTTTAACATTCCATTCTCAATCTTCAATCACCTCCGAATTCCTTGAAGGTTACAAGGCCTTTTAAAGGCATTTCAAAACTGTCTAATCCTCTTCCAACTACTTTCCAATGATTTGGAACAAGGTGACCCTTCACCTTCCCTCATTTTACATCTTTAGGAATTTTACATGTTGTATGACAACTTGTCAAAAATGGACATAAGACTTAAACATTAAACCCCTCCTAGGACCTTAACACATGAAAGATGACTCAAATAACCCTATTACAATGTTGAACCATTAAAATTTAATCAAACTTAAAATTTAATCAAACTCCAAAAATTAGTCTATGAAGCATCAGTTTATGAAGGTGCTCTTGCACCACGTCCACCTACAGTTATGGCATCAAAAATCTAGAACTGGGTAGATAGAAGATATTTTAAGTCTTTAGTACAAGCAGCTTCAATGGTTATCTTCAACAAGGAATATATAAAATATTTGAAACATTGAGGTTTAAGAGATATTTTCAATCATTAATGTGAGCTGCTGAACATCCCCTTGCAGCAATGAATGCAACAAATATCTTCATCTGCTCAATATGCTCGCTAAAACATCCACTTGTCCAAAACAAGCAAATCCAAATCTAAAATTGAAAAGTGACAAAAACCCCTAAAAATCTCGCCAAATGAAAGAGGGGACAAAAACATGCATCTTTACCTTTTGCAGCATGTGGGAATTTGCTAGAATGGAGGAGATACAGGTGGTCAAAGTTTCGGTCAACTGCCTGTATATATCGCTTTGCATCTGTGTATATATTGCTATCCGAATCGACCTCTGAAACTACCTTTGCATGTATAAAGCACCTGTATGTATCGGGCTATGGGATGTCCTCCACTCGAGCCACCGATGTACGACAATCCCTTTTATATCCCTTTTCTTTTGGTGCCTAAACGGCCCTTTGAAATCGTCTTGTGTATATGCATTTGAAACTACATACAAACATGGGCATTTACCTTTTGAATGGGCCCTTGTATCACTTGCCATGTGGCACTACTTGATTCGCTACCGAGCTGAAACTGAGAAGCATCGCTGGAAACCTGTATCCTCCTCATTGCATATTTTCCATGTATATTCCATTGTATATGCGAATATACAAATGTTGATATACATATAACTATATGTGCCTTTACTTTGTTTCCTCTTGTATATACTATTGCCAATGTATGTTCCTTTGTATATGGCTTTGTAAATTCAAATGTATATCAACACATGCAATCACCTAGATACATACAATGTGGAGTCCAATAGATTATCAGCCACTTTTGAACTTTAAGACGGGTCTGGGTTGTATGTCGCCGTTGCACCTTTCTTTTGTATATCGCATATACATGCAAAATATACAAACCATGGAACTTAGGAGACTATCAATTAGAATGCATGCTCCCTTCAGTTCTGGTTTGTATATTATGAATGCATATTTGATTATATGTGCAAACATACAATCGTGAATATACAAGCAGTGGGCCCCAGCTTTGAATCACCTTCCCCTGCATGTTGACCTTGGACAATACTCCTTGCATCTTTTCTTTGTATGTCCTTCACTTGTATGTTGCTGCCGATGTACACTCAACTATTGCATATGCATTTTCCCCTTTGTATGTTTTCCTTGTATGTTGGCCTTGTATCTTTGACTTGTATGTGTGAACATACAATCATGAATATAGAAGCCACTGTTTTGATATACATTAGCCTTTGAATGTTCTACCTTTGCATGTGGTGAATGTATATTTCTTTTGCATCTCACCCATACAAAGCCCTTTCACTGTAGTGAATGCATGCCGAGCTCTTGGTATATGCGCCTTGTACATCCCCAATGTATGTCGGACATACATTCACCTTTGTATCTTTGCAGAATACATTTTCCCCTACATATTTCGCTTGTATGTTGCCAATGCATCTTTTCATTGTATTTGACCCTTTGTATCTTACATATACAATGTGATTTGTATGTGAGATACAATCACATTGTGCATTCAGTGGACCCCACCAATTGCATCTTTGGCCTTGTATGTTGACTTGTATATCAGCCTTGTACATGCAAACATACAACCTAATATATATTCTCCCTTTTGCACATTGACCCTTGCATATTTACCAATGTACAAAGGCTATTGTATGCATTTGTTTGTATGTGTCTGATGCATGTTTTGCTTGTATGTTTAACCCCTTGTATATTGGCTTTGTATATGCAAACATACAAAGTGAAATATGCAAGCCACTGTTACAACTACCTCACTATATCGCACATGCATATCTCCTTGTATCTTTGGCGAAAGTCCTTTGTATGTTCTGCCAATGTACATTGCAAAATGTACATTCATGTTTGTATGATTGCCAATTACATCTAGCCCTTTGCATATTGCGAATGTATGTTCCAAACATACAATGGTGAATGTATATGTGAATGTACATTCAAAAATGTATATTGAAATACAAGCATGAAACTAAGAAATCCTAGCGATAGAAAATACTTGAAGTTAAAAGATTTTTGCGTTTTTCTGGGTTTTTTTTAAAGATTCTCATGGTGGGATTTTTGGGATTTTGTTTTGACAAGGCATAGCATAAATATTTGAAGGATTTAAGCCTGTAGGGACATTTGTGAAGGATTTTCAAGGAAAATGCAAGGTGAACTGTTTGGTTCTGGACAAAGGAAAATAGGTCAACAAGTTGATTGAATAAGATCAGACATTTTCAATGTGCCTAAGTCAACATGACAGATTGCAGAATGCATAAATGCGGCTATGAAAAGGTACTTTTCTTTATTTCTACTATCATTTGAATGCCTTATTGTTGTTATATTTCATGCTACAGTCATCCAAATAGGTCAAGCATTATAAGATCAGACATTAAGAGGTCATGGAACATACAAAATGTAATGAAGAATCAGATGAACAGATCTTTGTCATGGATGTCATAAGTAAATCAGATAACAACATTACAAGGATAGACTTGTGTTAAAGTAAAGAATTAGTTGAAATAGAGGACAAGACTATCATAAGCAATCATTGAGAAAACATAGTTGAAGTACAAGTTTACATATCATAGGATTATAAATTAACATTAAAACCTATTCATGATAGTATTGCTACTATGATCCCCTTTTCAAGACATACAATAAGATAACAATGCCAAATGGAAGTACTAGAATAGCAATACCTGACAGGGCATGCCTTATAGTATGAATGAAGTGATAGCATATAGGAGATAGCTTGAAGAGAATAGATGATAGTCATATTATGCCATAATGTTGAAGTATCCTTCATATCATGTCAAGGTTCAAATTCTCAATGACATGAACATTTCAATATTAGGGAACTGAATTTCACTTTGAACTATAATAGCTAAGGATAAACAAAATAAAGATGCATGATCTGACAGTAGCAATCACAGAAGATCAAAGTGTTAATCTACAAGTGGAGGTAAGAGTAAGAATATACAAGTAATAGAAGCCATCTAATACAAAAGGAGACATGTCATTTTCATTTCATATGATAAAGTACAACCATTTTTTAGAGTGGAGCATTAGGATATCATTACATGCTTATGACATATTGATCAATTTTTTAATGTATCTAGCACTACAGAAAGCTATGGAGCTCAATACAATTTGAGTATTCACAATGCCATGACCAGTTACAGTCACAAAGTTGAAAAGATGATCAAGGTTAAACTGTTTGACAGGAGCCTCTGACAGTTATAAGTTACAGAATGTAATGGAGTAGTCATGGCTAGAAATTAGACAAAAAGAGTGTAGATTTATCAAACCTTTATTGTGTTTTGAGACCTTGCAATGTCTTGTGTATACAACCATGCCATGAATATTTATAGAAGAGTCTTCATTACTCAAAGATGTTAAAACTTTTCATACTTTTGAAACACTTGCCATTTTTTCTAACTATAGAGTCAAGAGATATTTGGAAATAGCAAATATATGCCATATAAAGGGTTTCTATGTAAGGAGAAATGAAAACCTTGTTGTAATATTTGAAACCCTTGTTTCATTTTTTACATACAATGGAGAAAAAATTGCAAAAATAAATGAAATGCCATGATAGTGACAAAAAGAAGCTTGCAATAAAAATTGAGAAAACCCTTGTTATAATTTTTGAAACCCTAGTCTCATTTTAGATGTAATCAAAAAGTTGCTACATAGGAAATATACACAGAGATGGCAGTGACTGGAAGGAGGTTTGTGTAAAGAAATATGAAACTCATATTTTTTTAAGACATTTTTTTATTTACAGAGAAGATGAATCATGGATATGACAGGAGAAGTGTTTCTTATACAAAAAGAGCAAGCCATATCAAATTTTTCAAACCCTAATGGTATTATTGCATTTACAGTCAATAGAAAGTGATATAATGTATATATAGCCATAGTCGTGCAAGGGAAGAGCTCTTTTATGCAAAGAAAAGTAAACCCCATTTCCGAGATCTTCAAACCTTTATAAATTTTCATGTGCAATATTGAAAGATGAAAGGTACAAAAGTAAGAATAGGATGGTCATGGCTTAAGAATCATTTTCTGTAAAGAAACATGATACCCACTTCAAGAAATCTCAAAACCATATCATTTTAGTCATAGTGAAGTAGTGAAATCATGCATATAAGAGTTGAATAGAAGAAGAACCAAGAAGCTCACCTTTAGTGTTTGCAAAGAAAGGAGATAACTAGTCATGAGCTTCATTTTTGAAGGGTTTTTGCATAGGAGTTGCAGAGAAGATACAGAGAAACAAAAAGGAATTCAACATAGAAGTTGTGACATTCATATGAAGAAAAAGCTATAGAAACCAAGAGAAATACCAGTTGAAACCAAAAATTCATGCTCACCATGTTCCTATCATTCTTTTTGCATAGAAAGGCCAAATATTTGACCACAAAAGGCCATGAGAATAAAGGAGACATGCTAGAGAGACTCAAAACCCTAGTCAGCCAAAGGTTCAATGTTGTAGAGCCGAGAGAGAAGTGAAGATGTAAAATGAAAATGAGATAACTTTTAGAGTTTCTCATTTCTTTTTGTTCAATGAATGCTCATGTTACCTTATTTTATCTTTTGTTTTTTTACATAACAAAATGAATATAATTACCTTATCCAAAATGGAAACCATGGTCAAGACTTCTTAATAATTCCCTAGTGATGATTACTTGGAGGGACTGATAGCACCGACAACACAAATATATTACACTTGATTTTAGTGAATTCAAAGGTAAAAAAACATAAGAGGACAAGATAAGATAAGGTGGCAAAATCTTATGGATAAGGTAAAATTTTACAAAGGTGGTAGAACATGTGAAGACAAGATATGCATACAAAGTAGTAGCATTGTGAATAGGGTTGATTTTTTGGAATTTTGGTGTTTATATAAACAGACAAGTGGTATTTTTGCAAGGCATGGAGTAAATAAGGTAGAGTGTATTATTTTTTCCTTAGTCCATATGGAGTAATAAGGGTGATATTTTGCCTTGATGCATGTATCATGTAGTTAGGAGATTTTTCTTGCATGGAGGAATATGGGAATTTTTCTTTCTCTTAACTCCTATTTTTTGCATCAAATCATGGAAATTATGCAAATTAGGCAAGTGTAATTGGGGTGATAAGGTATTTATTTTATTTTCATCCATCATGCATGTTTTACAACTAAATCAATGTAAGTGAATAATAAAGTAATGTTCTACAAATTACTTTATTATTTTTCACATGTTGTAAAATCATGAAAGTAATGCAAATTGTAACTAATAGTAAAGTAATTATCCTAATTACTTTTTTATTCACTCACATCAATTTTGCAATGTAAAATCATGCAAAATAGATGAGTTGAGTTAACTAAGGTTATTTAGAGACTTTTGCATGATTTGGGGGCAATTTGAGGAGTTTTGCTCAACTTCTTGGTCAAACATATGGAGAGGATCAACTTGGAGCTATTTTTTCTCAATTTGTGACATTTTGGACCCTTATTTTTAGGGATTTCTTGGTTTGCTTGTGGATCACTTTAGAGAGATTATTTTTAGAGAGGCAGTTAGCTACAGTTCTATTTTTTCATGCCTCTTGGAGAGAGCAAGCTATATATTGTAAAGCAAAACTTAATTTTTTCTAGTTGGGTAAATGCAAGAAGTTGTGTCCACTTAAGGTGAAAGTTTCTGAGTTAGAAAAAAATCCGAAATCGGGTTAACCAAAACGGGATCCCGTTTTGCTTTGGGTTCCCAAGCCAAAAGCGGGATCCCGTTTTCAAGAAATGGGATCCCGTTTTGAGTTCCATAAAAGGTTAATATTTTAACCTTTATGAAATGGGATCCTGTTTCATAAAGGTTAAAATATTAACCTTTTATGAAATGGGATCCCATTTTAAAACGAGATCCCGTTATTTAAAATTTGAAATTTAAGCTCAGGTTTTGCTTTGTAACCCGGTTCGGGAAATGCTTTGGGGACCCAAACCTGACCTCTGGACCAGGTTTGACCTGCAACTTAAAGGTCTTGTCAATGTCACAACAAAATAGTGACTTTGGGCATATATCTGAAGGTCTATTTTGCAGAATATTTTGACGAAATTAAAACCCATTATAGATGAGACAGTGTAGATTCTAAATATGTAATTTTTTTTACAATTGGATTAATTTTTCTATTTTTTAATCAATTTCTGATGAAATAGGTCCATAAACTTGAATTATTAGGGTTTTTTAGTATTTTAATAACTTTTTATTAACATATTTTTTTTAAAAAAAAAATTGTAGGAAAACGTACTTTAGACAATTCTTTTCAATTTAAAAAAAAAATTTCAAAAAATGTTAAGTTTAGGTCATCTTATGCATGACGTACACGATGATTTTTTAAAAGACCAAAAATGGCCAATAAAAAATTAATAAAAAAAAATATATATTCAATAAAAAATTACAAAAAAAAATGGAAAACGTGCTTCAGTGAGTTACAAATATTTTCCCAAAAGGATTTTGAAAAATATGATTATTTAGGTCAAAATATGGATGATGTACATGTACATGGTATAGTAAAAAAAAAGTGACTTTTAAATAGTGGTTTTTATAAACACCTATTCAAAATCACTTTCTATCATCTGGATATTGAAAAAAATTACATATTTGGAAACTAGACTCCGAGTACTACATTTCATATTTAGTGAATTTTTCTAAGATTCCACCATTAAGTGCTTCAAATTTTTAGGTCAAATGTGATAAATTCTGAAAATCAGGGAAAACACTTCCACTTTTTGGCCAATAAGTGGGCACAACTTCTTGCACACACCGAGTTCTTGCATTCTTTTCTCTTTTACATATTGAAAGACATAAGGTTTTGTAACTCATTTTTTTACTTCTTACCTTTTTTCTCTTTACACTTTGAGAGAGAAAGGGGTTTTGTAACTCATTGATTACATATTTTTTAGAGATTACAACAGGTTACAAGTTCTATTTTCCTTGTTACTCATGCAATATTTTCCTTTAGTTTTCACTGAAATCAAGTATTTGCCTTTCCATTGATGCTACTTGTATGAATGATTTGATGAATTTTTATTGTCTTTAAATATCTAAACCTTTAAATTTTTTTTTCTCATTCTTACTTGCAAGTGTTAAGCATATTGATATCACAAGTCTTAGGTTGTGTTACTTAAATCCTTTCTTTCATGTTATGAAGAATTCTCTTCCTTCATAAAGAAAAAGTTTTTCTAGCCTTCCTTGGAAACATTTATGTGATTATTGTGTCAAAAGTGGATTGTGTGGGTTAGATTTCTCAAGTCTATTGTGAATCAAATTTGCAATTTTTCCATCATTAATAGGTGCATCACTAAAAATTTCTATTTTTATTACATTAGAGATTCCTTCTTACCCTTTTCCAGATCAAAAAATCATTGTTTCAAATTGAATATTTTAAGGGAACCAACCCATAATCTAGAGGTTCAAACTCACTGTAGGTCACCCACAGCCTAAGTTTGTCCCCATGTTTCAAAGGATTGCAGTGTTTCACAACTTTACATAAGGGTGAAATCCTTAATGATAACAATCCCATAGTCAACACCTTGTAAATTTTGGTGACTTTGTTAGCCGTAGTTTCCCCCCAAAGTAATTAACACGAGAATGCCCTATATTTAATAAAGGCATCGATAGTTAAATTTTGTTATTGGCCAACATGGGTAATGTGACATTTGATAACCGACAAAGAGGCTTGATAAATAAGTGAGTGGAGAATGTGAAATGTCATGGGATGCGAATGAGAATCAATAGTCTGTACTCCTGAAAGAACTTGCATTGCAAGTGTGTTGTAATCATCTTTTGATTTGATAATACATTGTGTAGGTTTTGGAGTGTGGGATTTTACCTAAAAATATTTTCCCCATGTATATCTTGTGTTGTGACTTTTGTATTTGCATTAGGATGTTGTTATTACCTTTCTGTTAATGTGCATCTAATAACATGTAACTGTAAAAGTTAAAATTTGCATATATATTTCCTCAGTAGATCAGTGTAGGAAGCGTTTCCGCATACCTTGCTTCCTTCTAGTTGGTATCAGAGTCTAATCACCTATAGTTCTAGTTGTTGGGTAGAGGGGTTTTTTAACTAATCTTTGTTTGACTAGGAGCAAGTATAGAGGATTTTAAAATCTTTGTTATAGGAAAGAGATGGTGAGCACATCCGGGAGGTTTGAGATAGAGAAGTTTAATAGACGCAACTTTGAGTTGTGGAATCTCAGGATGTAGGACTTATTGGTGGAAAGAGTTCTATGGCTCGTAGTATCCAAAACCATGTCACTAGGCATAAAACAAGAAGATCAAGGTATATGATGGATTGGAAGGCTAATCATTTGATAAGACTCTATTTGGCTAATTAAGTGCTCCTGAATATCCATGAAGAGAAGACTGCAAAAGATCTTTGGAAGAAACTTGAAGATGTTTTCCAAGATAAATCACTGGTGAACAAATTATTCTTGCAAAATAAATTGTATTCTCTAAGGATAGAAGATGGAGGATCTTTCACTAATCACCTGAATATTTTCATGATGCTTATTGCCCAGTTGACAAATGTTGGTGTGAAGGTAGAGGAAGAGGATCGATGTATGACATTACTATGTTCCTTACCAGATTTGTTGGACCACCTTGTCAGGTCCATTGGGAGTACCACTACCACCTTCAAGATGGATGAAGTGGTTTCTTTGTTATTGTCTGAAGAGATTGACAAGTTGTCGCTGTACCTCATCATTTAATCTGTTTTCAGATGTCAAAGAACTAGGGCTGTGTCCATGGCTATCTGCAACTAGGGATTCTAAGTGACCAGTTTATAGCTAATCCTAATGCTTAAAGGAATGACTAATCTATCTGCTTGTTGGATAAATGTAATGAATGCTTGTAAAATAGAAGAAAACAGGAAATGTACTCAACAAAGAATGATAACATGCATCTATCTACTAAAATAGGAAATACTTTTATAAAAGAAAACTTGAAATAATAAAACAGAGATACTAGCCTCCTGCCTAATTGGTGAGAGTGGGCCCTTGCTCCGCACCTTTGAGGCTGAAGGCTATTGCAGGAAATCAACACAAAAGATGTTCTACACTAAATTCAGTCCAATTCATTCATTTCTAAATTCATGAAAATGTATGGCTATAACAAAACTAGAATCTCTGAAAATCAGAATAATTTTATCATGTTGTTCTATTACTATTTCTGAAAGTATATATAAAAAGAGTGATGATATATCACTGAACTTATCTATCAATCTTTCTAGGAGATGACACCATCTCTTATTTGTACTTAACTGTCAAACTTATGAAAGATCATCATGCAAGAAAGGTAGACTTGAGTGGAACAGAAGTCCACTCAGAGGTCTAAGTTTAGGTCTTAATACACTTGGGCATCAGAGCCCTAAAAATAAGAATATTGGATTAGTTCAATTCGTAACTCATGCAAAATCTTTGGAAAGATAAAACTTCAGCAGTTTAACTGATAGCTGACCCTTCACCACTCAGGTGATGATTTGAGTGAAGTAAGGGGGGTGTTAGGATTGTTTCTGAAGTGTCTGATTGGTGGCTCTGACTGGAACATGCCCTGTTCTCAGGAGGTTCCGAAGATAGCTGTTCCTGTCTGCAGCTCCAGAGATATTCCAGACACTCACAGAGCTCCAGAGATATTCCAGACATTCGCAGAGCTTTAGAGATTCATTTCCCCAAATCTTCAAAACCTAGGTGTCACTGTTCTTTGTTATGGTCTCCGAAGATCATTGAAGGCAATCTCTAGAGATGCACAGAACTGTTGTTTCTGATATGTACACCTGCTAATTCAAAAAGAAAGAGAAATTCTACATTTTTCCATTAATCCCACGCACATTAGCCACTTAATCAGAAATTCTAATCTCAAGCAATCTATCTTAATTAATCACTAATTAGAACAATCTTGCTTAACTAATTTGAGTGTAGACACAAGGAAGATGAACTGAATACGGGAAAAGAGAGGCAAAAAGGGTGTATTTTATGAGTGCAATTTGACATTCATCATCCCCCCCATACCTAAGGCTTGGCAGGTCCTCCTGCTTTTCACATTCTGGATTTGTTTTGACAAAGCAATCTGTCAGTTAGACTATACTCCTGGACATAGGTTGTCCAAGTAGTTTTATTGGTGTTACCATTCCCTCTGTACTTGTCAACTTGCTTCATCCAATCTTGCAATTTTTCATCTTCCAACTGCTCTGTCCATATAGGGAGTGGTTCAATTATCAGAGGAGGTCTGAACTGCCCTCCTATCCATTCCTGTTTATGTTTATCCATCAATTTGGATATCATTTTTGCCTTCCTCATGAATAGTCTCAGGTTTGCAGGAGTGATCACCTCTCTAAGTTTTTGCCCCGATGTTAAAATACTCCATCTCCTCTTTGCTACAGCAAGGACATGATTTGCTGAATTAATCATAAAAAGACCAAAGTCAATGGAGCAGTCCTGCAAATTTTTCAAGTATAATGGCAATATGCTGGTTGTACTTACAGGATGATAGATTATGGACCTGAATTGGGTCTGAAAAGCAAAAGGATTGGGACATTCTTTTCTGAGGAGATCTGTTTTTGAATCCTTTTGAAGATGATCTTCCATCCTTTCATCCCAGATCTGGTGGTTTCTCATGAGGGACATGAATGCCTTAAGCTGGCATTCTCCCACAAAGTGATTAATCGTGAAGGCTATATCATTAATGTAGAACCCATGTAAGTATAATTCACATAGGAAGTTTTTGTCTTCATCATTGCTTCTAGTGTAAGCTGCCATGAAACCTTCTGTTGTCTCAGTATCCTCGTTCATGTCAGATAGGACAAAGGAGAGTTTCCTTTGCAGTATCCTTTCCTGTAGGAACATGGAATAGTTAGCACTTGGAGGTCTACAAGATAGACGTTCTAAGGAAAGGGAGGCCATTTGAATGATTTTGCTTTCCAAAGTTGCTATCCTTTCTGCTCGGGTAGTGACTACTCTTTGTAATTGCAACATTGGCTTGGAGGCTTCAAATTCTCTACACCTTTCCTCCCAATGAAACAGGGCTTTAGGAATGTCAATGGGGATTGGACCCACACAGGTATCTGTTTGAATTTCCTGCTCATTGGTTGCCCTTGGGCCAGACAGTTCTTGAATATATTCTTTTTAGTCATCCAGTCTATTATTGGCCCAAGTTAATTATTTATCCTGGCTTTGGACCTTTTCAATCAGTGCTGCCATTACTGTGAGGCCATTGTCTCTAGCCATGGTGAGCTCAGAAACCTTTTATGCTGCTTCTTTTTCTTTTTCTTCCATCACTCTTGCTGCATCACATTTCTGTGTTTCCAACGCTGCCTCCCTCTCTTGGATGATTCTATCCTTGTTTTGGAGGTCTGTTTGGATTTCTACAATAGTTTGCTTCAGTTCCATCTCCATTTCTACCCTGACCTTCTTGAGGTCAGTAATAATCAAATTCTTCCCCCAGAGCATCCTTTTTAAATTCTCAATTTCTTCCATTAATTGTTGTTCTGCTGAGATTTCTATATCCTCTTCATCAGAGGGATGTGATAGAGTTTCTACCTCTATTTCTGTGGATGGTGGCTGACTATCAATATTATCCATGGCCACCTGCCCTGCTTCTCCCAATGTATCTGTGTGCCCTATTTCTCCTTCTGCAATGCCCCTGTCCTGAGGATCCTCTGCTGCTGCTGGCACAACTGAAGGTCCTTCTTTGTCCTCATATGTGCTCAATTCCAGGAGTACTTCAGTGAGCAGGGCAGTATCCTTCTCATCTTGTGAGAGCTGCATCTTCCTTTTGCTTCTTCAGAGCATAGGTGGAACTGGTGCCTCTGAAGCAGGTCTTCCTTCCTCAGAATATGAGGAGATAGTAACAGTTGGTAAGCTTCATATCTCGGGAGCACATGGTGGTGTTGAAATTGGACTTGACTCCATATGAACAGAAGGTGCTGGAGAATTTCCACTTTGTTTCCTCTTTCTGACCAGAGGTACCTCATCGGAGTCATGGGATGGTTCTTCAACCCACCATCTCCCTTCAATTCCCTGCTCTACTTTTTTCTTTGTTAATTCCCTAGGCCTAGATCCCTCAGGTAAAGTCATTTGTCGCCTGATTGACCAAGTCATATATAGAGGCCGTGTAGGAGCAGGCTCTGTAATTTGTTTGCCTTTTCTTTTCTTGTTAGGAATAGGGGCTGCAGATGATGTAGCCTCTTGTGAGGGTGATGTCCTTTTGTGAGAGGCTGTGGAGGAAGCTGTAGGCTCAATTTCTTCATCATGGTGAGAGGGAGAACCCTCATCCTCTATTTGTGTTATCTCTGGTGCTCTGTCCTGAGGGTTATGCTCAAGAAATTTCTGTAATAGTTTGTCCCCATTGGCCTGAGATAAGAAATGGTGCTTGACTATCAGGGAGATGAGGCCATGATGTTTCATGGGTCCCTTACCCTACTGGTATTTCTCTATAGTTGCCTTGATGGTAGAATAGAGGAAATTAGGGATATTTATGTTATATTCGGGGTGCCTATTTCCATGTCTGAGAAAAATGAGCATTTTCGTTATGGGCCCCAAAACTATGGAGAATTGGCCATCACAGGTAAAGTATTTCATTAACCAGGTAGCAACAGTTGCCCAAGGGTTTGGGAGAGTGGACCTCAAAATTCATTTAACCTCATTCTTATTCATATGCAATTGAATAGCAGGTTCACCACGAACAGAAAATTTTTTAATTAAATCAATATACAGGGTTTTTAGGTGGTAGAACCTCTCACCTTGTTTGGGGAGTCTGGAGATGTGGCTGATAATTATGGAGGAGAGAATGATTTGGTTTCCTCTCACAGTGGTCTGGTCATGTCTTAAATTCCTATGGAATTCGTCCACAATATCCTCCTGAAACCCTTCAAACTTATCTAGGAAATCCAACCATCCAGCAGCCCTTAAAATGTTCACTGCAGCTGCATCCTTTAGAAGACCCATATTATTTTCTAGCTCAGACTTTTTCTTGACCCCCATTACTGAATTGATGGTAGTTTCTGTGTTTTATTCTTTTACTTCCGCAATCTGCAGTCTATCTGTCCCTCTAATCTTTGTGGGCTCTGGAGTATTGTTCAAATTACTCTGTAGACTCTGGAGAGTTGTTTAATTTATCTTATGCTTCAGTCTATTCCGGAGGTTTGAATGAGGGACGCTATTGTTTTCAGGCTGGGCTGATGCAGATGGGTTAAGGGATCAAAGCAGCCATAATTGTAACGGACTGACAGGGCACTCCGGAGGTAAGGTGGGATTAAGGCATAGATGGTGGCATGCTTGGATGTGAAAAAGGAAATGACAGCGGAGGGACGTGTCATCACGGCAGCACCTAAAATAGAAAGACAGGACAGTTACTAATTAATGATTATTGAAAAATAGATTTACCTGGATCAGTTTTAATGATGAGACAATGTACGCGGGAGAAATGCTACGCCGGTTTGGAAACTACACGCATCGTGGCATTTAAGTGGCGGCCTAAAATGACATCCGCTTCCTACTTGCATGCGACCTACAATCATTGCACTGAGTGGCACTAAGATCCACGCCCACGGGTGATGTCAGCGCCGGCTTGTGGTCACTCCTGCAATTATTAGTATCTTAATTTTATTAATGCTGCGTTATAAAGTAGAATATGAGTCATGATGACCTCATCATATGAATTGTCTACTTTACCACCTGGCGAGGTAGGTCCCGCCTTTATTATGGACACTGTCGGCATTATTAACAGAGCACCGGACGTGCTCCTAATTGGAAAGCGCCGGAGGTGCTCCTTATTGGAAAGCATCGGAGATGCATTGGGCCAATTTTTGGCAACTGATCATATCCGGAGCTCAATTATTACAACTGTCCTAGAGAAGGGAACTTCCATTTACTAGTTTTCAACTCTCTTGGTCGAGAAAGACAGCCATTTGCTGGTTTTCCATCTTTCTCTAAATTTTTTTTAGAAGGCAGCCATTGCTGGTTTTCAACCTTCTTTTTTTTAAAAAAAAAAAATTTTATTCCAACATCATGACAGAGGTGGTATCCCCTGTATCAAAACTCAAATTATCAAGAAACTCTTCTTTAGTAGACAGTCTTTTGTAGAGCTTTATCCGGTGACCATTTACTAGAAATGTGTTTGTGCTCCCATCAATTGGTTACAATAATATAGTTCCCTTTTCAAACACTTCCTTTATTTGATAAGGACCCAACCAATGAGTCTGTAATTTTCCTTTGAATTCTTTGAATTTAGAATCATAGAGAAGAACCCAATCTCCTTGTTGAAATGTCCCCCTCTTGATATGTTGGTCATGCCATTGTTTCCCTTGGTATTGAACCAATTCTATTGCTGAATGGCTTCTGTCCAAATCTCATCCAACTTGTTGAGCTGAAGAATTCTGTTCTACTGAATTGTAGACAGTGGTAGCCCAACATCCAATACAGTTTTAAGTGTCTAGAGTTCAAATTCTATAGATAGTATAGGCTTTTTCCCATAAACCAATTCATATGGTGAAAACTTTGTTGTGGACTTCCAAGTGGTGTTGTAAGCCCAAACTGCTTCAGGTAGTCTATTAGCCCAATCCTTTCTGTTCATTGCCACTGTCCTTGTTAGGATATTCTCAAGTTCTCTGTTAGTTACTTCTACCTACCCATTTGCTTGAGGATGGTAAGGTGAAGCTTTTTTGTGCTTGACTTGGTATAAATCTGTGAATGCCTTGATTACCTGTGAAGTAAATTGAGGTCCTCTGTCTGAAACTATTGATTTTGGGGCTCCAAACCTCAAGAAAATTCTACTGTAAAGGAAATCAGCAACTTTTTCTTCTCTTACAAACTATAATGCTTGAACCTCAACCCACTTAGTAACATAGTTTGTGCATACTAGAATATACTCCTTGCCTAATGATGGTGGTGAAATTGGTCCTACAAAAGTCTAGACCCTATTGCTCAAAGGGTTCCATCATGACTTGAGGATGTAGTAGCATTTCCTAGGTAAAGGTGGGCTGCCCCATCCTTTGGCACTGGTCATAGTGCTGCACATACTTCTTTGTGTCTTTATGAAGAGAAGGCCAGTAGTAACCAGCTCCAAGGATCTTGTGGACTATCCTGTGAAAAGAGTAGTGGCCACCAGATGGCTCATCATGACATGCTCTAAACACATCAAAAGTCTCATCAGCCTTCAAGCACCTGCGTAGAATGAAATTAGGACCACATTTAAATAGTAAACCATTCAACCATTTGTAGGATAAGCTTTCTTTAAGCAAACGTTTTCTTTGTTTTGAAGTAAAATGGGATGGATACAAGCCTGTAGCTAACAAATTAGCTATGTCAGCAAACCAAGGTGCAGTAGTGGATATGGCAAAAAGATGTTTATCTAGAAATTTGTCCTCCACTGGTTGATCTTCTCCTCTGGTATGCAATCTTGACAGAAAATCAACAACCAAATTAAACTTTCCTAGATTATCAACTATGGTAATATCAAATTCTTGCAATAGCAACAACCACTTGATGATCCTTGCACCTACTACTAGTTTATTCATTAGGTACTTGATGGCTGCATAATCAGTGTGCACAAATATTTTATATCCGGTAATATAATGTCTGAATTTGTTTATAGCATAGATAACTGCCAAGAATTCTTTCTTAGTTGTATAATTTCTTTCTGCAGAGGTAACGTTTTTGCTGATGTAATAAATGGCATGCATACTCTCTCCTTCCTCCTTTTGTCCTAAAACGGCCCCAATAGATATTTTGAAGCATCAGTTTGTAAGGAATGGTAAAGTCCAATGAGGTCCCCTTAAAACTGGTGTCACAGTAAGCTTCTCCTTCAAAGTTTCAAATGTTGATTGATAGTCTGCTGTCCAGAAAAATTCTATTTCCTTGTTAAGCAGGGTAACAGGGGGGCAACTATTCTACTAAAATTTTCTATGAACCTCCTATAGTATCCTACATGACCTAGAAAACTTCTGACATAAGTCTGATTTTTGGGTGAAGGCAACTGTGTGATTACTTCTATCTTGTTCTGATCCACTCTGATCCCTTTTTCCGAAATATGGTGTCCCAAAACAATTCCTTCCTCCACCATCATAAAACATTTCTGATGGCTAAGGGACAGTCGATTTTTATAACAACATTTTAGTACTTTTCCAAGGTTTGTGAGAGCTTCCTCGAAGTTATTCCCATACACAATAAAGTCATCCATGTAGACTTCCATTCATTCATTAGCCAGTTCAACAAAAATAGCTAGGACCAGTCTCTGAAATGTAGCTGGGGCATTACATAGCCCAAAAGGAAGAACTTTGTAAGCAAAGGTTCCCCAAGAGCATGTGAAAGTGGTGTTTGTCTTGGTCCTTAGGTGCTACTTGAATTTGATTATACCCACTGAATCCATCTAAAAAAGAAAAATACTTTCTCCTAGCAAGGTTGTCCAAAACTTGGTCAATAAATGGTAAGGGAAAGTAATACTTTTTTGTGGCCTTGTTGAGTTCTCTATAATCAATACACACCCTCCATTTCCCATTCTTTTTAGGCACAGTGACAAGGGGTGAGACCCATTGACTGTCTGAGATTGGATATATGAACCCTGCCTGGAGTAATTTTTCTATTTCAATTTTGACAATGTCCTTTAAGGCAAGATTCAATCTTCTTTGTGGTTGTCTGACAGGTTTAATATCCCCAGTGTAGATATGATGGGTACAGATTTCAGGAGGCATGCCTTTCATATCTTGGTATTCCCAGGCAAAAGATGCTGAGTGGGAAACCAAAAATTGAATAAGTTTTTCCTCCTGACTTGCTGTTAACTGAGTATTTATATTAAGTGTTTTCCCTGGTAGAATCATGACCTATTTTGTAATTTGATCCATAGATGGGGTGGGTCCATACATTGGTGTCATGGCATGGAGAGGACAAGAATGTGGGAGTAACATGTGGAAGGTGGCTAAGTCCCTGTAAAAGGTTTCCCCACAAGGAATAATGTTGGCAAGGGTACAATGAGAAGAAACGAGAAGTTCTCTCTGAGGGTCTTGGGTGAGTTCCATCACATCTTTGTTGATTAGGATCTGAGTGATGTCTTCCATTGTATCATAGTATACTTCCTCTCCTAATTCTCCCAGATGTTCCATAATGGTTACCATAGCTAATGAGGCACTGTTGTTCATGTTATCTGGTTCATCCACCCATACTCTTCCTGTGTAATGCACCGATGGTTTAACTAGAGGATACAGAGATATTTTCTTTAAATCTATCCCATTAGAAATGACCATATCTCCAGTTTGACAATCAATAGATGTTGCTATAGTAGCCAGCCATGGCCTTCCTAAAATCAGCAGATAAGCATTTCTCTGGTTTCTAGGTTCCAATATTAAGAAATCCACTAGGAATTCCCATGAATCTATCACAACAGGTATATCAGTGATGACTCCCTTTGGAACAGCCACTGACTGATCAGCAAGTTGAAGAATTGTAGTTGTGGATTGGATACCTGACAGAGCTAACTTGTCCATTGTATGAACTGTCATCACATTAATTACTGCTCCTAAGTCAACCAGAACATTTGAAATTTCTACCCCCGAGATGAAAACAGTTATGACAGGGTTCCCAGTGTCTCCATATTTTGGGAGGAGAATTTCTCCCATCAATAGATCCATCACTTTTCCTTCCACCTGTATTGTGGAGGGAAAACTTCTCTTTCTGCCCTGTGTTTTGATGCAATATTGTTTGATGAATTGATTTAGTTCGGGTACATCTCTGATGGCCTAGAGGAGAGGAATTTCAATGTTTAGTTGCTTGAGTTCTTGTAAAAGCTTTGATTCCTGATTGGGTTGGATTTGTTTTTGTAAAACCTTTTTCTGGGGAGCATTTTGTTTAAGTCGTTTTGGGTAGGGTGCTAGTTTTTCCATCTCTGGAGCATCTCCAGAGCTCTTATCAGGATTGTGTTCACGACTGTTCTCCGGAGCTGGCATTTTAGGAGTAACTCCAGAGTTGTCTGTGGTTGATTTTTCTAGCATTTTTTCGTTAGTAATCTCCTCTGAGGGTTGATTGGATGGATTTTTAGGTTGCTTATCATTGGTTATTTCAACTAGAGTTGGAGGAGAAGGTCTTGGGAATACTTTCCTAGAACATAGCTGGAGATTATTTGAATATATGGCATTAATTCCAGCCAGATTTTCTTGATCTGTCATATAGATAGCTGCTCCCTGTTTATTCTGTGGGTTTGGTATAGGCTGAGCTGGTAAAGGTGGTTGACTAACTGGCTCATTTTGCATTTGACCCTGTGTGTTGGAGGCTCCAGTTAGTAAAGCCTACTATTGAGGTTGGAAATGTCTAGGTTGTCCTTGGTATTGTTGATGATATCCCTGTTGAGGACCCCATTGTGGTTGCATGCCTTGTGACCCAAACTGTGGTGGCCATTGTTGATTTCCCCAAGGCTAATTTTGCCAGTTTTGGTTTTGCCAATTTTGGTTTTGCCAATCCTGCTGTCCCCAAGGAGGATTATTTTGAGGGCCATACCAAGCTGGATTCCACTGATTATTTCCCCAATTAGTAGGACCCCTGTAAGAAGACTGGCTTGGGTACTGATTATAAGGGAAATTTCTGGCTTGTTTTTGTCCCACATAGTTCAACTCCTCCTCTATCACAGCATTATTTTGCCTCAATCCTTTCAAGGCTGGAAGCTAACTACACTGACTGGTAGGATGCTCTCTATCACAGATTTGATAGATCTCTGATTTGTCCAAGGGACATTCTCTCAACAGGTGTTTGTTTCTACACCTAGGACAATAAATGGAAAGCGGTTCAGTTGCTCTACTTTGATCAGTTGTTCTGGTTTTTGCTTGGATCCCATCCAATGTGGTATTTAGTTGGACCAGAATATCTATTTTTAGATTTGCAATTTCCTCCATCAACTGTCCTATCTCATTCTTCCCTTTAAAAGTTTTGGATGACCTTACTCCATCTTGAGTTCTGGAATAATTCCTGCAGATTTCCTCTATGTCAGGTATTTCCAATTTATTAATGTTCCCTTTTCCCATTAGGTCCAGTGCCTGTTTTGATTCTTTATCCAATCCTTTTATAAATAGGGTTCTGGCCAAGGAATGATCCACCGGATTGCCATACCTTCTCAAGGCAAAATTAAACCTATCCACATAGTCTTCTAAGGATTCTTTCTCCCCTTGCCGAATTTTAAACAATTCTTCATTTATATTACTGGATTTGCAATAATCTTGGTATTTTTCCAAAAACTCTATTTCCATTTGATCCCAAGAATGGATAGAACCCAGGGGTAAACCCATAAACCATCTCATCGTAGAATCTTTTAGGGTTGAAGGGAACAGTTTGAGTTTCTGGTTATCTGATCCATAATCATAAGTTTGGTAGACTACTTTGAATTCAAACAAGAACTGATCTGGATCCTCAGAGGAAAGTCCTCTGAAATTTCACAGATGTGCTGGTGAGATATTCTTCATGGGAGCATTGTCTCCAACAGCCAAAACAATAGGATAAGAGAAGGTTTTTGGGGCTTGGTTTTCCTCTTCCCCATGATTATCATTTTCCATGTTTAGTACTAGTTCTTCTCCCTGAGGTTCTAGGAAATTAGGTTCTACCAAAGGATCTGCCTCAACTTTTTGTTGTAATTCCTGGATATAATTGGCAAGTGGAATGTCTGTGGGATCTAAGGGATTGTTGTTTTGAAGTGCAAGTTCCAAATTAAGATCTAGGTTTCCTTCTTCAACAAGATTTTGTACCACCTCACTGCTTTCCCCTATGGTGTGTTGTTGGGGTATCTACTTAATATATCTTCCTTTGAGATCTCTAGCTCTAACCATACAGGTCTGTTCTAAAAATTGTTTTTAACTCAGTGTCCCTAATTAACACAAACTACATCCCCGGCAACGGCGCCAAAAATGACAGGTTGTCGCTGTACCTCATCATTTAATCTATTTTTCAGATGTCAAAGAACCAGGGCTGTGTCCATGGCTATCTGCAACTAGGGATTCTAAGTGACCAGTTTATAGCTAATCCTAATGCTTAAAGGAATGACTAATCTATCTGCTTGTTGGATAAAGGTAATGAATGCTTGTAAAATAGAAGAAAACATGAAATGTACTCAAAGCAAAGAACGATAACATGCATCTATCTACTAAAACAGGAAATACTTTTATAAAAGAAAACTTGAAATAATAAAACAGAGATACTAGCCTCCTACCTGATTGGTGAGAGTGGGCCCTTGCTCCGCACCTTTGAGGCTGAAGGCTATTGCAGGAAATTAGCACAAAAGATGTTCTACAATAAATTTAGTCCAATTCATTCATTTCTAAATTCATGAAAATGTATGGCTATAACAGAACTGTAATTTCTGAAAATTAGAATAATTTTATCATCGTTGTTCTATTACTATTTCTAAAAGTATATATAAAAAGAGTGATGATATATCACTGAACTTATCTATCAGTCCTTCTAAGAGATGACACCATCTCTTATTTGTACTTAAATGTCAAACTTATGAAAGATCATCATGCAAGAAAGGTACACTTGAGTGGAACAGAAGTCCACTTAGAGGTCTAAGTTTAGGTCTTAATACACTTGGGCATCAAAGCCTTGAAAATAAGAATTTTGGATTAGTTCAATTCGTAACCCATGCAAAATCTTTGGAAAGATAAAACTTCAGCAGTTTAACTGATAGTTGACCCTTCACCACTCAGGTGATGATTTGAGTGAAGTAAGAGGGGTGTTAGGATTGCTGCTAAAGTGTCTGATTGGCGGCTCTGACTAGAACATGTCCTGTTCTTAGGAGGTTCCGAAGATAGCTGTTCCTGTCTACAGCTCCGGAGATATTCCAGACACTCGCAGATCTCTGGAGATATTCTAGACATTTGCAGAGCTCCGAAGAGTCATTTCCCCAAATCTTCAAAACCTAGGTGTCACTGTTCTTTGTTATGGTCTCCGGAGATCATTGAAGGCGATCTCCGGAGATGCACAAAACTGCTATTTCTAATATGTACACCTACTAATTCAAAAAGAAAGAGAAATTCTTCATTTTTCCATTAATCCCACGCACATTAGCCACTTAATCAGAAATTCTAATCTCAAGCAATCTATCTTAATTAATCACTAATTAGAACAATCTTGCTTAACTAATTTGAGTGCAGACACAAGGAAGATGAACTAAATAGGGGAAAAGAGAGGCAAAAAGGGTGTATTTTATGAGTGCAATTTGACACTCATCAGAGATGTCGACAAAAAATTTTGATTCAGAGAAAGGGAAGAAAAAGGATAAGAAGAAAGAAGCAAGAGTAAGATCCAAATCCATTGGGAGATGAAAGTCTCTTGGAAATTCCAAAGCCCTATGTTGGAATTGTGGTAAACCCAGTCATTTCTGCAAGGAGTACAAGGAGGGGAAGAAGAAAAATAAGAAGAAATATGATTTAGATTCTGACAAGTCCTCTTAAGATGAAGGAGAATCATTTTTGGCTACCTTGGAAACAAATGCATCTAAAGTTGTGTGGCTTATTGATTCTGGTACATCTTTTCACATGACCTCTCATTAGGATTGGTTTTTAAAGTATGAAGAATATGATGGTGGGAAGGTGTAATTGGATGATGACTCTCACCTGAAGATTGTTGGCCATGGAAGAGTTTTGATTTGATTCCTTGATGGATGAGGGTTGGTGATCAATGGTGTTATGCATATCCCCGGTTTGGCATAGAACCTATTACCTATAAGTAAACAGAACAATGTGGGTGTGTAGATTATTTTTAGGAATGGAGGTTGCGAGATGACTACAGGATCTATGGTGCTAGCTAAGGGTGTTAAAATTGGCACTCTATTTCAACTTGATGCATGCGTGGTGCAGTGTAATAATTCCTCTATTTGAAAGAAGAGAATGTCAAAGTCTTCATCCTCACCATTGGAACCAACAATGAAGAGGAATGTTGGATCTACTTCTAATGCTTATGATTTTTAGATACCTAAGGGTGCTCATTCTATGGAGAAGAAACTTCTAGCTAAAAGGACAATGTGATGGCACCGAAGGCTTGATCACATTGGTGAAAAGAATTTAAGGACCTTGAATAATAAAAACATTGTTGAGGGTATGAATGATTGTAATCTTGAGTTTAATTTTTACAAACATTACATCTATGGTAAACAAAACCATGTTCAGTTTTATTCTAGTTCTCATAAATCTTTTGAGTTGTTGGACTTGATTTAATATGATGTATTTGGTCTAGATAATGATGTTTTTGATCCAATTAATGTTCTTTAGATTTCAAAATCTATTTATTTCATTTCATTCATTGATGATTACAGTAGAAGGACATGGGTGTATTTCCTTAGAAGCAAATATGAAGTCTTTAGTAGATTCAAAGAGTTCAAAGCTCTTGTAGAGAATTATATGGATAGAAATAGTAAGTGTTTAAGGATTGATAATGGTGGTGAGTATTGTTCAGTAGATTTTGACAAGTTCTATAAAGAACATAGGATTGAGAGGCATAAGACAACTCCATATGTGCCTTAGTAGAATGGAGTTGCAGAGAGGATGAATAGAATGTTGGTGGAGAGGGAAAGGAGTATGTTAAGTGGACCTAGCCTTCAACAAAAGTTATGGACTAAAGCTATTTCTACTGCTTGTTACCTGGTTAATAGGTCTCTTCCATCGGTGCTTGTTGATAAGACACCTATGGAGGCGTGGTCTGGTAAAAGGCCTTCATTAAGACACATTTGAGAATTTGGTTGTGAGGCATATGCACATGTGCCTAAGGAGAAGACGCCTAAGTTGGAGAACAAGGTTGTAAAGTCTATCTTCATTAGTTATGGCATTGGTGTGAAAGGGTACAAGCTTTGGGATCTAATGGCTGAGAGAGTTGTGTATAGAAGAAGTGTGATCTGAAGAGAGCTCAATCCTTCTTTTTTTTGTTTTACACCAAAGAAAGAAGAAGAAAAAGAGGATGTGGTTTAGCTTCCTTCCACCCCTGAGAAAGTTGAACCAAAAACATCTATTAGACTTAATAATGAGGAGAGCTCTAGTATCTTTGAAAGTTTAGAGGAAGATGAAGAACCTCAAACTCAATATTTGAGGAGGTCCATGCAGATAAGGTAGCAACCTGATACGTTTGGTTATTCATTGAATGATTCTAGTTATATTTTTCTTTGATTTTTAAAACTAATGAGCCTAGAACTATGAAAGAGGCTATGGGTATGAAAGATGCATTTTCTTGGAAGGAAGCCATGGAAGAGGAGATAGCTTCTTTGGAAAAATAATAATACTTGGGACTTGGTGCCTTTGCCTGAAGGATGAAAACCTGTTAGATGCAAATGGGTGTTAAAAAAGAAATTTTGTGTAGATGGCAGTGTTGAGAAATATAAGTCTAGATTGGTTACGAAGGGGTATTCTTAGGTAGGGGGAATTGACTCTGGTGAAGTTTTCTCTCCCATTGCAAAGTTGACATCTATTTGGTTCTTGTTATCTCTTGCAACAACATATGATCTAGAAGTGTAACAAGTGGATGTGAAGACAATATTCCTTCATGGTGACTTGGAGGATGAAATCATTATGCCATAGCCAAAGCACTACATGGTGAAAGGTAAAGAAAATCTAGTTTGCAAGTTGAAAAGGTCTTTGTATGGTTTGAAATAGTCTCCTAGGATGTAGTACCATAAGTTTGATGCCTTTGTGTTGAGTATTGGATTTCTGAGATCGAAATTAGATCATTATGTTTATTACAAGTTTCACAATGATTGTATTCACATTATTTCATTGTATGTCGATGATATGTTACTCATTGGGAATGGTAAAAGTTTGATTTCTGATTTGAAGTCTCAGTTGTTAGCATAGTTTGAGATGAAAAATCTAGGGGCAACTCTATACATTATGGAGATGGAGATCAGAAGAGACAGAGAAAATAGAAAATTTTGGTTAGGATGGCTAGAGTAAGTATGTTAACACTATGTTGGAGAGATTCAACATGGTAGATGACCCTTGATTGTTCCTATTATGATGCAGACAAAGTTATCTATTGCATATTGTCCAAAGTCACCTTTTTCAGATGGAGGATACGAGTAGAGTTCCTTATGCTAGTGTGGTTGGCCATTTGATGTATATAATTGTTTGTACTAGACCAGATACTACCCAAGAAGTGGGAGTCCTTAGTCGATTTATGGCTAATCCTAGACAGGTACATTGGGATGCAATGAAGAGAGTGTTTGGATGGAAGAGAGTGTTTTGATGTTGGATTTGATGCAAGGAAGATTATTATTTGTTGTGATAGTCAAAGTGCTATATGTTTGGCAAAGTATCCTACATTCCACATGAGGACTAAGCATATTGACGTCTAGTACCATTTTGTACGTGACATGGTAGAGGATGGCAAAATGAATTTGGAGAAAGATGACACTTTGATGAATGTTGCAGATGTCTTGACAAAACTCATAAGGACATAGAAGTTTAGATGGTGTTTAGAGTCTATGGGCCTTTCAACCCCTAGCAGTTAAATCATGTTAATCTTTTGGCTCTTAAAAGGTGTTCAACAAGCTGAAGAATGTTGGGAATTACGGTGTCTTAACCTTTGCAAGTTCCTAAGGTTGTATTTATTTTTTTAGCACTATGTTGTAGGATCTCATAGTTAGCACCTTCTAAATTTTGGTGACTTTCTCAGCCGCGGTTTCCCCCCAAAGTAATTAACAGCGGAGTGGCCTATATTTAATAAAGGCATCAACAATTATTTTGTTATTGGCCAACATGGATAAACCAACATTGGATAACTAAGAAAAGAGGCTTCATAAATAAGTAGCTGGAGAATGTGAAATGTCATGGGATGTGAATGAGAATCGATAGTGTGTACTCCTGAAAGAACTTGCATTGCAAGTGTGTTGTAATCATCTTTTGATTTGATAATACATTGTGCATGTTTTGGAGTATGGAGCTTTTACCTAAAAGGGTTTTACTGACATATATCTTGTGTTGTGATTTTTATATTTGCATTTGAATGTTATTATTACCTTTCTGTTAATGTGCATCTAATAACTTGTAACTCTAAAAGTTAAAATTTGCATATATCTCTCCTCAGTAGATTAGTGTAGGAAGCATTTCCTCATAGCTTGCTTCCTTTCAAATTCTTCAATTATTAATTCATACCTATGTCGACAATTTCTTTCCCTACAAACCTCATTTTGTAGTTTTTTTTGTTCCTCTCTTTTTGTATCTATCATTTCTTCTTGTTGTCTTATTCGATATTCCCTTTGATATTATTTTTGATATAATCTTTGTTGCTCCTTAGATTCAGAAATCATCTTTGGTAAAACCACTTCTCTAAACAATCCCAAGGTATCTATGTTTAATGTTTCTTCTGGTAGGGCAAATTACTAAAAAAAATATTACAAAAGTGATTACTAAATAAATAGAAAAAAAAAAGAAACTAGTATAAGTTAAGCAATTTTTATTCTTATATTTTTATTTAAATTGTCATCTGATGTCAAAAAAGCTTTATCAAAGCACCATCTAAAGAACATTTTTCTATATATTAAATATTATAGGCTACTCACTAATATATTTTTAATATTAAGTTAATATTGAAAACTTTTATCCATTGGCATATGATTTAAATGATTTAATACATTAGAATATTAAAAATATTAACCCTAATATATTTTTAATATTAAGTTAATATTAAGAACTTTAATCAAGATATTGGCATATGTAACTTAATGGCGTGAATGGAAGAATCTAAATAAGTTGGTGCTCTTGTAAGTTAAAAATATTAATCCTAATATGTTGATAATTTTAAGTTAATATTAAAAACTTTAACCCTAATATATTTTTAATGGAATAATCAATCCTATAGTCATTATGGTAATACTAAATAGTATTATAATAATAAAATGAAAAACCCTAATATAATTTTTGTATAAATACATTGGAAAATTAAAAATTTTAACCCTGATATATTTTTAATATTAAGTTAATATTTAAAACTTTAACTAAAATGATCTGCCCTGTCTGTAATATTTTTATTTCTTAATAGCATTATTTTTATTAAGAAGTGGTCTTTTAGAACTTGACAGAAGCTACAAAAAGGGCTTTTTGGTTTTGCATGTTTATTTTTTACACAAGTACAATGAAATATAAGCATGCAACGAATACCAAGAAAATCTATAACCCCAATGCATTACAGAACAATGACCCAGATGTTTGAATTACATAATATAAATTATAAATCACTTTCAAAACCTAGTATAAGGTCATTTCTCCTTCAAATTAAATATAGCACTGAACTCTCTAACCCTAGGCACTATTGAATGTTGCATTTGGAAGCCTAAACACTAGGCAATTTTCATGAAGAGACCCCCACATCCAATCTAAGGGTTGTATGGCCTCAAACTAGGTGATAACCAGCACTAAAAACCACATTTTATCCCTTCACAATAATCCTACTATGGTTGTATCCTGCTGCAAACTGGTGGTGACCTTGCACAGGGATGAACATGCATCAAAAAGTCCATACTAACTCCATTATAAGTACAGCCCTATAAGGATGAAGTATGGCCTGTTGTAGTTGATCATGGTTGCATTACAACACACAAAAAATCCACTCAAAATGCTCTGCAATACCTTATATTTTCTTCTCAACAAACTAATTATTATTCATGACAAATCTCCTCATAATATTGTCATTGAAGCTCAAGTGAAACCTTTGTCCTGAAGCTCCCAACACTTCTTTATGATGTTATCTTTCAAGAACAAAGAAGGCAATCTCATAGAGGGCTATGTCCTTGCAAAACTACATTCCAAACCCTAAGCCAATGCCCATAAATTTGCTCAGACAAAAGTATTTTCCAAAGTGAGAGAGAGAGAATGAAGTTAGAAAAAAAATTTGCAAGCCTTTGACGCCCAAAAGAGAGGGAATTTTATTTTGTTTTAAATTTAAAATTAACCCCTTATCCCTTAATGGAGCGCTCCCCTCCCAAGCACCACAACTTTAAGTTATAACTTAAAGTACAAAATAATAATGTTACTTTATAAGTTAAAGTACCATAGCTCATAAAAATAATATAAGTTAAATCTTTATAATTTAACTTATATTTTTGAAATATAATCTCCTATCTATTCTTCGAAAACCAACTGCAGGTGCTAGATGTAGACACCCAAATTTGTCCCAGCGTTGTTCATGTCTAGCAACACCTTGTCAAAAACATTATCCTAGACATCATGTAGCATTTTGTCCTAAATCCCACTCTTAATCCCATTTATCCATTAAGCCAATTAATTAAATAAATTTTATTTATTTAATTAATTCCACATCATTTCTCAATCATATCCTATCCCCATCCTAATTAATTAAATAAATTTTATTCATTTAATTAATTTCCACATCATATCTTATCTCATCCTATTCATTTATCCAATTAATTAAATAAATTTTATTTATTTAATTAATTTATCTTATCATTTAGCTGACATGTGTGCCTCTTTCATTTAAAAAGATAAGTGGTACTATAGCCTTTTATTTAATATCTTTCATATGTAGTACTTTTTATGTACACAAGCACACATGAGCCCTATCCTCCTTGACACTTGTCAAATGACTACAACTCCCTTGAAGAGTGGGATAACCGAATCAATCCTAGCCGTCCACATCAATCAATTAGTTTTTTAATCTCAACCATTCATTTGAACTAAGCCTTTCCTATAAATCAAACCCCTCACAAGCCATTAGCATGCATTGAGCTTCAAGTACCATTATTCTATCAAAATATTATTAGAGCCTTTGCATCCTTCAACTATCATCCTCATATCATCTTCATCTTAATGTTATGCTGCAGAAGTGAGCATCCAACATTCCTCCAACAATAATCCTTCAAAATCTTGCATGCTCATGCGAGGTGGAGAAGAGCAATGGAGATAAATTGAGCATAGTGTGGAGATCGGTTTGCATTTACATTTGTTATTTTGATTTTCATGTTGTCTTGTGCTTCATTGTGCATTGCTAGGGTTTTATCATTGTTGATTCTTTATTTATCCTATTTGCAATTTTACCCTAACATACATTTGGCACACCTGGTGGGAATCACATCCTTGATTAACCTCTCTTGTTTGGGTTGTTTTTATGAAGTTTAGATCTCTTGGAGCGCCAATCTTTCATTTTTGCAAGCTTTTGTAGCAAAAATTTATATTTTTCTAACCCTAGTTTGTAAAGATTTGGCTAAAAATGTATGTAAATGATCTCTTAGACCAAATCTAACCTCACCATTGCGTCCGGGATGTCGTTTCCATAAACTTTGAGTACAAATTTGCCTAAATTTGATGAAAAATGGAGCGTTTGGTGAAGAAAACAACAACCGGACTGCAACAATGTGCTTCTGGTAATTCAGGTCGCTTCTGATCAAACAGCATTCGCCTGGGCTAAATCAGCTCACCTTTGGGCAAACAGTAGTCGTTTATGGTCAAATTTGGTCCACTTTTAAACAAACAGTGCTCACTTTTGAACAAAAACTGATAGCATCTTGTAAACTTGGTCGCATATGGTTATTATCTGCAATCTCTCACCCAAAACTTTCCAGATCACTTTTGGGCTATTGTTTGTCGCTTTGTGTCTTTTCTTAGTCGCATATGAGCTATTATCTATTGCCTCCATCCTTTTTTGCATCACTTTTAAGCAAAAAATTGCTACTTTTTGCATATCTGCATCGCTTCTGCACTGAAATCAGCCGCTTATGGTGTTTTCTAGATCGCCTTTACATCGACAGTGATCGCCTCAGGAATGATACGCATCGCTTTTATCCCAATAGAACTTGCCTATATGTTTTCGCTGCTAGTTGTCAATTTTAAACTATATTGATTGCTTATGACCTAACAGTGATCGCTTCTGTTTTCATTCGGATCGCTTTTGAAATCATAGTCGTCGCTTTTAAACTTATATGCATCGCTTCTGAATGGATAGTGGTCACTTTTTATTTGATGCGCATCGCTTATGAACTTACAACAGCTGCTTTTAAACTAATATTCCTTACTTTCGAACTGACAGTGCTCGCCTGTGCAGAATAGGGTTTTGTGTTTTGACTGTTATTTTGTAGATACAGGTCACTTGTAAGCCGAGATTGGTCGCTTTTGGCTTTTCTTCATCGCTTATAAGCCTACAGGAACCGCATCTAGTATTTTTCATGTCACATTTGATCTACAAGATCCCACCTGTCGCAAATACAGATCGCCTCTGATCAACAGTATGTCGCATCTGGCAACTGTAACTTGCTTCTGCTTGCTGTCATTGTGCATCTTGATATTTCTATCATAACTTTCACATACGGAGGCCAAATCGCACAAACAAGGACTCGCTGGAAAGCTGGGAGGACAAGCTTCACAACTGTACCACTTTTATCAGGTGACTATACTATTTTTCAGGGTTTTCTATCAGTCAAAGTTTAGGTTCATTGCAAACTTCATTTGAGCATAACCTGAGCAATTTTGATCATTTTTCAGTGAAACTTTTTTTCAAATTGCTTAGAATCTCCTGAACTTTCTGTTTATGCAATCTATTTTTCTATATCAGATTATTTTCATTAGAATTTTTGGATTTCATCTTTTTCATGTAATCATCTTCTTTGCAAGTTTACTTGTTTCTTTTTGGAATTGGTGACTTGTAAGGGCATCTAAGGAGCTGGAGCAGCATTGGCATCAACATCTATAGCAAATTGGAAAGTGATTGTATCAGGTGCACTCATTCTAATCTTTCATCTCTTTCATCTTCTAATCATTGTTTGCAAACACATTTGGATTTTGGGCATAAAACGAACAATTGTTTGCAAATTCACATCAAAACATTGGGCTAAAATGAACCATTGTCTTTCATCACATTTGGATTTGGGTTTTAAAACAAACAATTTGTTTGCATTGTCTTCCACACATTGAATTTCTAAGGTTAATGAACCCCATGTGAGTGTGACCAAGTAAATGTGTATGCTCTCTCCTCACGTCCCAACATGAACTTGGAGATCAAAAACATTTACTTGTGTCACTTTTGTTTAGCCTTAGAGAGGCCTGCCTTGGTATCCACCCCAAGGGAATGACCTCAAGCGGTACTTTCATCCGGTCCGCTATAAAAATCAGAGGATAAGGCAAAAGCCAAGTCTAACCGGTATTAGCGCTCACCATACAGTGCTAACTCGAAAGGAGGTGTACCATTGTGTATATTAAAACTCCTAGTAGGGTTAGTTAAAGTCTTAAGTGGCTTGCTGGATGCTCTTGGGGTGCCGGTCCCCTGGATTTTCACTAGAACCTCCTTGTGATAGTGGCCTCGCCTTAACTAGGACTTGTTGAATTGTCTTCATGTGCTTGCTTAACCATCATCACATTCTTCCAAACTAACAACTTGCTTATTTGTCTTGCGTGAGTGATTCATGTGTGTATATGCATAATCATTTGTTTGAATATTGCCACATCAAGCTCTAAACACCCAAACACATAAAGACAAGTCATCCTACACATTCTTCCAATAACATTCAAACCCAATCACTTTCATCCCAAACATATCCACATCATCCAAACAAGCCACATCATCATCCAAATCCCTAAACAAGCACTTGTTAAAAGGACTTAAGGTAAACACTTGGGTGACAACATGTCTACACTAGAGGACCTAGAAATCAAATTCCAAAGATTCCTCCAAAATCTTTATCAAGGATCACAACCCCTAAACCAAGATGCCATTGAAATATTACAATTCTTCATCCAAAGAGCTCAACCCCATGCAAGCCAATCACCTCATCTGCAACATCTTGTAGCCCAAGTTCAACACCTTTTAGCCACTAGTCAAGCTCGACAAGTATAGCAATCCTTAGCCACTCCATACCAACCTAATCCACCTTATAGCTGCATGTCATATCAATCCACTTCCTATCAACTTAATCCACCTATCCACCAAGTCAATGCCACATCAACCTATGAACATCCACCTCAAGTTTATCCAATCCCTCATGCCACCGTTCCAATGCACTACCAAGCCCATCCACAAAGCAATCAAGTGATATTACAAGAACAACATCCAAGTCCCAATAGCGCTTTGTACATAAATCAAGCACGTCCAAGTACACCTTTTCAACAAGACCATCAAGCACCATTGATAGACCTAAGTCCACCTCTGCAACAAGAAACACATGCAAATCCCAATGGCCCCTTGTACATAAATCAAACAAGCCCAAGTTATCCTATGCAAGATCCAATAACCTTTGATAAGGGCGATACCAATCTAGAGTGGCCTTCGTCATCTAATCACACACCAACACATGAGCCAACTAATCCTATCCCAACACCACCATGTGATCCTATTCCTAGTCCATTGGTCCATCAACCCTCCAAATCACCAAGCCCTTCATTACCTTCTTCGCCATGTCATTCTAATCGTTCACCAAAGGATGCGGCTGACAGAGTTTTACAAAGAATGCTTGAAGCAAAACTCATTGAACTTCCTAAAGTCAAACCATGTGAAGAAAGTCCATATGATGAACATGATTATTGTGCATACCATAGGACCAAAGGCCATAATACAAATCAATGCCCAATATTTGTCTCAATTGTTTACAAGGTGTACCCACCTATAATGGGAAATCATGCCACATCATCCCCATCCTATGTGTCACCCCCATCTAGTCCAAATCCTAATCCATCCAATCCAATTAGCTCTCAACCTAATCCTCGTCCTAATCCTAATCCAACACCATCTACCATTATCATCCATCCATTATATTTCCCATCAACCCATACACTTGCAAAGGATGTGATCCATTGGCTACTAGCAAGGAATAAACTACCTCCATGTCAAACACCAATTCATGAGCCTACCAATGAACTTCCAAAGGTTATGTCCAATCCTATAATCTCATCATGTTGTTCACATATCCTTGAGCCTCTTCAAGAGCCTTCCATTAACATACCTAGCCCTTTAAGCCTATCATGTGACCTACAAGCCAACAAGTCTATTCAAGAGTCTCCAACCACAAGCCTAAGTCAAGAGCCATCATGCCTTCATGTTGATAACTATCAAGAGCCTATCAAGTCCACTCAAGAACCTTCCACTTCCATCCAAAGTCAAGAGGTATGTCAAGAGCATAATCTTAAACAAGTGGAAATATTGAACCTTAATCTTAATCAAGATCAAGGCATCTCTACATTCAACCTATCCATGACCTACTTATGGGTTGCCCTCAAGCTGTTAGCCATCACCATGACCTCATTCATGAGCAAATTTATCCCTTTTATATCCCACTTAATCCTATTTTTCCTCATAGTTATGATCAAGGTTCTAGCTAAGATCATGAAAACCATGATGATCCATTTGGCAAAACTTTATCTATCTCATGATCAAGATGATATCTATGATGAATAACCTATTAAAAAGTACCTTGATCCTATCCATAATCCTATATTCATCCATGAGCGAGATATCTAAATTGCTCCTAGTCATCCTCCATCTAGCCCTATCCATAATGAGCAAACATCCACTTGTCATAATGAGACATGTGCCTCTCAAGAACACATAAGCATAGAAGATCAACCAAATAACTTGGATCTTAGTGAAAACACTGCTAATGATCCTCCCTCCACATCCACCATCGATTCCACTTCAAATCCACTATCATTTCCTAGTGGTCTTACCACCTTCCTCCATGAATGTTCTTCCTTAGGACAACAATAACCATTGTCCTCCATTTCATCTTCTCCATCCAATAAAGAACTCAAGTCTAGTTCCCAAAACACATCTAGTCCCATAGTCAATCGCATCCTCCAAAACATGAACTACAAAGGTAAAGGCCTAAGTCTTTATGAACAAGGTATTTTGGAGCCAAACTATGTCAAGATTCCTCCATGCTCATTTGGCCTTGGATACACACCCCAAGGTAAACAAGGCCAAGATGTTGGTAATCCCTTCATGCATCCTAAATCTACCACTTTCCGTTGCACCCCCCATCATCTACCCAAGACATATGTAGCCATTCCATCTCCATCATCCTATAAATGTCAAAAGCATGTGACCATACATCTTCCACCATCCACTTTGCCTCCACTTTTACCAACTCCAAATATCCCTCCATCCACCTTTCCACCATTGCTTCCAACACCTAACATACCTATCATTCATAAGTATCCTTACATTCCTAATCATGACCAACAAAAGCACACATCGTTTAAACATGAAGCTTCCAATCATTTCATCCACTCCACCCACCCCATGGGATTCTAAAATAAACATTTGGATGCCTTTACTTATAAAGCCAAAAATCCAACTAAAACTCCTAAGGACCCTCATGCCTTAGGGTATCAATGTGAAAAGTCCCTAAATCATCCATCTTCTAAGCAAAGTACATTCACAAAGCTATCCAAGCCCATACCTCCAAAATCAAAGCCTAAAAGCAAAATGGTTTGGGTTCCTAAGCAAATAGCTAGCAAGTCAAATGAGGCATCCTCATCTACATCTCAAGAATCCCAACCACCTATCTCCATCCAAAAGCCTACTTCCATCCAAAACTTCCATTCCCTTCAAAAATCCCACAAGCAAAGAAAAATCACTAAAAATACTAAATCTATGTGGGTTTCTAAATCACTTCATCAACGATATCCTAAGCAAACATCCCCATTACTTCCTACACCACCATCTCATCAAAAGCATCAATGTTTATCACGGTGTGTGCAACCGTTGGTCATGGTTCCCTTCCACTCTGTAGCACCTCCACATAACTACATCTCACCATCTTCCATCCATTATCCTACATATCTCCCCCATGCTATCCCTATGGTCTGTGCTTTTACATAAGCCTTTCATCCATCTCCATTCCATAAGCCAATATAATCCACATCATAGTCCACTATCCCCATCCATCTATCCTTGCATGAACCTTCCATAATCCATTTCATAATCTACTATCCACCTAATCCATCTCCCATCTACGCAATCCCTTATCAACATCTATGAGCACACTTGACATGGTCCATGCGAAGACATCATCAATCTCTAATGGGACACTATCACCTATCATAGCACTAGCCACTTGAGTCCCTCCTATCCATTACCATGGTGAAAACCTGGCAAACAGGCACCATGTGTAATTGTCATGTCATCCCATCTAAAAGCAAAAAAGAAAAAAAAAGAAAATCAAAAAATCAAAAAAGTAAAGAGAAATCCCTTCGTCCAATGGTGAAAACCTGGTAAACAGGTGCCTTGGATAAGTACCATGATGACAACCTGGCAAACAGGCATCATGTGTAGGTTGATCTTCTATGTCACTTACACTTGGGGGCACATTGTCTTATCCAACCTATCCATTTCCAAACTATCTATCCCATTATATCATTTACCATCCTACCATCCTTAGCCATTACATAAACAAGCCTATCCTATTGAACCCATTTATCCATCCTTTTTCCTTTTGATTTTGATGAAGACATAGGGGCAAAATCTTGAAACATGCTTTGGATATCTCTTGGTATACCTCATACCTTCCTCATCAATCCATATTATCATTATCCACCTATCATACACCTTGTCATGTAAAACCTATCATGTCATCCCATGGTCATGAACTTTGTCATGTAAAATCCTAAGCATTACCACCTAGAATGGGGCAATTTCCTCTTATGCAACATAGCCTTTGGAGATCACATCCTAGCTCCCTTATGATCCATCCACTATGGCGTATCCTTATCACGAGCTTTCCATCTTATAGCTTATCCCCATCTATTTATCATGAGCTTTCCACTATAGCCTACCTATCCATTTATCATGAGGCATGCATCCATTCTTTTTATGGCCTATCCTCTTATCTATCCATCCAACTCTCATGAACCTTCCATCCCATCCAACTATCATCAGTCTTTCATCTTATCCACTATCATCCATCCTTTTATCCATCCATTCCATTCATCCATCCTTGCACCTAGACTTGGTTTTCTCCCTTGTCATTGGTATCAAGCACAAAGGCTACCCAATTGTAAATCCATTGGCATTTTCCAAAACATTTCAAAAAATACAAAAGAAAAAAAAATCAAAATATTCTCAAAATCCAAAAAAATCAAATATCCAACGAAAAATCCAAGCAATAAAACCAATCATCATCAATCCAAAACAATCCACTCCATCAACATTCAATCAAAATCAAATCATCATCATCAATAACATTCATTCATCCATTTCAATCAATCACTTCTTCCAATCATATCAATTAACTCGATCTAAGCAATGATCTTAAATCCAAGTCACATTAATCCATCTCAAGCAAGCTAATCAATCAAGGAACATTATCCAATCAAATCAACAGGTTTTGATCCAAATCTTGTCATGAGCCCAATCAATCATCATCAATGGGATATAGCGTTCCCACATCCTTGTGTTGATCTAGGGCTATAGCTTTCCCCACAATGACAACACTATCTATCATCATCAATCAAACAATCAATCATCGGTTAATGACTTGACAAGGGCAATACCTTATTTGTTTTAAATCCTTTGAGCACACTGAGAACACTTGCTTATGCTTAGATTGAGTCGACACTCTAATCATCACAGCATCACTATCATCATTCAAAACAATCCAATCATGAAAACAATCAACCCAGCAATAGAACACATCAAAACCAAAGCACATCACGCTAGCCATCAAAACAAATCCATTCACTTCAACAAAACAAAAGTAGCTCAATCCACCACATATCATCCCATCATCAACATTTCATCAAATCAATCTTCAATCTAATCATTCATCATCTTCAAATCATTCCAAGCAATGATCCAAATGCAAGCCCATCTTTAATCCATACCAATCAAGTTAATCAATCAAGCCAAGTTATCCAACCATAATCAATGGTCTTGATCCTAGCCTTGTTGTAAGCTAAATCAATCAATCAATGAACCAACTCAGCAAACAACTTTGTGTTGATCTAGGGATATCGTGTTCCCCGCAATGACAACACTCTCAACTATTATCAATCCAACAATTAATCATTGGTTTGCAGCTTGACAGGGGCAATACCTTGTTTGTTTTTGTATCATTTGTGCATGCTTGCTTGCTTGCTTGTGTGTCATTATTTTATCTTGCATTTGCATCATATCGGTATCAATCCAGCTAATATTCATATCTTGTATCCAAACAAGGTTGTATTATGCTGGGGCATGAGACACATCATCACCCTGGTCCTTATACCTTGGTGCATAACTTCTAGTGCTATATCAAACATCATGGTTGCTCACTTTCATTGCAGCATAACGCATCATCATTTCTTCTATCTATCCCCTTATCTTTCTTTTGTAGCCAAGCCATTTCTTTTCGAGAGCATACCTGTGTTTGTCCAACCCACCTATCCTCTCGAGGGGGCATCACCAACCTATCATTTCTATCATCATCATCATCAGCAGCATCAGCATCCCTATCAATTATCCATACCTTAACTTCTTTGAAATGATGTTACTCAACACAAATCTCATCATCTCAAACATCATCTCAAAGAGGGGCAAAATGTAGACACCCAAATTTGTCCCAGCTTTGTTCATGTCTAGCAACACCTTGTCAAAAACATTATCCTAGACATCATGTAGCATTTTGTCCTAAATCCCACTCTTAATCCCATTTATCCATTAAGCCAATTAATTAAATAAATTTTATTTATTTAATTAATTCCACATCATTTCTCAATCATATCCTATCCCCATCCCAATTAATTAAATAAATTTTATTTAATTAATTAATTTCCACATCATATCTTATCTCATCCTATTCATTTATCCAATTAATTAAATAAATTTTATTTATTTAATTAATATCCAACTCATATCCCAACTAATTCAAATATTTTATTTGAATTAAGTTCTCACATTTCATTATAAGCCGACTTTCCAATTAATTAAATAAATTTTATTTATTTAATTAATTTATCTTATCATTTAGCCGACATGTGTGCCTCTTTCATTTAAAAAGATAAGTGGTACTATAGCCTTTTATTTAATATCTTTCATATGTAGTACTTTTTATGTACACAAGCACACATGAGCCCTATCCTCCTTGACACTTGTCAAATGACTACAACTCCCTTGAAGAGTGGGATAACTGAATCAATCCTAGCCGTCCACATCAATCAATTAGCTTTTTAATCTCAACCATTCATTTGAACTAAGCCTTTCCTATAAATCAAACCCCTCACAAGCCATTAGCATGCATTGAGCTTCAAGTACCATTATTCTGTCAAAATATCATTAGAGCCTTTGCATCCTTCAACTATCATCCTCGTATCATCTTCATCTTAATGTTATGCTGTAGAAGTGAGCATCCAACATTCCTCCAACAATAATCCTTCAAAATCTTGCATGCTTATGCGAGGTGGAGAAGAGCAATGGAGATAAATTGAGCATAGTGTGGAGATCGGTTTGCATTTACATTTGTTATTTTGATTTTCATGTTGTCTTGTGCTTCATTGTGCATTGCTAGGGTATTATCATTGTTGATTCTTTATTTATCCTATTTGCAATTTTACCCTAACATACACTAGATGCTCCAACTAATAGGCTAAAAATAGGAAGTTGGCCAATGCCACTTGATACTCCATGTCTGACTTACTATAAATAATAATTCTTGGAATAACATCCAAGATGGGTTCCCTAACCATATCTACTAGCCTACAAGAACCCTAGAGTAGGCTTATCACACCAACTATCTCAAGAGCTAAGGAGGGAACATTACAGTCTACCCTCCCTAGAATTGCTTTCCTTTAAGTAACTACAATGCTGGATGCTAAATAATCTATTCACTTTCCCAAGTAGCATCCTCCTTTGGTAAATCTAGCCAGTTCACCAAGTACTCAGTGCTCACTCTCCTTATGATGGTCCTCTCCCTAAAATCAATCACTACCTCTAGAATAAGAACCAACTTACCCTCATCATTCAATGGGGGTAACACCACTGAAGGAGTCACATTATGACCAAGCACCTTCTTGAGGTGAGATACATGAAACACATTGTGTACTCTACTACCCTCAGGCAACTCCAACTCATAGGCTACCTCAGAAACCCTCCTAATGACTCTGAATGGGCCATAGAAGTGTAGTTTCAACTTATCTACTCCACTCTTCTTGAGAGTGGACTACTTGTATGGTTGCAACCTCACATAAACCATGTTACCCACCTCAAATTCTAGCTCTATATGGTATTGGTCAGCATATAACTTTTACTTATTCTAGGCATGCTGAATGTTTTCCCTCAAGGATCTCATTATGTCTTGGCTCTCCTTCTAAAAGTCCTTAGCCCTAAGCACTCTACAATCACTAAACAAAAAATCAATGAAGATAGGTGCTTCCTAACCATATAATGCCATGAAAGGTGACATTTTGATTGACATGTGGAAAGTAGAGTTGTGGCAGAACTCACCCAAGTGCAACCATTTTATCCATCCTTTTTGCTTCCCTAAAACATAGTTCTATAGGTATCCCTCCACCCTTTATTTACTATTTTTGTTTGACCATCTATTTGGGGATGGTAACTAGTGCTAGGAGTCAACTCAGTACCACATAGTTTGAATAACTCTTGCCAAAACAAGCTCATGAACTTGTTGTCCCTGTCACTTATGATATTATTTGGTACACCATGCAGTCTAAACACTGCCTTGAAGAATAAATATGCCACCTATATGTGTGTATAACCTAATGATATGGAAAAGAAATAGGAATATTTAGTCAAATGATCCACCACAACAAAGATACAATCCTTCTATTGCACCTTGGGAAGCCTTGTGATGAAGTCCACTGAAACACTTTCCCACTTTTGAGTAGGAATGGGCAATGGTTGTAGTAGACCAGTTGGGTATGTGTACTCATTCTTATTTTGTTTGCACACTAGACACTCATGTACATACCTAGTTAATGTATTCCTTCATCCCCTTCCATGAACTTTCACGAATCTTCCTATATGTCTTATAAAATCTAGGATGACTAGCCATAAGAGTGTCATGAAATATTTTGAAAATTTGCTCTTTCATCTTAGACTCAAGCACTAACCAAATCCTCTCCTTGTAGATAATCAAACCATCCTACACACTATATTTATTGTCAACCAATGTACCCTAAAGAATACCATTAGAAAAGCTTCTCTTTGCATAATTAGCCTAAATATTCTCCTTCTAATCTGCTGCTATCTTAGAAAAAATACATAAATGTGGTCTCCTACATACTGCATCAGCCACCATGTTTCTTTTCCCCTTGACATGTATTCAATGTTAGAATCACATGCTTGATGTTTTCTAATCCATTTCTGTTGTCTTTCAATTAAATCCTTCTAATTTAGAAAGTACTCCAAGTTGTTATGATCAGTTTTTACAAGAAATCTGCCCCTAACAAGATATTGTCTATATTTAATCAATGCATGCATTATGGCTAACATCTATTTATCATATATTGAGTAACTTTTATCACTTCCCTTCAATTTTCTACTCTCAAAAGTAATTGGATGCTTATTTTGCATTAGGATAGCCCCTATACCATCACCAAAAGCATCACATTCAAGATCAAAAGGCTTGGAGAAGCCAAGAAGTGCCAAAATAGGACATGAGCTTATCAACCTTTTAAACTGATCAAATGAGTGGTGTACTAATTCTGACCAAGAGAATGCACCTTTCTTTATTCACTTAGTAAGTGGGGAAGCAACCTATGACAATCCTTTCACAAACCTTCTATAGAATCCACACAACCCAAAGAATCCCTTAAGTTGTATCAAATTACTAGGAGGTGGCCAATCTAGTATTGCTTTGATTTTTTCAGCATCCACATGAACTCCATCAACATTGATGGTATGCCCAAGATACAACAAATTTATCATCCCAAACTCACACTTGAATTTTTTAGCAAAGAGAGATTCACTCTCAAGAATACCCAACACCTCATTTGAGTGTTTCAACTATTCTTCCCATGTTCTACTATAAACAAGGATGTCATCAAAGAAGATTAGAACAAACTTATGCAATTGTTCGCTAAACACCATGTTCATGCATGACTGAAAAGTGGCTGCAGCATTTGTCAAACTGAAAGGCATGATAAGAAAATTGAAATGTCCAAAATGACATATGATTGTAGTCTTCTCCACATCATCCTCCCTAACTCTAATATGATGATATCTCAATCTCAGATCTATTTTGGAGAAGTATACTACTCCATGCAGCTCATCAATCAACTCATCAATGCATGGGATTAGATACCTATTCTTAATTGTTTTCTTATTAAGTGTTGTGTAATCCACACACATGTGCATAGTCCCATCCTTCTTCTTCACCAAGACAACTGAAGAAGCAAATGGGCTCTTACTTGGCTGAATATGTCCCATCTCTAAGAGCTCTTTAATGGTCTTCTCAATATCATCTTTGAGTCTCTTGGGATTCCTATAAGGAGTAGTAATCATGGCCTTAGTACCCTCCTCTAACTCTATCACATGCTCAATGCCTCTATCAGGAGGCCCACTTGGAGGAAGACTACCAAACACCTTGCTTCTTTTGGAAAGAAGGTCCTATATCTCTGGGTGATAAGCCCTCTTCACCTCCTCTATAACTGTGGGCATACTAACACACTCTGCTGCCCACTCCACTTGATCATACCTAAAAGCCTCCCCATTCATTTGAAAGACACCACGCATGGCCCTCCATTGGACAAACCCCTCAAGACCACATTTCTACATTAATTAAATTTCAGCTCTATGGTCTAAAAATTAAGGGTGATCTCTCCCAAAGAATGAAGCCACTGAATTCCCATAACATCATCTGAGTCACCAATGCTAACCACATAGAAGTCCTCCTTAACCTCATAATCCCCAAACTAAATACTTAACTGTGGGACCATCCTGGTACAATTAATAGTGAAACCATCAACTACCATTACCCTAAAACCACTCACCTTCTGTGTTTGAAGGCATCTATGAACAACCAAGTCCTCATCAATAAAATTATGAGTATCTCCCATATCAATTAAACATATCATTCGCTGCCCCTTAAGTACCCATATAATGTGAAAAGACTCATTTTTTTGAAAGCTATGTAGCTGTGCTAGTTTCACATCATTATCATCTTCTTTTTTGCCCTCTTCTGGTGCTTTTTCACCTTCACAATCTTCATAATCAGATTCCTGGTTTGATTTTTCTGATACATTTTCTTCATCAAATTGGTACTCAATAAGGAGTGTTTTGCCCTTTGTTGAATATTTATGGCCTTTAGTCCATGGCTCCCTACATGTGAAGCATAAACCCTTACTCCTAACCTCATTTAAGGTCTCACTATCAATCTTGGTATATTGTTTCTTTTATTGTTCTAGTTCTCTTGTTATATGTTTTTTTATCCTTGTCCTTCTTCTGAATGAAACCTTTTGAATAAGATTTGTTTTCTGAAGTGGAAGTGTCCATATCATGAGATTTCTTGATTGCTTCATGAAGTGTTGGTTGATTGAATGCTTTGTTCCATCCCTTCAAAGGCCTTGACAAGCCACTAATGAAGAGTACAATAAGTCTCCTCTCTGAGATATCTATCACTAAAACTGATAACCATTGAAAATCAGCCACATATGCATATACTGTACCCCATTGTGTCAGCTATGCAAGCTCCTAAAAGTCCAATTCTAGATTTTTTTGTCAAACCTCTATTGTCCTTTCAATAAATTAAGAATAGGAGGTGATTTGTGCATGCCCTAGTGAAATCATGTCGTGCGGCCACCATTCATGAGCAAGTCCATCTAGATACATAGTAGCATACTTAATAGATTCTTCTTTAGGCATATGATTTAGAGTGAAAAATTTATCAACTTGTTGAACCCATGCATGATCTAATTTCTTCCTGAAGCCATCAAAGTAAGGAAGACTAAGCTTCCCAAGCTTCTTCTGTAACTCATTTTACTATTCTCTATTTACATTGTTAGGCATGTGCCTCATCCTAACATCCATGTAATCACAAAGAGATATGTCATACTAAAAATTAGGTCTAGCATCTTCCCAATCTTGTCAAAATTGTTCTTCCATTTCAACCATTGTGAGGTCAATCCTTGGTGGAGGCTCTATTCTTGGTGGGAAGGCCAGCATAAGGGGTCTTGCTACTATTGCCCTCTATGGTGGCTCTTCCACTCTGGGTCGATTTTGGCCATTCCTCTGGTATCCACTGCCCCTATTATTGATTGTCAAATATTTAATTGCATCATCCAACTAAGCCATGCACTGATTTGTTTGTTCTTGACTCCTAAGCAAAGGATCCAATAGAAGTGATGTGGCATCTTGTGTTGCATGTCTATTATCTCTGTCACCCATGTTATCATCTTTGTCACCCATGTCTCCTAAATGATTTAATTGTTGTTCCTCTGTGTTAGAAGGTCAATGTTTCGAAAGTTCTTCTTCTCTTTTTCTTTGTCTTTCTCGGTACCTCTTTTGTCACTGATGCTCATAGAAGTTCATTACCCATTGGATGGCAGGAAGATTTGAGCTCTGATACCATTGAAATGATCTGCCCTGTCTGTAATATTTTTTATTTCTTAATAATGTTATTTTTATTAAGAAGTGGTCTTTCAGAACTAGACAGAAGTTGCAGAAGTGGTTTTTTGATTTTGCATGTTTATTTTTTACTAAATACCATGAAATATAAACATGCAATGAATACCCAGAAAATTTAAAACCCTAATACATTAAAGAACAATGACCCAAATGTTAGAATTGCATAATATGAATTATAAACATATACCCAGATAATAGTTTTCAACTTCATCATTTAGCTATAGCTGCACCAACACAGAATACATTATAAATTATTTTCAAAACCCAACATAAGGTTCTTTCTCCTTCAAATTAAATACAAAACTGAACTCTCTAACCCTACGCACCATTGAATGTTGCATTTGGAAGCCTAAATTCTATGTGATTTGCATGAAGAGATCCCCACGTCCATTCTGAGGGTTGTACGGTCTTAAATTGGGTGATAACCAACACTAAAAACCACATTTTTTCCCTTCACAATAATCCTACTATGGTTGTATGATGTTGCAGACTGATGGTGACCCTGCACAAGGATGAACGTGCATATAAAACCCATACTTACTCCATTATAAGTATGGCCCTGTTAGGATGAAGTACGACCTACTATAGCTTATCATGGCTAGATTATAAGACTTAGAAAATCCACTCAAAATGCTCTACAATACCTTCTATTTTTTGCTCAACAAACTGATTATTATTCATAAGAAATCTCCTCATAACATTGTCATTAAAGCTCAAGTGAAGCCTCTTTCATGAAGCACCTGGCACTCCTTCCTAATGCTATCTTTCAACCACAAAGAAGAAAATCTCATAGAGGGCGATGTCCCTATAAAACTCCATTCCAAACCCTAAGCCAATGCTAAAAAATTTGCTCAGACAAAAGTATTTTCCAAAGTGAGAGAGAGAAAATGAAGTTAGAAAAGAGATTTTATTTCCTCAAGCCTCCAACACCCAAAAGAGGGAATTTAATTTCGTTTTAAATTTAAAATTAACCCATTATCCCTCCAGGAGCACTCCCTTCCCTAGCACCACAAAATTAACTGATAACTTAAATTAAAAAATAATAAAGTTACTTTACAACTTAAAGTACCAGAGCTCATAAAAATAATATAAGTTAAATATTTAATTGAACTTATATTTTCAAAATATATTCTCCTAGCTATTCTTCAAAGCCCAATTGTAGGTGCTAGATGCTCCAACTGATAGGCTAAAAATAGTAAGTTGGGCAATGCCACCTGATACCCCCTATCTGACTTACTATAAATAGTAAGTCCTGGAATAATGTCCAAGATGGGTTCCCTAACCATATCTACTAGCCTATGGGAACCCTAGAGTAGGCTAATCAAACCAACTCTATGAAGAGCTAAGGAGGGGACATTACATTAACTGTGATATATTTTAATATTAATTTAATATTAAGAGCTTTAATAATGCAAAAAGCTACATAATTTGGTGCTCTTGTGTCCAAGTTAAAACTAGCATACCTATATTTAAAAAATAAATCTCAAGTACTCCAATGATAGCCTTCTCTAGGGACATATTCCACCTATGTATGGTAAATTGATTAAAAAAATAGGCTTTGACATATAGGTATTCTAGGTAAGCTTAATTCTAACTATATTATATATCCAGTAAGAATTATTATAATTATATACCATAATATTATAATATAGGTTATATATATATATATATATATATAACCATAACCCTAACCCTAATGTTAATCCTATAGTAATTATAACCCTAACCCTAAGTCTACCCTTAGATTTAGTTAAACCTAATTCTATTCCTAATTCCAATCCTTATCCCAACCCTAATTCTAACCATAGTTCTATATATGGATATGAATGTAAATGACTTTTGGTGTTTTATTGTAACTAGAACCCTAACCCTAACATTCAAACCAAAACTAACCCTAATTGTAACCCCAACCCAAACCTAATTCTAATCATAGTTTTAACCCTAATTCTAAAACTAATTCTAACTATTGAACCATAATTTAAACCCTAACCATAAATCAAATTATATTTCTAATCTTCATTTTATCCCTAACTTTAATTCTTACCCCAATACTAATTCAAATCCTAATTCAAGCCCAAATTATAACTATAACCCTACCCTTAAACCTGGTAGTAATGCCAACCCTAACTCTTATTCTAACCCTAACTCTAATTCTAACCATAACCTTAATTCTAGCCTTATATTTGTCCCTATATAATATAATAGGTATGCTAGAATTATAATATAACCCTAACCCTAACATTAATTCTGATAGAAATTCTAACCCTAAGCCTAATTCTATCCCCAACCCTAATAGTAACCATATTTCTAAACACTAATTCTAACTTGAACTTGAACCATAAACCTAACTCTAATTGTAGGCTTAACTTCTAATTTGAACCCAAATTATAACTATAACACTAACCCTAATGTTAATCCTAACAATAATTCTAACCCTAATTCGACCTCTATATCTACTTAACCCTAATTCTATTCCTAATTGCAATCCTAATCCCAACATTAATTCTAACCATAGTTCTATATATAGATATAAATGTAAATGACCTTTATTGTTTTATTGTAACTATAACCTTAGCCCTAATGTTCATCGTAATTATAATCCCAACCCTAACCCTAATTCTAATCATAGTTTTAACCCTAATTCTATTCTAAACCCTAACCATAACCCTAACTCTAACACTAATTCAAATACCAATCCTAACCCTAATTATAACCATAACCTAAATTCAATTATAATTATAATCTTGATTTTATCCATAACCCTAATTCTTACCCTAATACTACTTATACTACTAATTCAAACCTTAATTCAAACCTAAATTATAACTATAATCCTAACCCTAACCATAATTTTGATAGCAATTCTAACCCTAACTCTAATTCTAACCCTAACCCTAATTTTAATTGTAATTATAATGCTAACAATAACCCCAATTCTATCTCTAACCCTAATTCTAACCCTAGCCCTCATTATGTCTCTAAGATTAATTCTATCCTTAACTCTAGCCCTAATTCTAACTTTAACCCATGTCATAAAACTCATTCCTCACCTCAATATTAGCATTCCATTGTCCCTCATCAATATTTAAAAGTTAGATTGCATCACATGGAATTCACCCCTTGATTCCAAAATTTAAAACTTATAATTTGCTTGACTCTTGCCCATTTCTTTCCCACCATCAATTGACTTTGTGCACATTTTGTATGATATCACTTTTAGGGTTTGAGATATGTGATTTCTCATGGCATTATCATTTTTTAGATATTTTGATGGATTGTATTCTTACTTATCCTTATTCTATTATTATATTTTTTCTTTTAGAGTTTTGTACTATGTTGAGATCTATCCTAACCACCCTTGCCAATCCCATTAGGTTTTCACTTTAAAATTTTTAAAAATAATTAAAAAATCTTTAAAAAATTAAAAAGTAAGAATTAAAAAATTTAAAAATAGAACCACAAAAAAATTTAAAAATTTAAAAACAAAACCACAAAAAAAAATAACATTTAAAAATGCATAACTACATGTCTTCTCTTTAGAAAACTTGGAAGAAGAAAAAGGACAAGGAATCACATTAAAATTTGTCTAATGCATAGTGAAGGCTAAAATTTCTTAATTTTTCTTCAATGCAACAATCCATACAAATACAAAATACTATTTGAATTCATGTCCAAACCTTATTCCAAAACTATGATTTTCTCACAGGTGAGAAAATGATGGCAAGGTTGAGGAAGTCATCTTTACATCTGCCAAATGCACATAGAAGATTCATTTAAAAACACAAATCAGCAAATAATTATTGAAAGAATATTTGTATAAAAACATTGAAGGGTGTAGCCTCCACTAATGGATCATCCCTTTTTTGCTAAGGGGCATGACTCCTTGATTTGGCACAACACCCATAGGGTGATGCCATGGTGTTGTCGCCTTGGCATGGGGGCTTTCTCTAGTAAAACCCATCTCCCAATATATATATTTCAATGTAAATAGAAAACAAATTCCTCTCTTTCTAGCCATAAGATCATTAGATTAGCTGCTCCATAATCTAGACTACAACCATCTTTCTAGACCAATGTGGCTCCTCAAAATAGCATCTAATAGCATCAAAATACCAAAAAAGAAGGGATACAGTAAGAGGTGGAGACCACCAACCAAACCAAAGTCTGCAATTACAAACAGTAACCACTATCAAACCACCATCAACATATTTCAAACTTTACAATATTGACAATATATAAACAAACTTACAAAATGACTAAAGTAAATCATATATCTGTTCTAAGCATCATTCCCAACAACACATATTTGGTTGTTGTCATTTTCATAGTAATCCACTTCATGAAAGGTACCAATCACTAGATTAGACTCATCGTCAGGTGTTAAGTCTTTGACCAAAGGAATGTACTTCTGTGTAGAGTGGCATTTAAATTAAAGGGTGCAATTAAAGGGAATGTCTTAACCAGCCAGTGCGTTGTAAGCAACTAGCTGGTCGACATATAGTATGGCAGGTCAAAATTAGTTAAAACTCCCTCTACATGTAGTATGAGAGGAAAGGTCAAAACCAATTGAACAATTTTTGTCATTAGATTGTGTTGACTGTAGAACCTGTCGACCTAGTGATACAGTCATTGGTTTACAACTCATCGGTTATTTATGGCTAGGCCAATTAAAGGGTACAACAATGCCAGAAACAAAAATGATGTGTAGACTAAAAATAAAGTTAACAATAATGTTGGTGGCCTTTACATACTAGCGATGACAACCTTTACCTTCTTTGGCAATTGCAAATTAATTCCCAATGCATGTCCTCATATCCAATATTTTCTTAATTACAACCACAAATGAGGGCTCTTTCTTCCACACTGTTACAACTATAGTGACGTGACTCAGCACAATTAATGGTCCTTGGGGACCAATGTACCACATAGAAAAAGAGATCATCAGAGGTCTGAGGGTCATTCATCTCAAAACAAATGAATGATAATCACAATCCCACACTGGCACATTAGCAACTCACCTCTTAAAGTTTTGAGGGCTCTCTAATCATACAATTCATCGAAAGATCTCTTGGCTCCACTTGCCTCTAATCACATTATGTAATGTCCCCCACTTATCTCATCACTCCAAGCAGTCAGGGTTAGCCTATCACAGGATTCCCGTAGGCTAACGATAGTGTTCAAGGAGTCAATTTGGGGACTTACTATTTATAGTAAGCCGTGATAGAGCCAGTTTCCATTTTTAACAGGGTAGTGCGGGAGCTAGGGCATGAGATTCAGGAAGTCAAATCTTCTAGAGCTATATCGATTTATATAAGCTAAATTAAAGATTTAACTTATTATTTATGAGGTGATTTTAAGTTACGTTATAACTTAACTTTATAACATTAAGTTATAACTAAAGTGAAAAGTGATGTGCCTAGGGATGGGCACCCACATCATGGAGGGATAAGGGGTTGTTTAAAAATTAAAAATTAAACAAGATTTCCCTCTAGGGTGTTGGAGATGAGGAGATAAAAGAGCAAAAGAAACCTCATTTTGGTTTATGCGTGATTTATGTTATTTGCTCTGAGATTGAGTTTTCTCTAGCATTGGGGTTTTGAGCTTGGCTCTTTGGCTTTGATCTTTGATTTGTAGAGATGGAAACCTTTGCATTTTGCCTTTCCTCATGTATGATAGAGTGCATCATGAAGGGGTTTGGGAGCTTCATATAGGGGTCCCATTTGGGCATTAGTGGACATATTTTGGAGTTCATTCGAGCTAGAAATGAAGACATTTATTGGATTTTGATTGTGTGGCTTGTAGAAGTGTTTTAGAGGATAGGGATAGGCATTTGAGGTATAGTTTTAACTGCTATAGAATTATCTAGTGCTGGTCATACCATTTAGATAGGTCGTACACCCTCAAGGAGGCCGTACCTTGCATTTGAATGGATATTTTGAGTTTGGAACTATTTTCTATCATTCTTCCTTGGTGTTAGGACTGAAAATGAGATACAAATAGATCTAAGAGGTTTGTGAGGGGTTTTCTTGGAGTTTGTTGCTATTGAAATCTCCCAACTAGCCACACTATACTAGAGATGACATGGGTTTGTGTGATGTTGTTAGAGTGACATTTGATGATACAAAACATTGCATTTTGAGGTGATTTCATCTATAAATCTAATCAGACCTTGTATTGTTCATTGTACCTCATGTTGTAAATGAAGAATCAATGCATTTCTATGGCAATGTGTGCAAGTTTAGTTTGGCAATAAACTCAAGTTGAAGATTCCCAAGTGGGTATTTCATTTAAATTAGTTTGAGTGCATTTTATGATCTACGTTTTCTTTCGTTTATGCAAAATAGTTGTATATTTTATGCGTTTATTCATCTATTGCTTTTATCACACATGCATTTCAAAAAACACACATGTAAAACAACCCATAAACCCTAAATAGCAGAAAACCAACAAAAATACAAAACAAATCAGTCAGTGCAAAACATATATAGAGGGGTGTATGTTACAGTGGTATCAGAGTAGAAAATCTTGCCATCCTATGGGGTTAATATGACATGGAGATGATAAAAATGAGACATGTGACCTACAAATAGATATCCCTTTCAAAATACTAGGGCAAGGCAAGGAACAAAGTTACCACAGTTTGAAGAACTTGAGCAACCAATTCCTATAGTAGATCTATTTGAGGAAGAGATAGTGGTTGCAACTACTAATGAAGATTCCTTAGTCTCATGTATAGACCATTTTCAGGGGAGTTACCACCATTCCCATAACCTATAGAAGAAATGGGTGACAAGGAGGCTAAGGAGCCTAGCTTATGAGAGATCCTAAATGTGCTCACCAGGAGTTTAGTGGCCCTAGAAAGGGAATTGAGGGACTCTCGATGGGAGATGATGGAAACATCGGCTGAGATAGGACACACCCTCACACAATTGCGTGATAGATTGAATATCAGGAAGAATCACCATGACAAGTATAGGTACAATGGTGAAAAGAATTGAAACAATGATAGTGATAGGCATAGGAACAATGATGGAGATAGGAACATACATAATGTGGGTGATAGATACAATGGCAATGGGAACTAGGAGATAAGAATAATGGGGATAGGAACCGTGGTTACATATACAAGTTTAGAGAGGATGAGGATGAGGCCTTACTGACTCATAGAAGGGCTTCACATCTTATAACAAGCGATCAACCTGGTATCCTGATATTTACTCCTAGGAACCAAGTTCCTAATCAGGATCCCACACAGGCTGAGTTTCAGGAGGAGATTCTGAGGGATTGAAGAGCTTCTAGTGTAGATTTTGGGGCAGAGATGACTTTTGTGAAGTACTCTAATATTAGGATGAAGAATATACCTCATAGAGGAGGTAGACCTCAGAACCAGGAGTTACAAAAGAAGGTGAGTAAGATGACACTTCCCTATTTTGATGGGTTGGGAAAGACCTCTACTAGAAATTGGGTACAGAAACTAGACAGCTACCTGTAGATCAGTCCCATGCCTAAGGAGGACGCCATCACCTATGCATCTTTTCATTTGGAGGGGGTAGCACATAAATGGTAGAGTAATGGGAAGGTCACACTCGGGCATGATCAGATTACTTCGTATGTGGAGTTTACAACTTGTCTGATCGATAGATTTGATAAGAAGGATCCAGAACTTTAGTTTAAGTAGTTGTCATAGCTAAGGCAGAGTGGATCATTAGACTCCTACATCTCTCAATTTCAAGACCTATCTATTTTGGTCCTAGACATATTTGAGTACAGATTAGTGATTCTCTTCATTAATGAATTATTAGACCCACTTCATGGTTAGGTTAAGGGTTTTGACCCTGCTACACTCTGGGAGGCCATGAAAAAGGCTTGAGACATGGAGTAATTAGTGTGGAGGAGTAAACTCCAATCTAAGGGATTTTCACATAGGAGAGACAAGAGAGGGAAAAGAAACCCTTTCATAGAGATTCTAAACAACACAAGGACAGGTCAAACAGGTTGACTGAAGATCATCTCAATGAATACAAGAGGAAGAAACTTTTCTTCTATTACAAAGAACCATGAGATCCCTCACATAAGTGTTTGCATAAGGCTAAGGCCAAACTGATTGAGTATTATTCAGCATAATAGACCTAGTCTGATGCATCTGATACAAATTCTGATTAGCCTTCTGAGCATGGAGATAGTGGAGATGAGAGAGCCTCACAACATAGTATTGGAAGTGGAGGTTGTATTGCCTAGCTATCTAGTTTCCAGAAGGTTGGTTCATTCAGGGTGCGAGGTGTAATTGGTGGGTAGCACATCATTACCCTCTTTGATACGGAGGCTACTCACAAGTTTATTGATGAGGGATTAGTAGCTCGTAGGGGTTGAAAATAGAGGAATTTGAAGGCTTCAGGGTAATGGTAGCCAACAGATTCAAAATGCAGTGCAATCGAAAGATATCAAGATTGAAAATTATCATGGGTGATTACGAGTTAGTTGATGACTTTTATGTTGTTGGTATTGGGGATACAGATGTGGTACTTGGCATGCATTGGATAAGCTAGTTGGAGGAGTTCACCATGAATGTTAAGAAGATGGAGATGAGATTTGAGTATAATGGGAGGAAAATATGCCGTAGGTATATTTCAGATGGTGGACCTCAAGTAGTATCACTAAAGAGAATGGACAGGCTTTTGAGACATGACCAGGTTGAGTGGGTAGCAGAGTGCCTTATTATGCCAGAATTCCCACCATGACAAAAGGACAACTATCATCCTGATATTTAGAAGTTGATAACCAAGCATAGTAAAGTGTTTAGGGATATACCACCAGGAGTGCCTCCTGATAGAAGCATAGAGCATGTGATTGAGTTAGAGGATGGGACCAAGCCCATCATGATCACTCCATACTATCATCTAAAGAGGCTAAAGGATGAAATTGAGAAAACTATCAAAGAGCTTTTGGAGATGGGACACATTTGGCCCGGCGAGAGCCCATTTGCTTCTGTAGTTGTACTTGTCAAAAAGAAGAATGGGACTATCAAGATGTGTATAGATTATAGGGCCTTAAATAAGAAGACTATAAAAAATAGGTACCCAATCTTGAGGATAGATGAGTTGATCGATGAGTTGCATGGTGCCTGTTACTTCTCCAAAATTGACTTGAGATCTGGGTATCACCAGATTTGTATGAGAACTGAGGACACAAAAATGGCTTTTAGATGTCATTATGGTCACTTTGAGTTCCTAGTGATGCCCTTTGGTTTGACCAATGCACTTGTGACTTTCCAGAGTTGTATGACCTAGATTTTTAAACAACTCAGGAAGTTTGTTATGATATTCTTTGATGATATTAGTTTTTAGTAGGACTTGGGAGGACCACCTGAGGCACCTTGAAGAGGTGCTAGGTATTCTAGAGAACAATTCACTTTATGCCAAGGAGTGAAAATGTGATTTTGGTATGATAGAATTACTTTACCTTGGCCATATTATCAGTATTCATGGGGTTAGAGTGGATCCAGAGAAGATAAAAACAATTGTTGATTGGACTCCACCCACAAACCTCACATAGCTTAAGGGGTTCTTTAGGATTTGTGGATTCTACAGACGGTTCATGAAAGGTTTCTCTCAGATAGCTGCACCATTGACAGACTTGACAAAGAAGGAAGCCTTTGAATGGAAGGACGAGACTTAGAGGTGCTTTGATCACTTCAAGCACTTGATGTCTACATGCCTAGTCCTTGCTATCCCTAATTTCACCAAACTATTTGAGCTATAGTGTGATGCTTCTAGAGAGTGGATAGGATTTGTTCTCATGCAAGAGAAGAACCTAATAGCTTTTGAAAATAGGAAGCTTCAATGTGTGGAGAGGAGCTACTTGGTTTATGACCAAGAGATGTTGGCCATTATGCATGCATTGGCCAAGTTTAGGTAGTATTTGGTTGGGGGCAAGTTCATAATTAGGATGGATCATAATAGTATTAAATATTTCATGAACTAGAAGGACCTGAACGATAGACACCAAAAGTGGGTCAGAAGATTATAGGCATATGATTTTGACATAGAGTATGTCAAAGGGAAGAAGAACATAGTTGATGATGCCTTGTCATGATGACCTCACTTATATTTAGTTGGAGAGATCTCTGTTAATTGGAAAGAGATGATTATAGCAGAGTATGTTAAGGACTCTTTGTTACATCCCTCCTTTTGAAAACAATTATGCTATTTACTTTCTTACAAATTTCAGTAAATTACTATGTTGTGAACGACATGAAAACTGACAATTTATCTTACAAAGTTGTTATATGAAATTGCGGAATCTATTGATTACGATCAAAGTGATATGTAGACTAAATGTCTTTATAATAAATGCAATGATGTTTGAATATATTATATTTGGATCATAGATGCTTTGACCACAAAATTGTATGCGAGTCTGTCGATGCAGGAACAGGTGGACCGTGTTCGATGGGAAGAGAAAGTATCTTCGAGAGGGAGTATAGACTCTGGAAATTAACCATGGGTGTTTGTTACTGAGATCGCCAAACAGATAGATAAACCTTGGAACCAACAAGTAAGTCTTGTTTGTCGGTTGGGTTAGTTAATTAGATGTCAACATCAAAGGATAAAGTATAACATCCTAGTCAAAAGTCATCTTGTAGAATCTTGGAGTCGTCAATGGCATCTTAAGTCCATAATAGTAAGTCGACTTAGTAGACGTATGCTATTTCCATTTATATGTATTTATTGAACCATCTTGTGGTGAAATCGTAAATCATGTTTCGTAGTTGAAAGAAGCAAGAAGTTGTTTTGTGAGTGAAAACGATTTGTAAACCTTGTGAGGCATTATGAGTAATCCGTCGTGATTGTCGTCAAACGCGTCGAACTTGTGTTGTGAAGTTATTCTTTTTGCAAAGATCGACGAATGTCGATTTGTAGCCATAACGTGAAATAGTTTGTTATGGCCGTCGTTCAGCTTGAGTCATTTCCTTTAGCTTCGATCGCGAGTTATTTTAGTCTGATCTTAAGTCTCTTATCTAGAGTGGCCTTTATCTCCTTTTCTTATTTCAACCATTGAGATGCCTTATGCATTTGTTTAACCACCACCTTGTTGTGATTAACTCCTCGATTTAAATCTTTAAGTTGGTCTTGGAATAATTAGATGCCTTTTGTTTTAATAAGGACAGAGTCGTATGTCCTTTAATAAGCCATCATCGAAGGAATTTAAACCCTCTTGTGGTCTTAGTAAGCTTTGAGGTCGGTTTTGCTGAGTTAAAACAACTTCCCTGAGTATGGCAGTTTCGGTGGTATTTTAATATTTTTACCACTCTAACCATAGGCGAGAGAGAGAGGGATGGACGTTGGAGTGGTGAGAAACTGCAGTTAATGGCAGAGGCCCATCATCAAGGTGGGTGCAAAGGTATAGGAGTGGTGGTTGTGAAGGAAGAGAGAGAACGCAGGCATTGAGTGGCGGTTGAGGGAAAAAAGGTAAGGAATCTCAGTAGGGAGAGTCTTGTGCTACGCGATGGTAGGAGTGGGAACGTCTATTGTAGCAAAAGGGAGCGACAGATAGTAGTTAGAGAAAGAAGAGGCGACGGAATGGGATACTCCCGTCAAGGGATGGAGAGATAATAGGAAGTCATTTTTGGAGAGCAGGAAAAACGGTGAGGTGGAGAGGAATTGGTAGTTGCTGTTGGTTAGAGACTTTGAACAGAGAGAGGGAGAAGGTAGTTCGGGGGGCCGTCTTTTGGAGAGGAGAGGAGGAAACTAGAGGCAATGGGAGTTAAGTAGAAAGTTCAACTGGAGGAAGAGAGGAGGTTGAAGGCTTCTTAGCGCACAGCAGAGAGGAAGTGCGGGCAGTCTTTGTTTGGATATAGGAGGTAGGAGATTACGCGTGGGTCGCCAAGAGCACCATCAGGTTTATAACTCTTCTTTAAGACTGTATTTTATTTTAGTAGGGTGTCAAATCTATGCCCAATTCCTTTGCCATGCGGAGAATCGATTAATAATCATTATATGAAGCAAACATACAACTGTTTTGATGGCCATTCCATTGTATCATCTGTTTATTTCAGTTTTGATTACTTGTGACTGGAAATGATGGCGGAGTTCTTTTGTTATAATCTTGTTTCATGACACACATAGGCCGTTAGAAGAACGTTCATCTTGAAAGATGGGAGCCTCATTTTGGAGCTAGGAGTCTTAGTTCCAATGTTTAGCTTAAGGATTAGTACCTTGTGGATTTCCCGCGGGTGAAAGGAAGACAGTTTGTCCAAAAGTAAATATATTAAGACTCTAAAAACTATTGTATAGGACCCCGTTGATTGTGTTAAAGACAGAAACTTTCTCTTGTTTGAGAGTTGTCTAATATAGTAAATAAGGGTTCGAAATGAATGAACTTACCTTGCTTTGTATAGAGTATTTGATTTAAATCTTCTTGAGGACTGTTTTGGAATATTGTAGCCATTCATGGAATCATAGGAGTTAAGAATCTCAACTTATAACGATATCGACTGTGTCTTGTTTAGAACCAAGAGTGTTATTTATACAATGGACAGCAATGATGTTGTATTAAATTATGAAATCCACTATGTATAAGTTCTAGTATACCTTTATGACTGAGTTACCAACATCAAAATGTTTTTAATGCACTGGAAAAGATAGCTCCATAGTGAGAAGATACATTGTTCCACGTACATGTGTGTAGGAGTTAAAAGCCTCAAATTTAAAACATGTTCTGACGTAAACCTTCAGGTGTATGAGAGCTGATGATGTAATTATAACCAGCTAGAGTCATTTCAGCTTATATTCCTAGTTAGAAGTCATGTGAAAGAATTGACTTGGAAAAGTGAAGTAGGGAGTCAATGTACTCGTGTCGAAAACCGTCATGGTTTCGTAACAAGCATGTAGAGTGGGAAAACCCACAATTTGAATCTAGACTATGTTGCATGCGACGATGCTTGTATCATTTTGTAGGCCTTATGAGTATAGAACCCTTGAATTTTAGAATAGCGGGAAGTTGGTGTAGTTACTTGAGTGTGTTGTGCAAACACGGAAACTGATTAAGCAAGTGCGAAACCACTTAGGAGTGGGTGTTTTTTTATTCAAGGATTTTACATGTATACGAGTTCATGAAATTATGAACTCGGCAATATAGTAAAAGTTGCACTATGCGCTATATAGGAGGATATCCTAAACCCTTGAGGTCATCAAGGTTGTCAATTATTTTCAAAATTATACAAATAGGAAACTGTAGGATTTCGATCAATTCAAGTCGAGTAGGGTGGGTGAACCATGTTCATGCGTTCTTAGAGCACTAATTAGAAACAAATCCTTTGGCCAAGGTGGTGTACTATCCTCAAGTGCATCGAACGTTCACCGTAACTGGATGGCGTTTCTTGTGGAGTGTCGTGCATGACTAGAGGGTATCTAGAGATCTGTACGATAACAAGACACGTAGGTTACAACACCAGAGCTCAGATGGCAAACACCAATGGTTATCCTAAGTCTATCCTCTTGAGTAGGGTAGGGCCACTTCCGGTTAGGAAGGACTGCGGGAGACCGACGGTCTATGGTTGGAGGTTAAACTTCTCGAAGATACTTTCTCTTCCAAGCCTTGAGGAATGCCGAGTCTTGAATGTGATGGGTCGACAATCGAGATGCATGATAATGGTATGTTTCCAATATTTGTTGTTTCAAGAAAATTTCATTTGTTAGAAAACAAAGTGTTTAGCATATATCATTTCTTTCAGCTTTATGAAAATGAGATCATGTTTATGTTAAAATGAAAGATGTTGTTTTGGATTATGGATGAGTTACTTTTGTATTTGATTACTAGTAAAAAAAAAAATTACCGTCTTGAAAACTTATTTACTTCTTGTCATTTTGGTTTTGGTTGTTACATATGGTATCAGAGCTAGCCAGGTTCAGCACTAGGGCTAATGAGTTCACTAACCTGATTAGGAAATTATCATTATGCGGGTAGCTAATGATTTGGTTTATTGTGCCAAGATGGCATACACCAAGAGAACTGTAAGAAAATCCTTCGCGGGTAAGAAGCGTTATCTGCAAGCTAAGCAGAAACGACTTGCGATGGTTAAGACCATAGAGAAAACCAATGACGAGAACGACATTTGGCTTGATGATGTGGAAACCTTAGCCAATGCAATGTCACGACTTAAGCAAGTGAGGAGAGAACTCCTAGAGGGAGCAGCGATGGCAGTTCGAACCATGATCGACCATTGCTCCTAGATAGAAACTGATAGTGTACCTGTTAGTGTACCTATTAGTGTACCTAAGATTGTACCTAGTACTATACCCATGATCACTAGAGATCCATGTGTAATGCCTAGAGCTGAGATTATCGAGTTATCTTCAAATAGTGAGTCTGAGGGGTATACACCTCGTGATTATGTGTCGGACAATGAATCTGAAGGTTACACTCCACTAGATAACACTATGTAGAAACATGAGATTTGTCTATCTCTTATGTTGTTGAAACAATTTTGGCTTGAGAACAATTATGAATATGATCAAATGTTGTGTTCTTTTGATGGTGTTTAATTTAATAAGCGAAAAAATTGATTAGTATATGTTTAAACAGGTGTGAAACTAAAATAGCATGGACCAATCAGGGTTTAACGAGGGGGAGGATCAGGAAGGTCATAACTCTCAGGAAAATTCCACTGACAAGTTGGATAGGATCCTCAACATGCTCACTGAAACCAAGGAAAGATTGAACAAACTAGAGAGGAAAATAGATGAAACTGGTAACACAGAGGATGGAAACGAGAACTCACACTTCACAAGCAAGAGTAGGCATTGGGAAAATGGCACGTCAAGTGAACATCATGATGACAGTGAAGCCCAAAGAAGAACCAAGGATAAGCTTGCCTTAGAGCTATCTAAGGATATGAAGAAGGTTAATCCTCTAAAGTTTGATGGAACAAAAACTGGAGACGCAGCTGAAGCATGGTTGACGGAGATGGAGAAATATTTTGAGATCAGAAACTACTCTGAGGTTACTAAAGCCGTGTGGGGAGCCTATCAGCTATCTGGGGAAGCATCCACTTGGTGGATGAATAAGAAAATGGAGTTGGAACTAAGTCCCTTGAAGGTGACATGGGACAAGTTCGTGGAACTATTCCGTAAACGGTGGTTACCACAGTTGTATTTTGATCAGAAGTTAACAGACTTCCAAAACCTCAGGCAAGGTGAGCTATCTGTAGTCGAGTACATAGAAAAATTCACTAGGCTACTAAAGTATGTACCCCAATATCAAAAGGACGAAAGGTTCCGAATCAGAAAGTTCATCATGGGACTCAATCCTCAGATCGGCGGTGAGGTGGAGGTGCATGGTCCAAGCACAATGGATCAAGTTTATGAAAAGGCAATAAAACAGGAGCAGAAGATTAAGTCTATCTCCGCATACCGTGACAAGAAATGCATGAAGTTTGACAAGAACTACAATGATCAGTCTTTTAAAAGGAAAAATGATAAGGGATTTGGAAACAAGAGGTTTGATAGGGGAAATCGAAAGAATCAAGGAGGATTTGGTAATGACCGCAGGGGTGAAGATTTTAAGAGAAATGCAAATTTTAAGAAAAATGGTGATTCTGCAAGTAGGCCATCTGAGAAGCGAGGACCTATAGGAGGATATTTTTCGTGTGGAGGTGATCATTATGCCAACCATTGCCCCAACAAGAAGCCGAATGGGAGGCCTAGGAACACGGAGCTTCCTTCACAACAGGAAGCCTTTCAGCAAAGGATTCATGCCGCTCTTGACAATCGGCAAGCGGAGTATCAGATCACTCCTATTGAGATGACAGGTACCTTATTTGGAGTTCCTGTTTCTATTCTATTTGATACTAGTGCAACAGAAAATTTTGTGTCACCTAGAGTTCTAAGTAAATTTTCTAGAAAAGCTAGTTTTATGGCAAAACCTTGGACAGTAGAGTATGCAAATAATTCAAAGGCTCAGGTAGAGCAATGTTTGTTCGAAGCTAGGATTGATGTTTCTAACTTCACCACTGAGGCAAACTTATACGTAGCACCTTTAGGGTCCTACGACGTCATCCTAGGAATGAGCTGGTTGTGGAAACATCGAGCCAAAGTAGATTGTTTTCATAAAACCATTGAGTGTCTGGATGAGTTGGGCAAAACTGTAAATCTCCAAGGAATTCAGAGGGAAATAAAGGTTAGATCCATTTCTTCAAAACAACTGAAGCGGGCTAGGCGAAAGGGGTGTCAACTTTTTGCAGTTAAGATGGACCTAGTAGAGGAAACCTCGGAGAAGCAATCTTTTGAGGAAAAATATCCATTTCTGTGCAACTTCAGAGACGTATTTCCCGAGGAGTTACCTGGCTTGCCTCCGAAGAGAACATTTGACTTTGGTATAGATATTAAACCAGGATCGAAGCCAATCTCTAAAGCTCCGTATCATATGACTACCACTGAACTTATGGAATTAAAAGCTCAGTTGCAGGAGCTTTTGTCTAAGAATTTGATTAGGCCAAGTGTATCACCGTGGTTAGCTCCAGTTATCTTTGTCAAAAAGAAAGATGGAACTCTCAGGTTGTGTATAGACTATAGAATGCTTAATAAGGCAACTATAAAGAACAAGTATCCTTTGCCACGAATTGATGATCTATTTGACCAAATGCGTGGTGCATCGGTCTTTTCCAAGATAGATCTGAGATCTGGGTACCATCAGTTAAGGCTAAAAGACGAAGACATTCCCAAAACAGCTTTTAGAATGAGGTATGGTCATTATGAGTTCACGGTGTTACCGTTTGGATTGACCAACGCACCTGCTGCTTTCATGAATCTCATGAATAGCGTATTCAGAGATTGTCTCGATAAGTTTGTACTAGTCTTCATTGATGATATTCTGATCTATTCCAAGGATGAAGAGGAGCATGCACGACATCTTCAAATAGTCTTGCAGCGATTAAGGGAGCATAAGCTGTATGCGAAACTCTCCAAGTGCACTTTCTTTCAGAAAGAGGTACAGTATTTAGGGCACATAATATCAGCTTATGGGATATCAGTTGATCCGGCCAAAATAAAAGCTATTATGGAATGGCTTGAACCTACCAATGTGTCAGAGGTACGAAGTTTCATGGGTTTGGCAGGGTATTACAGGAAATTTGTGTTGAATTTCTCAAGCATTGCTAGTCCCATTACCTCTTTATAGAGAAAAGGAAAAAGGTTTGTTTGGACGGATGAATGTCAAAAGGCCTTTGACTTGTTAAAAGAAAAATTAACAACCGCTCCAATTCTGAAAGTTCCAGATCCTGAGGGAGAGTTTGAGGTTATCACTGATGCCTCGGGGGAAGGATTGGGAGGTGTGCTTATGCAAGATGGCAGAGTAGTAGCCTATGAGTCAAGGAAGCTGAAAAATTATGAGCAGAACTACACTCCTCATGACCTAGAGATGGTAGCAGTGGTTCACGCCCTACAGATGTGGTGACATTACTTGTTGGGAAGGACTTTTATTTTAAAATCTAATCACCAAAGCCTTCGCTACATATTCACACAACCTAATCTCAATGCAAGGCAAAGGAGATGGCTGGAACTCATATCAAATTATGACTTTGAAATTTCTTATATCAAGGGCAAGGAAAACTGAGTAGCAGATGCCCTAAGTAGAAGAAGGCACATAGCCTCTATAATCTCCATACATGCTAACTTTAAAGATTTAGTATTGCAAAACTTATCTGGGGATGAGTATTATGAACAAGTGAAACAGGCTCTGCACCTAAACCCTAAGAATCCAAGATATGATGGATTCAGTTTTGAATCTGATGGATTGCTGAGATTTAAGGGAAGAATTTATGTTCCTGATTTAGTAGAACTCAGAAACCTTGTGTGGAAGGAAGTTCACTATGCTCCTTACTCGGGACACCCTGGTGTGACAAAACTTTTAGCTGATGTCAAGCAGTTATATTTCTGGAAAGGAATGAAAAGCGATGCTGCAAAGTTTGTAGCTAGTTGTTTGGAGTGTCAGAGAGTGAAGGCAGAACACCAACATCCTGCTGGGTTGTTGTACCCACATGAGATTCCAGAATGGAAATGGCAAGTTATTAGTATGGATTTTGTCCAGGGGTTGCCAATGTCTAACAATAGGCATGATGCAATATTGGTTGTTGTGGATAAACTAACCAAGGTTGCACATTTTATACCGGGAAATTTGACAAATGGAGCACATCTTTTGGCTCAAAAATTTGTGCAAGAGATTTTTAGATTGCATGGGGTACCTGAAAAGATAATATCTGATAGAGATGCTTGGATAACTTCACGATTTTGGCAAACCTTATTTTCTGCATTAGGGATTAAACTGAATGTAAGTACTGCATATCATCCCGAAACTGATGGTCAAACAGAAAGAGTGAACCAGGTATTAGAAGACCTTTTGAGAATGTATTGCATGGATCAGCAATATAGATGGGAGGAATATATACCTCTTGTCGAGTTTGCCTATAACAACTCCTATCATTCTGCCATTAAGATGGCGCCATTTGAAGCATTATATGGAAGGAAATGCAGAACTCCTATAAGCTAGGATAAGCTGGAAGATAGGATAAGCATTGGACCTGAAATGCTTGCTGATATGGAAGAAAAAGTTAAAGTGATTAGGAAGAGGTTGGCAGAAGCCAATGACAGGCAAAAGAGTTATGCTGATCGCAAACGAGTGCCTAGACACTTCTCTGTTGGCGAGAAGGTGCTTTTGCGGGTGAAACCCCAAAAGAGTTCTATCAAGTTTGGTAAATCTTCGAAATTGGCTCCTCGTTATGTCAGACCTTTCGAAGTACTAGAGATTATCAATCCGGTTGCCTACGAAGTTGCTCTACCTCCAGCCTTGTCTAAGATGCATAATGTTTTTCATGTTTCATATTTAAAGAAATATTTTGTAGGTAATAACCACATCCTTAACTAGAATTCCTTACAGATGCAAGAACCCGGGGTGGTTGTGATCGAGCCACTCAAGGTGCTCGAAATGCGTAAACTTTGTTTATGTAATCGAGAAGTTTTGCAATGCAAAATACAGTGGGACCAATATGGCGAGGATAGCGCCACTTGGGAAGACTACAAAGACATTTATCAAAGATTTCCAAAACTTTTTAAAGACATTAATGTTGCATTATAAAAAGTTTGCTTTAAGTTTAAATTTTTGCTTGATAAACTTAATCATCGGGGACGATGATTTTTAAAGGGGAAGGACATGTTACATCCCTCCTTTTGAAAACAATTATGCTATTTACTTTCTTACAAATTTTAGTAAATTACTATGTTGTGAATGACATGAAAACTGACAATTTATCTTACAAAGTTGTTATATGAAATTGCAGAATCTATTGATTACGATCAAGGTGATATGTAGACTAAATGTATTTATAATAAATGCAATGATGTTTGAATATATTATATTTGGATCACAGATGCTTTGACCACAAAATTGTATGCGAGTCTGTCGATGCAGGAACAGGTGGACCGTGTTCGATGGGAAGAGAAAGTATCTTCAAGAGGGAGTATAGACTCTGGAAATTAACCATGGGTGTTTGTTACTGAGATCGCCAAACAGATAGATAAACCTTGGAACCAACAAGTAAGTCTTGTTTGTCGGTTGGGTTAGTTAATTAGATGTCGATGTCAAAGGATAAAGTATAACATCCTAGTCGAAAGTCGTCTTGTAGAATCTTGGAGTCGTCAATGGCATCTTAAGTCCATAATAGTAAGTCGACTTAGTAGACATATGCTATTTCTGTTTATATGTATTTATTGAACTATCTTGTGGCGAAATCGTAAATCATGTTTCGTAGTCGAAAGAAGCGAGAAGTTGTTTTGTAAGTGAAAACGATTTGTAAACCTTGTGAGGCATTACGACCAATCCGTCGTGATTGTCGTCAAACGCGTCGAACTTGTGTTGTGAAGTTATTCTTTTCGCAAAGATCGACGAATGTCGATTTGTAGCCATAACATGAAATAGTTTGTTATGGTCGTCGTTCAGCTTGAGTCATTTCCTTTAGCTTCGATCGCGAGTTATTTTAGTCTGATCTTAAGTCTCTTATCTAGAGTGGCCTTTATCTCCTTTTCTTCTTTCAACCATTGAGATGCCTTATGCATTTGTTTAACCGCCACCTTGTTGTGATTAACTCCTCGATTTAAATCTTTAAGTTGGTCTTGGAATAATTAGATGCCTTTTGTTTTAATAAGGACAGAGTCGTATGTCCTTTAATAAGCCATCATCGAAGGAATTTAAACCCTCTTGTGGTCTTAGTAAGCTTTGAGGTCGGTTTTGCTGAGTTAAAACAACTTCCCTGAGTATGGCAGTTTCGGTGGTATTTTAATATTTTTACCACTCTAACCATAGGCGAGAGAGAGAGGGATGGACGTTGGAGTGGTGAGAAACTGCAGTTAATGGCAGAGGCCCATCATCAAGGTGGGTGCAAAGGTATAGGAGTGGTGGTTGTGAAGGAAGAGAGAGAACGCAGGCATCGAGTGGCGGTTGAGGGAAAAAAGGTAAGGAATCTCAGTAGGGAGAGTCTTGTGCTGTGCGGTGGTAGGAGTGGGAACGTCTGTTGTAGCAAAAGGGAGCGACAGATAGTAGTTAGAGAAAGAAGAGGCGATGGAATGGGATACTCCCGTCAAGGGATGGAGAGATAATAGGAAGTCATTTTTGGAGAGCAGGAAAAACGGTGAGGTGGAGAGGAATTGGTAGTTGCTGTTGGTTAGAGACTTTGAACAGAGAGAGGGAGAAGGTAGTTCGGGGGGCCGTCTTTTGGAGAGGAGAGGAGGAAACTAGAGGCAATGGGAGTTAAGTAGAAAGTTCAACTAGAGGAAGAGAGGAGGTTGAAGGCTTCTTAGCACACAGCAGAGAGGAAGTGCGGGCAGTCTTTGTTTGGATACGGGAGGTAGGAGATTACGCGTGGGTCGCCAAGAGCACCATCAGGTTTATAACTCTTCTTTAAGACTGTATTTTGTTTTAGTAGGGTGTCAAATCTATGCCCAATTCCTTTGCCATGCGGAGAATCGATTAATAATCATTATATGAAGCAAACATACAACTATTTTGATGGCCATTCCATTGTATCATCTGTTTATTTCAGTTTTGATTACTTGTGACTGGAAATGATGGCGGAGTTCTTTTGTTATAATCTTGTTTCATGACACACCTAGGCCGTTAGAAGAACATTCATCTTGAAAGATGGGAGCCTCGTTTTTGAGCTAGGAGTCTTAGTTCCAATGTTTAGCTTAAGGATTAGTACCTTGTGGATTTCCCGCGGGTGAAAGGAAGACAGTTTGTCCAAAAGTAAATATATTAAGACTTTAAAAACTATTGTATAGGACCCCGTTGACTGTGTTAAAGACAGAAACTTTCTCTTGTTTGAGAGTTGTCTAATATAGTAAATAAGGGTTCGAAATGAATGAACTTACCTTGCTTTGTATAGAGTATTTGATTTAAATCTTCTTGAGGACTGTTTTGGAATATTGTAGCCATTCATGGAATCATAGGAGTTAAGAATCTCAACTTATAACGATATCTACTGTGTCTTGTTTAGAACCAAGAGTGTTATTTATACAATGGACAGCAATGATGTTGTATTAAATTATGAAATCCACTATGTATAAGTTCTAGTATACCTTTATGACTAAGTTACCAACATCAAAATGTTTTTAATGCACTGGAAAAGATAGCTCCATAGTGAGAAGATACATTGTTCCACGTACATGTGTGTAGGAGTTAAAAGCCTCAAATTTAAAACATGTTCTGACGTAAACCTTCAGCGGTATGAGAGCTGATGATGTAATTATAACCAGCTAGAGTCATTTCGGCTTATATTCCTAGTTAGAAGTCATGTGAAACAATTGACTTGGAAAAGGGAAGTAGGGAGTCAATGTACTCGTGTCGAAAACCGTCATGGTTTTGTAACAAGCATGTAGAGTGAGAAAACCCTCAATTTGAATCCAGACTATGTCGCATACGATGATGCTTGTATCGTTTTGTAAGCCTTATGAGTATAGAACCCTTGAATTTCAGAATAGCGGGAAGTTGGTGTAGTTACTTGAGTGTGTTGTGCAAACACGGAAACTGATTAAGCAAGTGCGAAACCACTTAGGAGTGGTTGTTTTTTTTATTCAAGGATTTTACATGTATACGAGTTCATGAAATTATGAACTCGGCAATATAGTAAAAGTTGCACTATGCGCTATATAGGAGGATATCCTAAACCCGTGAGGTCATCAAGGTTGTCAATTATTTTCAAAATTATACAAATAGGAAACTGTAGGATTTCGATCAATTCAAGTCGAGTAGGGTGGGTGAACCATGTTCATGCATTCTTAGAGCGCTAATTAGAAACAAATCCTTTGGCCAAGGTGGTGTACTATCCTCAAGTGCATCGAACGTTCACCGTAACTGGATGGCGTTTCTTGTGGAGTGTCGTGCATGACTAGAGGGTATCTAGAGATCTGTACGATAACAAGACACATAGGTTACAACACCAGAGCTCAGATGGCAAACACCAATGGTTATCCTAAGTCTATCCTCTTGAGTAGGGTAGGGCCACTTCTGGTTAGGAAGGAGTGCGGGAGACCGATGGTCTATGGTTGGAGGTTAAACTTCTCGAAGATACTTTCTCTTCCAAGCCTTGAGGAATGCCGAGTCTTGAATGTGATGGGTCGACAATCGAGATGCATGATAATGGTATGTTTCCAATATTTGTTGTTTCAAGAAAATTTCATTTGTTAGAAAACAAAGTGTTTAGCATATATCATTTCTTTCAACTTTATGAAAATGAGATCATGTTTATGTTAAAATGAAAGATGTTGTTTTGGATTATGGATGAGTTACTTTTGTATTTGATTACTAGTAAAAAAAAAAAATTACCGTCTTGAAAACTTATTTACTTCTTGTCATTTTGGTTTTGGTTGTTACACTCTTGGGAAGCAGGAGTTATTGAGGGCACAATCCTTGATGAGAAATATTCTATGGTGAGTGATTTGATTATGTACAAAGATAGGATATTTTTGGTTCCCAACTCACAATTAAAGCATAAGGTAATTAAAAATTTCCATGACACACCAATGGCTGGCCATCCTGGATTCTATAAGACATACAAATAGATTCAGGAGAGGTTCACATGGAAAGGAGTAAAGGATTAAGTGTAGAAGTATGTTCGTGAATGTCCCATTTGCCAACAGAATAAGCATGAGCATACCTTTCCTGTAGGTTTACTACAGCCATTACCTAGTCCTAATTAGAGGTGGGAATGTATCTCCATGGACTTTATTACAAGGTTGCCTAAGGTGTAGAGAAATGACTATATCTATGTGGTGGTTGATAGACTCACCAAATTTGCACACTTCTTTGCAATTTCAGCAACCTTTATAGCTGCCTAGGTGGATTAATTATTTTTCTAGGAGATATTCAGGTTGCATGGGGTAACCAAGAGCATTGTTAGCGATAGGGATATCAAGTTCCTGAGTATATTTTGGAAGGAGTTGTTCATATTATGTGGCATAGAGTTAAATCCTAGCACTAGCTACCACCCACAGATAGATGGGCAAACAGAGGTGGTGGATAAATGGTTGGAAGGGTACCTGCGTAATTATGTTTTGGGGCAGCAGAAGGCTTGGATCAGATGGTTACACCTAGGGGAGTACTTCTATAATACTACACACCATATGTCAATTCACATGAGTCCTTTCAAGGCACTATATGGTTATGATGCCCCATGCTTTGCAGATCTCTTGTTTGGTGATAATCGAGTATCTAAGGCTAAGGATCTTTTGTAGGATAGCCAGAACATTCTGAGGTAGCTTAAGGAGAATATACAACAGGCACAAAATTAGAAAGAGTTGTATGTTGATTAGTACCGAGTGGAGAGGAGTTTTGAGGTTGGAGATATGGTATATTTGAGACTCCAACCCTACAAGTATCCACTCTCAAGAAGAGTGGAGTAGAGAAGTTGAAACCCAGGTTTTATGGTCTTTTCAAGATTATCAGACAAGTGGGTGAGGTGGCTTATGAGCTTGAGCTACCATTAGATAGAAGGGTGCATAATGTGTTTCATGTCTCCAAGTTGAAGAAAGCTCTTGGCCACAATATAGGTTCTTCTGCAAAGCTTCCACCAGTAGATGAGGAGGGTAAGTTGATCCTAGTACCTAAGGCTATCATTAAAACTCGGGAAAGACATTTGAGGAAATGTGTTATTAGAGAGTACTTGGTCAAGTGGAAGAATCTGCTAGTTGAGGATGCCACATGGGAGAGTGAGCAGATATTACAACATCTGGAGTTGAGGTTGCTTGAGGACATGCAATCTTGGGAAGGGCGGACTGTAATGTCCCCCACTTAGCTCATCACTCTAGGAGGTCAAGGTTAACCTATCATAGGATTCCTATAGGCTAACAGTAGTGTTCAAGGAGTTAGTTTGGGGACTTACTATTTATAGTAAGTCGTGACAGAGCCAGTTTCCGTTTTAGCAGGGTAGTGTAGGAGCTAGGGCCCAAGATTTAGGAAGTCAAATCTTCTAGAGCTATATCAATTTATATAAACTAAATTAAATATTTAACTTATTATTTATGAGATGACTTTAAGTTATGTTATAACTTAACTTTATAACATTAAGTTATAACTTAAAGTGAAAAATGATGTGCCTAGGGATGGGTGCCCACATCATGGAGGGATAAGGGGTTGTTTAAAAATTAAAAATTAAGTAAGATTTCCCTCTCATCTTGGGCATTGGAGATGAGGAGATAAAAGAGAAAAAGAAACCTTATTTTGGTTTATGCTTGATTTATGTTATTTTCTCTTAGATTGAGTTTGCTCTAGCATTTGGGCTTTGAGCTTGGCTCTTTGGCTTTGATCTTTGATTTGTAGAGATGGAAACCTTTGCATTTCACCTTTCCTTGTGTATGATAGTACATCAAGAAGGGCTTTAGGAGCTTCATACAAGGGTTCCATTTGCCAATTTAGTGGACATATTTTGGAGTTCATTCGAGCTAGAAATGAAGACAATTATTGGATTTTGATTGTTCATCTTGTCAGAGCATTTTAGAGGACATGTATAGGCATTTGAGGTACAATTTTAACTACTGCAGATTTATCTAGTGTTGGTCGTACCATTCAGGTAGGTTGTACACCATCAAGGAGGCCATCCCTTGCATTAGAGTGGATATTTTGAGATTGGAACTATTTTCTATCATTCTTCCTTGGCATTTAGTACTGATAATGAGCTACAAATAGATCTGAGAGGTTTGTGAGGGGTTTTCTTGGAGTTTGTTGTTGTTTAAATCTCCCAACTGGCTGTACTATACCAGAGATGATGTGGGTTTGTGTGTTGATGATAAAGTGACATTTGATGATACAAAACATTGCATTTTGAGTCAATTTCATCTATAAATCTAATCTGACCTCGTACTATTCATTGTACCTCATGTTGTAAATGAAGAATCAATGCATTTCTATGGCCATGAGTGCTAGTTTAGTTCAGCAATGAACTCAAGTTGAAGATTCCCAAGTGGGTATTTCATTCAAAATAGTTTGAGTGCATTTTATGATTTAGGTTGTCTTTCGTTTATGCAAAATAGTTGTATATTTTCTGGGTTTGTTCATCTATTTCATTTATCACACATGCATTACAAAAAACACACATGTAAAACAACCCATAAACCCTAAACAATAGAAAACCAAAAAAATACAAAACAAATCACTTAGTACAAAACATATACATAGGGGTGTATGTTACACATTATCTTTGCACATGTAAGTGCCCCAAAAATAAATTGGTCATTGATACCACATATCAATACAAAATTTTAAATGAGCTCAATTGAAATAAAGAACATGGGACTCAACATGCATAGACCAATCACAAAGCCTACCATATTTTATTTGAGCACAAAGGAACTTTGAGGACCATCGGTCTCATCCTTCATTAACATATGTTAGTCCTCAAAACCCAAGATCACAATGAAGTTTGATACCTAATGAAGTTATGAGGGTTGCATGATCTTCCATGCCATAAATAAATCAATTGCCTTTTGCGTGATTGATGGTGACATCATTGTATAGTCCACCCATATGGAAAAATCATTTATGTGATTGTTACACACATAGAAGACGAGGGAACTACCATAGGTGGCATGGTAACAACCAAACAATGGTGGAAGCCATATCTTTGAGCACACAATACATAGCTGTGAACACCTTAGAACTATAGATCTTTAATATCATCTAATGGTCCTAACAATCTTGAGGACCTTAGGAGCTTTGACACACCTAAAAATGCTAAGGGATAAAAGACCAAGACTAATTGAGCAGTTCTTGGGACCCTCAACAACAACAAAAAATCTACTATGTAAATAATAAGCTCCACTCTATTAACCCCTTACCTTAGAACATTATATGATCATAGATCAACTTATTATCACTAAATATTACAGATCTCATGCCTCTAGAGTTCACAATATTGAATGGTAATTCTTGGGACAACATGATTATAATCTAAGAGCACAATAAAACATAGAGCTATGAAATATAACTCATGGTTGAGAACACAAACAAAAGGACACAAATTATATATGGGGCAAAGTTAGAAGCTTGGCCAAGGAATTTAATGGGGCATATTATATTAAATCTTAGATTTTTTATCATTGTTTGGGCACCACAAAGTACAACAAAGACTAGAGGAAGGGGATGCAAGATTTAGCACATCAATATAGGTGTCCTACATGAATGTGATGTAAAATAAAGTTCCTTTTACTAATCCAAATTGAATGTTTCCTAGAAAGATTTCTCCTTGAAGTGCCAATAATATACAAATGATGTTTGGATTCATTGGGTGTATTTCTTTTGAAATGATGCACATTAAATACCTTTCAATACTAAGACATGGAAATCAAACACATGAAGTGCATACCAAGTTGGCTCATAATAATTTTGAAATAGGTAAGAGTGAAAAATATTAAATTTTAATTTTTCAATTACAAGGATCAATTACACATGGTGAGGGATTGATCATGCATGCCATGAGATTGACTCATGATAGAACCGTGCCAATATAAATTCATTGTTAGGTGTAACAATTAGCTAAAATATAGAAGTATATAGATAATAATAGAATAAAATTAAATGCATAATGTATATACAAGTTAAGAGGAATGATAGATCAAAAAATAATCTAACTTTACACAAGAGTACACCATTTATCAATAGATAATTACATTAGAATATTGTATCAAAATAAAACCAAACCTAAATAAAAATTAGCACGAGTATGAAAATTTCACCATTACAAATTTATATACCATAATTTGGTATTGAAAAAAAAACACTAAATCATTTCTACACATATAAATTCATCAAAATCATAAACCAAGGCTAGACTTTCTTTTTCCATTCAAGAAAAATAATAATTTAGCCCATAGGCTATTAGTGGGAGATTTCTGCTCCCGGAAAAATCAAACGTCAGAATTGTCGGACACCGAAAAATCATCCGACGCTGGTAAATTGTCAGGTGTTTCACTCTGTTGGTTTTGACTGTTTCTCTTGCTTCCTCATATGAAACTTACCGCTTTGGGACTCTCTGATAAATTTTTGAGTATGAAGTAGGAGAAATAGTCAAAACTGCGCGGATGGACTACTGTCTCGGCTGAATATTTTAAAAATGTAAATTTGCGAATACTATGTTAATTCCAAAAGGTTGCTTCGTTATCTCCCAAATTCTTGCTTTCAACAGAGCAGTACAACACACCATTATTTTCCTTGTGAAATATTCTTTCACACACTCTACAACAACCATTAGAGGAAGATGAAACAATGGAGGATAATGACGATGATACTAAAAGAGAAGAAAGAAATACTTCGTCTTTATTCCAGATGTAAGGAAAAATCTGGTGAGCTTGAGATACATGAGGCTCAATATCATATTTTTTGATAGACTTATGTCTAATCTTCCTAACTTGTAAAACAATGTGTGATGAATGAGTTGCAGAAACACATTCTTTGTAGAGAGGGCCACTTGAAGGATGATCTTTGCAGAAGAAAGTTAAACTTTGATCCCTTCTGATGTGAATTGCACAATGCTCGTTATACTCACAAGAGAAAAATGACTATCCATGAGTCCATATCCATTGAAGTTTATTGGTAGTGGTGAGAAAATAAAAAAACTTAGTAGATCTATATATAAGCTAATAATTGCTTTTTTACTAAATTTAAATTGCAACCCAAATTCATAGCTCTCAAGGAAAAGCAACTTGATTAATAATAGGAAAGCAGACCGGTTAAAAAAGAAGCTTAATTTGTCTTATTGAGAAATATCCATCTTATAAGGAAATAGTTTAGGCCAATATGTTAAAATGTATTTCTTATGAGAGGATAAAATAATACCAATATTTAAACCAACCTAAAAATAAACAAAATTCATCTATATTTTTTTTCTGCTTATATTTTTAGAAATTATTTTTGTAGGTCTTTTTCATTGTAGTAGTGTAATTAATAATTTCTTTTATTACTCACAATGCCTTTTGATTCTCATAATATACATTTTTCCTCTTTAATCAATACTTCCTAGCTTAGGAGATGGATTTTATTTTATACAATTAAAAATATATTGTTTGTGGTTGAATTTTTTTTTTAAATTCTGAAATACTCACGGATTTCTATTATATTTAGAATCACAAGTGTCTACTAAGGATTGCGGAGCTCTGAGTGGTGCATTTAGCGGGCCATATCTCTTGCCTATTTCTTGCAGGAGAACTTGTATAGAGGAATTTTACTTCTACAATGCCTTGTTCTTGAATTAGCACTCTACAACATGTTCTCACTCTCCCCTATTTCTATTATATATTCAATTGTCTCTTTGTCTGCCTTTTCACCAGTAAGAGTGAAAAATCTGTCACAGAAACAAGAGAGAAATTATATTGGTCAGCTATTAATTTTCTTTATTCAAATTGAGTAATTTTTCACTTGTCATATTATTTTATAAAAACGCATATTATACTAATTTAAAAAGATGAAATTCTGAAAGGTTTAAGGACAAAGCCTTAAATAGATTAAATAATACAATTGTGTTATGTAGCAAGAGTTATAGAATCAATAGAGGAGGTGGTGGATCAAGATCGGAGAGTTTTTCCACTCATTTGGGAGGTCCAGGCCCTTAGTTTTATATGCTAATAATAACACCACCTCCTCACGCTACTGTAACAAAGTGTGTGGAGAAGTTTGTTACAAGAACACCAAAGATGTCATTGCTAGGCTTAGTTATCCAAATACTTTAGTTGTAAAATATCAATGACAAAAACAATTTTTATTATTTTATTTTATTTTATAAAATTTAATGTATTAAAATTTAATATTTTAAAATATTTCATTTAGATATATTAGTCAAATGTAATCACGAATTTTTTATTTTTTGACTAACTTAATGTGAGTTTTACCATTGTCAAATTCGAACACCGTACTAGTGCAAAAAAGATATTAAAAAGGGCACTGAAATCCATGCCAATGAAACCTAAGACATCCTATTCCAAAGTCAGTAGTCACCATCTGAGTATAGCACTAAATTTAAAGACCTAACTTGTAAGCTTTGTAGCCTTCGAAGTATACATCATTTGCCCTTTCCAAGATCCTGTTTAAAATGTAGAAGACTTCATCCATTTGTTCAAGCATCCTTGAAATTCAATTTTTAGATGTACCAAAATCTTCAAGATGTACACTGCAATGCAATTCCTAAATATGGTACTGAAATTTAGAGAATAATTAGATCAATGAGAATAATTCCTAAAAATGGTACTGGAATTAAGAGAATAATTAGATCAATGAAAATAATTCCTGCTGCTTTACCTTCATTTTGTCTTATAAGTCCTTTGAAATCAACATAATGTGCACACCAAAAAAATTAAAAACCAATGCAATCAATTAAGTGTTATCCCATTTGGCATTTTGGTAGTGATGTGGCAAATTGGCAATGATGTCAAATGGTAAAAGGGTAATGCATATTTGTGATTTGTCATATCATAGGTTTCATTTGTGCCTAAGGATATTGTATAAAGTATTAAGTCATATGCTTTGATAAACGTTGTGATCTCGAGAGCAATTACCTAGCACCATATGATGTCAAAGTGGCAATTCTTAATGTGGCCCCCGAATAAGCATTTTGATAAAGGCAAAGACAAGATTAATGTTTTTACATTCGAAAAGGGATCAAGGATGAAATGTTATTACATAGAAGCTTTGAGTTTCCTGTGTAACTTGCCAAAAAGGTTTTTGACAACACTAAGAGGTAAAAGTAGAGTTTTATTTTTTATCTTTTTTAGGGCATACTGGCACATTTGGTTAATCAACTCAAAAGGCACAAATATTGCAATAAGCATTTTATTTTCATCATTCTGTTGTCTCTTCTCCATGAGGGTTTGGTTATCATCATGGAAGTTAATGGAGAATCTATTGCATAACCAATTTCAGAATTTGAATGTTGACTTGGGCAAAATAGCAGAATTGAAAAATGTCAATATGAGTTGAGGCTGTTGAAAATCAGTTGTAAAATGATGACTCCATGTGCAGTCATTCCTCTATTTCTCCTTGTTTATTTTTGATGGTTGTTTACATGTCTTATTTTCCTTTCTTAGTTTGATATATTCTCTTAAGGGTTTAAGTTAAAGTTCTCAGACTAGTCATAAATCATAGATTTTGTCTTAAGATCTTAGTTTGGGGTTTAATGGCTTTGCTTTCTACCTTGTTGTGTTATCAAAGGCTATGGTTGTTCTTATCGTAGTCTTAATAGTGATACACCTATGTTAAGAGGGTTTCAGTTATGAAGAAAGGCACTAAACAGTTCATGGTAACATGGTAACTATGATTTGTTAAGCATATGATGGAATTTTGATTATAGTTGTAAAGAATCTGTTGGAGCTATAAATTTCCAGTCAATTTTTTTCAGAAAATGCTTACCTTATATTCACTTCAAGATTATTTTACCCAACTGAGTGCAAAATTTTTGGAATGCATGTGTAAGATTGTTGGTTCAGTTCCAATGTAGAGGTAAATATTGTCAGGGGATGTGATGATTCATGAAAGATCATCTTTGGTGTATACTTTCTTGCTATTAGTTTCTCAGTCGATGTGTGTCATACAACTCATGAAGTATATAATAACTGTATGCATTGTCATTTAAAAATCAAGTCTATGTCACGGAAGGTATGCTGAGTTTGGGGCCTCCCTGTACCGAATAATTGTATAGAAACTACCTTTATGAGAACATCTGATTATTTGGCATTTATTGTGTTAATTGCTATTACTATTGTCATTTTATATGTTATCACAATTTGGTAGTGTAGAATCAATAGCAAACATTTTGGTGCCATTACCTTCGTAAACTAGGTCATCAAAAGGTGATTGAAAGGAAACATCAGTCAATACTTATTGATGAAGACATTAAAATGATGGCAAAATAAATGGGATGACCGATCAACCAAGTAGTGAATACAAATCAGGAATGTGAGATTGATTTTGCAAGGAACTTAAAATATTTGTGGGACCTCTTTGTATGAGAGCATGTTCGTGAAGAAGCTAAAAGGAATCAAGTGTCACAAGACATGATTTGGAATAATTGGGTAGTAATTGAAGACATTGATACAGTGCTTGATCGCTATCTTGACTCCTTGCTTGTTGTTATATCATATTGCAAGATCTTTGGGCCAAATTAGACCATAAAGCACAATGACAACAAATCCTTTAATGGTACAAAGAAAGTAGTCATTTTGAAGAAGTCCTAAAATTTATCATCATATGTAAATATCCATATTGACTGTTATGAACTTAAAAGTTAAAACAAAAAGAATCTGTAATTTTGATCATAAAATTGCACTTGTGAACATGAAGAATGAAATAATATTCAGCCAATTCTGAAAACTAAATGTGGAAGAGCCAAAAAACTTGATTTTTGCTGCAAGAACATGAAATTCTACCAGATATTGGAAATATTTTGTTGCGGAAACCCTAGCTGCTGAAAAATTACAATCTGAAATGTATCTGCAAAAACAAGAAATACACATCTTTAGATAGAAACCACTTGGCTGTCTGACATATCTTCAAAGAACTTCAAGATAGTCCCCAAACTAACTTGCCTCCGACATATTCCACCCAAAATGCTTCAGCCCCCAGATAGTCCTACTCAAAGTCAAATCAAAGATGTAATATACCTGGATCTCAAGTCTCAATAGAAACAAAAATAAATACAGCTTGCACCAAACTTTTCCCTGATAATATATGGGTAAATAATTTTGACAGTCATGTAACATGGCCGTTGACTTCTTGGAGTAGCTAAACTTGATTAATAAATATCTCCACAAATGGATTATTAAAAATTAGAGAGCCATGAAGAGAGACACTCAAGCCTCACCAAACCACACTGCTTTTCTTTAGAAAGTTGTGGAAGTATGAGGCTCAGCAGTTTCAGTTAATGGTACAAATTCAAGAAGAAATGTTGGAAAAGAAAAGTCTAGTTGTTTATGATTTACCATTTTGTTTCAAAGATTGGTTATGGGGAGACAAATGAGAGCCGTTGGTAGTGGCTTTTACATACCCATTCCTTGAAGATATTTCATTTCCATTTGAAATGTGTGATAATTGATGACTAGGGCGTTGTGACTGTAACGCTTGATAATTGAAGGATGAGCTTGCAATATCCTTCAAATTTAACAATGGTGTGAGAGCTTCAACAACATCATCCATTGAAGGCCTAGCTTTAGGGTCCCGACTTATGCAATAGTGAGCTAATTGTGCTATCTTTTGGGCACCTTTGATGGAATAGTGACCACTCAAATGAGGATCTACAAGATGGTAAAGCTTTCTTTTCTCCATAAGATAAGGCCGAGCCCATTCCACCAGATTGAACTTGAGACTGATTGAAAATAGGCTCCAAAATTGAATTGAACAAATTTCTCAACTAATTATTTGAATTATCAGAAATAGGATCACATTGTGAATATTGCACATTTCCCTAGTTATCATTGCATTTCTCAGATTTGGTTTCATGCTGATTTAAATTAGGATCCAATGCTAATGATGAGGCCTCTCTTAAAGTAACATCAGAGTCCTCATTTTGAACATCATGCTTACTAAAACCTGAACATGATACTTGTTTCAACTACTTGCTCAGCTGATCCACAATAGAATCTGATATTGACTTTGACACCTTTCTTGAGCTATGAATGTTCCTTTCATCTTCAGGTTGAAGCTGATCTGAAGTTGAATTTAATATTGAATTCCTAGAGATGCCTACAATAGAAGTTCGATTTGAGAATTTGAAAATCATTGGGGATGCCTATGTTGGAAAGAGTGCTCTCCCTATGCTTGTCATCTTCACCATTAATGTGGTCTAGAGTTTTTTCAACTATTTGTACATATTTCAGTTAGAAAGGACAACTTTAACTATTCTTCATGACGTAAGTAGTATCATTAAGCCTTCACAGATGACACTTCTTCTTGTTCCACCTGGTGCTGGTAAAACTATGTTGCTAACATGTTTGGCTGGAGAATTTGATCACAATCGCATAATTGCTAGAAACGTGACCTACAATAGACACTTGTTGACAGAATTCATGCCACAAAAAAGTTCTACTTACATTAGCCAGCATGATTTGCACTATACAAAAATGACTATAAGGGAAACACTTGATTTCTCTGGCCAATGCCAAAGTGTTGGGTCAAGATATGACCTACTGTAAGAAACTTTCTATACACAAGAAGCAGCAGTGAATTGAAAATGAAAAGGCTTCAAGTACATCATCTTCAAATTGAAATGTACAGGTAAGTATGATACGCAGGATCTCAGTTTGCTCTACTTTCTTTTCCATGTTTAGTAATAATAAAATGCTTTCGACGTCACGCGTTTGAATCTCGAGAGATGATGGCAAGCCAAATGGTCATGTTTCATTTATTATTTTGGTCAAATGCGCATACAATATGCTAGATAGGCCCGGGCTGATGTTTACTCACAGAGATATATATTTGTGCTTGTTTTCAAAGTAGAAAGTAACCGATGGAGCATGATGAAAAACTTCTTTGTTGTCAGATAATATAATATGTGTATTTACACTTTTTCTCTCGATTTGTCTCGTAAGGAATTTGCATTACATTCACACCTGTAGTTAGTGCCTTTCTGATCTAGATGATGTAAGAGCTTTTCTGGTTTTCTATAAGAATATCATCTCCCTTGCAGTCCACATCAGAATGGGGGATTTAGGTTTCCTCAATGGAGCAAAAACAGTAGTAGCAGCGGCTTGAGCATTGAGCAGAGATGGGAATTGTTTTCCCAATGAGAAGGGTTTTGTACTAAAAGAGGCTTGTGAATGCAATGCAATGTATCTTGTGAAATTAGAGACCAGGGTTTCGGTAATGCTATGCAAGGAAATGTTTAATGTCATTGGAGTAAAATCAAGTATGGTCCTTTTAATTGTAATTACAAGTTAGATAGCGATTGTAACTCTTCACCACAGTGCTTTATTAAGAGGAAGCTTGAAGGGCTCAACTTGTAATGTAACAACTCTTGCATTTCAGCAGGAGATGATGCAGGATCTACTGCAGAAGAAGATATTGTCTCAAAAGATATCACTGATTGCATGCATTGTTATCAACAATGGAATGATTCCACCATAGAGATTATTGAAGAGTCGAGGAGGTTAACATATTTTGGAGACGCTCAAGATATATGACTGTGCAGAATTACAAGGGCTTCGCATCAAAATGAAGATTTTCTGGGAGTGAGTTAATTAAATTTACTAATGATGAATGAATGTGATAAAGAATTATACGATGTTAAAATGTTTTCGCCAAAATATGAATGCGGATACAAGGTGAAGAATCATTTTACTCGGGGATATAATCAAATCACCAAACACAGATTCAATAATCAAATTTATTTCCACTTGGAGATAAAATATTTTCTAGAATAAATTAACCAAAGTGAGTAATCCTTTTTCAAACGTATACAAAGGTTGGTCAAACATTCTTGCCGAGGAGTAGTAATTATTTTCACTTAGGTGATTTAATTTTGCCAAATAAAAGTGAAAAAGTGTGCGGGTGAATGTAATTGAGAAATTAAGTAAATATTAATAAAGCTTGGGATTAAAATATTTTATTGTCAAACATGACGAAGATTAAATATTTAATTTGGCAAAAGCAACCAATTAAATATTTTTTTTTGCCTATAATGAATTGAATAGTCATTCCAACGTCTTTTTAAAAGTATTGCAGCCCTAAACAGGATGCTGAAGAAATTTATTATTAAAACATTTGAGTATGATAAAGTGATAATCGGCAACAAGAAACCCTAAATACATTGCAGTAAGCAAATATACAATGGAAATAAGGAAACCATACCTCACGACATAGGTCCTAAGGTTCACAACAATACAAATCATATATCTTTTATATATTGTTTATCTAATGATTAATTTGTTTCCTTTGCAGGATTAGGGTTGTATTGAATGCAATGAAGTGGCTCTCGACTGGCAGTTAAATGATCTCATCATGGAAGATTAAATATTTTATCCCAACTTTTGAGGATTGTTAAGTCTTTCAAATCAAGTCATTTAATTTGTGTAATGAATAAGGTCAGTTCTTATGGTTGGTTCAACCAATTATTAACCATCACCAAAATGAATGTAACGGGTCTGAGGCTTGTTGCATCTCTTTAAATAGAGATCCCAGGACCCGGAATAGGAGGTTAGAATTAGGTTAGAAATAGAAATTTTTTACATGAAGACAAATTGAAGCATTTTAGGATTAGAATCTGATGCAAATTTGGTTCTTTATGCAATTTCATTCTGAGAAAGGCTATGGTGCATGATATGTTTTGAGGCAGCAGTTGAAGATTTGAATTTGAAATACATTGTGATGGTATCATCTGTTTGTTGTTTTAATTCAATCAATTCAATTATCTCTGTATCATTCATTTTTTGATTATTCAATTTGAATGTGTTAAGGATATGTTTAAATTGTCTGATTATAGTTGATAATTCAGTATAATTGATTTGATTTGTTTCTTAGAGAGAATTAAATCCTTTCTCATCAATTATAGTAGTCTTAGAATGTTGAATGGATTATTAAGTATGATTAATTGATTAGGGTTATTAATTTGTTTCCAGAGTTGATCTAATTTGTTATGTTGCAAAGTTAAATTGGTTCTTCCTAGGAAGATTAAAATCCTTTTAATATTTTGCATTTAATACAATTATGTCCTTTGGATTATTAAGAATAAATTAATAATTTCTTCCTTGCACGTTTGTACAAGTTACAAACAGTTATATGTGCCAATCAGATCGAGTTATTACCTGATACAATTTAATTGTTTCCAACATCTTAACTTTGTTGCCCAAATAGACAAAGCACCAGTCTAACTATTGATTTATTTTACATTTAAAATCTTTGCTTTGTCGTAGATTCATTTCATGTTATTTGTTATTTATTTCTGTTAAAATTTAGATTAAATCATTTGCTTTCTTTAGAAATAGTTTACAATATTTTAGCTGATTTACAAGTATGCCATTGTAATTGGATAAACTAGCAGCAAAGCAACATTGATTTAATCATACAACCTGCTTTAATAATCCAAGGTTCACCTGCCTAGGTTGTAGCAGAACCTAAAGCATAGGGAGAAGTTGATCATTAAGGTCAAACTCCAATCATTGGCTCAAAAATGTTGTAGATTCGACCATAGGGCTTGGCATCCCCTTAGAATCCACAACCTGCATTTTTGAGACCCAACAGAATCCTTAACAATCAGATTATGTGAATGATAATTCTGGTCAGAACACTGATTCGATGACATAATGATTGTTTGGTTTATGATTTTATGTGGACAGTCTTATGATTTAATTGTAGTGATCTTCTAATCACGGTTATGTATTACAACTTACAATGAACACCTAACTTTGGTTATTTGATGCATAACATCATATTGAGGCAGTAGTGACACTTTAATTACTTCTTGTCTTACACACATGGTAGTTATGGATTACATGTTATTTATAACTTGAAGGGTTAGTTTAACCCTAAATTGTGGTTTAATATTTAGTTATTACCTAAAATAGTTTTATGGAATCAGTTATCTCTTCAAACTGTTTTATGAGAAGAGGAAGATATATTATGAAATATATAAAAAGGGCATTGAGTAGAAATTGTGTATGGTTGTGTATACACCTGATGTAATATTGAGGATAGATGACTGAATGCATTATTATTGATATTAGATCAGAGAATGAGGATTAGTGAAACAGAGTGTCCCTCTGTATTTTTTTAAATCCATGATTGCAACATGTATTGAAAGGTCAAGTTAGTGAGACAAGAAATGACCTTTGCCAATGAGGCTCTGCTAGTGAGGCATTTTGTGTAGCCAACGAGGCTTTTCTAGTGAGGCAATTGTAGCTAGTGAGGCTTAAATTAATAACCAATGAGGCATATAATTAGTGAGATTCTTTTATTAAGCTAGTGAGGCACTTTTTTGAGTGGTTTTTATGCCCCGAAGGGTTTTCCACTCAGGACAATATCTGTGTTATGGATTGTCATTGATGATTTTGATTCTCATATTTATTTTCTTATCATGTGTCAGTTGTTTTAAAGTCATTTAATTTACTTTGGTCTATATGAACACATACTTATCTTATATCACTGTCTGAAACAATGATACTATGCATGTCCACTTTATGAACAATCATATTTCACAGTTAGTCTCTATGTGTTAAGATTTATGATAATGAGTCATTATTTTCAGTCCCTACATTGAGTTGATGCATTCTTGATTTTGATCAATCTATTTTAGTTGTCCAAATATTTACTGATGTCATCTACAGTCAATGGGAATTGTTTTTGTATCAAAGTTTTGAAATATAGATTTTAAGGTCACTAAGTCTTGTTAAAATTTGTATACCACTGATTCACCCCCCCTCTCAGTGGTATTGTACTCCAACAAGTGGTGTCAGAGCTAGACCCTTGTTCAGTAGGTCTAACCAACCTTAGGGTTTCTTGGTTGTGGAGTACTGTGATGGGTAAGTGTAAAAGAAACAAAATTCAAAAGAAAAATACCAGTGTAAAGTCAAATGTAATCTTGTCTCAGGAAAAAAGTTCTTATTAGTTGAGTCAATAAGTGATAATAAGAACAATTATGTAGAAGAAGAGTGTGTTAGTAATCCTAAAGGAGTTATTGTTTTTGAAGGAGACCAAGAATTTAATGATAAAAAAAGAGATTTATTTGAGGGTGAAGAAGATTGTGGAATTGATATTGAAGGAGAACTTTTGTGTGCCCTAGATATAATCAAACAACTTAATGAAGAAAACAGAAGACTAAAAGACTAGCTTCAACAAGAAAAAGAATCCAAGGACAAGGTATGTTTAGATTTTGAAAAAGCTTCTTTAGAGTTTGAAAATGCCATAAATCAAATTGCAAAATTAAAAAGTAATGTTAATGAATCTGATAAATTGATTGTTAGTTTGAAAAATGAGATTGAGGAAGCCAACAGAATAATAGATATGACTAAATCTGATTGTGAAGTAAAAATAATAGAATGTCTAAAGTTAGTGGCAGAAATAGTCTCTTTAAGAAAGGATTTGGAAAAAGGTTTCTTGTAAACATCACAAGAATATTCAATTTGACAAGAGTATTGAATGTTTGAATGAAATATTGAGTACTTAGAAAAACTACAAGGATCATTTTGGTTTAGGATATGAAAAAGGGGAAAGCTCTGGTGTTAAAGATGAAGTTAAAAGTGAAATAGTTTTTGTAACAGCAGATAGGAAGAGTTTCAAGGTTAGACAGACTCCTAGGCAGAAGATAGTTCTGAATTATCATTCTACTATTTCTAATGACGATAAGAAGAGAGCAAAGGATAAAACTGCTAGTATTGGGACAAGAAGAACTAACAGTTTTTCAAGACCTTCATCTATCAGGCAATATCATTTAGTTAGGTATAACTATTCTTAGTTTCATGGTTATTTCTATGTCTGTCATAAGTACGATCATAGAGCTAGGAATTGTAATTATTATGGTTTGTCAAATTAGAACTACAATGTTCTTTGCTATAACTGCAATAAGGTTGGACATGTGAGAAGAGATTGTTGGATGCATGAAAGATATGATTATAGTATATCATTATTTCTCTAACAATATGATATGCTATAGATGTCATAAGTTAGGACATAAGGCATAGCATTGTAGAAGTAAATTGAAGAAATCATCTGGTAACAATAAGGAATTAGTTGGCCTAATTAAGCAAAAGAAAGAACCTAGGAAGGTGTAGAAAAGGAAATCTAAACAAAAATAGAAAGAACCTAATCTTGTGCATGATGTACAAGAAACATGCATAATAGCTTAACAAGAGAAGCATAAAGATAGGGGGAGTGTTTATGGTTTTATCTTTCAAACCCCATAGAAATCAACCAAGAAGGTTGTAAAGGTTATGGTTGTGTTAGTTGTTATATCTTCCATGGCTTTCTCTTAGTGAAATTTACAGCTTAAATCATTAGACTGTCATCTTCAGGAGGCTCTTGAATCTTAGATTGTTTTTAAAGTTCATCTTGTCAATCAAAGATTGCCTATTGCTATGTCAGGAGAATTGGCAGTGATTTCACAAACAAGTACAGGTGTTTCCAATGTGCAAGGAGTTGCTAGTGGATTTGGTATGATAATGTCTGTGATCCAAAATGTGCAAATTTTTTTTTAAAGTGATAGTGTTTATGACAGAGGTGTCTTGGAAGAGGTATATAAAATGAATTGTTTTGTTGATATCCATCATAGCATTCAATGAATTCTATTAAGTAGTCAATGCCATGAGATATAAAGTTTCTTCATGTGTTCTTGTATGGAGTTAGCATGATTGATCATGATGGAGTAGCATGTTTGAGTAGCATATTTGGAGACTTTTAGTGATTTGGAGTCTTTGATATGATTTGTTGTAATAGAGCTTACTGATCTACTTTGACAGTGAACAGATGAAAGTATTGTGATAGTGCAATCATGTTTTTTGGTGGTTTCATGGAAGATCTCATGTGTATGTCAATATAGTAAAAGGTTATATGATATTTGCATATATCAGTGTTTCATTCATCATGATAGTGCTCACCAGGGATAGTGTATCTATTTTTTTTCCTTGATTATTTCAGTGGGTTCAAGAACTTTGTATGCTAGTGCTTTGGTCTGTTGTGAAGTGCTTTAACAATGTTGACAGTGCTTTGGTTTGTTCTGACAGTGACCTTGGGAGATAAGTGATAGACAGGATTAGTTTCTTGTTCATTTCTCCATGTTGTTTTGATTGATTTGGTTATTCATTCATGCTTTGATATGGAGTTCATGCTCTAAAAATGAAGTTTCTTATGCCTCTTGAAAATGTTCTTTCTGATGGCGGTAATAGTAGTGCAATTTCCAGTTTGTAATTGCTTTAACAGTGTGGACATTGAATGACAATAGTTTGACATCAGTTGGTGATAGTACTGGTCATGCTCTAATGCTCATGCTATGAAAAGTGCTCTTAAAAGTGGAATTGCTTATGCTCTTGGAAATGTTCCTAATCTACAAGGTTCATGCTCTGCATGTTATGATAGGTTTTTCTTTTGGAGGTGGCATTGATTTTTTTTGGTACTACAAATTATTTGTTGTCAATAATTAAGGGTTCTAACAGTGATTTCAGTTGTCCCCATTCTGCACTTAGTTAGGGGGAGTTCATTCATTCTTTTCAGTCCTTGGTTAAGGTGACTTTATTCTGATGCAGTTGAGATGGTACTCTTGATATTGTTGACAATAGTTTCAAATTGTTTTTGTCTTAGTGGACACTAGATATTCTTTGTATTGGTAATCATGATGCTAATATTGCTTGTTCAATTTTCTGATATATGATGAAGTTAATTTGTTGATGGTATGTTTTCTTAACACAATGCTATTTTGTCATTTGTTGATGGTTACTCCTTTGACATTGTTGTTAAAAAGGGGAGAAAATTATATCTTTTGTGGTTTTTGGTAGTGACAGTAGTGATGGTTGTTTGTAACTGGCCTACATGAGCTACAAGTGGTGGTTCATGCTTGATTATGCCAATACAAATCTAGCATAATGATTACATCTTTGTTGCTTTGTGAAAGTGTGTTGAGTCAATGAAGAGTGGAGTATGAGGTGTTTAGGCTAATTCAATGCTATAATGTTTCCTTCTTGATACTCATCTCACATTTTTTTCATGATTATCAATGGTAGACTTGATGGTGATAGTTTGTCATTGATGTAAAAAGGTATTGAGAGAGTTGAGTTGTTGTGCATCTTCACAAGGTATCATCAAGACTACAGGATATTTGAGGATCACTTGTACTATTGACAAAGGTTGTTCATGGTCATGCATTTCACAGTTGTTCACATAGTGTTGAAGGATGTTGTCAGTTGGGATTGATTTGATAAATGGATGATAATTTTACAAGTGTTTGATAACATTCATGTACCAATCATGCTCACTATATTGGTGTTTCAAGTGCTTACAGGATCACAAGTACATTGATGTCACTTTATCACAGTTGGAAGGGAATGGGATTTGCAATGAGAGAATCAGGACACTCATATGTTGTTATGCTATGGTGATATCTACAGAGTTCATGTTGCTTGGTGTTGATATACTAAGGAGTTGATTTCAATCCATTGTTGCTTTCCCCATCACTAAAACTGTTGATTGATTATTGAGTTGATGATAGTCTTGGAGATATGTTGTGGTGTTCTCTATATCAATTGGGTAATCATGATAAAGGTTACATGTTGAGTTTGGTGACAGTCTCATACATCTCTGCCAAAATTAAACTTTGTTTAAGGTCCCAAGGTTTAACTCCTTTTAGAAATTCTTTTAACATTATATGCTTTATAAACTCTTTTATAAATTCTTTTATAAGCTTATAAGTGGATGGTCTTTTAGAAATTATTTTAAATTTATAAGCCTTCTATAAGCTTTCCTTATAAAGTGGAGTTTATAAGTTCTTTTTAAAAGCCTTAAAATAAGGAGTTAGATTTTTTAAAAAGGCTGATTTTTAAAAAAGACTCTCCATTGTATAAATTGGAGGAGATAGTGGGGATGCCTTTTTAGAAGGCTATTATTATTAGAATTTTTTTTTAAGGCAGATTTTGTGTATGCTTAAGGAAATTTCCATGAAGATTTGTTTCTATTTTTCTTGTGACTTGGAAAGAATATAGGAGGCAGATTTTATTAAACATTTCTAAAAGCAAGGAAATGGAAGTTTTTTTTAAAGATATTATTATTGATGTTTTTGATTGTGCTTTTCACAAATTGAAAGTGAATGATTTTTTTTAAGAGGATGAAGATTTTTGAAGACTAATTTTTTTGAGGAGATTTTTTGTATGGAGATTGGAGATTGTTTTTTGAGAGAATGTGAAAAAATATAATGCAGAATGATTATATTTTTGAGAAGAGAATAAAATGTTTTTTTTTTAAGAAATGTTTTTATGAGATCTTAAAAAAATATTAGATGATTTTATTGGAATTTAGTGAAGATGTTTGCAGATTGAAGAGTCTTGTGAAGGAGAAGATAAAGATTTTTTATTTGCAGAGGAAGATGAATAAGGCAGATTGAGAAGATTATTTTTGAAGAAGAATTTGAAGAGGATAATGAAAATTTTGTTTGAAGGAATTTGCAGCAGAGAAGATAATCAGATTGAAGGGTTTTGTGTTTTGGAGAATATGAAACATCATGCAGAGATTGTAGATATGAGCAAAGAATATGAAGAGTTTTCAATAGGGTTTGATATTATATGATCCTATTTTTAGATGGTTTTATGCAGGTATTGAAAAGGTTTTCATGGAGAAGATTTGTCTTGTAAGAAAATAAAGAATTCTATTTTATGAATCGGGGAGAAAATAATGTATTGAAGTTGGTTGTTAATATTTTGTGAAGATAAAGAGTTTATTTGCAGGGAGATGAAGAAATTGAAATGAAAGGTCTCAAATATGAAAAGATATTCTTTCATCTCTAAAAGGAAATATAAATGGGATTTTGGTTTCGTGAATCTGAAGAATGTGAAAGGTTTTGGATTAGATATATGTTCTTTTATTTTTGCAGGTGACAATATAAGATGCATTGTTTTTGAAGACATTAAAAAGAGAAGATGAAAGGACAAAATGATCTTCAGTGAGAGCAAATGACTGTGCAAAATGTGAAAGGTGAAAAGACATCCAATTTACATATAATAGTTGTTCAGGTGCATAGATGGGATGACTAGTGAGACAGAGATGAAACATACAGAGAAATGCAGTGTTGTTGAGTGTATCCAGATGTAGGATTGATTTTGAACATAATGGACATTTGACAGACACATGAGAGAAGAAATGTTTTGTATTGAATCAAAGAAACCCTCTGAATTCTTGTTTTCAGTTTGTTTGGTGCTCCTTGAAGCTGGTGCTTCTAAACAGTATGCTAGTGAGGCTTACAGGTCAGTGAGACCTTAACATTTGTCAGTGAGACACGTATTGTAGCCAGTGAGGCATGTTTTATCAGTTAAGCCAGTGAGGCAGTTCTAGAGTGGTTTTTCTACCCCTGGAGGGTTTTCCACTCGTGCAATTCTTGTGTCTTGATTTTCTCTCTGTTTGTGTGTATGATTTATTCATGAGATTTTAATTTCATCATTCATTCTCAGTTATGTGCACATGTGTGTAACAAATGATATCTTTCTTTCTTCATGTCTTGAAAGTTAAATTTGCAAAAGGTTAAAATTTATACAACACTGATTCACCCCCCCTCTCAGTGTTGTCCTAAACTCCTACAAGACTATTTGGTAACAATGGATTGGTTGTTGCTTGTTCAATTCTTGGTGTTGTCAGGTATCATGGATAGATGATCCAAAGTTGGTTATGGTAATGCACTGTTTGAAAGTACTGATACTTGACAGTAGTGTGGAAACATTGCTTGACAGTACAATGGTGTTCTGCTCTATACAACTACTCTTTGATAATTTTCCTATTTGACATCTTCTTCTCTGTAATAATATTCTTACATTTGTTGGTTCCAAGGGGAGCTTTGACAGTTGTCATGCTTTCTGTTTCATATATGACAGCACCTGTGATCATTTGCTTATTCATTATTCTAGTTCTAACAACTTATTGGTTTGATCATTAGTTTTTGCATAGGTACTTCTTCATGCCTTTGGCATTGTTATCAAAAGGGGGAGAAGTTGTGTCATCACTATTTTGCTTCAGTGGTAATTGTAAAGCTATGTCATCACTATTGTGTTTCAGTGGTAATTGTGGTAATTCATTTTGGTGCTTCAAGTATTTGGTAATTAGATTTAGTGGTAATTCATTTTGATGTTTCAAAGTAATTCATTATCAGATTCAGATTGAATTTGATTTCTTTCTATTTTAGTAATGCATGTGAATGTGGATCTTTCATAGTTTGACATCAATGCCAAAGGGGGAGTTTGTTATCCCATTTGGCATTTTGGCAGTGATGTGACAAATTGGCAATGATTTTAAATGGTAAAAGGTCAATGCATATTTGTTATTTGGTATAGCATTGGTTTCATTTGTGCCTAAGGATATTGTATAAAGTGTTAAGTCATATGCTTCGATAAAGATTGTGACCTCGAGAGAAAATACCTAGCACCATATGATGTCAAAGTGGCAATTCTTAATGTGGCCCCCGAATAAGCATTTTGATAAAGGCAAAGGTAAGATTAATGTTTTTACTTTGCAAAAGGGATGAAGGATGAAATGTTATTACATAGAAGCTTTGGGTTTCCTATGTAACCTGCCAAAAAGGTTTTTGACAATAGTAAAAGGTAAAAGTAGTGTTTTGGTTTTGAGCTCTTTTTAGGGCATACCAGTACATCCAATTAATCAGCTCAAAAGGCACGAATATTGCAATAAGCATTTTATTTTCATCATTCTATTGTCTCTTCTCTACGAGGGTTTGGTTATCATCATGGAAGTTAATGGAGAATCTATTGCATAACCAATTTTAGAATTCAAATGTTGAACTGGGCAAAATAGTAGAATTGAGAAATGTTAATATGAGTTGAGGCCGTTGAAAATAAGTTGTAAAATGATGACTCTAGGTGCAGTCATTCCTCTCTTTCTCCTTGTTTATTTTTGATGGTTGTTTACATGTCTTATTTTTTTTGCTTAGTTTGATATATTCTCTTAAGAGTTTGAGTTAAAGTTCTCAGACTAGTTATAAATCATAGATTTTGTTTAAGATCTTAGTCTGGGGTTTAATGGCTTTGCTTTCTACCCTATTGTGTTATCAAAGGCTATGGTTGTTCTTATTGTAGTCTTAACAGTGATACACCTATGTCAAGAGGGTTTCAGTTATGAAGAAAGGCACTAAATAGTTCATGGTAACATGGTAACTATGATTTGTTAAGCGTATGATGGCATTTTGATTACAGTTGTAAAGAATCCTTAATAGTCAGATTATGTGAATGATGATTCTAGTCAAAACAATGATTTGATGACATAATGATGGTTTAGTTTATGATTTTATGTGGACAGTCTTATGATTTAATTGTAGTGATCTCCTAATCACGGTTATGTGTTACAACTTACAATGAACATCTAACTTTAGTTATGAGATGCACAACATCATCTTGAGGTAGTGGTGACACTTTAATTACTTCTTGTCTTACATACATGGCAGTTATCAATTACATGTTAGTTATAACTAGAAGGGTTAGTTTGACCCTAAACTATGGTTTAATATTAAGTTATTACCTAAAATAATTTTATGGAATCGGTTATCTCTTCAAACTATTTTATGAGAAGAGGAAGATATTATGAAATATATAAAAAGGGCATTGAGTAGAAATTGTATATGGTTGTGTATACACCTGATGTAATATTGAGGATATATGACTAAATGCATTATCATTGATATTAGATTAAAGTCTGAGGATCAGTGAAACAGAGTGTCCCTTTATATTTTTTTTTTTTAATCCATGATTGCAACATGTATTGAAAGGTCAAGTTAGTGAGACAAGAAATGACCTTTGTTAGTGAGGCATTTTGTCTAGCTAGTGAGGCTCTACTAGTGAGGCATTTCATGTAGCCAGTGAGGCTCTACCAGTGAGGCAACTGTAGCCAGTTAAGCTTAAATTAATAGCCAGTAAGGCGTGTAATCAGTGAGATTTTTTTATTAAGCTAGTGAGGCACTTTTTTGAGTGGTTTTTATGCCCTAGATGGTTTTCCACTCAGAACAATATCTGTGTTATGGATTATCATTGATGAGTTTGATTCTTATGTTTATTTGTTTATCATGTGTCATCTGTGTTAAATTCATTTAATTTACTTTATTCTATATGAACACATACTTGTCTTATATCACTGTCTGAAACAATGATATTGTGCATGTCCACTTTATGAACAATCATATTTCACAGTTAGTCTCTATGTGTTAAGATTTATGATAATGAGTCATTATTTTCAGTCCCTACATTGAGTTGATGCATTCTTGACTTTGATCAAGCTATTTTAGTTGTCCAAATCTTTCATGATATCATTTACAGTCAATGGGAATTGTTTTTGTATAAAAGTTTTGAAATACAGATTTTAAGGTCACTAAGTCTTGTTAAAATTTTAAGGTCACTAAATCTAAATCAATTTCTATGGTGATTCTAGCATGGGCAGGGACCGATAAGAGATACAACTATAAAGTTTAATAAAGATTTGGTGTTTTAACTGATGCAAGTAGTTTTAAAAAATAAACAAATAGTTTAAATCAAATTACCAATATATCAAACTGATATACAACATAAAAATACCAGAACAAAACCAAAACCCCATTACTATAGCATGGTCATACTGTTATTTTATTTAAAATAAATATGTAACATTTCACCCTATTGACTATTTTGTTGTGCATAAATTCCGTGCAGCTACTAATTAAAATCATTCCCATGTTCATATAAATAAGGATGACATTTAGTGAAAAGATCACATTCTATAAGCCATCCAATGAGTTTGTGAGACAGAGTGGCCATACTTTAAGGGCCTATTTAATGTCATAACCTAACAAGACATCCTTTGAATCAGAACAATTCCCTTTTTTCAGTAGATAAGGAAGAACCTTTTGGTGTGAAGACAATTTTAGGCATGAACTTGCAAGAACACATGGGAAATAAATTTCAGTTGGCCATTCCTCTATTCCATCCACTTCTTGGCACATTTAAAACTTACCTCCTACAATTTCTTTAGCACACTTTAACTACATATATTTAATAAAAGACATTATAGGGCTGCCAAATAGTACATGGCTCCATGTTGCACTTCCCGCAAGATGAATCCCTTTCCACAAGGAGTGGCTTGCCAGAGGAATGATACAGAGCCTTTATATTTCTAGGCTCCATTGAGCCATCAAATGGAATACCATTGATGCATCCCATTAATAGAGAGGCATTCCATTTCTTTGCACCGAATTCTGCATACAATGTTTTTAAGCATACAAGAAAAAAAAGGTACTAAATGTCTATTTGTTAAATTAAAACCGCACTATATTCTATAGATATCTTACACCTAGAAATCACGCAACATAAAATAATGCATACCAGTATGGATCGTAATGTTGTCACTCTGTATTACTCCTCCCATGGTAACCGCGTTGTGGTATTGAGTAGAACTAGTTCCATTCATCTGTTCAGGAAGTAAAGGAGATGGACGCATTGGAGAGGATGAAAATTCCATTCATCTATTCTTTCCTATTGAGAAGAAGTAAAGCAGATGGAGGCATTGGGGAGGATGAAATTTTTTTAATGCTGGGCTTGAAACTACTTGCAGATTCTAGCCGTTGTTCTTTCTTGATTCTTGACTTTTTGTTTTGGAACCAATAGAAGATGCTGGCTTCTCCTACATGCCCATATTTTTGGAGCTTCTCTGCTGGGATTTTTTATTCCAGATTTGAAAATACCTTCTAAAATCTCTCTCTCTGCTCTGGAAGGGAATTCCATCTTAAATTTGGTTGGATGCTTTCCCACTTTTCTAGAGATGATGATGTTCCAGTCAAAAATAAAAAGTGAAAAATAAATTATTCAGAATATATAAAAAGAAAGAGCTTAACAGCTAGTGTGTCAGTTATATATATACAGATGCTTTGACCACAATGAATGTGTTTAGTAATGTAAAGGGTTTTGGTTTGTTACTCATAAATATACAGACGCTGGGCAAATCAAAATTACTATATTATATCAATGAAACTTCATTTATGAAGGAACCCTAAATCCCTCATTAAAAAGAGAAAATAACCCTAAATATCAGCAGAGTGAAAGCGGGATTGATAACCTTCATCAACAGCCAACTTTTTAGCAGACATTGTTGAAGATGTGTTAATTTGACGCTGTGTTGATGAAGACTCTACTTTGAACATATTTGATCAATGGATGTTGGGAGCCATATAAATTTAAATTCTGCAAAATATAAAATGGGAAAAAAAGAAAAAAAAACTCACAATATTTGCTGTAAATTGTGTCTCCCTCAACAAACACAGCAAACCACAACACGAAAGCTCTCAATTACATAGAGAGGAAATAAGATTAAATAGCGGATTCATTTCTTGCTTGTTTTGCTCCATCACATCATTATATACAAGTAAATGACATGCATCGTACTAAAAAGTGGGTAGTAGTTCAAGAGTACATTAGAAATGGAATTTTTTTATAGTTTTACGATGCTTCACAATTTAGATTATAGGACATTTCTAGCATATGAAATTCAATGGTTGAAGAGTAGAAGGGTACGTTGGAAATGGAAAAAACCTTTTATAGTCCCAAGGCTTCAGGGTTTAGACTATAGGAGGTTTGTAAAATAGAAGATTCAAAAGTTAAGAATATATTGGAAATGGAAACATTTTATAGGCCATACAAGTCTTTTAAACTGTAACAAACCCCCTTGCTGCATAGGAGTCAAGCAAAGTCGGTTTTTTTATAATATTTTATTTCAACTCCTTCCAATGCCATACGATAGCCATTTGAGAAGTTGGTGAAGGAGTTTAAAGATGCAGAAAATATCTGGAGGGAGTTTAATGCTGGAGGAAAATATCTCTAAGGCAGATAAATAAGGACCTAGGAATTAAGAGCAGGGAGTCAACGCATTTTGGAGGAATTTTTTTCTCTATTTTGGAAAGGAAGGCAGCACAGATAGAGGAGGACATCTGAGGCGACGGAGATCAAATTGGAGGAGCTGAGGCGAGCTATCTGGAGGGGAGTACAAACCAGTCTCAAGTAAGGGATCAAATTGCAAGAAGAGGTGCGCTGCAGTGTATGGGGGAATGATCTACCAACTGACGAAGGGTACTACGAGTGGTAAAGAGGTATTTACCTCAGTCTTTGCTCTTTCTAGCACAAAAAAAAAGGACATGTTTGCTGATGTTTCATTAAGCATAGAAAAACTGAAAGCCCATTACTGTCTTAACAAAAACCAAATTAAGTTTGCTGTTATTTCATTAACCACAACAATCTGAAACTCCATTTCTGTTGTTAAAAGAAAACATGCTAGAAATTAGTTAAATGTAAGATATTTACATTCTCTCCCTTGAATCGACTCTTATTTTATGTAAATTTGTTTCTTTTTTCTCTCAGATATGAGGGTGAGGGGGTTTCAAAAGATCATAAGCTTTCTAATTTAAAATTTTATTTAAAGAATAGGGGACTCGATTTTATAAAATGTAATGAGTGCAGCCATACAATAAAATTGAGAAATAATGATAGAGATTGAAAAGCTCTAAGTCCCGTGTAACCTTGTTTTCATGCGTTGACTTCTCTAAGTGATTTTCACCCTTTGATATCTTCCAACTTGCCTAAATTGAGTAAATATGAAGAACAAAACAACAACCTCCAAATATTATCAAATATTATGGGACTGAAAATATATAAAAAATTGCACTATAGAATACCATTATAGCAATATCTACAGATGTATACCAATTAATATTAAAATTAACAGCAGTAATAACTTGTAATAATTTACAGAATGATGTTGTTCAGCTATTCCAATACAACTCCTCTTAGAAAATTAAGTGGCTTTACATTTTGGCCATTACAGTCATTCCTTGCTAATTGCAAGTCTTGTGGAAGCCATCATCTTTGTGTTAAAGAATGAAATGGCACTAAAATTCCTTAGGAGCAGCGATCTATGTTCTATGAACAATGATATGTGTAGGAGGAAAAACAATTCACTCTTCCTTTTTGTAAGTCTTTTTAACTCGTTGTTTAGCTCTGTTATATATGGTACACAATATGTATTTCTAAGTTGTGAGTAGGCTCGCAATGTCATTTGCCATGCATTTCTTATGATATCTGTGCATTCCTTTGTGAAGAGTGTCTAAATTAGGGTCATTGGAGTTATTACACAACCGATCTAACTGGTAAAAGGTCATCAACAACCAATTACACTGTCCATGAGAGTTTGGGTCTTGTAGACCACATTTTTCATCTTTACTAGTTTAAATTATAAATCAGTGTTTTTAGTCATTTTGGATTCCTCATTGGTTACACAAGATGAAAAAGGTTGAGGCATTTGGGTGGTCTGTTGGAGTGGCTCTCTACGGGCCCAGGGCCCTCAAGTGGCTACCAAGGGAACTAGTAGTAGAGTTACATTAATAAGTGATAATTAAATGAAAACATTGGGATAAAACCATTAATAAGATAATTAGTCCTTGTGCATGACTTTAGACGCTTGTAAAGGCTAAGGATGCAATAAGAAGGCCTATCCTTATGTGGGACGTCGAGTCACCTATCTGTGGGGCATCGATTCAGGCACGATTGAGTCTCCTTGTCTGCATGAGAGGAGTACTTGGTTCCATGTGGTGCCATGCCTTCGAGCATGCATGATAACACTCCATATGATTATACTCTAGTATCTAGTAGCTTTGTAGTCATGAGTGGTACCTAACCTATGACTTGGCTGAGTATACCTATGTTATGACTTTGGTTGTATGTATTATTCTCTATGTCTACTCCATGATTGATGTGAGTGTTGGCCATCTTGTATTCCCTTGGTGTTGTTCTTCCGTTTGGGCCTTGTGACTATCTTTGAGCATGGTGGAGTGGTCTCTTATGAGTCCACATGGTTGGGAGGCATTGCCACCACCATTGGGGACCAACAAACAAGTTTTGGAGCACCAGTGGAGATGTTCTCTCTCTCCATTACTTCATTCAGTTATTATACCTATGATCAGTCCTTGTATCATATTCAGGACTATGTTATTGTACTTGTATCATATTATAGAACATATCATTGTATTTGTATATTCCTTTATGTAATTGTACTCTCTTAAGAGAGAAGATGTAATCATGTAAGTTAATGAGAAGAAATGAGATATTTCCTATTTGGTTTACTGATTCTGATGTGCGTATCGGATACGCTTGTACTTTATGCTTATGGATTCATGTTTATATCATATGGGAGTAGGAATATTTTCTTTGGTGTTTAAAATGAACATAGTTGTTTTAATGTTTCCTCTAGAGAGTGAATTAGTTCTTTCTTTCGAGCTGTGCATTCAGCCATACTTGGCCATGAATGTTATCAATTTATCGAATCAACAACTAAATCCGTGTATGTTCTCCACTTTTGTCAAAAAAATATTCTATTTCTCTTTTGGCTCTTACCCTATGGGGGTTATGTAGCGGGATGTTACATCTGGTATCAGAGCCTATGTTCACACATTGGGAGCTCTAGCATACTTGCGCCTTCTATGTTTTGTTGTGTTTGGCGTGTGTGGCATGAGCTTGTTATATTGTTCTATAGTCATGTCATTACACCTTCATGCCTTAGTATGGTGCTTAGGTCATCCTTGTGATGATCTATTTTGATGTCTTCTTTGTTCCTTTAGGATGCCTCCTAGGGGTAGAGCCAGAGGTAGAATTAGAGGTATAGCCACTATTCTTTGATGTAGCACCCATCATAATGCCAATTAGGGCAATCAGGGCAATTAGAGTGAGCATCAAGAGGAACTACATGTTGAGAATCAAGTCAAAGGGCTCAGGGGTGCTCAGGTTTTAGCTCTTTTATAGGAAATTATGGACTGATTAGGACCTTGTTAGGAGGTATCTCATGAGGTAGAGTCACACCCATCTCGTCAGGATGGTCAAGATACTAGAGTTGACTGTGGGCATTCCTGTAGTCCAGATCATTTGAGACTAGTTGTTGTGAGGGATAGGGTGGATGGAGACAATGTTACTGCAGGTCATATGAGGGATCTTCTTAGAGGTCATCTCCCTACTTTTAATGGTTCTAGTAAAAGTATCGAGGCTGAGACTTGGTTGATTGATCTCAATCGATGCTTTGCTATGCATCCTTATAGTAGTAATACTAGAGCTCGATGTGCCATTATGCATCTTAGAGGTTTTACAATGGTCAAGATACTAGAGATGACCGTGGGCATTCCTGTAGTCTAGATCACTTGAGACAAGTTGTTGTGAGGGATAGGGCGGATGGAGACAATGTTACTGCAGGTCACATGAGGGATCTTCTTAGAGGTCATCCCCCTACTTTTAATGGTTCTGGTAAAAGTATCGAGGATGAGACTTGGTTGATTGATCTTGATCGATTCTTTGCTACGCATCCTTATAGTAGTAATACCAGAGCTTGATGTGCCATTATGCATCTCAAAGGTTTTACATCTACATGGTGGAGAGTAGAGGAGTAGAAGCTTCACCTAAAAACTGCTTCCATGTCATGGGGGCTATTCTTAAAGAGGTTTTGTGCATGATTTCTTTCAGACTACTACTAGCAAAGATGTGCTGATGAGTTCCATGAACTTCATCAATTGACTATGATAGTAGATCAGTAAGAGCATCATTTCTTTGAGCTTAAGAACTATGCTAGCATTTTTTATGATGAGTCGATGTTAGTACAACATTTCATCAGGGGCTTTAATGCCTATATCAGTGGTGGTGTCTATGTGTTTGAGCCGAAGACCTTAGAGATTGCCATGGAGAAGGTGAGGTTGATAAAGGAGAATTTATCTAGAGGCCTTGGTGGTTAGATAGGTGTTCAGATTGGTAGTGCCCCTCCTAAGAACTACCCCCACACCCTCCAATGAAGCATTGGTGCAAACTACAAAAGCACCTAAAGGATCTGGCACTATCAGGATAGGTTCACTAGTCAACTACTCCTTAAGAGCCTAAAAAGATAACTCATGTTAATATCACCACACAAAATTCTTCCCTTTCCATTGAAAGGAAGTGATGGGATGCGCTACCTAAGAGAAATCTCTCACAAATGGGTGATAGTAATCCACCAAACCCATGAAACTACAAACCTCAGGCACACTCATTAGTGCTGGCCAATTCACAATGGCTTGAATCTTAGAAGAATCCACTGAGATACCCTCTCCTAAGATGATGTGGCCCAAATATCTCACCTTAGTCTAGAAGAACTCACACTTGGCCAAATTTCCAAACAACTAATTATCTCACAAGCACTAAAACACTTCCCAAAAATGGCCTTCATGCTCCTCCATAGTTGAATAAATCAAAATACAATCAAGGAACATGAGAACAAACTGATCAAGATAGGTGTGAAACACCCCATTCATCAAAATCATGAAAATTGATGGAGCATTGGTCAACCGAAAAGGGACAACTGTGAACTCATAATGCCCATAGCATGTACAAAATGTTCTCCAATGAATGTCTGCCTCATGAATGCGAAGCTGATGGTATCATGGCTTTAGATCTATCTTGGAGAACACCTTGGCTCCCCTCATTTGATTGAACAAATAATCTATCTAAGGCAACGAGTATCCATTCTTCACCATCACTTTGTTCAACTAGCAATAATCAATGCACAAGCAAAGAGAGCCATCCTTCTTCTTCATGAAGATGATAGGTGCTCCCCAAGGGGATACACTAGGATGAATGAAACCCTTCTCTAGTAAATCCTCTAACTACAACTGCAACTCACTCAACTCCTAAGTAGTCATGCGATACGGTACTCAAGAAATAGGCTCTGCACTAGGAATGAAATTAATATGAAAGTCTACATCGAGCTTAGGTGCCATACCTGGAATATCACTCAGAAAGACATATGCAAACTTCTAGAGAATAGGATGATCATCAAGAGATACCTCCTGAATCCCACTCTCAACAAGATCACTAACTAAAATAGTCAACATCTGACAACCTTTCCACATGGCACGCTTCAGCTACATAGCTGAAATGACATGGAGAGAAATTAGTCTCTGAACCCCAACTAACTCAACATGCTTTCAAACATTGTCTACACACTGAACCAACTGACGCCAATAATCTATAATGGCTAGGTGGGTCTCCAACCAAACCATGCCTAAGACAATCTCGTAGGACCCCGAAGACAACACACAGAGATCCACTATGGTAGTGAAGGCGTCCAAATCCAACACACAACCATGAACAAGGGAGTCTATAGCCACCTTGGATCTAGTAACTAACTCAATCTGCCAACCACTATCTTGCCTTGCCATCATAATTTCACAACACTCCACAAGAGAAGGAGAAATAAAAGACTCTGAAGCTCCTGAATCAAACAAGATAGATGTGGTAATCCCACATAACAAACCTGAATACTCGACCATGATGCCTTGATGCTTAGCTTGATAGTTATCAACTACTACAAAAACTCTATGTGATTTTCTAGCATCACCTACTATAGTCTCTAAAGTAGCCTGTCTCTGACTATGTCTAGCCACTGATCTCTGAGGACACTGAGCAGCTATGTGACCATGCTTCCCACAAGCATAACAACCACCCCTACCAAAACCTTAGCCCAAAAATGGTGCACGTGACTACTAGGATCAACCACCCCTCAAACTCTACTATGCACTCTAAAAACTTTGTGTTGGACCACTCTATTGCCTACTCTAAGAATGATGACATGGATGATCTCTAGAAAATGGAGTACCAGAATTCTACCCACTCTACTGAAACTGAGCAGGCCTATGTCTGTGTCACTGACTGGGTCTGGAAGGTGCAGTATGAGATCTAGATGGTCCAGCTCCTTAAGACTATGTACCCTGAGCAACTGATCCTGAAGGAGGGGCAAGTGATTGCATGAGTCCGATAAGCTCAAGGATCATGAGATGAACTAACCCACCCATGATTTGGAGTTAGCGAATGTCGTCCATGCACTTGTGCATTGGAGACATTTCATCTTGGGACATCAGTTTGAGTTACATTGTGATCATCATAGTTTGTAATATATCTTCACTCAACTAAATTTGAATTCTCGATAGTGTCATTGGATGGAGTTCCTCCATGAGTATGACTTCGAGGTTCACTACATTTAGGGTAAGGAGATTATTGTTGCAGATGCCTTGAGCAGGAGGAGACATGAGATTTCAATTTTGTCCCTTGGAGTGGATTTACGAAGCCATATTTTGGAGTCACTTCCTAGTGATACTTGGTATCAAGAGGTTAGAGTAGAGATTGAGTCTGGGAGAGTCCTTGAGGGAAATTTTATAGATTTCTCTCTTAAGCCTGATGGAATTTTGTGACACCTTGGTCATATTTATGTTCCAGATTCTAGCGATCTTTATTCCTTGGTTTTGTCAGAGGCCTATCGTGTACCCTACTCATCTCATCTAGGTGTCACGAAGATGCATGTCGATCTTTGACAGTTGTATCACTGGGTAGGTTTGTGGTAAGATATTGCTATTTTTATGGCTTGGTCTCTTGAGTGTCAGTGGATTAAGGTAGAGCATCAGCACCTAGTAGGATTGTTGTAGCCTCATTCCAACCCTCCATGGAAGTGGGATATGATATCTCTAGATTTCATAGTGGGGCTACCTATGTCTTCGCATCATCATGACATTATTATGGTCACAGTGGACAAGTTGTCCAAGGTGGCACACTTCTCACCCATGATATCTCTGTACACTGCAATGTTCATAGCTTGAGTGTTTATGGAGGATATCATGCATCTGCATGGTATTCCTCATAGGATCATTTCTAATCGTGATCCAATGTTCACTTCATCTTTGTGGACTTCTCTTCAGCATGCTTTGGGAGCTCAGGTTAATTTCAGCTCTACATACCATCTCAAGACTAACAGATAAATAGAGCGGGTTAATCAGGTCTTAAAGGATATGCTTCAGATTTACGTTATGGATCATCAGTCTCAGTGGGAGGACTACTTGTACCTAGTTGAGTTTTCTTATAACAATGGGTATCACAATTTTTGTATGTCTCCCTTTCAGTCCTTGTATGGTAGGCCATGTCATACCCTGTTAAGTTGGGATTGCTTAGAGGACCAAGTTCTTTTGGGTCTGAAGATGCTTCAGGATATGGAGTAGAAGGTAGTGCGGATCAGAGAGTAGTTGTCTATAGTTCATGATCAGCAGAGGAAGTATGTCGATGCTCGTAGGTTAGATCACCACTTCTTGGTAGGTGACTATGTTTCTAAGAGTTCATTCCCAGAAGAGCCCTATCCATCATGGGAAAGGCTCAAAGATGGCACCTCATTTTGTGGGACTTTTTGAGATACTTGAGAGGATTGGTCTTGTTGCCTATTACCTTGTGTTAACACCGACTCTATCGTGCATGGACATGATGTGTTCCATGTTTTAGTTCTTAAACAATATATTCCTAATGTGACCAATGTTCTTGATTGGACTACTTTACAAGTTGAGGCAGATGGGCAACTTTCTTTGGAGCCTATACACATCCTTCAATATCAGAGGTTGAACCTCAAGGGTTGGGACATAGAGCAGGTAAGGGTCCAATGGGATCCTGATGGTGAGTCCTCAGCATCTTGGGAAGATGGGGTGAGGATGAGAGACCTTTATCCATATCTTTTTACAGGCTTCTAGGGGATGTAACAACCCTCATGTTTGTATTATGTTTTTCTTATCTTGATGGACTTGGATGACTGTATACTTTATTTTGGATTATACATCTTGTTATTAGTTTGTATTAGCACCGGTGATGTACAATCTTGATACTATTATGATGTGGACATTATTATTATTTATGATAGATTTCATGCTTACATGATTGATGTTGCTTTGGCTATATGATGTATGTATATGCATAGGTACCTTGATGTGTCCTTGGAGTGTTGCAGGTATTGAGTATCAACTCCACCTTGATTCATAGGCTTGAGTGTACTCTTATTATCCCCAATGGTGGTTATTAGAGATAGTCACATGCCCTATTGCCTATACCCTAGCCCACTATATCTTGTTAGTGTTGTGTTCTTGCATTGTTGTCTTAACTTCTGGTTACCTAACAATAATGTCTGGATTGCCCTTATGGTCACGAGTAGTTTCCAGTGCAGTTGTCAAGACTTTTCTCCTTATCTTCCATTGATTGTATTGAGTTTCATGGACTAGTATGTGCTTTGGCTACATCTTAGCATTTCTAGGTTTCTACGAGTAAGCCTAGTCCTAAGGGGTAGGATGTAACAACACCCCTTCCTGCGTAGGACTCAAGCAAAGTTAGTTTTTTTTATAATATTTTATTTCAACTCCTTCCCATGCCATATGATGGCCATTTGTGAAGTTGATGAGGGAGTTTAAAGATGGAGAAAATATTTGGAGGGAGTTTAATGTTGGAGGAAAATATCTCTAAGGAAGATAAATAAGGACGTAGGATTTAAGAGGAGGGAGTCAACGCATTTTGGAGGAGTTTTTTTTCTCTATTTTGGAAAGGAAGGTAGTGCAGAAAGAGGAGGACATCTGAGGTGAAGGAGATCGAATTGGAGGAGCTGAGACAAGGTGTCTCGAGGGGAGTGCAAACCAGTCTCAAGTAAGTGATCAAATTACAAGAGGAGGTGCACTGTAGTGTATGGGGGAATGATCTTCCAGCTAAGGAAGGGGACTGTGAGTGGCAAAGAGGTATTTACCTCAGTCTTTGTTCTTTCCATCACAAAAAAAAAGACTACAACATGTTTGTTGATGTTTCGATAAGCACACAAAAATTGAAAGCCCATTATTGCCTTAACAAAAACCAAATTAAGTTTGTTGTTATTTCATTAACCACAGCAATCTGAAACTCCATTTTTTCCATTAAAAGAAAACATGCTAGAAATTAGTTAAATGCAATATACATACATTCTTTCCCTTGAATCGACTCTTATTTTATGCAGATCTATTTCTTTTTTCTCTCAGATAAGAGGGAGGGGGAGTTTCAAAAGATCACATGCTTTCTGATTTAAAATTTTATTGAAAAATAGGGGATTCAATTTTAGAAATTGTAATGAGTGCATCCATACAATAAAACTAAGAAATAATGATAGAGATTGAAGAGTTCTAAGTCCCATGTAACCTTGTTTTCATACGTTGACTTCTCTGAAGTGATTTTCACCCTTTGATATCTTTCGAGCTACATAAACTAAGTAAATATGAAGTAAAGAACAACCTCCAAATATTATGAAATATTATGGGACTAAAAATATATAAAAATTTGTACTATAGAATACCATTATAGCAATATCTACAGATGTTTACCAATTAATATTAAAATTAATAGTAGTAATAACGTACAAAATGATGTTGTTCAACGGTTCCAATACAACTCTTCTTAGAAAATTAAGTGGATTTGCATTTTGGCCATTACAGTCATTCCTTGCTAATTGCAAGCCTTGTGGAAACCACTGTCTTTATGTTAAAGAATGAAATGGCACTAAAATTCCTTAGGAATAGTGATTTGTGTTCTATGAACAATGATCTGTATAGGAGGAAAAACAATTTAGAAATCCTTTTTGTAAGTCTATTTAACTCATTGTTTAGCTATGTTATATATGGTAGACAATATGTATTTCTAAGTTGCGAGTAGACTCGCAATGTCATTTGTCGTACATTTCTTTTGATATCGATGCATTCATTTGTGAGGAGTATTTAAACTAGGGTCATTGGAGTTATTACACAGCTGATCTAACTAGCAAAAGGTCATTTACAACTAATTACACTGTCCACAAGAGTTTGGGTCTTGTAGACCACATTTTTCATCTTCACTAGTTTAAATTATAACTCATTGTTTTTAGTCATTTTGGATTCCTTATTGGTCACATGAGATGAACAAGGTCTAGGCATTAGAGTGGTCTATTGGAGTAGCTCTCTATGGGCCTGGGGCCCACAAGTAGCTATCAGGGGAACTAGTAGTAGAGTTACATTAATATGTGATAACTAAATGAAAAAATTGGGGTAAAAACATTAATAAGATAATTACTCCTCGTGCATGGCCTTGAGTGCTTGTAAAGGCTAAGGATACAACAAGAAGGCCTATCCATATGTGGGGCATCAATTCATGCATCTGCAGGGCATGGATTTAGGAAAGATTCGAGCATGCATGATAACACTCCATATGATTACATTCTAGTATCTAGTACCTTAGCAGTCATGAGTAGTTCTTGACCTATGACTTGGCTGAGTACACCTATGTTATGACTTTGGCTATATGTATTATTCCCCATGTCTACTCCGTGATTGGTGTGACTATTGGCCATCTTGTATCTGCTTGTTGTTCTTCCATTTAGGCCTTATGACTATCTCTGAGCATGGTGGGGTGGTCTCTTATGAGTCCACATGGTTGGGAGGCATTGCGACCACCATTGGAGACCGGTGAACAAGTTTTGAAGAACCAGTGGAGATATTCTCTCTCTCCGTTACTTCATTTAGTTATTGTACCCACTTATTCCTTGTATCATATTCAGAACTATGTTATTGTACTTGTATCATATTTTGGAACATATCAATGTATTTGTATATTTCTTTATGTAATTGTACACTTAAGAGAGAAGATGTAATCATGCAAGTTAATGAGAAGAAATGAGATGTTTCATATTTGGTTTACAGATTCTAATGTGGGTATCAGATACACTTGTACTTTATGATTATGGATTCACATTTATATCAAATGGGATTAGGAACATTTACTTTGGTGTTTAAAATGAATGTAGTTGTTCTAATGTTTCCTCTAGAGAGTGAATTAGTTCTTTCTTTCAGGATGCACATTCGGCCATACTTGGCCATGAAAGCTATCAATTTATCAAATCAACAACTAGATCCATGTATGTTGTCCACTTTTGTCAAAAACAATATTTTGTTTCTCTTTTGGCTCTTACCCTTCGAGTGTTACATAGCGGGGTGTTACATAAAGTCCAAGATGCCTCATAGTTTGGCTTATGGCAAGTTTGTAGCTTATAGAATTCAATAGTTACAAGTACATTAGAACTGGAAACCTTTTATAGTCCATGAAAATCTTTTATAGTCCAAGATGCCTTACAGTTCACCTTATCAAAGGTTTCTAGCATATAAACATCAATAATTAAGAGTACATTGGAAATGTAAACCTTTTATAGTCCCCATGCCTCACAATTTAGCTTATAGGAGAATTGTAGCACATGGAATTGAATAGTTGAAAAGTACATTGGAAATAGAATTGTTTTAAAGTTCACCATGCCTCACATTTAGCTAAAAGGAGGGTTGTAGCATATGGAATTCAAATGTTGATTTATTTGCATTTGTAATACTTGTAGTGTGACAGCTCATCTCATGATGGTTGCTCACAATTAGTGCATTTTCTGTCTTATTTGCTTCATGTGAACTAAAAGTCTTGTGCCCTTTAATTTCATAGTTACATTTGTAGTGTGACATCTCATCTCATGATTGCTCACAATTAGTGCATTTTTATGTATCCTTTGCTTCATATGAACTAAATGTTACAAATATGTGCCTAAATGGTGTTGTCATTTATGTCAACATATGTTTGTTGACATTGTTGTCAACTGTATCCTATTGTTGTCTGTATAGAAGACCAAATTGTTGAGGATATTGAGAAAATTAAAGACAATCAATGCATGTGGATCATGTTACTATGTATAGGATTGTTAGAGGTTGCTCCACTTAAGAATTGAGAAGTTCGCATGAAGAGTTGAAGAAGCTATGGCCATCTAAGTAGAACCAGTTCCTGCAATAATCAGGAAAGACAAAGTGACAAGAAAGAGGTCCAAATTGCTCTGGTAATATAAGATTGTGATCTATAGATCTAAAGGCATGTTTGGGAAGTCAGTGTATATCATCAACTCCAGTGGTTCATGGTTTGGAGGTCCACAAGCTATCCTTCCAGTCTGATAGTCATGGAAGAGTGTGTTCTTGAGGTTTCAAAGGAAGATTCAAATGTTTCTGGTGGTATGGTTTAGAGTGAATGTTATTGGTGATTCCAATGCACTTGTGGAGGTCGTTGGATCATGTAGCTACTATGTTGGAGGTCTGCATTAAAGTTTGAGCTTGTTGATTGAAGATTTCTTCTTTGAGGTTGATGTTCTTCATAGTCTTGGCCGACTAAATGTTCCTAGCCTATTGCAGATGCCTTAAGAGATTTTTTATGAAGCATGGAGTGGTTGTAGAAGGTGATTCAAGTCTCAGTTGTGTTTGGCCGATAGTGTGATGATCCACGTCAAGTTTAGCTAACCTTGTTGATCATTCCAAGGTTGATGAAGTGTATAAATACTTGTTGAAAAGTTACTGAAGAACATCCTTGTGCAAAAAAGATAAAATCTAAAGAAAGGATCAGGAGCAGAGTAAAGAAGAAAATGAGTGAGAGAAGTATAGAGTGTGAAGAAGAGTTTGGGATAGAGAGAAAGTTTTTGAGCATTCATTGAAACTGAATCAGGCATGAAGAAGATGTTATTTCTCAGTCAATTCTTTCTAAATAAATTCTGTAGGCAGTGAGCCACTTTTTTAAGCAGTGAGCTTTGGACAGTGCACCCAAAGGCATGTGCCTTCTATTTTATTAATTACTTTTAATAGGGTATGCATTTTGTGGGTTAACCCCCACTGTGGTTTTTCCCTTAACTAGGTTTCCACATAAAAATCTTGGTGTCAAGTGTGTTGATTATGTTTATGCTCTTATGTCATTGATCTTTTCTTTAATGTTTGCATCACTAATATGATAGTAAGATAATATAGAAGGTTAAAGGTAGAAAAGTTTTAATTATGAGACAACTAATTCACTCCCCCTCTCAATTGTCTCGTTCCAACAATTGGTATCAGAGCCAGATCCTCTTATAAAAGCCTAACCGCTTGAGGAGATCCAGGATGTCGACCTACAAGAAGGATAGTCCAAGATTTGATGGAACAAATTATTCTATTTGGAAAAATCACATGGAGAGCCATTTGTAATGCATGGCAAATGCTTATTGGGCAATAACCAGTGTTGAGTATAAACCTTCGAAGAAAGGACCTTCAACTCCTAATCAAATCCAAGACACTGAAAATAATCTTTGAGCTAAAGAAGCCCTATCGAGTGCCTTGACTGATTCAGAAATGACAAATGTATTTGGTCCAAAAACTACTTATGAAATCTAGAAAAAGCTAGAGTATCTATATGAAGGTGATAAATATGTCAAATGTGCAAAGCTGCAAAGTCTAAGAGAAAAATTTGAAACTATGAGGATGAGCGATGATGAAAACATCACAATCTACATGGAAAAGATAAATGAACTTGTGTGTGGTATTAGATGTGCTAGCAAAACTTTGGAAGAATCAAAAAATGTATCAAAAGTGCTCAGATCTTTACCAGATTTATACAAACATAAGATTACAGCTATAGAAGAAATCAAGACAGTCTCAAAGGTTACAAGAGATCATCTAGCTGGCAAAATTTCAGCTTTCTAATTAAGTGAGTTTGGTGATTCTCTTCCCATGTCTGAATCTGCATTTAAGGCCAGTGTATATGGAAAACAAAGATATGATCTGGGTGAAAGCTCTTCTGCAAGATCAAATAGATTTGTGAAGACAAAAAAGGATCTTGAAGATGTTAAAATAGAAATAGCTGATCTTGAAGTTCTTATTGCAAGAAGAATGCCAAGAGGATCTGATAAGTATGAAAGAAAATTAAGATTGGTCATTCTGCCTCAAGATGTCTGAAAATGTTTTCAAAACCAAACCCTAACTAGTAAAAAGGTTAGAATAAATGTTACTATGTCCAAGAAAATGAAGAAGAAGGGGTAACAAATGATGAATCTAATCATGGAGCTCCTCTTAAAATGATTGGGTGTTTATTGCTATCAATCAAGAAGATCTGGTGTCTACTGAATCTGGTAGCTGTGAAAATGTGGAAAGAGCCTTGGCTGCTCAGGTTATTGAAAAGGATGAATGGGTGATTGATAGTGGATGTTCTTATCATATGACCGGTGACAAGAGTAAGTTTGTGAATTTTGAAAACTATGAAGGAGGACTTGTGAAATTTGGAGACAATTCAACTGGTAGAATCTGTGGCAGAGGATCCATCTCTTTTGATAGCAAGAACAACATCAATGATGTTCTATATGTGGAAGGACTGAAACATAATCTTTTTCAGTGTTGGACAATTGGTTGACAAGGGCTATGATCTTTGATTCAAGGATCGAAATGTAGAATCTTGGAAAGATCTAGAACTAAAATTGCATCTGGTACTCAAACCAGAGGTAACATCTTTCACTAAAGTAATTCTAGGAAAAGTTGTTTGATTGCTTAGATAGATTAAATTTGGCTATGGTATGGGAGGATGTGTCATGTGAATTTTGACAACATTATCAAAATAGATGCCACTCAATTTGTAAGAGATCTTCCAAGACTTGTGAAACCTAATGACATATGTAGAGAATGTCAATTGGGCAAACAGAACAAAATTTCATTCAACAGTAAGGAACAAGGTTCTAGTGAGAGATTGGAACTAGTACACATTGATCTTTGTGGTCCTACTAGAATTAGGAGTGTGCAAGGAGACAAATATTTCATGTTTCTAATTGATGATTACTCTCGGATGATGTGGGTAACTTTTCTGAGAGAAAAATCTAAAGCCCTTGACAAGTTTAAGGTGTTCAAGATTATGGTTGAAAATGAGATTGGTGGGAAATTAAAGTGTTTGAGATCTGACAGATGTGGAGAATTTACCTCTAGTGAGTTTGATTCTTTCTATGAAAATCATGGAATAAAAAGATAGTTATCTCCTCTTAGGACTCTTCAGCAAAATGGAGTCATGGAAAGAAAGAACCGAACCATTCAAGAAGCTACCAAAACCATGATGATGGAAACAAATGTTCCTCAAGTTTATTGGAGAGAAGCCATGAGTACTGTTGTCTACACTCTTAACTAGGTACAGATCAAAGGGAAGTCTGGTAAGAATCCTTATGAACTTTTGCTTGGTCATCCTCCTACTGTGAGATACTTTAGAGTCTCTAGTAGTAAATGTTATATCAAAAGAGATGAGGATTTAGTTAAGTTTGAGGCAAGGAGTGATGAAGGAATATTTTTGGGATACTCAACTCAAAGTAAGGCCTACTGGTGCTTCAATAGAAGATTGAAGAAGATTGTTGAAAGTGTGAATGTAAGAGTTGATGAAAGTAAAGAAGGACATTCCAGGTATTCTAGATATGATTTAGATGATCAAGATGAAAGTCAAAATCAAGGAAGGCAAGTTCAAGTTCAGACTCAGATTTAGTTTGAACCGATAACTCTAGAGGTTAACACAAATGATGAGAAACAAGTTTAAGAAATAGAAGCTCAAACAATCTTCAAAACTCCCAAGTATGTAAGTTTAAATCATCTTGAAGATCAGATCATAGAAAATAAGAGTAAATGTGTTTGAACTAGGAGAAAAATGTCTAAAGATTAAGAAGAGATTTGTTTGATTTCAAGGATTGAACCTAAATTAGTAAGTGAAGCATGCAATGATGAAAATTGGGACAAAGCAATGGAAGAGGAATTGATGCAAATTGAAAAGAATCACACATGGGATTTAGTTCCTAGACCTAAGGACAAAAATGTGATTAGAACCAAATGGGTATTCCAAAATAAACTAAATGAAGATGGTGAGGTTGTAAGGAATAAGGCAAGGTTGGTATGTAAATCTACTCTCAAGTGGAAGGAATTAATTTTGAAGAAACTTTTTCTCTGGTGGAAAGGATAGAGGCAGTTAGACTATTTCTTACATTTATTGCCTTCAAAGATTTTAAACTAGATCAAATGGATGTAAAACCAACATTTCTAAATGGAGATTTGGAGGAAGAAGTCTACATTGAGCAACCAGAATGATTTTAGTTGTCTTATTAGGGAGATATGGTTTGTAGATTGAGAAAAGCCTTGTATGGACTCAAGCAAGCTCTGAGAGCCTAGGATGCCAGATTGGATAATCATTTGCTTAAGCTAGGATTTAGCAATGGTATTGCTGATAGTAATCTCTACTTCAAGATTAATCATGAGGACATTCTAATTGTTGAAGTCTTTTTTGATGATATCATTTTTGGTGGAAATGAATGCATGTGTAAAGCATTTGTTGATCAGATGAAAAGTGAGTTTGAGATGTCAATGTTTGGTGAGATGAATTTCTTCCTAGGTTTGTAAATTGTTCAATCAGATAAAGGTATCTTCACATCTTAGTCCAAGTATGTAAAAGAATTTCTAAAGAAGTTTGGAATGAAAGACTCAAAGCCAGTAGGTACACCTATGGTAACTGGATGCAAGCTAAGCAAAGATGATGACTCTCCCAAGGCAAATTAGAAAAGATATAGATCAATGATTAGAGGATTGCATTATCTAACCCAAACCAGACCTAACATCATGAATACAGTTGGACTTGTTGCTAGATTTTAGGCTAATCCAAAAGAATCACATGTTATGGTAGTAAAAAAAATTTCAGATATCTCAAGGGGACAATTGATTATGGATTGTGGTATCCAAACAACAACAACTTCACTCTTCATGCATATACAGATGCTAATTGGGCAGGGGATGTGGATGACAGAAAAAGTACTACTGGTGGTGCATTCTTCTTGGGGAGAAGATTGGTCTCTTGGATAAGCAAAAAGCAAGAGGCAATATCTTTGTCTACTGCAAAAGCAGAGTACATAGCAGTAGTAAATAATTGCACTCAAGTTCTGTGGATGAAGCAAATGTTGAAAGACATCAGAATTGTGTTTGAGGAGCCAGTCACAATTTTTTGTGATAATTCTAGTGCAATAAGCATCTCAAAGAATCTGGTATTGCATTCAAAGACAAAATATATATCTATTAAGTTTCATTTCTTGAGAGAGAAAGTAAATGACAATGAAGTCAAGCTAGAGTTTGTGTCTTCCAAAGATCAAATTGCATACATCTTCACTAAACCTCTTTGCAAGGATACTTTTGAGTATCTCAGGGAGAAGTTAGGGGTTATTACCCCTCCTAAGTAGAACTAAGATGCACTAAGGTGCATCAGTCTGGTGGAATTCACACTCATATCTTATGATCCGGATTGATGTTAAGGAGGTACTACTCAAAGGGGGAGTAGTCAATATGCAAATTGTGGGATCAGTCTGAAGAAAAAAGGGAGAAAATATAGCAAATATGTGGCCTTTTCTAGTGATGTTAAAGGAGGAGAGAAGTCATGCGAAGTACTAGTTGCTGATGAAAGGGGAGAAGTAAATAAAGTAGTTGTAGGTATGATAAGAGGAAGGGGGAGAAGTTCTTGTCTTGATGGTTGAATTCATTTTTTCACATCATATGTTGCCATCAATGAGAAAGGGGGAGATCATTGCAAATATGTGTGTAAATAGTGTTGTCATTGATGTCAACATATCTTTGTTGCCATTGGTGTCAACTGTATCCTATTAATGTCTGTATAAAAGACTGGATTGTTGAGTATATTGATAAAATTAAAGACAATCAATGCATGCAGATCATGTGGCTGTGTGTAGGATTCTTAGAGGTTGCTCCAGTTAAGAATTGAGAAGTTCACATGAAGATATGAAGAAGATATGGCCATCTGAGTAGAACTAGTTTCTATAATAATTAGGAAAGATAGAGTGACAGGAAAGAGGTCTAGATTGCTCTAGTTATTTAAGATTGTGATCTGTAGATCTAAAGGCATGTTTGGGAAGTTAGTGTGTATCATAAACTCTAGTGGTTCATGGTTTAGAGGTCCGCAAGCTATCCTTCCTGTTTGATAGTCATGGTAGAGTGTGTTCTTGAGGTTCCAAAGGAAGATTCAAATGTTTCTAGTGATATGGTTTAGAGTGAATATTATTGGTGATTCCAATGCACTTGTGGATGTGTCTAGATCATGTAGCTACTATGTTGGAGGTCCGCATTAAAGTTTGATCTTGTTGATTGAAGATTTCTTCTTTGAGGTTAATGTTCTTCCTAGTCTTGGCCGACCGAATGTTCCTAGACTGTTGCGGATGCCTTAAGAGATTTTTTATGAAGCGTGGAGTGGTTGTAGAAGCAGATTCCAGTCTTAGTTGTCTTTGGCTGATAGTGTGATGATCCACGTCAAGTTTAGCTGACCTTGTTGATCATTCCAAGGTTGATGAAGTGTATAAATACTTGTTGAAAAGTTATTGAAGAATATCCTTGTGCAAAATAGATAAAATCTGAAGAAAGGATTGGGAGCAGAGTAGCGAAGAAAAGGAGTGAGAGAAGTATAGACTATGAAGAAGTGTTTGGGACAAAGTGAAAGTTCTTGAGCATTCATTGAAACTGAATCCAGGCATGAAGTAGATGATATTTCTTAGTCAATTCTTTTTTAATAAAGTCTGTAGGCAGTGAGCCTCTCTTTTGAGTAGTGATCTTTGGGTAGTGCACCCGAAGGCATGTGCTTTCTATTTTATTAAGTACTAATAACAGGGTACACATTTTGTGGGTTAACCCCCACTGTGGTTTTTCCCTTAACCACATTTCCATATCAAAATCTTGGTGTCAAGTGTGTTGATTATGTTTCTGCTCTTATGTTATTGATCTTTGTTTTAATGTTTACATCACTAATTTGATAGTAAGATAATAAAGAAGGTTAAAGGAAAAAAAAAATTAATTGCAAGACAACTGATTCACCCCCCATCTCAGTTGTCTGGTTCCAACACTAAAAATCTTATGCCCTTTTATTTGGTTGTGGTAACTGTTAAACTTATATTGAACATTAATCACATCTTAAAAAATATTTTTTACCATAATAAACTTTTAATTTGTATCCCTACTTTTTAAAAAAGATTTGTTTTCATAAAATTAAAAATATTTTAATGGGAATGACCCTTTGGTGAAATGGCGGGGCTTCTTGCCTGTAGTGCCAACAACCAAGGTTCAAACCCCACGGGGTCACCCTCTACCATGTCAAAAAATGAGGTTGCTTACCCTCCAAGAGGGGAGACTCTATAGTGAAATGGTGGGGCTTTGACCTGTAGAGCCAGCAACCTAGATTCAAACCTCCTGGTAAGTTTATAATAAGCTCAGCTAGACTTAGGAGGGTAATTCATGAAGCTCTACAACTTCCCACCTAGTGTGTTTTCCCTCTTATCTTTATTTTGAATTTGATGGCAGATGGTGATTTGGGCGAGCCTCTGGACTTGCGGGTGTGAGCTCCGTCAAGGAGTGCTTCAAGGTGTGGTTCTATCCTCTATGGATTAGATAGTTTTGAGGAACCGCTGGGTCATGTGCTCTATGAAGGGGAGGAAGATTCCCCTATTCACACACTTTGTAATGGGGTGTTGGGTTCCAGTGCTTGGAAAAAGGCCCTAGTCGGGGAGAAAGTGACAGATGGTGGGGTTTCCCCAACCTTAAGTGGGGGTGATGGTGATCCTAAACTTGAGCTCCCAAGTGTTGTTATGGATAGGGTTCTCTCCTCAATACAAAATGCGCTAGTCAAAAAAATTTATTCTTTCAGACCTAACATAAATGCTATTAGAAAATGGGTGAACATCAAGTGGAGGGTTAAAGGATGTATGGCTGTTTATGCTATGAATAGTGGAATGTTTCTATTTAAATTCATAGCCAAAGAAGACCTCACAATGGTCCTTGCAGGAGGTCCCTGGATGATTGGAAAACATAGTCTAGCTCTATGTAAGTGGAAATTGTGATTTGATAGTGCTGCTAACCTGAATAAATTTGCTCTAGTTTGGATCCAACTCCCGGGCCTTCCTTTGGAGTTCTGGAATGATGATATCTTCATGTGGATTGCTAACTCTCTTGGGCATTTTATCACACTGGATAGCACAATAAGAAACAAATCAAGGTTAGTATTTGCTAGAATTTGTGTTAGCATTGATGTGAACAAAATTCTCCCTAATAACATCACGCTAAAGTCTAAATATGGTCAATGGACCTGACGCATCCAATATGAAAATTCCACGATCTATTGTCAAAACTGTAACAAAAAAGGTAGATCAGGTGGTGGAGGGGGAGGACTATCGTTTCAAGGAAGACCTTTTGAATATGATCAAATCCCCTACCAAAGATAAATCTATTATAGTTATTGAAGACAATACTCAAGCTCACAATATGGAGCTTATTGGTCCATCCCCTGAGGATACTCTGGCTATATCGGGTATCATCAGTGGAGTGGCCTTCTCACCATTAAGTTTCGAGGATGGGGAAATCCCCCTAGATGCCCCTCCTAAAAAATAAGCTATTTTCTGAGGGCATGCTTCCCTTAGAGGCCTATCCCCCTGAGCTATCTAAGATAGACACAGAGTTGGCTATGGAGACTAAGAAGGGTTCCCCCTCCAATAAATTTGTGACACTTACCCCTGGTACTGAGTCTAGCACTGCTGGCACAGAGGGCTAGAGTACGATTAAAAGAAGAACAAAGGCCCAAGAAAGAAAGGGATGGATGTGGGTGTTGATACTAAACAAGGCCACCCATTCTTTAGAGAAACAAGACAAAAGGTGGTTAACAAGGACATTGCTATGAGTAGACATAAGACATTGGAGTTAGGCTCCAAGAAAAATCTAATAAAATGAAAATTTTCTCATGGAACATTAGGGGGCTTAATAACCCTCATAAGTAACTTTTGATGAAAAACTGTATTTTTTAAAATAGAATTGACATTTTGCTACTACAAGAAGTCAAAATGAAAAATAAAGGATTCCAGTTGATTTCATGAAGCCTTTGGAGGAATGTAGAACACTTAGGGAGTGATGCTTGTGGGGCATCGAGAGAAATTATGCTTCGAACTAGAGAAGCTAAAGAAGGGAGCTATGGGATACTCTATCTAATCTCATAGCTAGAGAGCTAGATAGTTGCTAGATGCTGATTGGAGATTTTAATACTCCTCTATTCCATTTAGAAAAAAGGGAGGGACTATGGACTTTACAGACAACATGCTGGACTTGAATGAATTCTTAAACAAAGAAGGCCTTATGGATTTGGAACCACAAGGCAACAGGTTTACTTTGTCGAATCAGAGAAAGGGTAAGAACTTCATCCAAGTTAGATTGGATAGGGTTGGGATTTCAACTAGATGGAAATTTTTAAGCTTTTATTCCCTAGATGTTCTACCCTAAACTACTTCATATCATAACCCACTTCTTCTTTCATGGCATTATGGAAATAACAAGAGCCCCTTCCCTTTTTGGTTTGAAATAATGTGGACTAAACATCGAGAGTTCATAGATTTACTGACAAAATTGTGGAATGTGGACATACAAGGTACACCTATGTTCCGCCTGGCCTAGAAACTAATCATGGTCAAGAAGAAGGTTAGAGATAGGAATAAATTCAATTTTGGAAACATATTTTAGGAAAAGAGAAGGATAAATTTGAGGCTAAAAGAGCTACAAAACAAGTTAGAGGAGGGAGATACTATTGAATCCATAGCCAAAGAAGAAGAGATGGTGAGAAGGGAATGGAAATACCTATTGGGAAAAGACAAAGTTTTTTGGAAGGAAAAGTCAAGAATACAATGGCTGAAAGAGGGAAACAGGAATACTTTGTTTTTCCACTAGTCCATGATGAGACACAGGAAAAGGAACAATATTACTAAGCTTCAGGACAGTAGAGGAGTCATGATTGAAAATGATCCACAGATAGGGGAAGTGGCCGTAGCCTATTTCCAAAATTTCCTAGAAGCACAAAATGGTAGTATTAATTAGCAACTTGTTGACATCATTCCTACTCTCATGAATGAGGATGACAATGCTTAGCTAGGAAAAGGTATAACTATGGAAGAGGTCTGGGTCAGCCTCTTTTCTATGGGGGTTTACAAAGCTCTAAGACCAAATGGCTTCCCTCCTCCTTTCTTCCAGGAATATTGGGATATTGTGGGGAAAGATGTAACTGAAGCTACTAGAGATTTCTTTAAATTAGGTAAGATGCTCAAAATATTAAACTGTACATTCATTGCTCTTATTCCCCAAAAGCAAGAGGCTACATGTAAGGAAGATTTTAGACCTATAAGTCTCTATAATATAGTGTATAAGATCTTCTCCAAAATCATAGTTTTGAGACTCCAACCTATTCTCAAGAAGCTGATCAACAACTATAAAAAGGGCTTTGTTCCAGGTAGACAGATCACTAATGCTGCTATCACTACTCATGAGATCATACATTCCATGGAAAAGTGCAAAAGCTCGGGTATGGCCTTTAAACTAGATATTTCCACAGCCTATGACAGAGTGAGCTAGGTGTTCCCTTTTACTATATTAAGGAAACTGGGGTTCCAAGACAATGTTCTACAACTTATCAGAACCTATGTTACATCTTTTAGTTACTCTATTCTGGTTAATGGAAAACCAAGAGGCTTCTTCAATGCGGGTAGAGGTCTAAGGTAGGGAGACCCCCTTTCCCCATACCTCTTTATTATTGTGGTTGAGTCTTTAGGTAGGGGGTTTACCTCCCTACTTCACTCCAAAATCATCAAAGGGGTCAAACATGCTTCAACAACTGATCTGGAGGTTATTTAGCAATTTGTTGATGACACCATCCTTTTTGGAGCAGCTTCGGTGGTGTAAACTAGGAATTGGAAGAAAGTTCTGGAAGAGTACACTATCTCAATAGGCCGATGCATTAACTTCAACAAAAGCCAAATCTACTTCTTCAACACCCTAATGGATTTATAACAAAAAATTATGAATATACTGGATTGTAAGGCGAGATCCTTACTTGGAAGTTATCTTGGTTTACCTTTCACTGTTAGAGATCCCTCCCAAGAGTATTGGAACTCCATTATGGAAAGGACTTAGAGAAAACTTGTAGGATGGAAGGGCAAGCTACTGAGGCAAGTTGGTAAGTATCAACTTCTCAAAGCCTCCTTACAAGGTATTCCTATGTATTTCCTAACTCTATTCAAAATGCCTAAATACCTAACTGAGAGGCTGGAAAAGATACAAAGATCTTTTCTTTGGACTAGAATGGACTACAGAAAGAGACTTGCCTTGGTTTCTTGGGATAAGGTGTGTAAACCTAAAATGCAGGGAGGTTTAGGCCTAAGAAAGTTGAATCTACTTAGTAAAGTGCTCATAACTAAAGTTGGCTAGAACCTGATTAATGGGGGAAAGGACTGGGTCAGAATAATGAAAGCTAAGTATATGGGAAATTCCACCCTAGAAGACTTCCTCCTTTCTTCTAATTTCCCAAGAGGAACTGTTATTTGGAATAATGTCATGAAATCTAGGAACTTGCTCCTGAAAGGCGGCCGATGGATGTTGGGAGATGGGGAACTTTTAAGATTCTGGGAGGATAATTGGATGGAGGGTGGACCCCTAAACAAATGACAAAACATTAAGGAATCGATGAATCTAGTTGTTACTTATTTTGGTTCTAATGTGAAGGATTACTTGTAATAGGGCTATGCTTGGGGTAGGTTGTCAGAGTGTTTCCAAAACAAAGATGAGCTATGTAATGCTACTGAAGAGATTCAACTGCTCATAGAAAGCTATAGAATCCCCATCTTTCTGCAAAAAAGATAGAATGGTTTGGCAAGAAGACAAGACAAGAAGGTTCACGGTAAAATCTACTTATAATTTGACCATCCCCCATGACAGTGACAACCTATGAAAGAATATCTGGAGCCATAACCTTGTGCCAAAAACAAATCACTTCTAGTGAGTGGCTGTCCAAAATAAAACCCTTACCATTGACAACCTCAAAGTTAGAGGATTCCAAATCTCTAATACATGTATTCTCTACATGAAGGAGGAGGAGTTGGCTTCTCATCTTTTCTTCCATTGTGAGTTTGCTTGGGAGGTTTGGAGTATGGCACTGAATCTCCTTGACATCCCTTGGTGCAGTAATGGTAACCTTGAAGACCTGGCCAGAGGATGGACCCCCCCATTTGCTAATTTGATGTGCTGGGAAGTGTGGAAATAGACCCCCCCAATTTTATCTTGGTGTCTATAGAAGGAAAGAAATAATAGACTGTTTAGAGAAAAATTTAGAAATCCTAAAGAGGTTCAAATTAGCTATTTGACTGCTGCAAGACAATGTAAGTAACAACACTATAAAAGCAGCTGAAAACCCCCCCAATGCTAAGGAAATCAACATTATCAAACAATGGAATTTTCCCACTAGCATTTGCAGAGTGGATGACAAAAAGAGAAAGGCCAGAGCCAACACCAATTGGGTTCCTCCACCCAGTGACTAGTCAAAATTCAACTTTGATGGTGCTGCCAAAGGCAAGCCAAGGTTGGCTAGTAGTGGTGCGATTATAAGATCAGAGAGAGGCTCTCTGATTGCTTCTTTTGCTAAGAGCATAGGAAAAAACACCAATAACACTGTTGAAGCTATAGCTTTCCTCTAGGGTTTAAAGATTACCCTCGCTATAGGCATCAAAAAGTTAGCTGTGGAGGGTGATTCTATGGTGGTGGTAGAAGCTATTAAAGGGAAAGGAAACATTGGATGGCAATTAGAGAACATCATTAAGGACATCAAAGGCCTTATTCTAAACTTTGAAAACATAGTCCTAAGGCACACCTATAGGGAAGGAAATAAATTTACAGATCTTATGGCTAATTTAGGAATCAATTTACATCCACTAAGGTGCTAGAGAAAATTAAGTAATTTGTTCAACATCATTGAATGTATACGAAAAGAGATCCCCATCTCTCATGATAGACAAAATTATGATCATAGGTGACGGAAGCAATGTTGTGGCAGGCTTCCCTTTCATTTGGGGGAGATGTGGCACAAAGGGTAAAGGTGGTGAGCCAACTCACCCTTTGAATATGATGTGCATAATGATTTTTTAGTGTTCATCAAAACAATCAATGAGAATAAGGGGTGGTGGATGATTATGTCTTGTCATCCTGCCTGTAAAGGACAGATAGGGACCGACTTGCATGAATAAAGTGTTGGATGTATTTATGGTTTGAACATCATCAAGACTCGGAAAGACATGCTCTAGTGGCTAAAAAACTAAAGTTTCTTCTTTTGAATACTTCTAGATTGTTCTGGAGTTTCTGCCATATCCTCCGTAACTCTCTTCTTAGAAATTGTTTTTCTTTTGTCGGTGGTGTTTTCATGGTGACTGGGAGAGTGAAAATTATGGGGGTGACAAGGTTAGGATGGAAATGTTGTGGTGCTCACAACACACCCCATTTTATTTCTTAGAAAAATGAGGACCCCTACTGTGGCTATGGCTTTTTTTTTGGGTGTGGGTATGTTTGGTGGCAAAAGGGGAAAAGGAAGTGAAAGTTACAAACCTTGTTGAAAATAAAAAAAAATAGCATTAAGTACCAGAGCAGAGTAGGGGCGAATACTTTGTCAAAAATGAATAGGGGTTGCTTTTTGAACCATTCCAAAATTAAAGACATGATGTTTCCATAGTCCATGATATTTTATTCTGTGAACTTATGTTTCCACAATCCATGATATTTTATTCTTAATATTCTACAAGATACGCGTGTTTTTGGTAAAATGTACTATGGGAAGGTTTGTATGTTGCATACACAATGTTGTTTGTATGTCAAGTCATTTTATTAGTCACATAAAAGTGGTTAGGTTTATTGCATCTTGGTATTTGTATGCATATTGTTAACGTTTTATCCTTACATACAAATTAGACCCGACGGGATTCAGTAGTAAAATGGATAGTTGGGTAAGTCCACGTGTTGTATCTCAGGTTTGTATGTTTCACGAAAGGAAACATACAAATGGATATACAACACAATATACATATCTTGGACCCGAGGAAAATATTAAATTTGGTTTGATCATGGTATCTTTCATGGTTTGTATGCTATATGCTTCAGGTTATACTTCTCCATATACATACAATGCGGAAGTCAAAGAAAATTAAAATCTGATAAAGTAATGCATCGTACCTTAATAGATATTGAAAGATTCATTTCACTTTATATACATGCATGTGGAACTGAAGATTTATGAACTATGGTTTATAAAATATGAGATTTCTGAAGGAAGGATACAAATGAGTTTGTATGTATCGAGGTTTGTATCTAAAGAATAGATACAAGTATTGTTGTATTGTGGGGATACAAGTAGAAAGTAAAGTGGGTCCCACTGTTTGCATCTTGGGCTTGTATGTTTACAGTGTATATCTTTGATATACAAGCCAATATACAAGAAAAAGATGCAAATAAGTGATGCAAGATGGATTGGAAAAGGAAGTTAAATAAAGGAAAATCTTTGTATGTTTTAGGCAATTGTATGTTAGTGATATACATATCCAATATACAAAGGAATAAAAGACATAGTGGGAGATAAACGTAAAAAGGAGGTTTGTATAGGTCATTTGTATATGCATTTATACAAGACAACATACACAGAGCAATATACAAAACGGGAGATACATGTATGGATAAAAAGGAAAAGGGAAATAACATTAGTTATGGTTTCTAGCATATATGTTTGTATGTTGAAAAGATACAATGGGAACATACAAAGAACAACATACAAGGAAAAATACAAGGAAAATGAGATGTATGCAAAAATGAACTAACAAATTAAAGTTCAAAAAAATAAAATGCTGAAATGGTAGGCCGAAGTGCATTAATTGCTGTAATTAATGCCGATCTAACACCCAAAAGAGTAAAATACAAAGGGATTAGGGTAAATTTAAAGTCATTTTCTTTCAAATTTGCATTGTTAACAATTAAAATTGTAGAAAGAAGAATTGCTACAAAAAATTGAGCGAAATTCATCAAGGCGACAGAATCACAGAAGCTGGATAGAGTAAGAGATGGTAAAGTAAGTCAACAATGTAAAGTTGAGTTGTCAATAAATATAGGTATTTATCTAAAATTTTGTTACAGTTCAATTAAGGAAAGTGCAAGTCAATTTCAGTAATTTCATTATGAAATGCAAACATTCATTAAATTACTGATGTAATTGTTAATTAGCTAGGTCGGGTTAAACAAATGTGAAAGTCAAAATGGAAAAGATAAATGGGGGTTAGAGTAAAATGGTAAAATATAGAAAATTTGTAGTAAAACCCTAGGTAAATGGTAAAGCGAAAAGTAAAAAAATGCATTTTTCTACATGATGGCTCCAAACTAGAAAAAGGTAGATATAGGCGGAGAAGTTAAAAGAGAGAGAAAGTCATGCAAGGAAGTGGAAAAGGAAGAATTGCCATTACACAGAGGATACCCATCATTAATCAGCACAAGTGGAGTGGTAATAGACACAAGTATAGGAAATTATGATGCGAATGACGTTCTACAGAAAATCATAGTGGCGGATGCTACATCTGATATGAAATGTATATGGGAGAGTGGACTATACAGAGATGCAGGGTTTCCATTAGCTATGGAAGCAAAATATCTGTGTTTAGATTACATATACCTGTATGATCCAAATACCAAGAAAATAATGTTTCATGATAGACTTATTGCAGACTTATCCACATAGGGTATTGCAAAGACATTTGTTCTAGAAATCAATGAGAAAATGGTGGATATTGACATAGATCAATACAATGAGGATTTTCATAATAATGAAAGGGATTACAGAGGCAAGATATTCTACAATTGGTACAACCTAGAAAACAAACTCAAGGCTATGGCAAGAGTTCACAAGAACCTGCTAAGAATATACTTCAAAGAGGAAATATACCTGATGATTACAATGCTAAGTAGATTAGTGGGATTGAGAGAAGGCACTAAGTGTGAGCCATCGATGTTTATTGTTATTGAGTTCATGAGAGAAGTCAGAAAAGAGCAAGGACAGATTCACTGGGTGAAAGCCATAAGCACAGCCATATGGAAATAGGCCATGCTAAGGAAGCAAAAGTTGTTGCCTTTCTACTTGTCTTCATACTTATTGTATTCATGTGCAGTAGAGGTTAGACCATTCATACATGGAATAGATAGGGTTGGAGCTTTAGGAAGTGGTCCAGGTCAGAAGCTGGTATATGAGCACTACCCTAATTTGCAGGAAGAGAATGCATTGAAGAAATATGCTTTAGTTAATTATGTATTCTATACCTATATGGTTAGAATTTTAAGGGAAGAGCCTGATAACAGGATATCTAAGGATGCAGAGCATACAATTGGGCTACATAGTTCTTGGTATATTCAATTCAAAAATTTTACTTACATTAGAACTAAAGGATTTGAGGCAAAACATTTTATGCTACCCAGGTATCCTTCTAATAAATGGATAGTTCTAGAGTTCTCAAGGTAGAATTTGAATGCCTTTAAAATGTACAAGAAGAGGTTTAGCAGAGGAAATCTTAAGTTACCTTGGGCTATTGGTAGATACTCTTGCTATAGTGAAGAAGTTGTTAGGTATTCAGAAAAAGAATTGAGATATTATGGATTTGAAGAATTTGAATTGGCTCTAAGGTTTGATCCCTTCCACATAATTCAAAATACAATTGATAAAAATTTTAAACATCAAATTCATATTGAAGATTTTTGGTCAGATTGTAAAAATGATAAAGAAGTAAGAAAAAGGGCTCATAAAAGGCTAACAGTTGATCTAGTGAGATCCATGGGAGATATATATCTTCCCTCAGAAGTTAAGGAAGATGATAAATTACTGCATCATAGTTATGCAAGTGCCAGGTTTGATCCTATTACAGAGCCTGATTGGTCACAACTTGGACATATCTTTGGACATATTGTCTAAACCAATCGTTTTGTTCTCAAAAACATGGTTAAAGGATAGGATTGAAGAGCTTAAAGCTGAAGGAGTGGTGATTACTTATCCAAAGAAAGAAGGAAAAGAGAGTTAGAGAGCATGATGATGATCTCCAATGTTTCTACGAGCAGAAAAGAAGGATTGTGGAAGCTAAAATTGTAGATAAAGATAAAAATTCTACTTTAGTGGATCCTAATGCATTGGGAGTAATAGTAGCAGTATCATCTGATAAATTTGTAGAGGCAAAATCCTTAAGCCATGAGATTAGTATGGAGGAAGCACAGGCATCGAAAGAGATAACAAGACAAAAGGTAAGGAAAGCAATACTAATAAATATATCAAAAGGGGAGACTTCAGAAACAAGTGAAGTCATAGGAGCACAATGGGTAGGTGCCAAGTTGACTGATATACCTAGTACATCCACCCTAATAGAAAAAAGACAAATATATGCTCAAGTGAAGATAGAATTGGCTAGGAAAATGCTGTAAGGGTCAAAAGCACATGAAGCCAAACAAGCCACTGAAACTATTCACATTGAGAGTGACATCAGTGAAAGTGAGGAAAGAGAAGTGTATTTAGGAAAGGAAATTAGAATGGAAGAAGAATCTAGTGAATTCTTAAGTGAAGATGAAGAGCAAGGCACTCATGCTAAGATGGAAACTGAACAATGCCCAGTGTACGAAGAAGAAAGGGTACAAGAAGAATCAAGAATAGTAGATCCATTTGGTACCCTAGTGTCTCCTAAAGTAATCAAGGATGTGCAAGAAGAAGCACATAAAATTGAGGAATCTGAAAAGGAAGATGCACCTAAGGAAACAATCAAAGAAAAACCTGCTCAAGTAAAAGAAGAAACAAGAATGGGCACCTCAGGTCTAGATGTCTTAAATATTCTTAATATGTATGGTGAACAAAGTGAAGAAGAGAAGAACATAGAAACTAGGCAAGAATAGGAAAAAGATGCTGATACAATGGTAAGATCCCCTGCACATACAAAGAAAACTAGTAGGTCTGAAAAAGAACAAAAGGAAGGTGAAAATACAGAGGATGCAACCAAGAAGCCTAAAGATGAAGAATATATAGAAAACACTGAGGAAGGTAAAATTGAAAAACAAATAGAAGACATATATGGCAAATACAAAGCAAGCACATCAAGAAGAAGACCAAGAAAAAGAATCATCAAAGGGAGAAGGTTCTGAAGAAGAAGATGAGGCTAGAGGGGACACAAAAACTGAAGAAGAAGAAAATGAGGGTGAGTCTCAATAGTAGAATAATCCCATGGTATAAGAAGAAGCCCCTCAACAATAGCCTCCACAACAACAACAACCACAGGAACATGGAGGAGTGGAAAAACCTCAAGAAGAGGTAGTTGATGAAGAAAAAATTGCTGAAGGTACAAAAGAGATTCATGCCTGGTTAGGAGAGGAGATAAGGAAAGAAAAGAAGGAGGTATAATTGGTACCCATTGATATCAAAAGTTTATTAGATGATACCATGCCAAGGAAGGAAAAGAGAAAGGCCAGAGCCATGTCAGCCATACAAAGAGGTCCAGATGGATCTAGGACATTGAACTTGGCCATACCTCAAAAGAAGAAGGAAAAAGGAGAGATAACTATAGATGAGTATAAAATACTCAATTTTGACCTGGGGCATACAACAAGGGAACAACACATAACTGAGTGGGAAGACATGCACTAAGTAATGGAAAAAATGCTAGGGAAGGATATGGATAAACAAGAATATTTGAAAGGACACATTGTCCAATTGCAACAATTCATTAAGGGAATATTTGATCCCAATACAACAGTACCAGAATTGCCTAGTGAGATAGCATTTGTATCGACTTAAAGCCAATGTGTTTGAAGAATGGTTCAAGGATTTCATACAAGAAGGAGAATAGGTAATAAAACAATCAGTAAAAGGGTGGGAATTGGCTGCGAGGGAAAAGAATAAATGCAACATGCTTGTATACAATGGTCAATTTAGAAAGGAGGATTGCAAATATGAATTAGAATAGTTAATAGAAATTGAAGAAAGAATAGAAGAACTAATAAATTGAGGAGTAATTACCGCTTCAATGGCAAATCAAGTGCCACAGGTGAGGTTAGAACTAAAATTTGAAGAGCATAATCTTAAAAGGTGAATAACAATTCTGACGATTTAGAAGAAAGGACAGATGACATGATCAAAATGCATAAAAGGATAGCGAAAAGACTATTAGATCATGAATGCATGGATACACTAGCATATCAAATGGAAAGGGCCTTAGCAGAATTCAAAGCCATTTTTACACCATGCATAGAAAGTTTTGAGGCATATCTAAGCAAGCAAATGATTGATTCATTGATGGAAAAAAATGCTAAGATGAATAAATACAAGAAGAAGAGTGCGGGTTCAGAAAATAGAGAAAAGAAACTGAAGGAAGGAGTTATAATGTAGGAGTATATATGGACGAAGAGTCCAGGAGGATATCACACCTTTACAGAAGGTGTAATCAATAATTTCAAATCATACTTGAATGAGTAGAAATTATAAAGGGAGCAACAGTTCTGGAAAGAGATCAAGTAAAGCATATTTGCAGGCAGAAGTCAAAGAAAAAGGGAATCTTATTTTGAAAAGATTCCAATGGCATCCTTTGAGAGGGAAAAGATACCATTTAGATATTTTGAGAAACGGTTAGAGATGAATATGCACCTTTGATTAATAATAGATGGATCTAGACTATAGATTAAATTTTGTAGCCATAGCAGTAGGAAGCTTCAAATTCTATATAAGAAGCTCTGCTACTTGTACATTAGTTACACATGGATTTTGAAAGATAGCTAGAAATTGTAATTTGTTTCAACATTTTGATTAGAGAAGTATTTTTGTTTAAAGGAGGAGTCTGCCTGTGTCTGCACTAAGGAATGCATGGAGTATCTAGATTCCTTATTGTATCTACAAGACATTTGAAAGTTTTCTGCTGGATTGATTAATGAAGCAAAGAGTCATTTATACATTGTAAATCATATATGACTGTGTATCTTAAGTACAAATAAACCTAGAATTTTGCTCCTATTTTTAGGGTGTTTTCTAGCTCTTACTTTTGTTTGAAATAGTACCTCTTTATAAGCTTGCAATCTTAGATGTGTGTTCATGAAAATACTCAGGGCTTCACATTTAGAGATTTAGTCTATTGATTCGATCAAGTTTGATGTACTTCTTACAACATGAATAAAAAAGCATTTAGATCCTATAGTAGGATGATATTCAATTCGAATTTCTCTAACTTTTCCCCAAATATTTGAAATAATTAGCTCAAACGTAGAGATTTTAAGGAAATTGTCTTACATTTGAAGGAAGCCTGAACAATTATGTTAATATTTGACAATTTTCATACCAAATTTGAAAGAAAAAGATTGTTTCATTATAAATCATACAAATCTTTGGGATATAATAATAAATTTATGCAAGGAGATGGATAATTTTTGAATATTTGCAACAATTTGCATAATTTGAGTCCAGTGAGTCATAGATCACCTTAAATTAAGTAAGGCCCCTTGCATATTATAGTTTTACATTAACCTACTGAATTGTCCACAAGGTTAAGACCTGACCATATAGAAACTTGGGATTAAGAACTCTTAATAGATTTCTTCATATCTTTCAAGATAGTTTAGGTTCATTGTGTGAATTTTAACTTTTGTTATGAATGTGTAAAAACAATCATCAATAGTTTTTGGTGTTAGAAGGAGGGCTTGATTGGAGTTAAGGTTGGATTTGAGCAAAGCTAGCTTATAATAGTGGTAGGGTGACCAGGTCTTGATCCAGTTCAGAAGATATCTTTGTACAATTACCTGATTAAAGATAGGGTAAGTGTCCTTTGATTTGAAATCCTAGAATATCACACATAGGTGGCTCATCTGGAATGCCTCCTAGATCACATTTTTACATCCATGAGATTGTGAGTCCTGACAATTCTTCATTTAGATCTTTGAATCTTGGTATAAGTCCACCTAGAGGTCATAGTCCACCTAGAAATCCCAGTACTCCCAGAGGTCTAACTCAGGCACAAGGACCTGCAATGACTTATTTTAATGTCAATTCTCCTATAACATTCACTGATTATCATGAGATGACAAAAAATCCTAAAAAGATATGTCCTAAATATCAATTGCATAAAGATCCAGAGGATCACATTAGGATATTCAAGGAGGCATGCTTTAGAGCTAGATTAGAGTATGAAGATTTTGTCTGTAGGTTATTTCCTTACACCATTAATGAGCAGGCTTCTAACTGGTATGTTAACCTACCTAATGGTTATATTTCTTCTTGGGCACTTATGGAGGAAGCATTCGTGTCTAGATTTAGGCGACCAGTTGATCGTTCCACCTTATATCATAAATTAACTACAATCAAAAGAGGTGAAGGAGAGTTGACTGATAATTTTAATGATAGGTTTCAAAAGGCTTATTCTAGGTTAGTAGCTCCTCACATAGTAACTATAGATGCGTTATTGGCTATGTACTATGTCTCCCTTGATCCATTAACTACCGTGTTTGTCAAATGAAAGGTTGATATAGATACAATATACAAAGCTTATAAGGAAGCAGCCTCAGTAAACCAAGAAATCAGACAAACAACTTATAATCCATTTCTTAATGGAGGAAATCCTAGGATGTAAAGTCAAACACAATCATGGAATGGAACCCCTATACATAATACTCCATTATTGAATCCACTTCCTACATTCACACCTGTGTATAATCCTTCCCCAATCCAAGCCATGCTCCCTTATACTAGTAACAGTACCAATAACAATCAGAGTAATGGTTAGTCTTTCTTCCAGCCTCTTCAGGATACATTTGTGGAAAAAGCACAAGAGGATAGGGAAGGAATCAAAAAAATTATTGGACACTTGAGAAGATTGACCACTAAAATGACACAACTGAGGAATGAAAATTTCTCTAGTAGAAATAATCAAGGATACAATCAGAACCATAACCAAAATCATAACCAGAATTATAATCAAGGTTAGGGTTCTAATCAAGGCCAGAATTATAGTCAGAGCCAAAATCATAATCAAGGACAAGCAATGCAAAAGAAAGGACCTGTTGTAGATAACAAAACATGGGGTAATAACAATAGAAATCAAAATTAGCCAAGGCCACCTAAGACATGGAACACAGGGCCAAATAATGGCCCTCTAGCTTCTCCATTTGAGAATTTGGATAACCAGGAGACAAAACAAACAACTAGAATTCAAATGGCTAACGTAGCATTAAAGAATTGGTGCATGATTCATAATACCAGTGCCCATGTTGAACTAGATTGTCCTCAGTTTCACCTGGCAGCAAGTATTTTTAATGTGGATGTATAGGTTCCCACCTCTAAGTTTCTTATTACCAAAGGTAATGAAATAGTGCCCTTAGGATTTGAGACTGCTTTAGTCTTAGAGACTTTTACCTTTACCACTAAAGAAGAGGAAGATCAGTTGTTAGAGGATGAGCCTTACTTTTGTGAGAACCTATATCCTGAATTAGCCTTAGTATTGAATGCTTTTTAGTTCCCCTTTGAACTGAAAATGAAGTGTTATATGAAATAGAGGAGGTATAGGCTTTTCAATAGTCTAACAAAAATCATACCTACAATTTAGGAAATAACACTAGGCCAGGAGGTCCTTTAACTACTTCCACTCCTCCTTACAATTTCAATACTCCTCTTGATCAACATGCTAGCAATAATCATGTTGTACTAAAGGCCAATCATCATGTGAATAGTGGAACAATAGCACCAAAAGTCCAAATAGGGAAAATAGAGACAGTGGAAACAATGAGGTTAATGAGTTACTTGTGTAAAGAGATAAAGAAAATTAATGTCAGTATACATTTATGTGAATTATTCAAAAGTCCAGGGGTTAGAAATGCTTTCATAAAATCCTTGGATACATCTATAACAAGTGAGGTCTATGCTAATATGAATGTTCCTAGTAAGGATTCATAGCCCAAAGAAAATCTGAGTAAGAAAACTGAACAACCTTCCAACACTAATGTGATCATGTATGCAGATAAGAGGGAAGCCCCTCCTTTCTTGTTAACTATTAGGATGTTTGGAAAGAAAATACATAATTGCATGGTAGACTCTAGTGCATCAGCTAATGTAATACCTTTAGGGATATGCAAAACTTTAGGGCTGACCCCTACCAAGTCTGCCAAGGTTGTTACACAATTGGATAAAACTAAGGTCAATGTGATAGGAGAATTAATGCATACTCAAATACAGTTAGCCTCAGATCCTAGGGTGAGTCAGTTTATTAGCATTCATGTAGTGGATATACCTGTGAATTATAGGATGTTGTTTGGTAGAGACTAGTCCAAAACATTGAATGGATATATGGCCATTGATTTTTCACACGTGGTTACCTTGGAGAGGTGTTCCAAATCAAATCAGGATAGAAGCTGAACCCATAATGAAACACATCATTACAGAATACAACAAGACGAATGAGATATTGTATGCTTATGTTGAACCTGGGGTTTATAGGGGCACTAACAAGGGAGTGCAAAATTGAAGAAATCCTGATGCTAAATTTTAAAGAAAAACCTGTCAGTAAAGAAACAGTAGTGTTCATTAAGTTTAAAGAAAATTCTTCTGATGAAGAAGACAATGCAATAAATAGTTTTGGTTAGATCATTAGGTAGGAAATGGAAAAGTGCAGTGAAAAAATATCCCAGTTCAGTGCAAGTTGTACAAAAACATGTGCAGTGTCCATAATAAGCCTCATTCTAAAGAGAATTGTGGAATGTGCAGAGATATTAAGAATATCAATACATAAAGTGCGCAAAGGGGATGGAACTGTAAGAAGGAAAGGTTAATCCTAATCAACCTAAGACATACTTTCAGGACAACATGGATGCATTAATTCCAGATTTAGAAAAAGAAACAAAAGACAAGTGTCTGTCATTCTGATTTACAAATTGAGAGTATAAATATGCAAGTAGGTCAAAATGAGTTAACCATGAAGAAACAAGATAGTACCTCACATGTAATAGAAAAGGAAAAACATGCCAAAGTAAAAGGTAAAAAGAATAAAGAGGGCATGTGGACACTGAAATGTGATGGATCTAAATCTAAACAAGGTGCAGGTACAGGTGTGGAACTTATAGATCCTAATGGTAAGTCATTTTTAGCAACATATAGGCTATAATTTCTTGTTATTAATAATGTAGCAGAATATGAAGCTTTGATTTATGGACTTGTTATGGCTATCAAGAAAAAGGTGAAAATGATTAGAGTATTCTTAGATTCTGAGTTAGTGGTCAAACAAATAAGAAAGTTGTACGCATGCAATTATAAGAAGATGGTGTGTTATAGGCATAGGCTATGGGGTTTAATTGATTCATTTGATACCTTTAACATAAAAAATATTCCTAGGGAATTGAATCATAGACCAGATGCATTTCCAGTTGCTACTAACACTTTGGAACCCTTAACATTGTCGAGTTTAAAACAATTTGTTGTTGAATTAGTAAATATTTCGAGCATACTAGATAATGTTACTCATGTTCAAGTATTTGAAGGGGATCAACAAATTATGGATTTTCTCACTTGTAATGAAGTGTTTGAAGCTTAATCATTGATGAACAAGAAAGGCCCAATGTGTCTTGGGATGAAGAAGAAATAATAAACTTGAAAAGCAATCTCTTGCCTAAGGGAGTAATTGAGTTAGAAAATATTTTTGACTTTGATGAGGTAGTGAGATAGAAAGATTTTCCCAAAACTGAAGGAGGTGAATGTGATCCCTATAACCTTGGAACAAAAAAAGTCCACAGAATGTATTGATTGTAAAGGTTTTCTCTAATGACTTAAGAAAATAAATTGTAGATGTTCTGAAAGAATACAAACATGTCATAGCATGGACATATGAAGATTTGAAGACATATGATACGTCCATCATAACTCATTTGATACCCTTGAAACCAGATGTTAAATCATTTAGACAGAAACAAAGGCCCGTGAACGCTATTTTAGAGCCTCTAATCTTTGAAGAAGTGAAAAAATTATTATATGCTAGGATAATCTTCCCAGTAAGACATTCAACCTGGGTAGCTAATTTAGTACTTGTGAGAAAGAAAAGTGGAGACATTAGGTTATGTCTAGACTTTAGAAATTTGAACAAAGCCTCTAAAACAGATAATTATCCCCTGCCTCCAATAGATGAAGTGTTACAAGTAGTAAATGGGGCTAAGATGATTTCTTTCTTAGATAGATTCTTAGGATATAACCAAGTCCTAGTGGATAAAGAAGACAGGTTGAAGACTACTTTTACCTGCAAATGGGGTAATTATGCATATAGAAGAATGCCTTTTAGTTTAATCAATGTAGGTGCCACTTTTCAGTGAGCCATGGACATTACATTTCATGGATTATTAGGTAAATGAATTGTCATTTATATGGATGATTTGACTATGTACTCTAAGGATGCATCTACTCATGCAGAAGATTTGAGAAAGGTACTTAAAAGATCTGAAAGGTATGGGATTTCTCTTAACCCAAAGAAGTGTTCATATGGTGTAACTGAAGGAAAATTGTTGGGACATGTCATTTCTAAAAATGGGATATCCATTGATCTCAACGGAGTAGAAGGAATAAGAAAATTGCAATTACCTAACAGCAAAAAAAATTAAAGTCCTTTTTTGGTAAGATTAATTTTGTCAGGAAGTTTATTACAGGGTTTATAGAGATTGTGCAACCATTAAACACCATGCTCAAGAAAGATGCAAGGATAGGAAGGACACCAGTAGCCAAAGTTGCATTTGAAAATATTAAGGTGGCCAACTCTAATGCTCCTGTCTTAGCAAGTCCAAATTATACAAAGCCATTTTACATATATTCTTTTGCATCTTCGCATTCAGTTGCAACTGCCTTGGCACAAAAAGGAGAAGATAATGAAGAAAAGACCATAGATTTCATGAGTACACCTCTGAAAGATGCACAAATGAAGTATTTGGACATAGAAAGATAGGCATTTACACTAGTAAGGGTAGTTAAAATGTTTAGACATTACATCTTATGAAGTCAAGTTAAGGCCATAGTACCAGATGTAGCAGTGAAAATGTTGTTAATGCAGAATGAGCCTAGGGAGAAAAGAGATAAATGGATTACAATATTTCAAGAGTTTGGTATGGAGATTATTCCAATGAAGTTGGTTAGAGGACAAGCATTAGTATAGACCATAGCAAACACAAATCCAAATTGGTCAAACAACAGTATGTATTAAACTCTAATGATGCATCAGGTTGCTATGATGATTTGAATACCTTTCTGATATCAGGTAGATATCCAAGTCAGATGAAGTCTTCTCAGAGGAGAGCTTTAAAGATTAAAGCACAGAGGTACATGGTACAAGGAGGTCTTCTATTCAAGAAGAACCATGAAGGTATATATTTAAGTTTTTTAAACAAAGCAGAAGCAAATAAGGTGTTGCCAGAGTTGCATGATAAGTATGGAACTGCTCATGGTTCTCATCTAGCTTCTATGCATAAGATATTAAGAGCAGGATACTATTAGCCAACTATGTTTAAGGATACAAAGAGTCATATTTGAAGTTGTCACACTTGTCAAACTACAACAGACAAGGGAAGGAATCAGGATAATCCATTACAACCAGTCATTAAGTCTAGGCCATTTGCACAGTGGGGCTTGGATTTCATTGGAGTTATAAATCCTCCATCGTCTGTAGGACATAAGTTTATATTCACCATAACTGACTATTGTACAAGGTTGACTGAAGCCACATTTCATAAGTTTTCTACTACTGAGGTGGTTATCAAATTTCTTGAAGAAAACATCATAACAAGGTTTGGAGCTCCATAGTCACTGGTATGTGACAATGGCCTAGCATTTTCTTCTCTGAAATTTTCTAAATGGGCATTTGAATTTGGGATTATTTTAAAATTTTCTTCAAATTATTATCCTCAGGGGAATGGTTTAGCTGTGTCCACAAACAATATTTTATTGGCTATAATCAAGAAGCTAATTGTAAAAAATCCTAGAGAATGGAATACATTGTTAAAATATGCATTGTCCATAGATAGGACTAAGGTTAAGTCAACTTTAGGTAATGCACCTTATCACCTAGTTTATGGGACTGATCCCATACTTCTAGTGAATTTAGAATACATATTTGGAAGTTTGCTAATGAGTATTTAGGATTTGATAATCGTAGAGAAGCTAGGAGAATCCAACTGTTACAATTAGATGAGAAGAGAGATCAAGCCATTGAAATTTTTTTCGAACATCAAGCAGTGGTCAAAAGATTGTTTGACAAAAGATAGAGTCAAAACATTCAAAATATCAACCTTAGTTTTGTGTTGAGATAAAGCACATGAAAATAAAGCAAATCATGGAAAGTTTGACAAATTATGGTTAGGTCCATTACAGGTTGTAGAAATAATAGGAGATAATACATTTAGGCTCAAGACCTTGACTGGGGAAGATGTGCCATTACCTATTAATGACCAACATTTGAAACATTACTTTCAGGGTTGAGATGAGGGTAGTTGGTATGTTGTGTATCATAGTGTAAATAATGTATAGTTTTGTTGGTTTTTGTCTTGTTTTGTTTTGTTTTGCTTGTTTTGTCATTTTCTGTTGTGACGTGTTGCCTAGGTAGGGATGTTTGTTTTGTTTTGAAGTATACAGGAGAAGATTAACATGTTGGATTTAAGGCATACAACTGAGAGGGGGGGGTGAATCAGTTGTATAAAACTTCTTGTTCTTTCAAACACTTGATTCTTCGTTGTTAGTTAACAGCATATCAATTAATCATCCATGAAAGCATAATACATAAACACAGGAGCAGATAAACATCAACACATTGAACACCAAGATTTTGACGTGGAAAACCCGGTTAAGGGAAAAACCACGGGGTGATTAAACCAAGGATTATTCTCTGTTAGAAGAATAAGAAAAAGAATGGCACTTGCCAATTAGGGCTCACTGCCCGAGCACACTGCTCACAAAGAGGCCCACTGCCTACAAGGAGACACACTGTCTACAAAGTGATAAGAATCACAATCTTGAACTAGAGAATGACATCTCTACCATGTCTAAATCAGTTCCATTTAAGCCCAAAAACCTCTGCTCTACCTTTCGCACTTCTCTTCGCTATGCCACACTCATCCAGACAATCCACACTTCGAAATGAACTCACAAACCATTATTTATACAAGACATCGACTTAGGAACAAACATCTAAGTCGGCAAACAACCATAAGAGTATCCGCAAGATGAATAACGCATCCGGTCGGCCACCACAAGAACATTCGCAGGATGAACAACTCATCCGGTCGGCTAAACAAAGCAAGAACTTCATCTGGAAGAATATCTTCAATTCTGGGCTCTACTATCAATGCGGACCAACAACACAACCTCAACATGATCCAAGAACCTTCACAAGCCTACCTGAATGACTAGGTACATCCGCATTTTCTTTACTTACTGAAATCTTTTATCCTCCTTATCCGGAACTTCAAGAACACTGTCTGTCGCCACTGTCATAATGCAGGAGGTACTTCTGGACCTCCAAATTATACACAACTCGAGATGGCACATCACAAGGACATCCCAAAGACTCCTTCCAATCTGTAGATTAGGATTATACAGTTCCAGACCTCACCGGACCTTTTTGAGATCTTCTGTCACCTCTGAATACTTGCCGGAACCGGTTCTACACCGACAGCCACAACTCCTTCAGATCTTCATGCGGACCTCTGAAATCTTAACTGAAGCATCTCAAGACTCATATCTACAAACCCTTTAATCCGCATCCTCTGGTTTGCATCCTATACAGTACATTTGCCTTCTTCTCATCACTGTTCTTTACTGTTCCTGACTGAGGCTAATTTTCTCAATATCCTCAGCACACTACTCATTGAATCCTTCTTGTCAAAGCAATATGAGTATGTTGACATCAATGACAACACTGGTTTACCTCATACTTGCAACAATCTCCCCCTTTGTCATTGATGGCAACATATGATGTGAAAAACCATCAAGACAAGAAACTTCTCCTTTCTGTCACTTCTCCCCCTATCAGCAACATGTCTTCTCCTAATTTACTGCTCCCCTTTTGATCATCAGCTACTTGTTTTTCACATGTCTTCTCTCCCCCTTTGACATCAATGGCAAAGGGCTCATACTTGCAATTTTAACACATCAGAATCATACCAGCTGCTCCCCCTTAGTAGTAGCTCCCCATCATCAATCCAGATCACAAGATATGACTGTGATATCCACCGGACTGATGCACATCAGTGCATCCTAGTTCATCACCGGAGGGGCCATGACCCCTAACTTCTCCTAGAGATATTCAAAAGAGTCCTTGGGAAGAGGTTTAGTAAAGATATCTGCAATCTGATCCTTGGAGGGAACATACTCCAACCTGACTTCTTCCTTGTTCACTTGTTCTCTCAAGAAGTGAAACTTGATAGATATGTGCTTAGTCTTAGAGTGTAATATCGGATTCTTGGAAATATTAATTGCACTTGAATTATCACAGAAAATTGTGATAGGCTCCGCATATTCAATTTTAAGATCTCTTAGCATCTGCTTCATCCATAGGATTTGAGTACAACTACTTGCTGCTGCAATGTATTCTGCTTCAGTTGTAGACAGAGATATTGCATCTTGTTTCTTGCTTAGCCAAGAAACCAATCTTTTCCCCAAAAAGAATGCTCCACCACTGGTGCTCTTTTGATCATCTACATCTCCTGCCCAATCTGCATCTGTGTAAGCATGAAGAGAGAAGTCTGGATCTCTAGGGTACCATAGACCATACTCAACTGTTCCTTTCAAATACCTAAAAATTCTTTTGATTGCCATAACATGAGATTCTCTAGGGTCAGCCTGGAATCTTGCCACAAGACCAACAGCCTGCATTATATCTGGTCTGGTCTGAGTGAGATACAACAGTCCACCAATCATTGATCTATACATTGTCTGATCTGCCTTTGGGGAGTCATCATCTTTGCTCAACTTACATCCGGTTGCCATGGGAGTGTTCATTGGTTTTGAATCTTCCATACCAAATTTCCTTAACAATTCTTTCACATATTTGGTCTGAGAAATGAAGATTCCTTTCTTTGTTTGAGTAATTTGCAGACCCAAGAAGAAATTCATTTCACCAAGCATAGACATTTCAAACTCACATTTCATCTGATTTGCAAAAGTTTTGCACATACTATCTCTTCCTCCAAAAATGATATCATCTATAAACACTTCAACAATCAAAATGTTTTCATGATCAATTTTGAAATATAAGTTACTGTCAGCAGTACCTTTGCTGAATCCAATCTGTACAAGATGCTTATCCAACCTTTCATACCATGCTCTTGGAGCTTGTTTTAATCCATACAATGCTTTCTTTAACTTACAGACCATATCATCATTGTCAGATAATTGAAATCCATCCGGTTGTTCAATGTAAACTTCTTCTTCCAGATCACCGTTTAGGAAGGCAGACTTGACATCCATCTGATATACCTTGAAGTCTTTGAAGGCAGCAAATGCAAGAAATAATCTGACTGCTTCAATTCTTGCCACGGGAGCAAAGGTCTCTTCATAATCAATTCCTTCTATTTGGGAGTAGCCTTTGCAGACCAATCTAGCTTTGTTTCTGATTACTTTACCAGCTTCATTTAATTTGTTCCGGAAGACCCATTTGGTTCCAATCAAATTCTTGTCTCTAGGTCTGGGAACAAGATCCCAAGTATGATTTTTCTCAATTTGCATTAATTCATCTTTCATTGCTTTAGTCCAGTTTTCATCATTGCAGGCTTCATTTACTGTTTTAGGTTCAATCTTTGAAATCAGACAACATTCATCCTAATTTTGAGCAATATTCCTTCTAGTTTGCACACCTTTGCTTCTGTCACCTATGATCTGATCTTCAGAGTGGTTTAGTGTCACATACCTAGGGATTTTGGGAGTATCCTGCACTGCTGCTTCTTGATCAGACTCATTCAAACCTATCTCTTCTTCCTGATTTACCGGATCAGGCTGACTCTGTCTTACTGGAGAGGATTGAGTTCCTTGAATCTAAACACCGTCTTGGTCATCTTCATCAAATTCATAAAATCTTGAGGGCTTCTCAATTCCTTCATCAACTTTCACATTAGTGCTTTCTATCATCTTCCTCAGTCTCTTATTGTAACACCGATATGCTTTGCTTTGAGTGGAGTAACCCAAGAAAATTCCTTCATCACTTCTAGCATCAAACTTTCCTAGATCTTCATCTCTTTTGATATAACACTTGCTACCAAATACTCTGAAATATTTCACAGTAGGAGTGATGCCAAACCAGAGTTCGTAGGGGGTCTTACCGGTATTGTTTCTGATTTGAACTCGATTTAGAGTGTAGACTGCAGTGTTGATAGCTTCTTTCCAAAACACCTGAGGAACATTTGCTTCCAACATCATTGTCCTGGCAGCTTCCTGGATGGTCCGGTTCTTTATTTCAACTACTCCATTCTACTGTGGAGTCCTAGGAGCAGACAATTGTCTCGTTATACCCTGCTTCTCACAAAAGTCAATGAACTCACCAGATGTAAATTCACCACCTCTATCAGACCTTAGACACTTTAGTTTCAATCCGGTTTGATTCTCTACCATAGCTTTGAAGATTTTGAACTTCTCAAATGCTTTTGATTTTTCTTTTAGAAAGGTAACCCACATCATCCGGGAATGGTCATCAATTAACAACATGAAATATCTATCACCTAGCAGACTCTTGATTCTTGTCGGACCACAGAGATCAGTATGCACTAATTCCAACAATCCGGTAGAAGACTGATCTTTGCTTTTGAAAGAGACTCTGCTTTGTTTACCTAACTGACATTCTTTGCACACACTATTTGTAGGTTTCATCAATTTTGGAAGATCTCTTACAGCCTGAGTATTGCTTATCTTGATGATGTTATCAAAATTTACATGACACATTCTTCTATGCCATAACCAACTCTAATCAATTTGAACAAACAAACAACTTTTATTTGAACCAACCAGATGAAAGATATTACCTTTTGTCTGAGTACCGGATGCAATTTCAGTTCCGGAGCTTGTAAAGATTCTGTATTTTCCATTCTTAAACCGAAGATCATAGCCTTTGTCTACTAACTGACCAACACTGAGAAGATTGTGCTTCAATCCTTCAACATATAGTACATTACCTATTTTGCTCTTTCCATCAAAGGAAATAGTTCCCCTGCCTCTGATTCTGCCAGCAGAATTGTCACCAAACTTTACCATTCCTCCTTCATACCTTTCCAAATTCAAGAACTTATTCTTGTCACCAGTCATATGGTGAGAACATCCACTATCAATGATCCAATCATCCTTTTCTTCCACTTGAGCAGCCAAAGCTTTTTCAACAACTTTGTGATTGATAGATTCAGAGAGTATTGAATCTTCTTCCTTGATGGCAATAAACACCCACTCATTTCCGGATTTGCTTCCTAGTTCTGATTCATCATCTGTTACTCCTTTATTGTCATCTTCTTCATGAACATAATAGCAATTCTTTTGAAACCTTTGTCTGTTAGTATTAGACCTTGCAGATCTTTCCGGACATCTTGAAGCAAAATGACCAATCTTATTGCAGTTGAAGCACTTAAAGGGTAGTTTTCCTTCATACTTACCGGATCCTCTTGGTAGTCTTTTTGCAATGAGGGCTTCAAGTTGAGCTGTTTCTGCTTCTTCTTCTTCCATGTCTCTTCTTGCTTGATCATACCATGTCATCTTCCTTGAAGAGTTTTCTCCCGGATCAATTCTCTGTTTGCCTTTCACATAGGCACTAGCTTTGAAAGCAGATTCAGTCTTGGGAAGATCATCTCCAAACTCGGTCATTTCAAATGCAGCTAGCTTGCCAACCAATTGTTCTCTTGTGACAGTTGTGTGGGCTCTGAATTCATCAATTGCAGCAACCTTGATTTTGTAGGCAGCAGGAAGGGATCTAAGGATTTTGCAAACGATCTCATTTTCATCCAGAGTTCCACCAGCATTTCTAATTCCACACACTAGATCATTCACTCTTGGCATAAAAGTAGTGATGTTTTCATCATCTCTCATCTTCAATCTTTCAAATTTCCCTTTTAGACTTTGCAACCTTGCACTTTTGACAAACTCATCTCCTTCATACAGAAGTTCCAGTTTAGTCAGGATCTCATATGCAGTTGGTAGGTCAATAACATTTGAGAGATCTGAGTCATTTAATGCGCTTAGAAGAGCTTCCTTGGTCCGTAGATTGTTTTCAGCTTCTGTGATTTCATTCAGAGTTGTTGGACCACCTTGTGGAGGTACATATGGTTTTGAAACCATGGCCAAGTATGCTTTTCCCATACATTCTAGGTGACATTTCATGCGACCCTTCCAGAGAGTAAAATTGGTTCCATCGAACTTCAGACTATCCTTTTTGTATGACGACATCCTAGATCTCCTCAAGTGGTTAAGCTTCTTTCAGAGGAACTTGGCTCTGATACCAATTGTTGGATTTAAGGCATACAACTGAGAGGGGGGGGGTGAATCAGTTGTATAAAACTTCTTGTTCTTTCAAACACTTGATTCTTCGTTGTTAGTTAACAGCATATCAATTAATCATCCATGAAAGCATAATACATAAACACAAGAGCAGATAAACATCAACACATTGAACACCAAGATTTTGACGTGGAAAACCCGGTTAAGGGAAAAACCACAGGGTGATTAACCCAAGGAATATTCTCTGTTAGAAGAATAAGAAAAAGAATGGCACTTGCCAATTAGGGCTCACTGCCCGAGCACACTGCTCACAAAGAGGCCCACTGCCTACAAGGAGACACACTGTCTACAAAGTGATAAGAATCACAATCTTGAACTGGAGAATGACATCTCTACCATGTCCGTATCAGTTCCATTTAAGCCCAAAAACCTCTGCTCTGCCTTTCGCACTTCTCTTCGCTATGCCACACTCATCCACACAATCCACACTTCAAAATGAACTCACAAACCGTTATTTATACAAGACATCAACTTAGGAACAAACATCTAAGTCAGCAAACAACCATAAGAGTATCCGCAAGATGAATAACACATCCGGTCGGCCACCACAAGAACATTCGCAGGATGAACAACTCATCCGGTCAGCTAAACAGAGCAAGAACTTCATCTAGAAGAATATCTTCAATTCCAGGCTCTACTATCAATGCGGACCAACAACACAACCTCAACATGATCCAAAAACCTTCACAAGCCTGCCTGAATGACCAGGTACGTCCGCATTTCCTTTACTTATTGAAATCTCTTATCCTCCTTATCCGGAACTTCAAGAACACTGTCTGTCGCCATTGTCATAATGCAGGAGGTACTTCCGGAGCTCCAAATTATACACAACTTGAGATGGCACATCACAAGGACATCCCAAAGACTCCTTCCAATCTGTAGATTAGGATTATACAGTTCCAGACCTCACCGGACCTTTTTGTGATCCTCTGTCACCTCTGAATACTTATCAGAACCGGTTCTACACCGACAGCCACAACTCCTTCAGATCTTCATGCGGACCTCTGAAATCTTAACTGAAGCATCTCAAGACTCATATCTACAAACCCTTTAATCCGCATCCTCCGGTTCACATCCTATACAGTACATTTGCCTTCTTCTCATCATTGTTCTTTACTGTTCCTGACTGAGGCTAATTTTCTCAATATCCTCAGCACACTGCTCATTGAATCCTTCTTGTCAAAGCAATATGAGTATGTTGACATCAATGACAACACTGGTTTACCTCATACTTGCAACATAACAACCACTGAAAACAATAGAAAATTTAGAACATTCAAGCTAATTATTTGAAACTTATACATAACTTGTTGTGACTATCATAAATGTAGAAAATGGTTTGGCTTATGAAATTTTGTATTCAATAACTATGGGTTGAGTATTCAAGGGAAGTTTCTCACAATGACACACCTAAAATCCTTGGGTTTGTTGAACATACCAGTGTAGATATTAGGTGAAAAATTAGAGGTCACCCTTGTTACTATTACAATTCTCAGCTTAATTTCAACAAGTGATCATACCTTGCATCATGAAGTTACAAATGTAATACCCTATAAAGTATCTTACACAAAATATAAAATAAATAAATAAATAAAATGGATTTTTATTAAAAATCTAGATTAAGCCATCTAAGTAACTCTACCGGGGCTATAGATGCTTGCTAGCAGTGGGGCTCTACTTAGGAGAATTGTAATGATAACCTTGTCAGGGCTATAGATGTCTACTGGCAACAAGGCTCTATCTAGTTGGCTATGAGGGAATGACATCAACTATGTAGTTTAATATCAGTCACTGGTTTGTTCAACTTATTTTCAAGATGAGGATTATTAATCACATGCACCCACTTAAACTGAATTGGGTAATTCATGCACCTTATTGAATACATTAGGTCTCAAGTTAAATAATGATTTATAGAAAAGAGAGTTGGAAGTTTTGAATTTATTTAATTTCATATCTTTAATATTTTTTTTAATTTAATTGTTTTGTTTGGTTGCTAGTTGTTTTGGTGCTCACAACACGCCCCATTTTACTTCCTAGCAAAATGAGGACCCCTACTGTGGCTATGGCTTTTTGTTTAGGTGTGGGTCTGTTTGGTGGTAAAAGGGGAAAAGGAAGTAAAAGTTACAAAACTTGTTGAAAATAAAGAAAAAATAGCATTAAGTCCCAGAGCAGAGTAGGGGTGAATTCTTTGTCAAAAATGAATAGGGGTTTCTTTTTGAACCATTCCAAAATTCTTAATATTCTGCAAGATATGTATTTTTTTGGTAAAATGCACTATGGGAAGGTTTGTATGTTGCATATACAATGTCATTTGTATGTCAAGTCATTGTATTAGTCACATAAAAGTGGTCAGGTTTATTGTATCTTGGTATTTGTATGCATATTGCTAACGTTTTATCCTTACATACAAATTAGACCCGATGGGATTCAGAGGTAAAATGGATAGTTGGGTAAGTCCGCATGTTGTATATTAGGTTTTTATGTTTGGTGAAAGGAAACATACAAAGGAATATACAACACAATATACATATCTTGGACCTGAGGAAAATATTAAATTTTGTTTTAGTGTGGTATCTTTTGCAGTTTGTATGTTGTATGCTTTGGGTTATACTTTTCCATATACATACAGCACGGAAGTCAAAGAAAATTAAAACCTGATAAAGTAATGCATCGCACCTTAATGCATATTGAAAGATGCATTTCAGTTTATATACATGCATGTAGAACTGAAGATTTATGAACTATGGTTTATAAAAGATGAGAAGTCTGAAGGAAGGATACAAATGAGTTTGAATGTATCAGGGTTTGTATCTAAAGGATAGATACAAGTATTGTTGTATCATGGGGATACAAGTAGAAGTTAAAGTGGGTCCCACTGTTTGCATCTCGAGCTTGTATGTTAACAATGTATATCTCCGATATACAAGCCAATATACAAGAAAAAGATGCAAATAAGAGATGCAAGACGGAATCAAAAAAGAAGTTAAATAGAGGAAAATCTTTGTATGTTTAAGGCAATTGTATGTTAATGATACACATATCTGATATACAAAGGAATAAAAGACATTGCAGGAGATAAAGGTAAAAAGGAGGTTTGTATGGGTCATTTGTATATGAGTTTATACAAGACAACATACAAAGAGCAATATACAAAATGAGAGATACAAGTACGGATAAAAAAGGAAAAGGGAAATAACATTAGTTATGGTTTCTGGCTTATATGTTTGTATGTTGAAAAGATACAATGGGAACATACAAAGAATAACATACAAGGAAAAATACAAGGAAAACGAGATGTATGCAGAAATGAACTAACAGATAAAAGTTCAAAAAAAACAAAACACTGAAATAGCAGGCTGAAGCACATTAATTGTTGTAATTAATGCTGATCTAACACCTAAAAGAGTAAAATTCAAAGGGGTTAGGGTAAATTTAAAGTCATTTTCTTTCAAATTTGCATTGTTAAGAATTAAAATTGTAGAAAGAAGAATTGCTACAGAAAATTAAGTGAAATTCATCAAGGTGACAAAATTACAGAAGCTGGATGGAGTAAGAGATGGTAAAGTAAGTCAACAACATAAAGTTGAGTTGTCAATAAATATAGGTATTATCTAAAATGTTGTTACAGTTCAATTAAGGAAAATGCAAGTCAACTTTAGTAATTTCATTATGAAATGCAAACATTCATTAAATTACTGATGTAATTGTTAATAGCTGGGTCGGGTTAATCAAATGTGAAAGTCAAAATCGAAAAGATAAATAGGGGTTAGGGTAAAATGGTAAAAAATAGAAAATTCATAGTAAAACCCTAGGTAAATGGTAGAGTGAAAAGTAAAAAAAAAAGCATTTTTCTACATGATGGCTCCAAAGCAGAAAAAGGTAGATACAGGCGGAGACATTAAAAAAGAGAGAAAGCCACACAAGGAAGTGGAAAAGGAATAATTACCATTACATAGAGGATACTCATCATTAATCAGCAAAAGTGGAGTGGGAACAGACACAAGTATAGGAAATTATGATGTGAATGACGTTCTGTAGAAAATCACAGCTATGGATGCTACATCTAATATGAAATGTATATGGGAGAGTGGACTGTACAGAGCTGCAAGGTTTTCATTAGCTATGGAAGATAAAGATTTGTGTTTAGATTGCATATACATGTATGATCCAAAGACCAAGAAAATAATGTTTCATGATAGACTTATTGCAAACTTATCCACAGAGGGTATTGCAAAGACATTTGGTCTAGAAATCAATGAGAAAATGGTGGATATTTACATAGATCAATACAATGAATATTTTCATAATAATAAAATGGATGGCAGAGGCAAGATATTCTACAGTTGGTATAGCCCAGAAAACAAACCCAAGGCTATGGCAAGAGTTCACAAGAACCTACTGAGAATATACTACAAAGAGGAAATATACCTAATAATTACAATGCTAAGTAGATTGGTGGGATTGACAGAAGGCACTAAGTGTGAGCCATGGATTTTTATTGTTATTGAGTTCATGAGAGAAGTATGAAAAGAGCAAGGATAAATTCACTAGGCAAAAGCCATAAGCACATCCATATGGAAACAGGTCATGCTATGGGAGCAAAAGTTGCGGCATTTCTACTTGTCTTCATACTTATTGTATTCATGTGTAGTAGAGGTTAGACCATTCATACATGGAATAGATAGGGTTGGAACTTTAGGAAGTGGTCCAGGTCAGAAGCTGGTATATGAGCACTACCCTGATTTGCAGGAAGAGAATGCATTGAAGAAATATGCTTTAGTTAATGATGTATTATATACCTATATGGTTAGATTTTTAAGGGAAGAGCCTAATAAGAGGATATCTAAGGATGCAGAGGATACAATTGGGATGCATAGTTCTTGGTATATTCAATTTGAACATTTCACTTACATTAGAACTGAAGGATTTGAGGGAAAACCTTTTATGCTGCCCAGGTATCCTTCTGATAAATTGATAGTTCTAGATTTCTCAAGGCAGAATTTGAATGCCTTTAAAATGTACAAGAAGAGGTTTAGCAGAGGAAATCTTAATGTCACGTCTCATTTTTATGGACAATACAATTATTCTAGATTAGTGAACAATTATCGTGATTGATTTTACTCTAAGTAATTGTGCTTACGTGGATGTAATCATTATGAGTTAATTGATGAAATTTGGAATTATTTTTAATATGGAATATTAATGCAGTGATTTGCTTCGGCTATGTTTTGAGATACTAACCTATTGACGTCAAGTTGAGTGCAATTGGATGCAGATACTCGTTGAAGACGAGAGCATGGCTGAGGTAGAAATGTTCTAGCCACTTGGCAAGAACTGTTTGGGATGGTTAACTCTGATGCAATCACACACTCACGTAGTTTCATATGCATTTTTGAATGGTTTATTTTATGCATCAATGTGTGGTTAATAAGTGTGATTGATGGTTTAATATTTAGAAAATATTGTGTTTTCAATTGTTATGAAATCTTTTTCGAATGCATGATTTGATTACATAAATTCCTATCTTTTTGAATTATATTTTAAATAATGTAGCAAATGTAAAAGCCCTCAAATCTATTACAAAAGTAAAACAAAGTAAAAAGAAGTAATAATTCACTTAAATACAACATCACAAGAAACGAAAGTAAAATGATGTATATAATCCACTTAATTACAATATTAAATTAAAAACAATAACTTCATCAAGAAGAATCAAGAGTCAATAAATCTTCACAAAGAAAATCTCATTTATATCAAACAAATAAGTCTTTAAATCTTACATATTCGCGAGCTAAATCCAAGTAATATGCACTATGAATCAATATACATAAATCTTTTGGCAACATGCCATAATACATCCAAATAGGTACAATAACAAGTACATCAATGAATAACAAATCAACACTCTCCAGCTGCACGAAACAAGTGGTCCACCACCTGCAAGCCGAGAGACGGGAACATGGCTTAGGTGCTTTTCCACCCAACCATGAAGTATTCACACTTCCCCGGATCTCTTCATGACATGAAGGAAACCCAGCCCTACACGAAATGTATAGCTACTTGATAACAACTGTAGGAGGGAACACCTGATGCAAGCCTGGTCTAAATGTGCAATTCTAAAATGAAAAGCAAATTGACTAACAACATGATGTGGCAGAGATATACATAATAAGTTTTGCTAGATGAAATAAACATCTTTTTCAATGGCATTCTAATTAGATCTAATCATTTCAAGTAGCCTGGACAATTCTTGAAAAGAGGAAAAACCATCTTTGTTATATCCACAATGGCATCCAAGACCAAAAAGCAATCCAATACATTATTATCTACCTCTTTCCCAAAGAAGCAATAAAGGAATAAAAAAAAGGAAATAAATCAAAAATCACTTATGACCACCTCTAATCCCTTTCCAACATTAATAAAGAAAGAACACTTTTCGATCAAGTAGAAATGAAGATCACAATGAATCCTTTTTAAAAGAAATAATCTGATTATATTCTCAATCATATTTCCAAGGTTTAAATAAATTGTTGAAACTAATGATTTACTTCACAACCAAATACTGTTTCATAATCCAAGCAATAAAATAAAATGGTGTTTGACTACTCTACACTCATACAATAAGGTTTCATACATACTTGTGTCAACTTTTATTTCTATCTTTCCTCCAGATCAAGTAAATAAATAATAGAATAGAACAATCAATGTTTCCCTATTGAATTTCACATTCCTTTTAACAAAACATCAATCAAGAAATATAAGCTATGAATAAATCCACTAATTCAGTCATTCACTTCTTTCAATAATAATCAATTTAATTCACAATTCTGCCTTCCTGTCATTTATGTGATAGGAGGTTTCTAAAACACGTTTAAATAATTAAAACGGTTTTCATGTCACTTCTGCGACAGGAAGCTAATTTAAACGTAATTACACTTCAAACAAACTTTCTGTCGCTATGGCGATAGGAACTGCTACAAAAACTAAAACAGTGAATAAGAACAAGTAATTCTTTTGAACTGCATGCTAAACAATAAGGCTTTTATTCTATCGACTTGATTTTGCCAATATGTTGTTTATTCAGTTTAACAGTTTTGTTGTCATTTATTTTTATCTATCCAAAGGAACATTATTGTTGTCTAACTTCGGAAGTTTACTATTCAATCATACAGAGGTCATTTTTTTTGTCTACTGTTATCTCAGCTAATGCATAAATGCAAAATGCAGTCATAAGATAAGTTTACCAAAACAACAGAAAGCTTATTTCAAGAGGTTCGTTTATCTAACAAAGAGGAGGTCGATTTAATTAGTTTTTCTCTCATTTCGGCCAGCATGATAATAAAATACAGTCACAAGATCATGCTACATGAACCTACAATTTTTGTCTAAGTTTGATCTCAACCATCATACAGAGAAGAAATGCGAGTTGAATCATTTTATCAGTCATTTAACAACGATCTATTTTCAGCATAGAGGTTCCAAATCAAACTAGAAAACTAGAGCTGTGAATATAAGGAACTAAAACTATGTTTTATCAAACAGAGAATCTACACCATGAAAACCAGAAGGTAAGGGTGATAGTAAGAAGAGAGATCAATCCAAATGGATCGCCCAGCATAGTCTAACAGCCTGGAGAGGTCGACGGCCAGGCAGAACCAATACTCATGTGTAGTAAAAGAGAAAGAACAACCATCAAATAAGCTAAGGTAAGCAGCCAATAAGATCAATGGCCAGGCAGGGAGAATCAGCCAAAGAAGGAAGATCGGCCAGCAACAACATGGTAGGGTCTTAAACAATTCAAGCGACCATTCACATCAGAAAAGATTTTATTTAAACCAGTCACATCCAATTGAATTTAAAACATTTAACAACCAAATAAAAACCTGGAAGAGGAGGCGACAGTGAAGAGGAATAGATGATGTGGATTTGTTCTCCTGTTGCACTGCAAAACTCTGAAGGTCTCAGTTGCAAGTCCTTGGTTTTTCTCTACCAAGTCGTAGCCCCATCTGAACACGTCATATTCCTCTGTCAAAATGCTTAACCAAAACTATTAATTTCTTAAAAGGATTTCTGGGTTTTGTTCTACTCTTCTCCAGCTTTCCGGAACATTTTTCAGTTTCAAATTTTGTTTTGATATGAAAAAGTTATCGCTATTTTTCGATCGCTGTTCCTGACTGCTTTGAAAACTTTTTTTTTTCTTTCCCAAAATCCCTCTTGATTTTTGGTGTAGTGCCCCTCAACTTATTGTCTTTTGGACTGATGGTTGCTTAGTAGTACTGGACATTTTGACAGTATTTTTAGATCGTTGATGATGGATTTCTAGTTATTTTGCTATTTCAGTATGAACTTAATTGTTATGATAACAGATGTTGATGATGGATTATGTCATTTTATGCTTTACAATTTGATAAATGAACTGATGTTTTAGATGCTTTGATGTTATTCATTATATGGGATTGAAAGTTAGTTGATCATTTTATGTTGTAGACTAGTAATCTGATACCTTGTTCAATATAGTTGATTGTTATTCATAAACGTGAATGGAACAGTGTCGTATTACTCGTTCTCGAGTACCCTACCCCACTACGATTTCCATTCACGATAGGACTGCATGTGATGTATATGTATATCTTGTTATGGTTAACTGTGCGTTGCTGCAGGAATGCAGGGACTAGGCATCGACTCCACCTGATTATAGGTCTGAGCGTGCCTTCGCCAATGGATTAGTTGGTTGGAGTTAACGTGAGGTCCCTAGTCAGTGTTCCTTCGTCGTCAGTTTACCCTTGTGGTTATTGGTTGTCATTCGCCCATGTCTTACTGTCAGGTAATATTGTATCTTGGAGTCAAATCAAGTCAAAGGTGTCTAAGTATGTGTGGTAATGTTGTGCTTTAATTAGAATTATTCTACGGAAGAGTATAAGTGTTGTTAAATGGGCATAATGTCGTTAGTTGTCGATTTTAGCTATAAATAAATTATTATTTTAATAGAAGTGTTGTTGATAAATAAAGTTGTAAGAAGTTTGTATTATTCGATATAATATTATTTGTAATAAATATTTAAATAAATAAATAGATATAGTCACGCTTGTAAATTGTGATTCACAACTTGATTAATAAGATAAATTAAAGTATAGTACAAAACTATATATTATCGAAATAGTACTATTCTATTTATAACAATATTTTGGGGTCGGCTATAAAGAGATATAATAATAAAATAAAATAAATAATATGTGGGGATCATTAAATAAAATAAAATACATATGCTTTAAAGGAGTTATGCACGGGATCGCGTGCCAAGCCCTTGGAGAGGAGAGAGGCTGTGTTATAAAAGAGCTATAGGGGCATCAAGGACAGCATCACAGGTGAAAGGCAAGAAGCAGCTTGGAACTGCAACGATTGGAACAGATTCATCGAGTTGATTGTGAAACCAAGTTCCGTCGAATGTCTTATCTCTGAACTTCATTTCGAATCTACAAATGTTGTTATAGTTATTTGATTCCAAATAGTCTGTAGACTGTCCTCTCTGTGTGTAATCAGCATCTTCTCTTAGGGTTTTAAATTATTTCTTTTTGCTCAAGGATTCCGTTAGTAAATTGTTTTCCTCCCACTGTTGCCGAATCGTTCTGTATGCACTCTCAGACCGGCGTAATCTTGGTAGGATTGTAGATGTAAAGGACACATCACCGTAACTCGCTCTTGGCTACAGCTAGTCGTCCCTGTAGGATCAGATCAATGTTTTAATGTTCTTTCTCTGGAAACTTGCCTGGAAACTCATTGTATGTCCTTTGTATCCAATGATCTTCATGGGCTGCATACCTGCCCCCACATCCATCAATGGAAATTCTATCTATCCAGAGACCTGACATCGATTTTTACTTGAGGTTTAGTATATTCTGTTTGTATCCCTTAGTACTATTTACAAATGGTGCGATAATGATAAGAAGCGCTACATACTGCAACCTCCCCATAGCAGCAACTTCGGGGAGTTATACCTTCCACGCAGAAAGAATGGCTGAAAAGAATCATTTGATTCCATCTCACAAGAACGCATGGTAACAAGGGTTTCTAATTCAAACGCTACAGTTGGAGACTAGATATACATTAAATCTAAATTATATGGGAAGTCCCACAATGTGATGCAAGTGACTTTAACTTGTTGCTTCGTGGATAATTGGTAGTTCGCTACTATTGTCCTGTTGTTCGATCTGGTTGAAATCCTCAGAAGCCTTGTTGTTTCGTTGTTCCATATATATTGTATGTTGTGTTTTATCTCTTTTGTGGACCAGGCATAATAGGTGGACCACTGCATTATTATCATTCATTTTGAATGGAAGAAAATTCTGAATTCTCTGCTTAAACCGTTAACCTAGCATTACTCATGTCCGTTGCCTAACTATCATTCGCTGTGAATGAGAGCTTCGAAGCCTTTTCTTTCGCCATTTGCTAGGTATTATGCTTGTACCGATGACTAACCTATGCATTAGCTGGTGTCGTTGAAACCCATTTAGTTTCGATGATTGAAAGTTGTCTGTTGGGTAAAAAAATACTGTACTCGTCCCTTGTTCCTAGCCGTTTGAGCTAAGACGCGTATCTGCAAGCTAGGGCATCATTGGTGGATCGCTGCTTTTGTCTGATGGTCCTTCGATTTGGTGGAAATGTCTGAAGCCTTCTCAGTTCATTTTTGCTCCAGTGTGGTGAGACGAATCCCATGTATACTGCTTTTGTGTGTTGGTATTATTTCTTTTATAGATCGATGGCATTAGGTAGGTCCGCTGCCTTGTTTCATTCTGTTGAAAGGAAAGTCCCGAATTCTTTTTCTTCCGCCATTAACTTAGTATTATACTATGTTCTATTTGTTTAGTTTACTCCATAGCTGGAGTTCTCATCCTGTTTGGATATCGATCTGCACTCGTTATAGTGTATTCCTAGCAGTTTGGGCTAGGTGCATATCTGCCAGGGGCAGAAAGATCTACAGGCTATTCGTGGTCGGAAGGATGAGCTAGTATGAAACCCTAAGATTCTCCCCTTTATAGAAGAATATATTAGAATTATATTTGGCGCTTGTCTATATCTTTTTCCACTGCCAATTGATGGTCGTCATGCCCAGGGAGGCCGCAGACTTGACTGTCAGTTAGAGTTCTTTCAAATAGGTTCGCAGGGGGGTTGTTATGGTGTAAGTACTAACCCAATACATAGGATAGCATGTAGACAGCCACTGTCTGAAGGTGTTCTGAGTTATGAGCTGGACGTTTAAAGAATTCTAATGCTTATCTTTCTCAAACCATGAGCTGTAGAGCAATTGCTTCTGTTAACTATAGAATACCAGTGTGCAAATTCCCATAGACAGTCGACTGGCGCATTACATTTGGCTCTATATACCCTTGTTCTGTAGCAATGTATTTAGTGAACAAAGATCTATCGAAACCATTGCTGTAACATAGCGTTTTTTCCAGATTGTCACTGTCTTTTGTGAGTATTGTTATTCGTTAGAAGATGAGCAAACGATTTACGTGGATACCGTCAACGCAGTAAGTTTACAAGTTTCGTAATCATAGCCGAAAGTCGTCAGACCGAATGCATATCAGTGGTAAAACAGTCAATAGCAATTTTACATCTCAGTAGCAAGTTATCCCAAGCTGTTCACATAGGGTGCATATACGATCGTTCTCTTGAGAAATTATATCACCACAGATAAGATCGATTTCAGAGACATCTTTAAACCATCATAAAGGAATCCATTTGGTTGAGCTCATTAGAATGTCTGATAGACCGTATGAAGGATAACAAACTTTTCGTGATTGAACCCTCCTCGTGTAATTACCGTTCAGCCGTAAGATATCGTTATGGAAGTGTCGAACGGTAAATGGAAATTAAGTGGTTCTTTTATCTATTATTGTAATGATTTAGTTAATCAATTTATTTATCTTTTGAAACAATATAAGGTTAGTTAGAGATTTGGTTGCAAGGTATTAATTTAATTGTTGTAATATAATGTTGATTTTATTTCAGAAGCTGTTTGCATTAAACTGAGAATGAATTGTAGTATTTCATCTCTTGAATCTGAATTGAATTGAATTGAATGAAGTGTCGTAATGAGTCGGATTGAGGTTGTTCAAACTTGTATTCCAGAGGCTAAGTTGTCGTTGTTAAGTATTTGCAACTTGTGTATTGCTGTTTTGTAATTGTGATGTAATAGCGGTTATGTGTATCAAACAAAGTATGAAGTATAATGAGGTTCTGTCAAGGTTGAATGTTGTGTCTTGTAAAGTAATAATCTCAGGATGAAATATCAAACCTCTTGTACTCTTATTGTACCGTTTTGTCGTAAGGAGAGATCTGAAATTAGTAAGAGGATAAAGTATTGCAATGTTAATAGTGTTGGATAACAATTGATGTTATGATTCTATTTTGATGCAAGAGGGTTTATGCCTTGCAGTGTATATATTCGTGTTTTGTTATAAGTTTTGTATGATGTCAAGGTTACTAGGTGTTAGGAAGGAGAGTGGCTTTCAACGTGGGGCCGGCGCCCAAAGTGGCAGTCAGGATAACCCGTTGGAAGTAGATTAATCAAGTGATAACCTAAAATTAACTAGGGGGTTAAGGGTAGATTTCACATTAATAAGATTAATGGATTCCTCTCCCATGACTTGTAGTGCTTGTTTAGACTAAGGATGGGTAGAGAAGGCCTGGTCGGCATGATTGACTTCCTTGTCCTCATGAAAGGAAGGTCGATTCCGCATGTGTCACCCTATGGGGCCGGCGCCTAGTGAGAGGCTGTCAGGATAACCCATGTTAGGACCGTGCGATGACACTCTCCCTACTACAACCTAGCATCCCTTATTCGATCTGTCCTCATTTGTTTTGTGTCGCCTCTGGAAGTGAAAGTGGAAGTTAAGTTAAGTTGTGTTGTGTTGTTTATGTTATTGCCATGTGTTGTATTGGCGTTTGGTCATCCTTTGTTCTTGTTTGTCTTTCGTCTACCTGACTGTCAGTGTTTGGGACCTCATGTTAACTCCTAGCTCGGGGGGTGGACCTTAGGGTTCCACATGGTCGAGTGGAAGAGCTATTTTATCCATTGGTTACTCTTGACAAGATCATATGCAGAAAAAGGATTTGTTCTAGTTGTACTTAGTGCACAACCTTGTACCAGATTTGTGTAACAAAACATTCTTTATGTATGTAACTTTGATGTAGACTAAAAGTGGCAATGTAATGATGTCTTGATGTACTTATATGAAAGCATTTCAGTTATGTATTTTATCATGCAGATTCCGTTATTTGATGTTTGCAATGAATGTGAATAAATTATTTATTTGAGCATGGATTTGGATCCGTTACTGATGAATATTGAATTATGTTAGTTGATTTGTTAAGTGATGCAGCCTTGGACCCTTAGAGAATATGTCATAATTGATTATGTTATCATTACTTTATCATTTAAAAAAAAAAATTCCTGTTTCATATTGCATAAGTGTGTATTCTTTAAGGCATTCAAGGTGGGCGTTACATCTGGTATCAGAGCCAGGTTACTAACATTGGGTACTCTGGTTTTATAATTAGTCCATTAAGCTATGCTAGTTGCTTAACTCTGAAGAACATATTCATTCATAGTCCTTGCCTAGCAACCTGAAGTGGTTCTTGGATGTGTTGTCCAGGAAGATGCCTAGGGTACGAGGCTGAGGACGTGGACGAGGTAGGGGTCGTGGGAGAGGTGTTGATATCAGCCCTCCTCCTAGTTCCCCTCATGGAAGTACACAAGAAGGAGGCAGTGAGAATCAAGAGAATCAGGATCATCCCGAGGGTGCTCAGCTACGCCAGCTTCTAGAGGAGGTGCTTGCTCGTCTTGGTCCGAGGCAGGAGGTGGTGCAACCAGAAGAGAGAGAAAGAGAACGATCTCCTAGAAGGAGAGAAATCACAGCCGAACAAGAAGCCATTCTTGCGGGCCACATGAGAGACTTGATGAGAGCCCGTCCTCCTACATTCGATGGCTCCGGTAGCGGTTTGGAAGCAGAAACATGGCTAATTGATTTGGAGAGGTGCTTTGCTATGCATCCATATGGCAGCAACACTAAGGCAAGATGCGCCATCATGCATCTAAGAGGATTCGCCTCTACTTGGTGGCGTCTTGAGGAACAAAAGTTGCATCTAGATATTGCGACAATTTCATGGGAACTATTTCTGGAAAGGTTCAGAGCTCAATTTTTATCTAATCACTGGAGGCAATGACGAGTGGACGAATTCCATGGGTTGAGACAGATGGCCATGACAGTGGAACAGTATGAGCGCAGGTTTTATGAACTCAAGCAGTATGCAGGTATTGGAAACGACGAGGCCATGTTAGTTCAGCATTTTATCAGAGGTCTGAATGCATGCATCAGTGGAGGAGTTCATGTGTTCAAGCTGAAAACCATGGAGGTAGCAGTTGAGAAGGCTTGACTGGTGGAAGAGAACTTGACCATGGCCCTAGGGGGTCATACAGGTGTACAGATTGGTAGCTCATCTCGAGCAGGTTCGGGTTTCCAAGGTGGTCAGTCTCATGCAGCAGGTAACTCAAGGAGTCAACAGGTACCTTCTAAGAGTGGACAGCAGCAACAACAGTTTTCTCAGACGAAATCAAGAAACTCTCAGTATCAGCAAAGCAACAGATTTCATTCTAGGAAGGATCGAAGTTGGCAGAGAGTTAAACGTGATCGGGCCAGTCAACCAGCGCAAAGCACACAATCTACAGCAAGTAGAGGTAGTTTTCAGCAGTCAAATGCTCCTGTAGGCGATGGAGGTTTTGGCAGGGGAACAGGATGTTTCTCTTGCGGCCAGCAGGGCCACATTGCTAGACAGTGCCCGCGAAAGAATACTTCAGGTTTTGGACAGAGGCCCGCAGTTTCAGAGCCCACTATTGGTGATGTAGGCAGGTCACATAGAGTGTTTGCGGTGGTGGATAATCGCCAAGTGGAGCACCAAGGTACCGTAGTGGAGGCTGCAGGTGTCTTGCGAGGTATTACCATTTCTATTCTATTTGACTCTGGTGCTTCAAATTCTTTTATTTCCCCTTCTATAGTGGAACGTTGCAAATTAGTGGTAGCAAAGCAAGATGTTAAGTGGCAGGTGGAATTGGCCTCTGGGTCTAGGGTATCAGTAGACTCTCTTGTGTATGGTTACGAGTTGAGGATAGGACCTTTATCTACCTCAGTGGATCTTCACATTATACCATTAGGATCCTATGACATAGTGCTAGGAATGGATTGGTTGGATGCTCATCGAGCGGTGATAGACTGTCGCCACAAGTTAGTGAGGTGTGTTGATGATTCGGGCAAAGAAGTAGAAGTGGTTGGGATTCAGAGACCCATCTCCTTGTGCATGATTTCTACTATGCAATTGAAGAGATGTTTGTGTCAAGGATGCAAGTTGTTTGCTGTAACAGTTAATGACTTAGATTTTGGAGAAAATAGGGAGACATCCCTTGACGATTATCCTATTCTCAAGGAGTATGAAGATGTTTTTCCTAGCGAGATTCCAGGTATGCCACCGAAGCGGGATATTGATTTCAAGATAGACCTTGTTCCCGGAGCAGAACCTATCTCACGAGCTCCATATCGGATGACTACTCAGGAACTTAAGGAGCTTCACTTGCAGCTAGAAGAGTTATTAGCGAAGGGATTCATTCATCCAAGTGTCTCTCCATGGGGAGCACCTGTGATTTTTGTGAAGAAAAAGGATGGATCTCTGCGTTTGTGCATCGACTATCGATAGCTTAATAAGGTGACTATGAAGAACAGGTACCCATTGCCACGAATTGATGACCTCTTTGATCAGATCAAGGGAGCTAAGGTGTTCTCCAAGATAGACCTAAAATCAGGATATCATCAGTTGCGCATCTTTGAGGCTGACATCCACAAGATAGCATTTCGCACTCGCTATGGGCATTATGAGTTCACTGTTGTACCTTTTGGATTGACAAATGCGCCATCAGTATTTATGAGCCTGATGAATGGTGTGTTTTGTACCTATCTGGATAGATTTGTTCTTGTCTTCTTAGATGATATATTGATTTATTCAAGGTCTATGGAGGAGCATGAAGAACATTTGCGTCAGGTTCTGCAGTGTTTAAGAGAAAATCAGTTGTATGCCAATTTGGCTAAATGTGATTTCTTTCAAACTGAAGTAAAATATTTGGGACATGTTATTTTAGACAAGGGTATTGCAGTGGATCCTTCAAAGATTCAAGCCATCATGGATTGGCCGCCTCCTACCAATGTTTCAGAGGTTCGTAGTTTCATGGGTTTAGCAGGCTATTATCGGCGATTTGTGGAAGGATTTTCAAAGATAGCTCATCCTATAACTTCTCCTCAGAGAAAAGGAAAGAAGTTCATTTGGTTAGAACAGTGTCAAGCAGCCTTTCAGAGTCTTAAGGAGCGGTTAACTAGTGCACCTATTCTAGCAGTGCCTGATCCTACCGGAGATTTTGTGGTATGTACTGATGCATCGTTGGAAGGTTTAGGAGCAGTTTTAATGCAGGAGGGTCGTGTGATAGCTTATGAGTCCCGTAAACTCAAAGATCATGAGTTGAACTATCCTACACATGACCTAGAGTTGGCTACAGTCGTTCATGCATTGGTAAGATGGAGACACTTCTTACTGGGGCATCGGTTTGAGCTGCACAGTGATCACTGAAGTTTATAGTATATCTTTACTCAGCCAAACCTGAATGCGAGACAGAGGCGATGGATGGAGTTTCTATGTGAGTACGATTTTGAGGTAAAATATATCCAAGGTAAGGAGAATGTGGTGGCGGATGCTCTTAGTCGGCGAAGACATGAACTTTCGTCAATCACTCTTGGAGTGGATTTGAGAGGGTAGATTCTTGCAGCACTCCCTGCAGATAGATGGTATCAAGAAGTGAAAGCTGAAGTGGAGTCTGGTAGAGCCTTGGAGGGTAGATATGCTGGGTATTCTATCGAGTCGGATGGTCTCTTGCGACATTTAGGTTGCATTTATGTGCCTTCTACAGAGGGTCTTCGCACCCTAATCATGACTGAGGCTCATCGGGCACCTTATTCTGCGCATCCAGGTGTCAAGAAGATGTATGCAGACCTTCGTCAGATATATTTTTGGGCTGGAATGAAGAGGGATATTGCTGATTTTGTTTTGAGATGCTTAGAATGTCAGAGGGTTAAGGCGGAACATCAGCATCCCACAGGTCTTCTTCAGCCACATCTTATTCCGGAATGGAAATGGGACATCATTTCAATAGATTTTATAGTTGGTTTACCCATGTCTTCTCGTCGCCATGATGCGATAATGGTCACTGTAGATAGGCTTACGAAAGTAGCACACTTTTCTCCTGTCCGATCTTCATATAATGCCTCATCTGTGGCCAAAATTTTCATGGAGGATATCGTCAGATTGCACGGGATTCCTCGCAAGATTATCTCCGATCGTGATCTAGTTTTTACTTCAGCTCTTTGGACATCTCTTCAGCATGCATTGGGGACTCAATTGAACTTCAGTTCAGCTTATCATCCAGAGACTGATGGGCAAACTGAGAGGGTCAATCAGGTCCTTGAGGACATGCTCAGAATGTATGTGATGGATCAGCAAAACCGATCGGAAGATTATTTGTATTTGGTGGAGTTTGCGTACAATAATGGGTACCACAGTTCCATTGGCATGTCTCCTTTTCAGGCCCTATATGGTCATCCTTGTCATACCCCATTGAGTTGGGATCATCTTGAGGATAGAGTTCTCCTAGGTCCGCAGATACTCCAAGAGATGGAGCAGCAGGTTGATCGCATCAGAGAGCATCTGGTAGCAGCTCTGGATAGACAGAAGAAATATGCAGATGCTCACAGACTTGATCATCAGTTTTCAGTTGGTGATCGGGTGTTCTTGCAGGTGTGTCCGCAAAAGAGTCCGATCCATTACGGAAAAGGCTCTAAGCTCGTGCCACGCTTTGTGGGGCCATTTGAGGTTTTGGAAAGAATCGGTCCTGTTGCATACCATCTTGATTTGCTGCCTAGCTTGTCTCGTGTCCATGACGTATTTCATGTTTCTGTTCTTAGATCTTATCATCCAGATATTTCACATGTTCTTGATTGGAATGCCTTACAGGTAGAGGACGGGCAGCTAGCTTTGGAGCCCGTAGGCATTTTGGAGTGCAGGCGACTCGCTCTCAGGGGCAGATTCATAGAGCAGGTAAGGGTCCAATGGGATCCTAATGATGAGACTTCAGCGACCTAGGAAGATACTTCCCGTATGTGAGAGCTATATCCATATTTGTTCGCAGGCTTCCAGGAGTAAGCCTGATCCTAGGGGGGAGGATGTAGTGCCCCTCAACTTATCGTCTTTCGGACTGATGGTTGCTTAGTAGTACTGGACATTTTGACAGTATTTTTAGATCGTTGATGATGGGTTTCTAGTTATTTTGCTATTTCAGTATGAACTTAATTGTTATGATAACAGATGTTGATGATGGATTATGTCATTTTATGCTTTACAATTTGATAAATGAACTGATGTTTTAGATGCTTTGATGTTATTCATTATATGGGATTGAAAGTTAGTTGATCATTTTATGTTGTAGACTAGTAATCTGATACCTTGTTCAATATAGTTGATTGTTATTCATAAATGTGAATGGAACAGTGTCGTATTACTCGTTCTCAAGTACCCTACCCCACTGCGATTTCCATTCACGATAGGACTGCATGTGATGTATATGTATATCTTGTTATGGTTAACTGTGTGTTGCTGCAGGAATGCAGGTACTAGGCATTGACTCCACCTGATTACAGGTCTGAGCGTGCCTTCGCCAATGGATTAGTTGGTTGGAGTTAACATGAGGTCCCTAGTCAGTGTTCCTTCATCGTCAGTTTACCCTTGTGGTTATTGGTTGTCATTCGCCCATGTCTTACTGTCAGGTAATATTGTATCTTGGAGTCAAATCAAGTCGAAGGTGTCTAAGTATGTGTGGTAATGTTGTGCTTTAATTAGAATTATTCTATGGAAGAGTATAAGTGTTGTTAAATGGGCATAATGTCGTTAGTTGTCGATTTTAGCTATAAATAAATTATTATTTTAATAGAAGTGTTGTTGATAAATAAAGTTGTAAGAAGTTTGTATTATTCGATATAATATTATTTGTAATAAATATTTAAATAAATAAATAGATATAGTCACGCTTGTAAATTGTGATTCACAACTTGATTAATAAGATAAATTAAAGTATAGTACAAAACTATATATTGTCGAAATAGTACTATTCTATTTATAACAATATTTTGGGGTCGGCTATAAAGAGATATAATAATAAAATAAAATAAATAATATGTGGGGATCATTAAATAAAATAAAATACATATGCTTTAAAGGAGTTATGCACAGGATCACGTGCCAAGCCCTTGGAGAGGAGAGAGGCTGTGTTATAAAAGAGCTGTAGGGGCATCAAGGACAGCATCATAGGTGAAAGGGAAGAAGCAGCATGGAACTGCAACGATTGGAGCAGATTCGTCGAGTTGATTGCGAAACCAGGTTCCATCGAATGTCTTATCTCTGAACTTCATTTCGAATCTGCAAATGTTGTTATAGTTATTTGATTCGAAATAGTCTGTAGACTGTCCTCTCTGTGTGTAATCAGCATTTTCTCTTAGGGTTTTAAATTATTTCTTTCTGCTCAAGGATTGTTAGTAAATTGTTTTCCTCCCACTGTTGCCGAATCGTTCTGTATGCACTCTCAGACTAGCGTAATCTTGGTAGGATTGTAGATGTAAAGGACACATCACCGTAAATCGCTGTTGGCTACAGCTAGTCATCCCTATAGGATCAGATCAATGTTTTAATGTTCTTTCTCTGGAAACTTGCCTGGAAACTCGCTGTGTGTCCTTTGTATCCAATGATCTTCATGGGCTGCGTACCTGCCCCCACATCCGTCAATGGAAATTCTATCTATCCAGAGACCTAACATCAATTTTTACTTGAGGTTTAGTATATTCTGTTTGTATCCCTTAGTACTATTTACAAATGGTGTGATAATGATAAGAAGCGCTGCATACTGCAACCTCCCCATAGCAGCAACTTCAGGGAGTTATACCTTCCACGCAGAAAGAATGGCTGAAAAGAATCATTTGATTCCATCTCACAAGAACGCATGGTAACAAGGGTTTCTAATTCAAATGCTACAGCTGGAGACTAGATATACATTAAATCTAAATTATATGGGAAGTGCCACAATGTGATGCAAGCGACTTTAACTTGTTGCTTCGTGGATAATTGGCAGTTCACTGCTATTGTCCTATTGTTCGATCTGGTTGAAATCCTCAGAAGCCTTGTTGTTTCGTTGTTCCATATATATTGTATGTTGTGTTTTATCTCTTTTGTGGACTGGACATAATAGGTGGACCGCTGCATTATTATCATTCGTTTTGAATGGAAGAAAATTCCGAATTCTCTGCTTAAACCGTTAACCTAGCATTACTCATGTCCGTTGCCTAACTATCATTCGCTGTGAATGAGAGCTTTGAAGCCTTTTCTTTTGCCATTTGCTAGGTATTATGCTTGTACCGATGACTAACCTATGCATTAGCTGGAGTCGTTGAAACCCATTCAGTTTCGATAATTGAAAGTTGTCTGTTGGATTAAAAAATACTGCACTCGTCCCTTGTTCCTAGCCGTTTGAGCTAAGACGCGTATCTGCAATCTAGGGCATCATTGGTGGATCGCTGCTTTTGTCTTATGGTCCTTCGATTTGGTGGAAATGTCTGAAGCCTTCTCAGTTCATTTTTCCTCCAGTGTGGTGAGACGAATCCCATGTATACTGCTTTTGTGTGTTGGTATTATTTCTTTTGTAGATCAATGGCATTAGGTAGGTCCGCTGCCTTGTTTCATTTGGTTGAAAGGAAAGTCCCGAATTCTTTTTCTTCCACCATTAACTTAGTATTATACTATGTTCTATTTGTTTAGTTTACTCCATAGCTAGATTTGTCATCCTGTTTGAATATCGATCTGCACTCGTTATAGTGTATTCCTAGCCGTTTGGGCTAGGTGCATATCTGCCAGGGGCAGAAAGATCTACAGGATGTTCGTGGTCAGAAGGATGAGCCAGTATGAAACCCTAAGCTGTTCCCCTTTACAGAAGAATATATTAGAATTATATTTGGCGCTTGTCTATATCTTTTTCCACTGCCAATTGATGGTCGTCATGCCCAGGGAGGCCGCAGACTTGACTGTCAGTTAGAGTTCTTTCAAATAGGTTCTCAGGGGGGTTGTTATGGTGTAAGTACGAACCCAATACATAGGATAGCATGTAGATAGCCACTGTCTGAAGGTTTTCTGAGTTATGAGCTGGACGTGTAAAGAATTCTAATGCTTATCTTTCTCAAACCATGAGCTGTAGAGCAATTGCTTCTGTTAACTATAGAATACCAGTGTGCAAATTCCCGTAGATAGTCAACTGGCGCATTACATTTGGCTCTATATACCCTTGTTCTGTAGCAATGTATTTAGTGAACAAAGATCTATCGAAACCATTGCTGTAACATAGCATTTTTTCCAGATTGTCACCATCTTTTGTGAGTATTGTTATTCGTTAGAAGATGAGCAAACGATTTACGTGGATACCGTCAACGCAGTAAGTTTGCAAGTTTCGTAATCATAGCTGAAACTTGTCAGACTGAATGCATATCGGTGGTAAAACAGTCAATAGCAATTTTACATCTCAGTAGCAAGTTATCCCAAGCTGTTCGCATAGGGTCCATATACGATTGTTCTCTTGAGAAATTATATCACCACAGATAAGATCAATTTCAGAGACATCTTTAAACAATCATAAAGGAATCCATTTGGTTGAGCTCATTAGAATGTCTGATAGACCGTATGAAGGATAACAAACTTTTCGTGATTGAACCCTCCTCGTGTAATTACCGTTCAGCCGTAAGATATCATTATGGAAGTGTCGAACAGTAAACGGAAATTAAGTGGTTCTTTTATCTATTATTGTAATGATTTAGTTAATCAATTTATTTATCTTTTGAAACAATATAAGTTTAGCTAGAGATTTGGTTGCAAGGTATTAATTTAATTGTTGTAATATAATGTTGATTTTATTTCAGAAGCTGTTTGCATTAAACTGAGAATGAATTGTAGTATTTCATCTCTTGAATCTGAATTGAATTGAATTGAATGAAGTGTCGTAATGAGTCGGATTGAGGTTGTTCAAACTTGTATTCTAGAGGCTAAGTTGTCATTGTTAAGCATTTGCAACTTGTGTATTGTTGTTTTATAATTGTGATGTAATAGCGGTTATGTGTATCAAACAAAGTATGAAGTATAATGAGGTTCTGTCAAGGTTGAATGTTGTGTCTTGTAAAGTAATAATCTCAGGATGAAATATCAAACCTCTTGTGCTCTTATTGTACCGTTTTGTCGTAAGGAGAGATCTAAAATCTGTAAGAGGATAAAGTATTGCAATGTTAATAGTGTTGGATAACAATTGATGTTATGATTCTATTTTGATGCAAGAGGGTTTATGCCTTGCAGTGTATATATTCGTGTTTTGTTATAAGTTTTGTATGATGTCAAGGTTACTAGGTGTTAGGAAGGAGAGTGGCTTTCAACGTGGGGCCGGCGCCCAAAGTGGCAGTTAGGATAACCCGTTGGAAGTAGATTAATCAAGTGATAACCTAAAATTAACTAGGGGGTTAAGGGTAGATTTCACATTAATAAGATTAATGGATTCCTCTCCCATGACCTGTAGTGCTTGTTTAGACTAAGGATGGGTAGAGAAGGCCTGGTCGGCATGATTGACTTCCTTGTCCTCATGAAAGGAAGGTTGATTCCGCATGTGTCACCCTATGGGGCCGGCGCCTAGTGAGAGCTGTCAGGATAACCATAGATGGGGGTCGGCGCCTAGTGAGAGGCTGTCAGGATAACCCATGTTAGGACCGTGCGATGACACTCTCCCTACTACAACCTAGCATCCCTTGTTCGATCTCTCCTCATTTATTTTGTGTCGCCTCTGGAAGTGAAAGTGGAAGTTAAGTTAAGTTTTGTTGTGTTGTTTATGTTATTGCCATGTGTTGTATTGGCGTTTGGTCGTCCTTTGTTCTTGTTTGTCTTTCATCTACCTGACTGTCAATGTTTGGGACCTCATGTTAACTCCTAGCTCGGGGGGTGGACCTTAGGGTTCCACATGGTCAGGTGGAAGAGCTATTTTATCCATTGGTTACTCTTGACAAGATCATATGCAGAAAAAGGATTTGTTCTAGTTGTACTTAGTGCACAACCTTGTACTAGATTTGTGTAACAGAACATTCTTTATTTATGTAACTTTGATGTAGACTAAAAGTGGCAATGTAATGATGTCTTGATGTACTTATATGAAAGCATTTCAGTTATGTATTTTATCATGCAGATTCCGTTATTTGATGTTTGCAATGAATGTGAATAAGTTATTTATTTGAGCATGGATTTGGATCCATTACTGATGAATATTGAATTATGTTAGTTGATTTGTTAAGTGATGCAACCTTGGACCCTTAGAGAATATGTCGTAATTGATTATGTTATCGTTACTTTATCATTTTTTTAAAAAAAAATTCCTGTTTCATATTGCATAAGTGTGTATTCTTTAAGGCGTTCAAGGCGGGCATTACATTTGGCATGAATTCTTTTAGGTTTTTGGATTTCTTTTTGATAACTCTGGATTGCTTTGGATTGCTTTGTTTTGCATGAGGTTTTCAATAAATAAAAAAAACTAAAGACTCTTAATTTTTCTTATTTAAAGTTAGAGTAAACAACTTAATTAACCTACTGTCACATGCATGACAATAAGTTATTTTTAATTCTCTTTATTTAAGACTCCAAATATAATAATGATATTATTAATATAATTTAACTATTTAAAACACAATTACTTCAAATAACTCAAGAATTGAAATAATAGAGCATTATATCTATCATAATTTAATATAATTATTTAAATCTAATTAATATATTGTCTCCCAAACACCCATACTCATTAAATAGAAAAATAGTTATTATTATTTATTTGTATATATAAAATACAACCATAGATACATATATTCACTATTTAAAAATACAATACATTATTTAAAATATAATTCAAAAAGATAGGAATTTATGTAATCAAATCATGCATTCGAAAAAGATTTCATAACGATTGAAAACACAATATTTTCTAAATATTAAACCATCAATCACACTTATTAACCACACATTGATGCATAAAATAAACCTTTCAAAAATGCATATGAAACTATGTGAGTGTGTGATTGCATCGGAGTTAACCATCCCAAACAGTTCTTGCCAAGTGGCTAGAACATTTCTACCTCAGCCATGCTCTCGTCTTCGACGAGTATCTGCATCCAATTGCACTCAACTTGACGTCAATAGGTTAATATCTCAAAACATAGCCGAAGCAAATCACTGCATTAATATTCCATATTAAAAATAATTCCAAATTTCATCAATTAACTCATAATGATTACATCCATGTAAGCAAAATTACTTAGAGTAAAATCAATCACGATAATTGTTCACTAATCTAGAATAATTGTATTGTCCATAAAATCGAGACGTGACACTTAAGTTACCTTGGGCTATTGGTAGATACTCTTGCTATAGTGAAGAAGTTGCTGGGTATTCATAACAAGAATTGAGATATTATGGATTTGAGGAATTTCAGTTGGCTCGAAGGTTTAATCCCTTCCACAGAATTCAAAATACAATTGATAAAAATTTTAAACATCAAATTCATATTGAAGATTTTTGGTGAGACTGTAAAAATGATAAAGAAGTAAGAAAAAGGGCTAATAAAAGGCTAACAGTTGATCAAATGAGATCCATGGGAGATATATACGTTCCCCCAAAAGTTAAGGAAGATGATAAATTACTGCATCACAGTTATGCAAGTACCAGGCTTGCTCCTATTACAGAGCCTAATTGGTCACAATTGTTGAACACATCTTTGGACACATTGTCCAAACCAATCATTTTGTTCTCAAAACATGGTTAAAGGATATGATTGAAGAGCTTAAAGATGAAGGAGTGGAGAGTACTTATCCAAAGAAAGGAAAAAAGAGAGTTAGAGAGCATGATGATGATCTCCAATGTTTCTGTAGACACCCAAATTTGTCCATGTCTAGCGACACCTTGTTACATCCCTAATCCATTATCCAATTAATTAAATAAATTTTATTTATTTAATTAAAATCCCATTCTCATTCACTTAGCCAATTAATTAAATAAATTGTATTTATTTAATTAATTCCACATCATGTCTTATCTCATTTTATGCATTTATCATATTAATTAAATAAATTTTATTTATTTAATTAATTTCCAACTCATATCCCACTAATTCAAATACTTTATTTGAATTAAGCCTTTATCATTTATCACATTTCAACACTTGTCCATTTCCCATTTATCATGTGTTGTAAGACAACTTTCATTTAAAATCCTTCACATGTACAACTAATTGGACCTAAATTTAGTAACTTTCAATCTTAGCCATTCACATAGCCTTTGAATCTCCACCGTTGGTTGATCTTGGTTGAGTCCTATATAAACAGCCTCTCATTCCATATGAGACAGCCAGAAATCTAGCAATCCAGAATTCATATAGTATCTAGCAATCCAGCAATCATATAGCAACTCCATTATCATCTTGAGCATTCAAGCATTTGAGCTTTTATCATCCATCAATGGCAGCTTTCAGCTTTGTGATTGTTCATTGTTGAAGAAGCAGTCCACATTTCCCTCTCAAACAAGGAATCGCACGGTCTAGGTGATGTTATGCTTGCATTGCATTGTTCTTTTGGCTTCATTTAGATTAGATTCCTTGATGATGGTAGGGTTAGGGTTTCATGACTATGTCTGATCTTCCACACCTGACTTTCACCTATCACATTTTGGCACGCCCGGTGGGACTCACGTCCCTGATTAACTTCATTTTTTGGAGTTGTTTCCTTGAAGATCAGATTTTGCAGGTGCTCGCAGAAAATTCCAGTCGCTTTTAAAGGAAAATCCGCCGCTTCGAGATTTCTGCGTCGCTTCTGAGCTGGAGCAGGCCGCATATACCTGTCTGGATCGCCTTTGACCTAAAAGTCGTCGCCTTAGGTAAAACGCATCGCTTTTATCATTAAAATGATCGCCTGGGACTGTGTTCACTGTATTTGCCGCTTTTGATCTAACAGCCACCGCTTTTGCGCATAATCAGATCGCTTTTAATCTAACAGGGGTCACCTTTGCACAAATCCGCATCGCTTTTGACCTAACAGTGCACGCTTTTATTCTGATATGATACGCTTATGAGCTAATAATATTCGCCTGTGCAGGTTAGGGTTTTGATTTTTGTTTTGCAGAGACAGGTCGCTTTCGACTTCCAACAGGTCACTTCCGGTATATTGCGATCGCATGTGAGATGACAGACGCCGCTTTTGAATATATTTGTGTCGCTTATGGACTAATATTATTCGCCTGTTAGGCTAGGGTTTTTGTTTATTGGCTGTGTTTTTGAAGAAACAGGTCGCATCCAGCCCTCAAACGATCGCTTATGGAAAATATGCATCGCTTATGAGCTAACAGGCGTCGCATACTGTGTTTTTGCGCGTCACATATGATCTGCAGTCTTTCGCCTATGACATAATAGAGGTCGCTTTTGATCAACAGTGGGTCGCATCTGGTAAAGCTCTGTTGTTTTCAAGCCTGTTTCAGTTCCAGTTTGATTTTTGGCTATTAACTGGGTATTTGCGCAGCATCTTATCGATCTGTCCAAGAAAGGAGGTTATCAAACTACTGACATATCTATTGCAGGTTCGATCGGTCCAAGATTTGTGGTTTTTTTCACTAAATTAGGCATATTTGGGCTTGGTGCTTAAAATGAATTACTGTTTGCTCCGTGCTTGATTTATCTTTTTGATTGCTTGCATGTGCCTGATTGTAACCCAAATTTAATGACAAAAGTATCCTCTCCCCTTGCCTATCAAATGGATCTTGGGTGCATGAGAACTTGTCATTATCTTTAGAGGGCCTGCCTTCCCGGTGTGAGAAGGGATACGACCCAAGCGGTAACGGGCTAAAGCCAAGTCCTTCCGAACCACTATATAAGAAAAGTGTTTGTGTCGAAAGCCACAAACAACGGGTGCAGTTGTGTTATACCGACAGCCAACCTCCCCCAAAACCCTCCAAGGCGCAACCCTTGGAGGCTGGGAGACTCCATAACGGAGAGTAGCGCTGCCGCACGTATAGCCACCCGAACGGATGCCCTTATTAGCAACTTTGTGTAGTAGCCAAAAACCTTCTATCTGTTGACGCAGAGGGCAAAACCCTTGAAGCGGCCCCGATTCATGCGGTTCTTAGCCGAGGTAGCAGGGACAATCTAAAGGTTTGGAGAGGGTCAAGCCTTATAAGAATCCTGGATCTTGGTATGCGTGAGAAGTGTGTGCAAATGTAAGGAGGAGCCGGTGCTATCAAGATCCTGGAGCTACCCGCTTTGAATAGGCGTAGCTAGGGGATTCAACAGATACTGTCCTATCCTAGCCTAGGTTGTATCAGTTTGTGCTTGTTGTGAGTGTGAGTGACTGTTATCATTGTTTTCTTGCTGAAAAAAAACTGCAAAAATCAGACCACCGGTACACAAACACAGTCGCTTTTGAACCTAAACTGCTCGTACAGACCATCAACATCGCTTCTGAACTGTAGTGACTTGCATTCTGCCTGAACTGCATCGCTTTTAAACAACAACTGCCCGCATACTGCTTAAACAGAGTCGCTTTTAAACTGTAGTTGATCACCTTTGCCTTGAACAGAATCGCTTCTGAACCACAGCTGATCGCCTACTGTCTGAACCAAGTCGCATCTGATTCATTACCAGTCGCATATTGTTTGAGCCAAGTCGCTTTTAATCCACAGTTATTCGCCTGATTCCAGAACAAGCTCGCCTATGAACAACAGATTGTCGCCTTTAGGGATATCTGAGTCGCCTCTGAACCAACAGTAATCGCCTTTGAACCAACAGTCATCACCTCTGGCATAGCATTCGCTTCTGGTTAGCACTGTCATTTTTCTGTCGAAACTAAACCAGGTCGCATTTGAGCTATCATTAATCGCCTTTAGCATCCTCTAAGTCGCCTTTGAGCTATCATCAGTCGCCTGTAGCTAAAATTCTTGCAAATCTCAGTGCATCAGCTAAATTAGCCTCAGGACCAGCTTGCTTGAACATCAAACATCAGCTTTCAGACTTACCTTTGATCAACAGCAAACACCTGGACTTTGTCTCCTATTTTGAGCTTATCAATCAATCACAACTCATGAGCTTTTCCATCTTTTTGAGATCCCAACCAGCAAATCAGACATCAATCCAATCATTTCGATCAACAAACAACCTTCAGTTTTAGCTTCAGCCAACAAACAACCTTCAGCTTTAGCTTCAGCAAACAATCTCTTTTTAGCTTTAGCTCCAACAAACATCAACAGCAAACAATCTTTCCCTTGAGTGATTAAGCTACCTCTAGGGACAACCAACAACAACTCAGCCAAACCAAATCAACCAAGCAACTTAGCCAAACTAGCAAAACCAAAACAACAACCAATCAACCAACTATCATCTTTTGGGTCTTAAAACTTTGACAAGCTCAACTTCATCATCAACATCATGCCTCAAACTAGGAGTCAATATCGAGCTGAAATAGAAGCCAAATTGAAAGCTGAAATGGATGACAAATTGCAAGCTGAGATGAAACAATTCACAACACCTCTTAAGGACGCAACTCAATTCACAACTGGTATGCCTTCTCATATGTTTATACCTCAAGGGTACACTAGGGGCGAATCATCTTCACAACAAATGCACCCTCCACCATCCTTGGAAACTTTCGAAGAACAATCTCAAGACGACTCATCAGAATTTCAAGATACCTATCTATGGGACCAAGTTGAGAAACTCATGATATCTGAGCCTGATCGCTGTTTTCTCCAACTTGCTTGCATGGGTGCTAAACTACCTAAAGACTTTGATATATCCACTATTAGAGAGCATGATCCCAACACTACTGCTGTTGTTGCGAATAAACCATCTACTATAGTCACATCATCTCCTATTACCTCGCAAACACCATCCTCATTGCCTCTTGTTGCTTCATTTGAGTTACCATGATCAGAGCATACCTTAGAACCATTGATAGTGCCCACCAATGTGCTTCCTCTCATGTCACAAAATCTCAACATCCCACCTTTTCATGTCCCTCAACATATCTCTCCTTCTACCATGACTGTTTCCATGCCTCACGTCACACAAGCTGTCCATGTAACGCAAGCACAAACACTTCGAGCATCACAAGCAATTCCCATATCTTATGGTGTGCATACCTCTCAAACCATTCCAACAACACATGTCCTCCATGCTTCACAACCATTGCGATCTACCACATCTCATACACCAACTGCTAATTCCTTCATGTTATCCTATAATCCCAATGTTAGCCTTATTGACATGAGTGATCCCCTCATTTCTCAAGCCAATCCAAACAATCAGATCGCTTATGTTGATCAACTTACATCCATGCTGTCCTCTTCTTCCAATCCTTCACACACTATCAATCCATCTTATGCTACCCAAGGCTTCTCTAATATCACCCAACACATGACATATACCAATCCTCATATTGTCCAAAATACCAATCCCAATGTTCACCCTTCTGTTGTATCTACCAATCCCTCCGTCACTTACCATGTCATGAATTCAATTCCAACTTCCCAACCATCTGCTACTATCAATCCCACATCCACTTCTCATGTAATGCACACCCACTTACCACTTGTGTCTCAAGGACAGCAATCCTCTAACACATACATGTCACATACCACTCCTTTGACATACATTGTGGGCACACAACCCCAACAAACCGTTACAGCTTCGTACATCCCACAACCACAACAAACTGTCACAACTCCACATATACCACAACCTCAACCACAATATGTTTCATATCACACTCCACCCCCTTTGCAACAACAGCAGTTATCCTCAGCCGATATCCAACAGATGATCGATGAAAGGGTAAGACAAGGCAAGAAACCCTTCTCTCTTGAAAACATATGCGCTTATCCATTTGACAAGTCTCTTAATATGATACCTTTTCCACCACACTTTGAAATCCCACAATTTGATAAGTACAAAGGGAAAGGAAATCCGGATGACCATCTTCGAGCCTTTTTCGTGGCATGTCTCGATGTTGCCTATGATGATACATATCTTTTGAGACTATTTCCTTAAAGCTTAGCAGGACAAGCTCTCGAATGGTTTTCCCATTTACCTCCAGGAATTAAGACTTTTCCCGAATTGGCAACCAAGTTTCGATCACATTTTGCCTTCAATATTGAACATGAGGTAAACATGAATGACATTGTCAACAACAAACAACGCAATGGTGAAACCTTTTCCTCATTTACCCAACGATGGCGTAATATGGCTAGCAAATTATCATGGGAAATCCCTGAGAAACAACAGCTTGACATCTTTGTTCAAAATCTTCATCCTGAGCTGTCATTCCAATTACAATTGCAAAGTGCTAGCACCTTTGACGAACTAGTTTCCAAAGGAGTTATTATTGAACGAGCCTTAATTGCCAAAGGAACTATCAAGATCTTTCGTGATAACAAAGATTCTCCCCAAAATTCCAATGATAAGTCTCGCTTTTGGAACAAGAACAAGAATGTTGTCAATGACGGTATTGTTGATACAAAGAATATCCAAACTATGAGAGCTCCTATCAACATTCAAGCAGCCTCTCCACCAAGACAGTCTTTTCCACAACGAAGAAACCAACGCCAAACTTCTAATCCACGCCGACAATTTACACCATTAGTGGAACCCATGGAAGTTATTCTTCGAAAGCTGCTTCAAGCCGGAGATGTTATTCTACCCGATGCACCACCAAATGGCGAACCACTCTTTCGAGCTCCTTGGTACAAAGAGAATGAGTATTGTGATTATCATCGAGTTAAAGGACACAAAACAAATGGTTGTATGCGCTTAAAACATGTTATCCAAGACTGCATTGATCAAGGTCTAATCAACATCACACCTTCAACACCTCAACCTGCTCAACAATCCACATCAAACTATGATCTAGAGACTTTCAAGAATCCACTGCCATCTCATGATCAGACAAATAACCTTCAAGCTGGAAATGCTATTCCCTATAGCTATGCATCATCTACCATTGGCCGCATTGACCATGCTCGCATTTCTACCATTACCATCCAAGGAGCACCTCCTCATCCTCCTCGACCTCTCTCTGACTATAACCTCTTGGATCACCTTGGCAAAACCCCCGCACACATATCTATCCTTGAGCTGCTCCGCCTATCCCCCGCACATAAAGCTATCCTTGATAAGGCCTTACAAGAATCTTCGGTGCCTAATAATATTAATATCACACAATTTCAATCCATGGTCGCTAGCATTGCAGCCCCTTGTCATTTAACCTTTTCTGACAAAGATCTTCAACCCTCCATGCATCCGTCACACAATGAGGCCCTCCATATTGAAGTATTTGTTAACCAACGCCGTATCAAACGAGTCTTGATAGATGGGGGAGCTGGTCTAAATATATGTTCTTTGAAACTTATCAAACAATTGAGATATTCTGAGAAAAATGTTGACACCTCCAAGGTTATAACTATCAGAGCATATGATGACGCTGAAAGAGATACTGAAGGGATCATCTTATTGCCTATTCAAGTTGGACCGGTCATTACAGAAACTCGCTGTCAAGTCCTTGATATTGATCTGCCTTACAACATCATCCTCGGTCACCCTTGGATCCATACCCTTAAAGCAGTTCCATCTACATATCACCAATGCCTTAAATTTCCGCATAAGGGTGTTGAAGTTACCATTCAAGCTGATCCTAATCCATTTGAGTTTTGCCGTGCTTTTCAAGCTAAATATCAGAGTCCAAACCGTATCCCTCTCAACACCGAGGCATATCCATCATCCTCATATGTCGACCCATCCGATCTCCTCAAGCCCTCATCTAGCAAAGCCGCTTCCAACCTCCATATCAAATATACCGAACATGGCCCTGGTGAGTACAAATTGCAGGAATCCTGTTGCGTTGGCACCCTTGCGTTATCTCCTAAATCCCACGGTAAGCTTTCTATATCTAAGCCCACTTCATCCTCCGCTGTTATCAAAGCTCCCCCTACCGTATTCATTAAAGGTGGTTTCTTGGATGACGAAGACATTGAGGACATAGACTCTTGGATATTCTTTGATGAAAATGACCAAGTCCAACTTGAAGTAGAGCGATACAACAACGGGTTTCGTATCATCAAGAACATGGGCTATAAAGGACATGGCGGCTTGGGATCACAGGAACAAGGACCTATTGAGCCCCTTATTGTGTCTAAGAAGTTTAATAAGCAAGGTCTTGGTTACCAACCGGAGGTACCGCGATCCAAAGACATTAAGTGTATTTCCGATATTGACGTTGGATCTTCTTCGGTAGGAGAGACTTCTAACTCGGATACCATCGACGACTCCTCCCTTCATATCACCGACCTCTTTCAAGAACATTCCATCTTCATGTTTTCCACAATCTCTTCTAGCCATCATGATCCCTCCATTAGCCTCTCACTCGTATATCCTGACCTCATCGATTGGGACCAACAGGGGGCACCGATATTAGATACATTTGAAAATGACGAAGCCATTGCAGAATTCATGGGTTTGAGACAAGGTATCCCATTGGGTGATCACAAAGCAGGTTTCATGATGGAATTACCTAAACTAGCATATTTTGGCGGAAGTATCAAATCCTTCAGTCACAAAAGTGAAATAAACAAAATTCAACAAAATAGGTCACTAGGTGAAAACCGCAAGGCGCCTCTTGACCGTGAAAAAGTAAAAATAAAGGATGTATCCGAAGGTGAAAACCTCTCTGAGGCACCTGAGGATGAGGGATTTGATCTTCCTGTCACCGCTGATTACCATGAGAAATCAACTGTGCTAGTTGAAAAATCACAAGACATGAACTTGGGAACAGAACAAAATCCGAAGATCACCTTTTTGGCAGCATCACTATCAGAGCAAGAACGAAAGAACTTCACAGCATTTTTCCTGAGACGAGCTATAAATTTTGCATGGACTTATGCAGACATGCCAGGACTAGATCCTTCACTTGTGGTACATCATTTAGCAGTATTCCCTGATGCAAAGCCTGTCAAACAAAAATTGCGCAAAATGCATCCACAAGTTGCCTTATTGGTTAAAGCAGAAATTCAGAAACTATTAGAAGCAAAGTTCATAAAGCCTATTGATTATCCAGAATGGGTTTCAAACTTGGTACCTGTAGCAAAACCAGATGGACGAGTTCGCTGCTGCACGGACTTTAGAGATCTTAACAAAGCATGTCCTAAAGACGATTTTCCATTACCAAGCACAGACAACATTGTTGATCTTACAGCAGGACATGAAATGCTATCTTTGATGGATGGATTTTCTGGTTATAATCAAATCAGAATAGCAGAGGAAGATCAAGATAAAACGTCTTTTATTTGTCCATGGGGCACATATTGCTGGGTTGTAATGCCTTTTGGTCTCAAAAACGCTGGAGCTACCTATCAACGAGCCATGACAGTTATTTTTCATGACCTTTTTCATACTATCATGGAAGACTATGTTGATGACATCCTGGGAAAATCTAAGACAAGGGAAGGACATCTACCAGTATTGGCACAAATTTTTGATCGATTAGAGAAATACCAAGTCAGACTAAATCCAAAGAAGTGTGTATTTGGTGTAACATCAGGAAAACTATTGGGATATATTGTGTCTCGATGAGGCATAGAAGTGGACCCAGCTAAGGTAAAAGCTATCATAGAAATGCCTCCACCAACGAATCTCAAACAGCTCCGCAGTTTACAGGGTAGGCTACAATCTATCTGCAGATTTATCTCACAACTCACAGATAAATGTCATCCTTTTCAGCATCTTCTTCGCAAGGGTGAACCTTTTAAGTGGGATGAAAAGTGTCAACAGGCTTTTGATAAGATAAAGGAATACTTGGCAACACCTCCTGTGTTAATACCTCCTGTACTTGATCGTCCATTACTGCTTTATATATCATCAACAACCGCAGCATTAGGTGCACTTCTAGCTCAACATGATGATTCAGGAAAAGAACAAGCCATCTATTACATTAGCAGAACTCTTGTGGGATATGAACTTAATTACTCATTCATGGAAAAAGCTTGTTTAGCATTAGTGTTTGCTTCCCAAAAGCTGCGACATTATATGTTGAACCAAACAACAAAGCTCATCTCTAATGTGGATCCCCTCAAGTATCTCCTTTCAAAAGCACTTCTCACAGGGAGATTAGCAAAATGGGTTATGATCTTGAGTGAATTTGACATACAATATGTGAACTGTAAAGCTATCAAAGGACAAGTCATTGCTGATCAATTAGCTGCAGCACCTATCACAGACATTCAGCCAATATATCCCGAATTCCCTGATGAAGGATTGTTTACTTTTAGCTCTCCAGCACGATGGCAGCTATACTTTGATGGATCATACACTCAACACGGATCTGGAGCAGGTATCTTGTTTGTCACTCCCCAAGGAGACTGCATACCTAAATCATACAGAATAGCATTCCCCTGTACCAATAACATAGCAGAGTATGAAGCTTTAATCACAGGTTTGCGCATGGCAGTACAATGGGCTATCAAATAGTTACGAGTCTTTGGTGATTCTCAGCTAGTTATCAAACAGGTCTTAGATGAATATCAAACAAAAGACGAGAAGCTTCTTCCATACAAACTAATGGTGGATGATTTCAAGCAATATTTCGAGGACATTACCTTTGAGCAAATTCCAAGACTACAAAACAGAGCAGCTGATGCCATGGCTATGATTGGATCTCTTTTAGACATGCCATCTAACATCCATAAATGTGAATTCTTGGTCGAACAGCTTTTGATCCCCGCATTTGAAGTTCCACAGTCTAAGCTTATATGTGAGATTGTTGGTCCCAACTCGTTGTGGTACAAAGATATATACGAGTATCTCCGTAATCACACCTTGCCTCTTCAACTATCCAACACCCAACGTAAAACTTTTATCCGTCGAGCCTCTCGTTACACTATCTTAGGAGACACCCTTTATCACCGAAGTCTTGATGGTATCCTTCTTAGATGTCTTGATTCTGAGGAAGCAAAAACGGCCTTACGTGAAGTACATGAAGGTGTCTGCGGTTCGCATTCCGCTGGCCCTGGCCTTGTTAAGAAACTTCTGCGAGCAGGATACTATTGGCCAACTATGGAAAAAGATGCCCAACAATTTGCAAAGCGATGTCTACAATGTCAGAAACATGGAGATCTAATACATGCACCAGCACATGAGCTTCAGCCTATTGTCACTCCATGGCCTTTTTCGCAATGGGGACTTGATCTTGTGGGTAAAATCCATCCTACTTCATCAAATGGTCATAAGTTTATTATCACTGCCACTGAGTATTTCACAAAGTGGGTAGAAGCCATACCAATGACCTACATCACAGGTAAACAAATAGCTAAATTCATCCTACATTACATCATCTGCCGTTATGGAGTTCCTCAAGCTATTGTCACAGATAATGGCCGGCCTTTCAAGAACCAAGAGGTTAGAGATCTTTGCAATAAGTTTCATATTCAACATAGGTTCTCTACGCCTTATTATCCTCAGAGCAATGGTCAAGCTGAAGCCTCTAATAAGACAATCATCAAGATCCTTAAAAAGACTGTTAACGAAACTGGTCGAGATTGGCATCTACAACTGCATCCTGCTTTATGGGCATATAGAACAAGTGTCAGAACTCCTACTGGCGCCACACCCTATGCTCTAGTCTATGGCACTGAAGCTATTTTGCCTATCGAGGTTGAGATCCCCTCTTTGCGCATATCCTTGCAACATACTATTTCAGATGAAGAATATCGAGTCTCCTGACTCCATGATCTTGAGCTCTTAGATGAACGCCGCCTTACAGCATTGAACCATCTTCAAGTCTATCAAAACCGGCTACGTCGCAGCTATAACAAAAAGATCAGAGAACGCAGATTTCAGGTTGGCGACCTTGTCCTTAAAGAAAACCAAAGGAATCAACAACATCGAGAGAAACAGGGCAAGTTTGAACCAAATTGGCTTGGTCCTTTCATTATCACAGCAGTTTATGGATCTGGTGCATACACTTTGTCAACACCTGAAGGCATTCCCTTGGATGAACCCATCAACAGTGTTCATCTCAAGAAGTTTTATCCATGAATCTCAGCTATCCCACAAAAACACCAAAAAAAAAAAAAATCAAAATATGTCAAAAAAAAAACAAACATAAGATAAATAATCCGTCCTCTGGTGAAAACCTGGTAAACAGGCGCCTTGGATAAGTACCATAGTGAAAACCTGGCAAACAGGCGCTATGTGTAGTGACCAGCTTCCCTCATTTGTTTGGTTCGTTTGATCATTTTCCCCACTGCATCTTGTATAAGCTATTTTCATAAGCCCTATCGCAATCTCACACATAGCCTTTCCTCTTCATCCTTTGCCAATGCTAGTTATCATATGTGAGACATTGTCGTGATATCTATATCTTTTGGCACCTTAGCATCTTGGCCACATCTTTTCTGCATTGTCGCTTCTGCATAATAAACCTCATCCCACACTGGGGGCATTTGTTGAGTCTTATTTGGAAGTGGATCCTGTTATCTCTAGCTCATAACACATCAACCAACTCAGCTTTCAACACAGCACACCTTATCAACTTCAGCCATGGCACATGTCCACCGACAACTATGACCTAACGACTTGCAACCAGGACTCATACCTTCACAATTCATCCACACTCATCCAACAATCGCAACAAACATCGCTTGATCAAACATCCAATCGATTAGCCACATCAATAAGAACTACATCCAGCTCTATCGTTGACGCCTTGATCCCGTGGATACAGGGTATGTAGGCAATCGGAGATGCGAAGGAAGCACTCTGATTCAGGCTAAGACAATAGCCCCTTTCATCAGTCATCTGTCATCTTTCCTTCTAAACATTCTTCAATCTTTCAGCTCATATTCTTCTATCTTTCATCACTTACATCATCAATAAAACCCAGAACTACATATTCATCATGTCTCATCTTCATCGTAAATGTGCTTTGATCCCGTGGATACAGGGTATGTAGGCAGTCTGGAATACGAAGGAAGTTTCCAGTACTCAAGCACCGATGATCCCCCCATCTTCTTCATCTTCATTCATCATCCATCTTCTCCTCTTTGATCAGCTCAAACAGGACGCAATCCATGTGTATATTACAAGCTCAAGCACTTTAACCAATCATAGGTAAGCCAGAAGCTATTTGTCCGAATGCCTTAAGCCAACATTTGCTATAGCCATTTATCAACAACTTTAGCCTTCAACAGGATGTAGCTTTCCTCTTAACAAGGCGCCAGCTTAATCTATCCACGAGCACCCAAATTTGGCAAGAGAACGTGATGATAGTATCTTTTGTTTTATCTTTTGATTTATCTTTTGTCCCTTTTCTGTACCTAGTCAAGACTGCCTTGATCTATTTATATCTTGGTATGTTGCGATGAAGTAAGGACTAGGGCATGGTCATATAGCTTTCGTATGCCGTGTTTGCGGGATGATCTTATTCTCTTCCTATGCGTCTTGGTATCTTGTACGTGTTGGGATTAGCATCTTACATATCAATATCTCTAGCATCTGAGAAGCTAAACAGTCTCTTATGCATTAGAGACTATTCTATGTTAAGACTAACTCCATACATATAACCAGCAAGCTATCATTATGTGTAGTGGAGATAAGCTCAAACCATTGTTTGTAGCGTCAAAGTCCAACACTAGCTGTTATTCATATCTTGTGCATGTTGGCTCACCATCTTGACCACATGCGTTCAGACAAGATTGTAACACGTTAGTTACGCATTGGATACCTCGACACCTTGGTCTCTTATACCCTGGTGCATAACATCCATATGCTATATCAAACATAAGGACTGCATTTCTTTTCATTTTGAGCAATTACTTGAAAGCTGCCCATCATCATCTTATCTTATCCATTTTATCTATCCATTCGTTCCATCATCCTCAGCCAAGATCAATCATCTCCATCATCCTTTGTCCATATTCCCGCTCCTGCAAAACAAGTGTTAGCCATACATAAGTCCATTACATATCTTTTTCTTTACCATCTACCTATATGCATACATCTATTCATGTCATTACCCTTTACATTTTCAAATATTTTCTATCCATTACCATTTGCATAAATATCCATCCATAATCCATATATAATCCATACACATAACATGCATAGCCATCATAATATCAACATCACAACCATTATAACATCATATAGATCACCAAAACTGCTATATATATATATATATACATGTGTGTCAAAATACAAGTGTCTACAATACAAGCTGAGCCCTGAAAAGAATGAATGTACAACAATGGCTCTAGGCCTCATCATGATACAATGTCAACAAGGTGTGCCCTAGCGACTACTGCCAGCTCCCTCACCCTGACCACCACCACCAACAGGTCCTGTACCTGGTCCTCCATCTCTCGGTGGCCCCATCACTGAAGCTACTGACCGAGATCCACCTGACCTCCGTGAGCTCGAAGCCCCTGACCTGCTCCTGAAGCTAGGCTGTCTCTGCTCTGCCGGCACAGCTCCATAATATAAGCCTCTATAATACTCAGCCTCACCCTGCACTCTCCGAAGCTCAGCCTGTACTGCTGTCAACTGTGTGGCTAAGTACATAGTAGCTCCATCAGTCCCCAAGGTAGTCACTGCTCTATCCCGCTCACTAGTCATAACCTGCAGCTGTTGTACTGCCCTATCTCTCTCAGCTCGCAGACTATCTCTCTCAGCTCGCAGACCATCTCTCTCTGCTCTCATAGCCTGCTCCTGCTGTACTGCAGTATCTCGCTCAAGCCTCATCATCTGCTCATGCTGCCTAGCTATATCCCTCTCTCCTGTAACTCTCGCGAGCGCACCATCCTCCTGTCCATCTCCTCTCTGCGCTCCCAACTGTAGCTGCGTCTGATAAGCCTGTGCCTGTGCTCTAGCATGCCTCAGACTGATCACGGCCTGATGCCTATCCATCTCCACCCTCCTCAGCCTCATCTGTGCTCGTTGCCTCCATCTCCTCTCCTCTCTGATCCGTCTCCGCAGCTGCTGAATGCCCACATCATCCCCTGCTCCGATCTGTGCCTGTGGCTGTGCTAATATAGCTGGCTAACCTGGCACCTGCCCTGGCATCTGTATCCCTGGTGCAGCTGGCACTACTGCCTGTGCTGGTGGAGCCCGTCGTCGTCGCCTCCGAACTGGTCTCTCCATCCCAATCTCCCCAATCTCTCCATCTCGTGTCAACCGAGTCGGCCTAGCTGTCGCCCAGTATGCATCATACTCTGGCAATGTACCTGGCTCTGCCGGACCCTATCTCCACTGCCATGCTACTGGCTGCAATCCATCTCTCTCTGCCAAGGCTGTGTCCACCACAACCTCTGGACCCCAATCGAACACCTCCTGCCTCGTCCTCCCAAAAATGGCATCCCCTACAGGTACTGCCTGTGCCTCTCCAAACTGTCTCAGGGCTCTCTCTGGCAAATAGCGCTCTATAATGTACAAGCCGCGTCCAAAAATGTACCTCGCCTGTCTCGCATAAGCAAGCTCGGCATCCTCCTCCTCCCACTGCTCACATCCTAGCCATGGCCTCCATACAAACCTGTCTATCTCATCCAACCTCCGTCGCCAGTATACCACCCCTCGGCGCTGTCGATACGTCAAGGCTCCTCTATACATCCGTGCAAATGGCTCTCCTACTGCTCTAGCCACCCATCCCTCTGGTCTCGTCACTGGAATGTGCTCATAAGCCCATACGTGCAACACTGTCACTCCTGCTGACATACTGGCTCCGAACATATATGCACAATCATGTAGGTAATGATAGAGCTGTCCCAACACGCACTCTGCCCATGCATATCTCGTGCCATAAGAGAACATGCCCTCCATCACTGTCCCCCATCCTACAGGAAACCCTCTCGCTCTCCTATCACCCACTAGCCATCTAATGATAGCCACTACCACTCGCTGCAACCTGTCACAGAGCTCCTCCATCCTCCCCATCGATATCTCCAAACCCTCTGCTCCGATGTCTGGTGTCCCAAACAATCTCCTGAATGCAGCTGGGCCCATCTCCGGATCATAATCTACCTGATCCCCATCTATCGGAATCCTCAAAATCCGGAACACATCCTCTAAGGTGATGGTCGCCTCTCCTGTCGGTAACAAGAATGAACTGTGCTCGCTCATCCATCGCTCCACCATCGTAGTCATCAGTCCTCGATGTGCCTGCACTGGCTCTAATCGTGACACATGCTACATGCGAGCTCTTTTGCACATGCGCTCACTGTTTTCCTAAACGCGACCACTATTACCATATGCGTTCATCCTTACTTTACCTGCGAGCCATATCCCACATGCGAGTCTTTTTACTCCAAACGCGAGCCCTTTTCCTATATGCACCTATTTTCTCATCATAAGCGAGCCAACTCACACTAAGCGACCATTTTCGCCCTATATGCGCGCTATCTACCATATGCGATCTATTTCTAGTCCTATGTGAGCTAAACTACCCTATGCGACTACTATCTGCTCATAAGCGACTCGTTTTCATCTACACGCGCATTTCTGCTGCTATTTTCCCGCCGACAGGATGCGACCACTTTTTTCCTAAGCGACCTACCCGCGCCCATAAGCGACCTATATTACTCTAAGCGACCTCTACTCCTACATAAGCGACCTATATGTGCCATGTCCTAAACTAGTCGCTTTTGGTGACGTGTGTAAATTAATTACACTTCTAGGCTATTAAATGCACGCTTTTGGGAAAAGTTTTGAGACATACCGGTGCGCCTACTCCCTCTGGTCGTCCATGTGTCCTCACTTGCTCCGCACGATGATCTCTGTGTGGAATCACCATCCCGCTAGCTCTGCCACTCTCACTCTCAGGAGCTCTGGATTTCTCTAGGTTTCTAAGCACAAATGAGCACAAATGAGCCTATTTGCCCTAGCAGCCCCTACTTATAGCCCTTCTCCAAACCCTAATTCTTCTATACCACAGCCTCTTTTCTTCGCATCTGCCCTCTTTTCTGCCTTTTCTTCTATCGAGCGCCAACCCAGTCTTTCCTGGTTCGCCTGGCTTACCTCTCGAGGGGGCATCACCTGCCAGTTACACTGGGGCATAACTTGTTTATCGAACATATCTCACATCTTCTTTGACACAACGTTCTATCGAACATTGTATCAAAGAGGGGCAAAATGTAGACACCCAAATTTGTCCATGTCTAGCGACACCTTGTTACATCCCTAATCCATTATCCAATTAATTAAATAAATTTTATTTATTTAATTAAAATCCCATTCTCATTCACTTAGCCAATTAATTAAATAAATTGTATTTATTTAATTAATTCCACATCATGTCTTATCTCATTTTATGCATTTATCATATTAATTAAATAAATTTTATTTATTTAATTAATTTCCAACTCATATCCCACTAATTCAAATACTTTATTTGAATTAAGCCTTTATCATTTATCACATTTCAACACTTGTCCATTTCCCATTTATCATGTGTTGTAAGACAACTTTCATTTAAAATCCTTCACATGTACAACTAATTGGACCTAAATTTAGTAACTTTCAATCTTAGCCATTCACATAGCCTTTGAATCTCCACCGTTGGTTGATCTTGGTTGAGTCCTATATAAACAGCCTCTCATTCCATATGAGACAGCCAGAAATCTAGCAATCCAGAATTCATATAGTATCTAGCAATCCAGCAATCATATAGCAACTCCATTATCATCTTGAGCATTCGAGCATTTGAGCTTTTATCATCCATCAATGGCAGCTTTCAGCTTTGTGATTGTTCATTGTTGAAGAAGCAGTCCACATTTCCCTCTCAAACAAGGAATCGCACGGTCTAGGTGATGTTATGCTTGCATTGCATTGTTCTTTTGGCTTCATTTAGATTAGATTCCTTGATGATGGTAGGGTTAGGGTTTCATGACTATGTCTGATCTTCCACACCTGACTTTCACCTATCACATTTTTTACTATGTTTGTTTCATTTAGATATGTTTTGCAGATTTAATGTAGAGGTTGTTTACAATGCAAAAATATCAGATCTTTGCTGACTATACTATTTTCATAAATCCGCATTTCTGGGCGCAAATCAGGAAATTTTTCTGATTTCTTTACATTTTCGGAAAGCTCTTTGAAAATTAATGGGGGTCTCTTCTTTGATTTTTTAATTTTCGAATCAAAAATCTATCGAAATAATCAAATCTAATTCGGCTATGCATCTGAAATTACAATTTTCTTTGCCTGATGAGCCTATTTTTTATGCCTGCATTATAATATCATTTTTTTTTTATGTTGTAGGTGATCATAAGGAGCTGGAGCAGCATTGGCATCAACATCTACAGCAAACTTGGAAAGCAATTTTTATCAGGTGCACTCATTCTAATTTTTCATCTCTTAATCTTGTTTGATCACACTTCGATTTTGGGCATAAAATGAACAATTGTTTGCAAATTCACATCAAAAAATTGGGCTAAAACAAACCATTGTCTTTCATCACATTTGGATTTGGGCTTTAAAACAAACAAGTGCTTGCATTGTCTTCCACACATTGAATTTATAAGGTTAATGAACCCCATGTGAGTGTGACCAAGTAAATGTGTATGCTCTCCTTGCGTCCCAACACGAACTTGGAGATCAAAAACATTTACTTGTGTTGCTTTTGTTTAGCCTTAGAGAGGCCTGCCTTGGTATCCATCCCAAGGGAACGACCTCAAGCGGTACTTTCATCCGGTCCGCTATAAAAATCAGAGGATAAGGCGAAAGCTAAGTCTAACCGGTATTAGCGCTCACCATACAGTGCTAACTCGAAAGGAGGTGTACCTTTGTGTATATTAAAACTCCTAGTAGGGTTAGTTAAAGTCTTAAGTGGCTTGCTGGATGCTCGTGGGGTGCCGGTCCCCCGGATTTTCACTAGAACCTCCTTGTGATAGTGGCCTTGCCTTAACTAAGACTTGTTGAATTGTCTTCACGTGCTTGCTTAACCATCATCACATTATTCTAAACTAAAACTTGCTTATGTGTCTTGTGTGAGTGATTCATGTGTGTATATGCATAATCATTTGTTTGAATATTGCCACATCAAGCTCTAAACACCCAAACACATAAAGACAAGTCATCCTACACATTCTTCCAATAACATTCAAACCCAATCACTTTCATCCCAAACATATCCACGTCATCCAAACAATCCACATCATCATCCAAATCCCTAAACAAGCACTTGCTAAAAGGACTTAAGACATAAACTTGGTGACAACATGTTCACACTAGAAGACCCAGAAATCAAATTCCAAAGATTCCTCCAAAATCTTTATCAAGGATCACAACCCCTAAACCAAGACGCCATTGAAACATTACACTTCTTCATCCAAAGAGCTCAACCCCATGCAAGTGAATCACCTCAACTGCAACACTTCATAGCCCAAGTCCAACACCTTTTAGCCACTAGTCAAGCTCAACAAGTACAGCAATCCTTAGCCATTCACTATCAAACTAGTCCACTTCATAGCCACATGTCATATCCATCAACTTCCTATCAACCTAATCTACCTATCCACCAAGTCAATGCCACATCAACCTATCAACCTCCACCTCAAGCTTATCCAATCCCTCATACTACCATTCCAATGCACTACCAAGCCCATCCACAAGGTAATCAAGTGATATTACAAGAACAACATCCAACTCCCAATGGCTCTTTGTACATAAATCAAGCAAGACCAAGTACACCTCTTCAACAAGACCATCAAGCACTATTGATAGACCTAAGTCCACCTTTACAACAAGAAGCACATCCAAGTCCAAGTGGTCCCTTGTACATAAATCAAAGCCCAAGTTATCCTATGCAAGATCCAATAACCTTTGACAAGGGATATACCAATCTAGAGTGGCCTTCATCATCTAATCACACACCAACACATGAGCCAACTAATCCTATCCCAACACCACCATGTGATCCTATTCCTAGTCCATTGGTCCATCAACCCTCCAAATCACCAAGCCCCTCATTACCTTCCTCACCATATCATTCTAATCGTTCACCAAAGGATGCGGTTGAGAGAGTTTTACAAAGGATGCTTGAAGCAAAACTCATTGAACTTCCTAAAGTCAAACCATGTGAAGAAATTCCATATGATGAACATGATTATTGTGCATACCATAGGACCAAAGGCCATAATACAAATCAATGTCCAATATTTGTCTCAATTGTTTACAAGGTGTACCCACCTATAATGGGAAATCGTGCCACATCATCATCCCCATCTAGTCCAAATCCTAATCCACCCAATCCAATTAGCTCTCAACCTAATCCTTGTCCTAATCCTAATCCAACACCATCTACCATTATCATCCATCCCTTATATTTCCCATCCACCCATACACTTGCGAAGGATGTGATCCATTGGCTATTAGATAGGAATAAACTACCCCCATGTCAAACACCAATTCATGAGCCTACCAATGAACTTCCAAAGGTCATGTCCAATCCTATAATCTCATCATGTGGTTCACATATCTTTGAGCCTCTTCAAGAGCCTTCCATTAACATACCTATCCCTTTAAGCCCATCATGTGACCTACAAGCCAACAAGTCTATTCAAGAGTCTTCAACCACAAGCCTAAGTCAAGAGCCATCATGCCTTCATGTTGATAACTATCAAGAGCCTATCAAGTCCACTCAAGAACCTTCCACTTCCATCCAAAGTCAAGAGGTATGTCAAGAGCATAATCTTAAACATGTGGAAACATTAAGCCCTAGTCCAACTCAAGATCAAAACACTTCCATGCAACCCATCCATAACATTTACCTTCTTTATGATCAAGATGATACCTATGAAGAAGCTATCCATGAGCACCTTGATCCTATCCATAATCCTATATCTATCCATGACCAAGATATCCACATTGCTCCTAGTCATCTACCATCTAGCCCTATCCATAATGAGCAAACATCAACTTGTCATGATGAGACACTTGTCCCCCAAGTAAGCATAAAAGATCATACCAATAACTTGGATCAACATGAACATAATGCTAATGATCCTCCCTCCACATCTACCATCGATCCCATTTCAAGTTCACCATCATGTCCTAGTGGTCTTACCACCTTCCTCCATGAATGTTCTTCCTTAGGACAAAAACAACCATTGTCCTCCATTTCAGCTTCTCCATCCAATAAAGAGCTCAAGTCTAGTTCCCTAAGAACACCTAGTCCCATTGTCCATCGCATACTCCAAAACATGAACTACAAAGGTAAAGGTCTAAGCCTTTATGAACAAGGCATTTTGGAGCCAAACCATGTCAAAATCCCTCCATGCTCATATGGCCTTGGATACACACCCCAAGGTAAACAAGGCCAAGATGTTGGTAATCCCTTCATGCATCCTAAACCTACCACTTTTCATCGCAAACCTTATCATATACCCAAAACATATGTTTCCATTCCAACTCCATCATCCTATAAATGTCAAAAGCATGTGACCATACACCTTCCGCCATCCACTTTGCCTCCACTTTTACCAACTCCAAATATCCCTCCATCCACCTTGCCACCGTTGCTTCCAACACCTAACATACCCATCATTCATAAGTATCCTTACATCCCTAATCATGGCCAACAAATGCACACATCGTCTAAACATAAAGCTTCCAATCATTCCATCCACTCCATCCATCCCATGGGATTCCAAAATAAACATTTGGATGCCTTTATCTATAAAGCCAAAAATCCAACTAGAACTCCTAAGGACCCTCATGCCTTAGGGTATCAATGTGACAAGTCTCTAAATCATCCATCTTCTAAGCAAAGTACATTCACAAACCTATCCAAGCCCATACCTCCAAAAGCAAAGCCTAAAAGCAAAATGGTTTGGGTTCCTAAGCAAATAGCTAGCAAAATAAATGAGGCATCCTCCTCCACATCTCAAGAATCCCAATCACCTACCTCCATCCAAAAGCCTATATCCATCCAAGAGCCTATCCAAAACTTTCAAAAATCCCACAAGCAAAGCAAAAGCACTAAAAATACCAAATCTATGTGGGTTCCTAAATTACTTCATCAACCATCTCCTAAGCAGACATCTCCATTGCTTCCTACACCACCATCTCATCAAAAGCTTCAATGTTTATCACAGTGTGTGCAACCATTGGTCATGGTTCCCTTCCACTCCGCAGCACCTCCACACAACTACATCTCCCCATCTTCCATCCATTATCCTACATATCTCCCCCATGCTATCCCTAGGGTCCATGCTTTGGCATAAACTTTTCATCCATCTTCATTCCATAAGCCTATATAAATCTACACCATAAGCCACTAGCCTACCCTTTCATAATCTATTTCATCATCCACTATCCACCTAATCCATCTCTCATCCACGCAATCCCTTATCAACATCTATGAGCATAACAACATGGTCCATGTGATGACATCCATATCTAATGGGACTAACAACATCCATCGAACTAGACACTTGAGTCCCTCCTATCCATTACCATGGTGAAAACCTAGCAAACAAGCGCCATGTGTAATTGTCAACCCATCTAAAAAGCAAAAAAGAAAAAAAAACAAAAATCAAAAAATCAAAAAAAGTAAAGAGAAATCCCTTCGTCCAAAGGTGAAAACCTGGTAAACAGGCGCCTTGGATAAGTACCATGATGAAAACCTGGCAAATAGGCGTCATGTGTAGGTTGATCTTCTATGTCACTTACACTTGGGGGCACATTGTCTCATCCAACCTATCCATTTCCAAACTACCTATCCCATTATATCATTCCTATCATGCAACAGCCTACCATCCTTAGCCATTACATCCATATACCTATCTTATTGAGCCCATTTATCCTCCCTTTCCTCCTTTTGATCTTGATGAAGACATAGGGGCAAAATGTTGAAACATGTTTGGATATTTCTTGACATACCTTCTTTCCAAACCAAGTCCTATCCATTGACAATTTATCCATCCTATCCAAATCCAATCCATCATGTCATCCCTTGGTCATGAACTTTTTCATGTAAAAATCCTAAGCATTACCACCTAAAATGGGGCAAGTTATTCTTCCTATGCAACATAGCCTTTGAAGATCACATTGTAGATCCCTTATGATCCATCCACTATGGCGTATCCTTATCACGAGCTTTCCATCTTATAGCTTATCCCCATCCATTTATCATGAGCTTTCTACTATAGCCTACCTATCCATTTATCATGAGGCATGCATACATACCTTATACGGCCTATCCTCTTATCTATCCATCTATCATGAGCCTTTCATCCCATTTACTATGAGCCCATCCTTTTATCCATCCATCCTACATCCATCATTGCACCTAGACTTGGTTTTCTCCCTTGTCATTGGTATCAAGCACAAAGGCTACCCAAATTGTAAATCCATTGACATTCAAAACATTTCAAAAAATCCAAAAAAAATCAAATATTCCTCAAAAACTCCAAAAAAATCAAAATATCCCCAAAAATCCAAAAAAAAAACCAAAATATTCCAAAAACACAAAAAAATCAAATATCCAATGAAAAATCCAAGCAATAAAACCAATCACATCATCCAAAACAATCCCCTCTAGCATTCAATCAAACTCAAATCATCATCATCAATTCTTCTTATTAATAACATTCATTCGTCCCTTTCAATCAATCAATTTTTCTAGTCATATCAATCAAATCAATCTAAGCAATGATCTTAAATCCAATTCACAATAATCCATATTAAGCAAGCCAATCACTCAAGGAACATAATCCAATCAAATCAACAAGTTTTTGATCCTAATCTTGTCATGAGCCAAATCAATCATCATCAATCATCATCAATGGGATATAGCGTTCCCACATCCTTGTGTTGATCTAGGGATATAGCTTTCCCCGCAATGACAACACTATCTACCATCATCAATCAAATAATCAATCATTTGTTTATGACTTGACAAGGGAAATACCTTGTTTGTTTTGCATCCTTTGAGCATACTGAGAACACTTGCTTATGCTTAGATTGAGTGGACACTCTACTCATCACACCATCACTATCATCATTCAAAACAATCCAATCATCAAAACAATCAACACAGCAATAGCAAACATCCAAACCAAAGCACCTCAAGCCAATCATCAAAACAAATCCAATCACTTCAAGCAAATCAAAAGCATCTCAATCCACCACAAATCATCCATCCTTCATCCAATCAATCTTCATTCATCATTTCATCATCTTCCAACCATTCAAAGCAATGATCTCAAAATGCAAGTCAATCCTTAATCTATACCAATCAAGTTAATCAATCAAGCCAAGTTATCCAAACGCAATCCATGGTCTTGATCCTAGCCTTGTTGTAAGCCAAAGCAATTAGCCAACTAGCCAACCACCTTAGCCAACAACCTTGTGTTGATCTAGGGATATAGCTTTCCCCGCAATGACAACACTCTCAACTATCAACAATCAACAATTAATCATTGGTTTACCGCTTGATAGGGGCAATACCTTGTTTGTTTTTGAATCATTTGTGCATGCTTGCTTGCTTGCTTGTGTGTGCTATCATTTTATCTTGCATTTGCATCATATCAGTATCATTTCCAGCTAATATTCATATCTTGTATTCAGACAAGGTTGTATTACGCTGGGGCATAAGACACATCGTCACCCTGGTCCTTATACCTTGGTGCCTAACGTCTAGTGCTATATCAAACATCATGGTTGCTCACATTCATTGCAGCATAACACATCTCCATTTCTTCTTTCTATCCCCTTATCTTTCTTTTGTAGCCAAGCCATTTCTTTTCGAGAGAGTTATCCAAGCTCAATCCATGGTCTTGATCCTAGCCTTGTTGTAAGCCAACTCAATTAGCCAATTAGCCAACCAACTCAGCAAACAACCTTGTGTTGATCTAGGGATATAGCTTTCCCCGCAATGACAACACTCTCAACTATCAACAATCAACAATTAATCATTGGTTTACCGCTTGATAGGGGCAATACCTTGTTTGTTTTTGAATCATTTGTGCATGCTTGCTTGCTTGCTTGTGTGTGCTATCATTTTATCTTGCATTTGCATCATATCAGTATCATTTCCAGCTAATATTCATATCTTGTATTCAGACAAGGTTGTATTACGCTGGGGCATAAGACACATCGTCACCCTGGTCCTTATACCTTGGTGCCTAACGTCTAGTGCTATATCAAACATCATGGTTGCTCACTTTCATTGCAGCATAACACGTCATCCATTTCTTCTATACATTCCCTTATCTTTCTTTTGTAGCCAAGCCATTTCTTTTCGAGAGCCTACCCGTGTTTGTCCAACCCACCTATCCTCTCGAGGGGGCATCATCATCCTATCTTTCCATCATCATTATATCCTTACATCATCATCATCATTTTCCTTTATCCATACCTTAACTTCTTTGAAATGATGTTACTCGATACAAAGCTTATCATCTCGAACATCATCTCAAAGAGGGGCAAAATGTAGACACCCAAATTTGTCCCAAATTTGTCCATGTCTAGCAACACCTAGTCAAAAACATTATCCTAGACATCATAACCCAATTAATTAAATAAATTTTATTTATTTAATTAAAATCCAATTCAATCTCATCCTTATCCCACTTAGCCACTTAATTAAATAAATTTTATTTATTTAATTAATTTCCCAATCATATCCTAATCCCATTATCCAATTAATTAAATAAATTTTATTTATTTAATTAATATCCAACTCATATCCTAACTAATTCAAATATTTTATTTGAATAAAGTTCTCATTATAAGCCGACTTTCCAATTAATTAAATAAATTTTATTTATTTAATTAATTTATCTTATCATTAAGCCGACATGTGTGTCTCTTTCATTTAAAAAAGATAAGTGGTACTACAACCTTTTATTTAATATCTTTTATATGTAGTACTTTTTATGTACACAAGCACACATGAGCCCTATCCTCCTTGACACTTGTCAAATGACTACAACTCCCTTGAAGAGTGGGATAACCTAATCAATCCTAGCCGTCCACATCAATCAATTAGCTTTTTAATCTCAACCGTCCATTGGAACCAAGCCTTTCCTATAAATCAAACCCCTCACAAGCCATTAGCATGCATTAAGCCTCAAGTACCCTTATCCTACCAAATTTTCTATAATGCATTGAGCTTCAAGTACCATTATTCTGTCAAAAGGCATTGAGCTTCAAGTACCATTATTCTGTCAAAATATCACTAGAGCCTTTGCATCCTTCATCTATCATTCATTCTATCATCTTCATCTTAATGTTATGCTGCAGAAATGAGCACCCAACATTCTTCCAACAATAATCCTTCAAAATCTTGCATGCTCATGCGAGGTGGAGAAGAGCAATGGAGATAAATCAAGCATAGCGTGGAGATCGGTTTGCATTTACATTTCTTATTTTGATTTTCAGGTTGGCTTGTACTTCATTGTGCATTGCTAGGGTTTTATCATTGCTGGTTATTCATTTGCCCTAATTTGCAATTTTACCCTAACTACAGTTTCTACGAGAAAAAAAGAAGGATTGTGGAAGCTAAAATTGTAGAGAAAGATAAAAATGCTACTTTAATTGATCCTTATGCAATGGGAGTAATAGTAACAGTATCATCCGATACATTTGTAGAGGCAAAATCCTTAAGCCATAAGATTAGTATGGAGGAAGCACAGTCATCCAAAGAGATAACAAGACAAAAGGTGAGGAAAGAAATACCAATAAGTATATCAAAAGGGGAGACTTCAAAAACAAGTGAAGTCATAGGAGCACAATAGGTAGGTACCAAGTTGACTGATATACCTAGTGCATCCACCCCAGTAGAAAAAAAGACAAATATATGCTCAAGTGAAAATAGAATTGGTTGGGGAAATGCTACAAGGGTCAAAAGCACATGAAGCCAAACAAGCCATTGAAACTATTCACATTGAGAGTGATAGCAGTGAAAGTGAGGAAAGAGAAATGTATTCAGGAAAGGAAATTAGAATGGAAGAAGAATCTAGTGAATTCCTAAGTGAAGAAGAAGAGCAAGGCACTCAGGCTGAGACGGAAACTGAACAAGACCCAGTGTATGAAGAAGAAAGGGTACAAGAAGAATCAAGAACAGTAGATTCATTTGGTATCCTAGTGTCTCCTGAAATAATCAAGGATGTGCAAGAAGAAGCACATAAAATTAGGAGTCTAAAAAGGAAGATGCACATGAGGAAACAATTAAAAAAAACTTGCTCAAGCAAAAGAAGAAATAGGAACAGGCACCTCAGGTGTAGATGTCTTAAATATTCTTAATATGTATGGTGAACAGAGTGAAGAAGAGAAGAACATAGAAAGAAGGAAATAACAGGAAAAATAAGTTGATACAATGCTAAGATCCCCTGCACATATAGATCAAATTAGTAGGTCTACAAAAGAACAAAAGGAAAGTGAAAATACAGAGGATGCAACCAAGAAGCCTAAGGATGAAGAATATACAAAAAACATTGAGGAAGGTAAAATTGAAAAACAAATAGAATACATAGACATGAGAAATATAGAGCAAGCACATCAAGAAGAAGACCAAGAAAAAGAATCATCAAAGGGAGAAGGTTCTGAAGAAGAAGATGAGGCTGGAGGGGACATAGAAATTGAAGAAGAAGAAAATGAGGGTGAGTCTCAATAGCAGAATAATCCCATGGTACAAGAAGAAGCCCCTCAACAACAGCCTCCACAACAACAACAACAACAACAATAGGAACAACAACAACCACAAGAACAAGGAGCAGTAGAAAAACCTTAGGAAGACATAATTGATGAAGAAAAATATGCTAAAGCCACAAAAGAGATTCCTACTTGGTTAGGAGAGGAGATAAGGAAAGAAAAGAAGTAGGTACAATTTGTACCCATTGATATCAAAAGTTTATTAGGTGATACCACACCAAGGAAGGAAAAGAGAAAGGCCAAAACCATGTCAGCCATACAAAGAGGTCCAAAAGGATCTAGGATGCTGAAGTTGGCCATACCTCAAAAGGAGAAGGTAAAAGGAGAGATAACTATAGATGAGTATAAAATACTCAATTTTGACCTAGGGCATACAACAAGGGAACAACACATAATTGAGTGGGAAGACATGCACCAGGTAACAATAGAAATGCTAAGGAATGATAAGGATAAACATGAATATTTGAAAGGACACATTGTCTAGTTGCAACAATTCATTAAGGGAATATTCAATCCCAATACAACAGTACTAGAATTGCCTAGTGAGATAGCAGTTGTATCTGAGGATGAAATAAAAGATATGGAAAATAGAAGGCTTAAAGCCAATGTGTTTGAAGAATGGTTCAAGGATTTCATACAAAAAGGACAACAGGTAATAAAACAAGTAGTAAAAGGGTGGGAATTGGCTGTGAGGGAAAAGAATAAATGCAGCATGCTTGTATACAATGGTCAATTTAGAAAGGAGGAATGCAAATCTGATTTAGAATAGTTAATAGAAATTGAAGAAATAATAGAAGAACTAATAAATGAAGGAGTAATTACTCCTTCAATGGCAAATCAAGTTCCACAGGCGAGTTTAGAACTAAAATTTGAAGAGGATAATCTTAAAAGGTGCATAACAATTTCTCAATATTTAGAAGAAAGGGTAGATGACATGATCATAATGCATAAAAGGATAGTGGAAAGACTATTAGATCATGAATGCATTGATACACTAGGGTATGAAATGGAAAGGGCCTTAACAAAATTCAAATCCATTTTTACACCATGCATGGAAAGTCTTGAGGCATATCTAAGCAAGCAAATGATTGATTCATTGATGGAAGAAAATGCTAAGATGAAGAAATACAAGAAGAAGAGTGCGGATTCAAAAAATAGAGAAAAGAAACAGAAGGAAGGAGTTATAATGCAGGAGTATGTATGGACAAAGAGTCCAGGAGGAGATCACACCTTTATAGAAGGTGTAATCAATAATTTCAAATCATACTTGAAGGAGTAGAAATTATAAAGGGAACAACAGTTTTGGAAAGAGATCAAGTAAAGAGTATCTACAGGAAGAAGTCAGAGAAAAAAGGAATCTTATTTTGAAAAGATTCTAATTGCATCCTTTGAGAGGGAAAAGATACCATTTAGATATTTTGAGAAATGGTTAGGGATGAATATGCACCTTTGATCAATAATAGATGGATCTAGATTATAGATTAAGTTTTGTTGCCGTAGTAGTAGGAAGCTTCAAATTCTATATAAGAAGCTCTGCTACTTTTACATTAGTTACATAGGGATTTTGAAAGATAGCTGGCAATTGTAATTTGTTTGAACATTTTGATTAGAGAAGTATTTTAGTTTAAATGAGGAGGTCGCTTGTGTCTACACTAACGAATGCGTGGAGTATGTAGCTTCCTTATTATATCTGTAAGATGTTTGTAAGTTTTCTGTTGAATTGATTAATGAAGCAAAGAGTCATTTATACATTGTAAATCATATATGACTATGTATCTTAAATACAAATACACCTAGAATTCTGTGCTTATTTTTAGATTGTTTTATGGCTCTTACTTGTGTTTGAAATAGTACCTCTTTAAAATCTTGCAATCTTAGATGTGTGTTCATGAAAATACTCAGGGCTTCACATTTATATATTTTGTCTATTGATTTGATCAAGTTTGTTGTACTTCTTACAATGTGAATAACAGATAATTTAGATCCTGTAGTAGGATGATATTCAATTCAAATTTCTAACTTTTCCCCAAATATTTGAAATAATTAGCTCAAACACAGTGATTTTAAGGAAATTGTCTTACATTTGAAGGAAACATGAACAATTATGTTAGTATTTGACAATTTTCATACCAAATTTGAAATAAAAAGCTTGTTTCATTATAAATCATACAAAGCTTTGGGATATAATTATAAATTTATGCAAAGAGATGGATAATTTGTCGATATTGGCAACAATTTACATAATTTGAGTCTAGTGAGTCATAGATCACCTTAAATCAAGTAAGGCCCCTTGCATATTATAGTTTCACATTAACCTACTGAATTGTCCACAAGGTCAAGACCTGACCATATAGAAACTTGGGATTAAGAACTCTTAATAGATTTCTTCATATCTTTCAAGATAGTTTAAGTTCATTGTGTGAATTTTAACTTTTGTTATGAATGTGTAAAAACAATCATCAACAGGAACCTATGAACTATAAGGAATTTAGGGAAGACTAGTAAGTGTGGAATATAGCCTATGATGGAGGTATCATGGTGTTCTTGGAGTCGCTGAATGGTTACGATGAGAATTTCTCTAAATAGTTTGTTGATTCATGGGATGAAAAGTGCAAGGTGGAAATTGGTGGTGTTAGTTTTGTTGTGTTGGAGGCCTCTATTGTGACTGCTATTGGCTTGCTATGCTCAGGTAATAGGTTCAAGAAAAAAACCTGTGTCCCAGATTTGGAAGGTCTAAAACTATTCTACAAGGAGGGGGAGAAACAAATCAAACTGCAAGGAGGCTTTGAGAGAGAGAGCTTGGTGGCACCGTGGAATCGGGTATGTTATCTTATCGTAAAGTATTTCGCTCTTAAAGGGAGGTATAGGGTGTTTTACCATTACCATTTTGCTTTTTTGAATCACTTTCGTCACAAAACACTAGTGAATTTCCCCTCTTTTTTGTTGTCAAGCCTTGAAAATTCTATTCTGCATTACAAGAAACCTTGGGTTGATGACCCCATGGCCCTTCCCCTTCATCAAGGCCTTATTTTCCTCCTTTAATAGTATCACCTTGCCTTGAATCACCCTAAGTCCCCTACTTCTAAACTTTTAGAGGAAGAATTGATTGACAATTCTATGGACAATGTTCCCTTGAGCACTAGACTGCATAGAAAGGTTTCCACAAAGGTTGCCCAGCCCACTTCCCTGTCCAACCAACCCTGTAGTGGACCCTTGGGACCTCTGTCCATCCCACCTATCTCTAAAACCACCTTAGTTGCAATGTCAGGGGGTCTCAGTCAAACCCAACCCCTTGAAACCCCTCAGAATAAATCTCAAGCTCATGTTGTTGAAGGCCTATGTAGTCTGAAAGGTAGGTTCAGTGTGCAGGAAGGTAAAAAATGCAAAAGTGGCAACCTTGCAAAAGCCTCTACTGTTAAGAAGAAACACAATGTGGATTTTGAAAAAAAAGATGTTGAAGAGTTGGGTAATATTCAGGGGACCTCGAGAGTTGATGACGATATTATTGTCAAAGAGGTGGTTTTGGGCAAAGATGGAAGACCCAAAAGGTCTTCATTACAGAGGTCTTCCCATTTGGCTGTTGATCATCATCAGGGTGTCAAGTTGGTGGATTACTCTACATCTTCTGAAGGAGAAGAAACTTGGCAAGGGGGAAGAGAAGAAGGTCACTCCTGAGAAAGAGTAAGAGCGTGCAATTAATTTTGCATCTATGAATAATTTTGTCTATGACACTGATGAGCAGGACACTAAAGTCCAGGGACTCTAGATAAAGAGGTCATGAGTTCCAAGAGAGACATGGATTGCAAGAAGTTGGAAGTGGAGTTGGTTGATGTTAAATCTAGATTGTCTTTCATGGAAAGCAAGGTGAAGAAAATGACCCAGTTGATGCTGAAAACCTCTCTGAATGTTGTTGATGCCTTTGATGCTTTGTAGGGGGATAGGACCAGTAAATATGTGGATGTGATGTTGAAGGACTAGAAAAATTGGGTCAATTTGCTTATTAATGACTGGAGGGCCTTGTTTAGTTAGTTGGTTTCTTGTTTATGCTTTTTGTTATTCTCAAACTTGTTTAAAAAGACTCGCTATATGTTTTGTTAAAAGTTTTTGGTGAACTATTAGTCAGTTGTTGCTATTCTGGTGCATTTTGCCTTTTAGCTTTGTTATCAATTTTTGCTCTTGGGTTAGCATCTTATCTTAATAAAAAACAATCTTTTAATAAATAAAACTATTAAGAATTCATACAATAAAATAATGTAAATAATTATTTTTTTATTAAAATATAAATTAACATATTGAATAAAATAATTGAAATTTTAGTATTTAAAGTTTTAGTTGGATAAGAAAATGATTTTTATAAATTTTCTTAAAAAATAATGTTGTAATTTAATTATGGTAAGTTTTTAATATTATAAAGTTAATATTTTAAATCCTTTCACATGTCTTCATGTTTATATACTCCTCTTATACTATCAAAACAATCATTAGATGCATTATATATTTTTCTAGTAATTTTTCATATATAATTTTTTTCCCTTTCGTACATTTTCCTGTGTTATATGTTATTCTATATTTGTCCATAAAATACTTTACATCCTTATAAATAAGGTGATTATTCATAATATAGCTATATTAAATAAATTTTAGATTAAAAGTTTTTTTTTTATGTGTTTTGTTATTTTATTGATATATAATCCATATAAATATCCTTTTCTTAATGTTTTTATGTTTCTTCATTATATATTTTTTACTAAGTGATAGTAGTAAAATATGTGATTTTGACTCAGGTTAATGGGAGTAAAGGTGTTAAGGCTTGAAGTATAAGATTGGAGGTTAGATGGATTCGGCAATCTGAAGGATGGGCTAAGATGAATTTTGATGGAGCCTCCAGAGGCAACCCTAGAGCTTCCAGGGTAGGATGTATACTGAGAGATTGGAAGGGAGTGGTGATTAGGCAAGTAGAAAAAAAACTTGACTTTAGTTCTAATAATGAACCAAAACTCTAGGCTTTATTATAAGGTCTTTAGATGTGTCAAAACCTCAAATTGAAAAAGGTGATGGTAGAAGGGGACTCAAAGATAATTGTTAATGCAAATAGAAATAAAATAATTTTGAATTGGAAACTCCAAGGATTATTCTTTAGGCATTGGCATCATAACCAAATTTGAAGGGGTAGTGGTAACCACATCTACCATGAGGCTAATGGAGAAGTAGATAAATTAGCTAACCAAGCTATAGATGCTAGTGAAAATTTAATTTGGGAGGTGCCAAAAAATGATCAATATTTATGATAGAGAGGATGTCAAAGGAGATAGGTGAGGCTGGCAAAGCATGTGAGAGGAGATGAATTTTAGGATATCAATCATTTCCTATAATGGAAGGGAATTATTTCTATTGCTTTGGATATTGTATCTCATTCACATAGATGATTGATGGTGAGAATGGAGACCCCTATCAGGTTGTTGAGAAGGAATAGGTAAATGTCCTTCTTGGGGGAGATCATAGAGAATAGACTAAGTAAGGTGTTCAAACTAAAATGTGGTGTTGTGTTGTTTGCAATAGAATGGGTTTTAGTGGAGGAATTCATGCTTAGTAAAAATACGTATAGGGTGAACAATGACCTGGCCTCAATATTTATGGTAGTCTTATTAGACATGGAACAGGAGACTTGAATATGATTAAGGTGTTAATGGAGACATTCATGGAGGTGGATTTTAGGTAGGGCTTTAGCAAATCATGGAGAATTGCAATAATTGGGATTGGCATTCCACTGCTAGAGGACTTTCACATAATTGACCAAGAAGGAGTGTTGGTTAATTGGTTTTTGTTTGTAGTTGATAGAAAAGTGGAGAAGATTATTGTAAGGAGGAAGAAGGTGGCATAGGAAGTACAATTTCTAAAAAATTTGGTAGGGTTTGATACAGAGGACAACAAGGTCTAGGACCTCCTCAACAATTTCTATGTAGGGAACTATTGGTACCTATAAATTTTTTCTACCAAACATGCTTTGTTTTGCCCCAAAAAATCCATCAAATTTCCTAGTTTTGCTTTTCCAATCAAAATCCCTCATCTAGACCTGATCTGAGATATCCTATAGGGGTTTTATTTCAAATAAAAAAATTCTAAGTATAGGTGCCCCCAAGTATATTTATTTTTATCCTTGAAAAAAATTGAAAAAATTTGGTTTATTTTTGCCTTTATTGGCAAATCAGTGAAACTGGTAACTTTTGAACTTGGTTCGCAAGTTCATATTTTCCTTGATTCATTGATAAAGTGACTAGGTAGGAAAAATAAAAAAGTCTAAGGAAAGATAGGTTGCTGCCATCCCTTTATTGGAAAAGTTGGCAATTCACAAACCTAGGGGTTCGTCAACTATCAAGTTTCCTGGTTGGCATTTTTGCCAATAAGGCGATGGAGGTTTGGCAAGGAAAAGGAAAATTTTCTAAGTAAAGAAAGAAGAAGGTCCAAGTGCTTGTCAGTGAAGTTGGAGATATGTGAACCTCCAAGTTCATGGATGGAATGTTTTACCGACGGTGACTTCACTGATAGCAGAAAGGGGCCATGAAAGTGAAAGTTTCAAAGGTAGGAAGAAGACAAAGGAAAAGGGGAAGACAAGTGCTTTGTCGGTGAAAGGGTGAGTTCATGAACCGTTGGGTTCATCAATGGAAAGGCTCACTGATAGGGTGAAAATCTGAGAAAGGGGAAGAAAAAAATGACTAAGGCAAAAAGGAAAAAAGAATGCTTTATTAGCAATCTAAGGAAATTGAAACTTGCCAAACAGTTCAAATTTCTGACAGTTCACCAATAAGGCAATTGGATGACAAGGCAAAGGTAAAAGGGGAAAATGTGAAGACAAGGCATAGAGGTTTGACAAATGAGGAAATCATGGATAAAGAAAGAAAATCATGGAAAGAAAATGAGTCCAAGGAAAAGTGGTTTGCAAAAGTGATATTTCATTGACCAAAGAAGAAAGAAAGAAAGAGCTCAAAAAAGGTCAAAATTACCAATAAAGGGCAAAACTAGTCAAAATTTGTGAAAGTCAAATTTTGCCAACTAAAGGAGAGAGTGAGAAGATAGAGACAGGACTAGTTTGCAAAATAGAAGATTTGTCGATAAGAAACTGTTGGTCATGATGTTAGTCACAAACAAACATAGAATAAAAGTACACATTAACCTTTATTCATCTTGAAAGATACTATGAATTCAAAGAGTTCAGGATCCCAAGTCTTCGGTGATTAGGTCTTAATCATCTGAAGTCACTCAGAGGTTAATGTGAGTTGCTATTTCCATTTTGGGGCCTTACGTGGAAATTTATCATCATCATGACATTCCCGCAGAAATTCCTTACAGGGAAGTCATATTATGCAGTTATTTGGTGAGAAGATGTAGAAATACCTTAATCTTTGCATGATATTTTCAATTGTACATGCTTTGTATTCAAATATGCTAAATATTTGTGATTATCTACGAGATGTCTGCATATTTGTGTTATTTGCTTAAGATCATCAATTATTTGCAATTATGGAGATGAAATGCTCTGAAATTAAAAAAAAACTAAAAGGAATACTTCAATTTAAGGTTGAACCTTTAGCTATTGATCCACATACATATTTGATACTATCATGAGGAGAAGAAATCAAACCATATGTTTACCAGGATATTCCACAGCTAGATACAGTTGATGCAAACTTCAGAGGATGATGAATGAAAACAATACATGCAACATGATGAGCACTCCAAGGGACACAGCAAATCAAAGCACATATCCAGAATTCAGACACAAATTACTCAAGATTTACTAAGATTTGTAATTGAAATACTCTTCTCCTTTATTAAGTATGCAAAAGACATGTACATATACAATAGCTTTGAAATGAGCCCTGAATACTTTAGCAAACAGATTTCAATTAAGTTTCGAATGAATTCAATAAGGCATTCCACCACCTTTTATAGAATAAGGTGAGGAATCCATTACAAAAAGATCTACAATCTTGATTTATCAATACAAATCTACGGTCATTATTTACTTGACTTTGTCAACCTTTACAAAATGGCACAAGTTGCCAGCTGGCAACTATCTACATTACTTATGCTATTATCCCCTTCATGATGTGTCTTCATCATGCTCCTCAGCTAATTCATGCGGGTCATCATCATGTGCATCACTTCCTGAACTTTCGCTATCCTGATGATGATGATGCTGCATATGGGGCTACATACTACTGTGGACCTGCTCATATGAATGTACAACTTGATCTATTCCTCCGCCATCTTGAGATCTTGCTTTGATGATAGCGTGCTTATGTGCTTCATACTTGTCTCTGCTGTTATCTAGCTTATTTTTTCTATCCTGCAGTGTTTCTTTATAATTCTCCATCTGGACCTTGATCCTCATTATGTTATCTATAAGTTCTTCTGTCAATTGGACAGGTGGACCATCTGCCTCTGATTGGAAGTTACTGTGTACAGCCTTGATGGCAGATTCTTCATCTTGATTTTCTATTTTACCTTCCACTTTTCCTTCCAATGTTTCTAATATTACTGCCTCTTCAGCCATTAAATCACGTAGCCTCATGCTGATATCCCTTAGCTTATTATTGCATCTTTTGAGGACTCCGCATTCGAACTAAATGTCCTTGTAGCAGATATCTATCAATAATGTGGTATTACTATTCAATACCTACTTATTGATAAGTAGTTGAGGATTTATCCCCTTTATTTCCCATAAAAGGCTTAGGACTCTCTCCAGTTTGTAAGACCTCTTCCCAGTCTGCATCTGTAATTTATCTACCTTAGTCTTGGAGTCACTCAAAATACTCCACCTCTTCATAGAGGCTTTCATTATTTCTACAGCATCATCTAATGCGGATGACATCCATTTCCTTATTATGGATGCCTCATGCTTCATGAGGTCCAATTTATTTACCTCCTCTTGAGAAATGGTAGTCAATGGGACTGCACGTTCAGTTGTGGTATCATCAGGATTGGTAAGTCCTTTGATATAGGCATGCAAATGAGCAATGTGCTCTTTATGTTGCTTATTCTTCTCCTTCTCTCTTTTCACCTTTTGAATTAGAGAGTCAATAATATCTTTGCCCTCCTGACCTTCTTGGTCCTCATTGGCAAAGCCCAAATCTACTGTGCTGATTTGAAATTCATCCATAGTGATTTTACCTTTTTCTTTCTCCACCGCAGGTATGGCAATTTGGGCGGTCCTTCTCCCGGTGGCCAGATCTCTTTTGATGGCCGATGTCATTCTGGCCTTCCTCCTGGGTTTCATTATATCAATGGAGAACAAGGTGGAGATGTCAAATTCTTGAATTTCAAGCTCCTCTTCAATATTTACTTCTTTTGCTAACCATGGAGGCACCTGATCATGTTTTTCAAGATCATCATGATGTTCACCCATATCTCCCGTTTCTATCAATAGATGTTGCAGAGATGGTGACTTTTCCTTTTCTTCTTCTTGATGCTTGCTTTGTTGTTGATCTTGTGGCACTTCCTCCTGTTGAGGAATTTCCTTCTCTGGGGGAGCATCTTCTTGGTGTGGGGAACCCAGTGGTGTATCTGTATGTAGATCATGCTGAACATGATCTTTCTCCATCATTACTTCATCTATTCCCAATTCTTCCCCTTGTTGCTTATCCACTGCACCAGATACTGGGGATTCTGCCTAAGGTGCTGGCATTTGTTCTGCGGCCATTATTTGTTCCGGGCCTGCACTATCCACCTCTTGTATTTTTGCAGCTGGATCCTCTAGTGCTTCTTTCTTTTCATCAGCCCTCACTTCCTAAACCTCTACTATAGTAGGTTCCTCTGATGTATCCTATGGATCTTGTTGGCCTAACTCAAGAGCATGGCCCTCTGACTCTACCATTTCTATCTCTTCTGTTGGGTGGCCTTTATCAGGTGATCCTACTGGCTGTTCAGGACTTGCATCCTATTTCTCTATCAAGTCCACCAGTACAGGACTTGTCACCTCTGTGATTAATGCTTCTAGCCCTATCTCTTGAGCTACCTGCTCTGGGCTCGTTTCTTTCTCTTCTTCTACTTGTTTCATCTCCTCAAGCACAGTTTGAACTGGTGGAGGCTTGTGAGGAGTCATACTTATATCAGCAGCAAGTGTTTCCATCTTCTGTGCAGCCACATCCTACACTACCTCATCGTCAGATAGATTTATTGTCTCATCCAGTGAGACATGTCCTTCTACTTGTGTCTGAGAGGTTTCTTTCATTTGTTCTTCTGCAAGTTCAGTTTTGAACTTGACTATGGTAGGAAGTGGAACATTATGCTAAAGTTCCTTTGGTGCTTCACTACCTACCCCTTGTAATAGTGTAGGGAGTTCACTTATTCCACCTCTCATGGAGGTTCTTTGTTTCTTAGGTGTGGTAGAGACCAGCACCTGTGGAGCTCTCCTCTTTCTCTTTATTACTAATGGAGCCTCTTCCTCTTCAGGCTCTTCCTCCATGAGGATATCCTCTTCTCCTGGTTTCTTTGAGGATTGACCCACTTCTAGGGTCTCAGTTATTTCAGCCTCTGTTGTCTTACTCTTCTTGGGCTTTTCTTTCTTTGGAGGGGATTCTGACTCTGATTCTGATCCAGGCGCCTCCTCAGCTGTAAATACTGCCCTATCAATTATAACCCCTTTGGGTTGTTTATCCACTTTCTTGCCCCTTGGGGTTCTTTTGCTCTATTGTTGTGGTGGAGGTAACTTATCTCCCTTAGTCTTCCTTTTCTCAAGTAGGAAGTCATCATATACCTCCCCAGGAATATCTTGTCCCTTCTTTTTGTTGTCCATCATAATGGCAACACCTTTCTTTTTTAATGCCTCCACCTGATCGTCAACCCAAGCTTGAGTTAGTTGCATGGTCCTGGCAATGAATGGGTCCAAAGATATGTCTTCCTGCATGGTGAGGTCAGGTGCAGAGATAGTGTCATTGTATATCTTCTTTTATTCATACTCATCTGCCATTATCCTGTTATCATCCTTCTTCAATTGTTGGGGAAGGGAGATGCAATCAAATGTTCTAACTTGGTTCAGAGTCAACCTCTGATACCTTCTTCTCCTGGCTTCTACCTCATCTTCACAGTCAGCCCAAAAATCTTCTAGGTACCTCTGATAAATAGGCTTTCCTAGTATCTTATGTATCCTGCCGTAAGGATCATATGGTCTTGTTAGTGGGAAAGGCTGCAGATTCATTTTATTCAGGGTGACCATCACCTTCTTTATATTGTTAGAATCAAGGCACATATAGTTGCCAATGCTGACTAGGAACAAAATTGGTGGCAGCTTCTTGGCATCCTTGTACATTTTTATCATCACAGAGCCCTGCCTGATAAATTCCATTAATACTACTGCATCGGTAGGATACCTTGGCAGCATGAGGGGATGTTCCTCAAAACCCTCAACCCTTATGTAAGAAAAGGTTGCAAACTGGATGTACCAAGCTCCATGCCTGTAAACTACTTCTTGAGCTTCCATGCTCAATCTTTTTGTTCTGTCCTCTTCCATGGTCCTTACTAGATGCATAGAGAATGCATCATTGACCAATTTGTAGTCTCTGAGGTAGTTGGTTCTCTGTAGCTGGGGATGATGATCCCAGATATATGTAGCATTTGTGCCTGTGAGCTTTCCATCTATAACTAATGCATCAAAAGTGCCTTTACAAGCACAAGAATAAACAATGTAAGATGTCATATAAAATGCACAATTTGAACCTCCCAGGTTCATCAGCTGCTCATGCAAAGCATCACTTATTATTTGGCCCCACAGTGGCTTGATGTTTGAATATAGACACATCATTATAATTCCATACATCCAGTCCCTGAAACTACCAGCATCAGGTTGGCCTGTTACTCGATTCAGGAGTGCAATCATATATTGATACTCACTGAAATCATATTTAAATATGTGCACAGGGAGTTTGGCTGCCGCAGGATATGTGTTGTTCTCTACTCACCATTGATACATGTTCTTTCTGGCTGATTTCTTGTTGGCCTCATACTCCTTTTCTGCCTTCTTCAGGTCCACACTCTTAACTTTATTGCCCAGCGGTAATCCAAATGTCTGGGAGAGACCCTTGATGGAGAGGTTTGCATATATCCTCCCATGTTTTACCACTTGCCTCGTCTGAGGATTATAATTCTGGGCACATTCTATAACCAGCTCCGGGGATTCCATAGCATATGGGAAACCAGCAGCGTTCCACATTCCTAACACAAATACTGTATCCAGCACAGGACTCTTGTCATGCCCATCATTCATCTTAGCTGACCAGGCCTCCAAATTGGTGCTCCCCTGATGGGTGTCTGTAATTGCTCCATACTTGAACAGGACCCCCCTCTGAGAAGAGAACATAGGCCTACTAAATTCTTCTTGACACTTAATGTACTGCTTGTCGGCCATGAGTACCTGCAATTAACAAAAATCCTATCTCATAATAGGTATATACATGCATACATATCACAATTAATTTCATGAATCACTAAGCCTACTGTATCTGTTCGGCATTGCATAATCATATGGATGCATAAACTAGAACTTGCATTATCATACCTGAACAATAATAACATGATGAGGGTTTCATTTACTTACCTGGTTATGTAGATTTCTCTTTTCTACCAGTAGATTGCCAAGACACTCCGAATTCAGCCGATGATCACCTACTTCCTTCTGTCTGTGAGCTCAAATCGCACAACAGTAGCTGGTATGCAGATATGGAAGCTGGTGCTCTGTAAAAAACAATTTTATTGCAAGGTAAATGTGAAAATGGCAGTTGAATTACCTTTTAACCTCGTAGTTAGGGTACATTTAGGGCAACTTTGACAAGTTGGATTATATTCCTTGATTATTCGTGTGAAAACGCAGGATCTCTCCAGGTGTTTCATTGGGTTCCGGGGTCGGCGGGAACCACCTACCATGTCTGCGTGCATTAAATGATAATGGCGGCAACGGGAGCGGGGGGATATCCATATGACAAGATATCATGAGGGCAGGAGGATATTAGCAAATATCGGGTTGAGTTTCAATATCATCCTCCTCCCTCTATTGAAATTGTTATCACGACAAGATTCGGGTGAAAAAAGCACCCTTTTGGTTGTGTTTGGTACATCAGGAGGATATTAAGATGTATCGGGTGATGTTTCAAATATGATGATGACGAGACAAACTTACATGTTTCTCTTTTGGAATATCAAGATGATGTCATCATGATATTCATTCTTTGTATCGGAGAGGTATCATGACATCATCGTCATACTTTGCGAACATGATCATGTTTTGAAATATCCTGTCGAAATATGAATGTGATGATGATGTCATCATCATGTTTGTTTCTTCATTTATCCGGTTTGGATGACATCATTAGGATATTGGCTTAAGATGATATTTCACGGCAGGAGGATATTAAGAAATATCGGGTTACAATTGAAAACATGACGCTCTCGATACAAAAGACCGCTTGATGGGAAGATTTACTACCACTTAAAGTTGATGTCTAGATATTTGAGCTGCATGACTTATTGGGGGATGTTTCAAATATGATGATGACGAGACAAACTTACTGAGGTTATAAAATATGATCTTCCATTTGCGAATATCAGGTTTGACCAAGACTTTGACTGTTCATAACTTTCACATCCTATCGGGGTGATGTAAAAGGCAAACCTGCATAGAATTTAATGCTCTTTCAGAATATGAGGTCATAGAAATGAAACGTGAATTTTGACAAACTGACCTCATATTGGGGACTTACCTCATCCTGACTCTGCATGATCATGCACATGACTTACTTTTTACCAAACTGCCAAAAAGCAGACAACACAAGCCAAGCCTAAAAGTTGGGTCCCTGTTTTGCTAAGTCAAAATGGGGCGTGTTGTGTAACCACACAACAGAAACAAAGGAGGTTGAAAAGGAAGACTAGGTGCCAAATTAAAAAAGGGGTGTTTTCCCATGGTTCAAAAAAATGAAAGTTTTCTAATAGAAAATAAAGGAAGGGAAATGAGGGAAGTTTGTAATAAAGGAAAAAGGACAATAAGGAAAATAAGGATGCCCAAAAGGCAGGAAGATATAGTTAGAAATTGGATAGCCCAAAAAGGAAAATTGGACAACATTTTTAATGTGTTGTGAAGGCTTTGATGGGATAATTTTCTAATATCTTTCCATGATTGCAGGATTTGTGTAGGTAGATTTGTACCCAAAATTTATGATTCTACAAAATAGTACCATGCAGGTAGTTGATACACTAAAATTCTTTAATGAATAGGTACACTTGTAGGATAGATTAGATATGTCAAAGGTTGCAGGTGTCAGGGAAAGGGTTCAAACCTTCCCTCTTTATTGTTCTAGTTAAAATATGAGTGCAAGCAATGTCTTCTTGACATTTCCAATATTGTCAAAGAATGGGAAAGCTTCCAGACATTCATACTTCCTGACATTGCAGTGAGCTGAATTTAATGTGGCCTAGGTGTTTCATTGATTAAGTGTAGCACTTGGAATGATGGAAAAGTTTGAATTGCTATATATGCATAAGTTTTTGATGCAATAAGGATTGGTCAATTTTTGCATTATCTCTCAACAGGTTATGAGCTCTAGAAGGCAGAATAGAAAAGGTTATTTTGTAGTCTTTGTTCAACATGAAACAACTAGATTAAATGTATATAATATACTTTTAAAATTTTTGTATCAAATTTCTATTTTTCTGCATTGCTATGGATGCTCTTTCTAGCAAACTTTGATCATAGTCAAGGTTTTCTCTCATCACATTTCATGGTATGAATATAAGAATTGATTTGAATGAATGTGACAGTTCTTAATTCATCTCCAAGTCTTTGTAATTGTTCTATTCAATATTACATAAGGAAGAACATGGTATAGTGTTGGATTAAGTATTCCCAGAGATTTGATATCAATTTATCATGCATTTGATATATATATAGTTGTGCTCCTTTGTTGAATGTAAGACTCTGTAGCCCTATGGATAGGCACCAGTTTGAGTAGCCTATGATCACCAAACCTTCAATACAAAACAATACATTTATCTTTAGATGCAGTAGTAGCTTTATGCATCCTCAGTGTGTAGGATTGCCTTCATCAGCTATATAGGGGTCTTGTAACAACTAGTTGTTCATAGCTTAGTGACAAATTTGAGACTAAGAAAGTGATTGGGGTTTGGTTGTTCATTTGGTTCTAATATTAACATATGCTTAGGTATACCCCTTTTGGAATTTCCCTCTAGATTTTAAACTAAGCTCAAAGAATAGACAAGTCTACCCAGTCCTGATAGTTGGCCAAAATCCCCCTTTATGTGTTGATAAACCTCTTTCAAACACCTTGATGACACCCCTACCTTAGGTGATTTCTAAAATGTTTTAGGGTTTTAGGTTACAGTAATTTTGAGAACTAACATTTTGGCATCACTGCTAAGGAACCCTAGATTTTATTTCTGGTTGTTGTAATATTGAAGAGCAGTGTGTGTTCAAGTTTTTCTTCCTAGCAGGGGAAGTGGTGACTCTATTATATAACCCAGAAGTTAACTTTAGTTTGAAAAGTGCTTCATAATGAATAGAGGAAGAAACCAAGAGAAGCCTAGATGTGAGGAATCCTCTAGCAATGTAGGAAATAGGAAGAGTAGAAATCCCTGGTAATAAGACCCAATGTGGTACCTCCAAGGTGAAAGGAAGCTAGGTGTGTGGAAATCGTTTCCTACACTAATCTAATGAGGGGAGAGCTATACAAATTCAATTTAATCCTAATCACTACAGAAACATACAACATCTAATGGAGTTATTAGAAAAATACACAAGAACTAGAAATAAGATAGAAGAAGAGAGACAAAGATATACGGTGGGGAAAACCCTTATCAGGTGAAAAACCCCACACTCAGAAACCTGCACAATGTATTAACAAATATGAAATTCGTTTGCAATAAAATTGCAATGGAAGATTCAATGGTTTTTAACACTCATTTCTAGAGTCAATTTGACAGCATAATAGTACCTGTAAACCTATGATTCAAACTCCATCTCCAAGCACCTGTTTATATAGAAAATACATGGCAATATTTGATCTATCTTGGGATGGGTGTCCAACATGGCTTCATGGACCAAAACCCATGCCTAAGGACACTTGGTCAACATTGTAGAATGTGCTTGACACTTGTCCACAACTCCCATCCCAAAGAGGTCACCTATTTCCAAAATGCGCGATGACAGATGTTCTTACAACACTTACGACCATCATATAATCTGTCATAGCGGTTACAACTTATAGCTAAAGAGTATCTGTCATACACATGCTATAAATAGAATATTCTCTTACAACATATCATAGTCCACCTTGGGGCCCCAAATATGCCTTATTCAAAGATGCTTCATGACACATGTCCTTACCTGTCTTACAAACTTCTATTTCTAACTCTTACATGTCATAGATTCTATCATAGGAATCTGTCATAACCATTTTGGTCAATATTCCCTTACACAACATGAAATATGCCAACACATGGCAAAATGATCCTACCACAAAGTGGGATGCCTATCTCCTCATGTGAGGACAAAATTACAAGTTGTCATATTCCATGTAGGATTGACACATCACCGTGCCACATCCCATAATATGACAATATGGAATTTACAAATATTTACAACATAAGCAATTAAATATTAAATACAAACATTAGTAATGTAAGGAATTACCAAGGTTGAGACTCTTTAATTCCCAACATTCTCCCACTTTTCGAGCACCTTGTAAGAGCCAATAGAAAAACAAAATTTAATTGCTATAGGTTGAGAGGCCCATAGACTCTGAACACCATCTACATTTCTCTATGGCCACTAGTTTCATTAATGCATCTATAACATTCTTCAAAGTATCTACCTTCTCCAAATTTACCTTTCCATCCTCAACCATGTCTTGTATGAAGTGAAACTAAACATCAATGTGCTTTGTTCTAGCATGGAAAGTTAGATTCTTCGCAAGGTAAATTGTACTCTGACTGTCACAACTGATTGTGATCTGACTTGCATCAACACCAACATCTAAACATAATCTCTTAAGCCAAATGGCTTCCTTAGAAGAATGAGTTGCTACCATATACTCAACTTCTATCATGGACAAACCATCAATAGGTTGTCACTTACTCATCTAACTAATGGCACCACCAAACAATGTAAACACATAAGAACTGGTGGATCTCCTGCTGTCAATGTCACCTATCCAATCTGAATCCACAAATCCATGAATATCAATAGAATGAAGAGGTCTTGAAACATTATCATGATAGAAAATGGAATACTTGGAAGTACCCCTTAGATATCTGAACACTCGCTTAACTGCATCCTAATGAACTCGTCTAGGATTAGCCATAAATTGACTAAGGACTCCCACTACTTGGGTAATGTCTAGTCTTGTGTAGACCATAGCATACATCAAACTTCCAACAACACTAGCATAAGGTACTCTACTCATGTCCTCCACCTCACTAGGAGATTTTGGACAATCCTCAATAGACAACTTTGTCCCCAAAGAAACAGGAACACACAATGGTTTATAATCTACCATGATGAACTTGTCCAACATGGTCTTCGCATAGTTACTCTGGCTTAACCAAAGTTTTATGTTGGTTCCGTCTCTTTTGATTTCCATTCCTAGAATGTACCTGGCTGCCCCTAAATATTTCATTTTAAACTGTTTTGACAATTGAGATTTAAAATCAGAAATCATATTTTTACCCTTCCCAATGAGCAACATATCATCAACACATAGTACAACAATGAGAACATGATCACCATCAAATTTATAATACACATAGTGATTTGATTTCAATCTCACAAATCCAATTTTACAACACAAAGGCATTAAACTTCAAGTACCATCTCTTAGGGGATTTCTTTAGATCATACAAAGAATTTTTAAGTTTGTAAACCAAATTTTCTTTACGTTTCACCATGTAATGCTCTGGCTATGACATGTAGTTTTCTTCCTCCAAGTCACCATGAAGGAAAGTTGTCTTCACATCCATCTGTTCTACCTCCAAGTCATAAGCTGCTATGAGAGATAATAGGAATCAAATGGATTTTAGATTTGCAACGGGAGAGAAGATCTCACCATAATCTATACCCTCCACTTGTGAATTTACCCCTTCGTAGCCAATCTGGCCTTATACTTCTCAACACTTCCATCTACACCAAATTTCTTCTTGAACACCCATTTGCATCCAACGGGTTTCCATCTAGGAGGCAAAGGCACCAAGTCCCAAGTTTGATTCTTTTCCAAAGAATCCATTTCATCCTCCATGGCCTCCTTCTAGGAACCTACATCTTTGATTTCTATAGCCTTTAATACAGTTCTAGGTTCATCACTACTAGTAACCAAAGCATAGGCACAACTACAATCAAGCAATGTAAAACCCAACCTTTCAGGTTGCTTTCTTATCTATGTAGACCTCCTCAAGAGCTGATGTTGAGGTTCAGCTTCTTCATCTAATCTTTAAGAGCTGCCAGAGCTCTCCTCATCATTAGGTCCAACATTGTCTTTCTGTTCATTCTTCTCAAGGGTAGCAGGAAACCAAAACAACATCCTCTTTTTTTACTATTTCTTATGGCTGTAAACCAATGGAAGAAGGTGTAAGCTCTCTGAAGATGACACTTCTGCTATACAATACTTTTTCAGCCATGGGGTCCCAAATATTGTATCCTTTCACACCGACACCATAGCCAATGAAGATACACTCAACAGCCATGTTCTCCAACTTTGACCGCTTCTCCCTAGGCACATGCGCATATGCCTCACAACCAAAAACATGAAGATGCCTTATTGTAGGATTTCTACCAAGCCACACTTCCATGGGTGTCTTTCCAACAAGAACTGATGTAGGAGACCTATTTACTAGATAGCAAGCAGTGGCAATAGCTTCAGCCCAAAACTTTTGTTCTAGGCCAGCTCCACTAAGCATACTCCTAGCCTTCTCCATTAGTGTCCTATTCATCCTCTCTGCAACTCTATTTTGTTGCGGGGTGTATGGAGTTGTCTTGTGTCTTTCAATCCCAAGCTCCTTGCAATATTTATCAAATTATGTAGAACAAAACTCACCACCATTGTCAGTTCTCAAACATTTAATCTTTTTACCAGTCTAATTTTTAACAAAGGCCCTAAACTCCTTAAACTTACTATAGACTTTAGATTTTCTTCTCAGAAAGTAAATCCATGTCCTTCTACTATAATCATCTATAAAAGATAAAAAATATATAGACTTTGATAATGAAGGAACATTAATAGGACCAAACACATCAAAATGAATAAGGTCCAATGCACCAGAAGACTTATGAGAACTTGAGTAAAACTAAACACGGTTTTGTTTTCCATAAATGCAATGTTCACAAAAGTAGAACTCAAGATTACAATCATCTAACCCCTCAATGAGGTTCTTATTTTTTAGGGTACGCAGACCCTTCTCACCAATGTGGCCAAATCTCTTATGCCATAACATTGTCTTTTTAGTAGGAAGTTTAACTTCCAATGCATGATTACAACCATCAAGACTAGAAACAATAGATTTCTTCACTGCTCATACAGATGGTGGGAATGAAGTGACTACTTCCCTCTTCCTTGAGTCAAAAGAACTATTGCATTGTGAAATGCATGCCTCTAGCTGAAATAGTGTACCTCTCCTAGTACCTTTAGCAAGCACCATAGCCCCTCTAGTCATCTTGCATCCTTCTTTCGAAAAGATAACCTTCACACCTACATCATTCAAACTACTTATAGAAAGAAGGTTCCGTGCTAAGCCTAGGATGTACATAACCCTAGAGATCCCCTTAACTTGACTATTAGGGAATTAGATAGAGACTCTTCCATGACCAACAATCTTTAGATGAGAGTCATCACCCATATACACGTTTCCACCATCAAACTCCTCAAACTTAGTGAACTAGTCTTGATGTGAGGTCATGTTGAATGATGCACCAGAGTTGATTAGCCACACATCATTAGATGCATGGGTTTCTAGGGCTGCAATGAAAGCATCACCGTCATCTTGCGACTTATCAGAATCTGAATCAGGAGCTTTCTTCTTCTTCTTTTTCTCGTCTTTGCATTCCTTTAAGAAATGCCTAGTTTTTCCATAGTTCCAACAAAGAGCCTTAGACTTTCTAAGAGATTTGGATCTCCCATGGGATTTGTATCTACCCTTGTCATCTTTCTTGTCCTTCTTCTTCCCTTTCTCCTTGGGTCTTCCACGAACTGCAAGGCCCTATTTGGCTACCTTAGAAGACTTTCTCTGTATCTCTTCAGACAATAGTGAAAAAACCACTTCTTCCATTTTGAATGTGGATGTGGTGCTTCCAATAGCCATGACAAGATGAGCACAAGAGTTTGGTAAAGAACAAAGCAATGTCATACATCAATCCTCCTCCTCCATCTTTACACCAATAGATGTCAATTGTTCAACCAACATGTTAAAAGCATTCATATGTTCAGCAATAGATCCTCCATCCTCCATTGGAAGAGAATGCAACTTCTTTCTTAGTAAAAGTTTATTAACTAGGGATTTTACTTGATACACATCTCCCAACTTCTTCCAAAGTAGTTTTGCAGTAGTCTCCTCATGGACATTTAACAACACAGAATTAGCGACACTAAGGCCTATGAGACCCTTAGCCTTTCAATCCTTGAGATCTCAGTCATCTTGTGACATTGTAGCTGGTTTAGTTCCATTAACACTTTCCCAAAGGTCTTGGTCAACAAGCATGTCTTCCATCTTCAGCTTCCATAGCTTGAAATTACTGCCATTGAACTTCTCCACTTCAAACCTTCCTAATGTGCTTTCCATCTCCTTGCTGCAATAGAAATCAGAATACTCTATACAAACTCCCATTCGACTTAAGATCAGCTCAATAAACCCCTACCCAATAGCTAAGACCAAAACTGGCCAGGCTCTGATACCAATTGAAAGGAAGCTAGGTGTACAAAAATTGCTTCCTACATTAATCAAATGAGGGGAGAGCTATACAAATTCAATTCAATCCTTATCACTAAAGAAACATACAAATCTAATAGAGTTATTACATTAATACATAGGAACCATAAAGAAGATAGAAGAAGACAGGTAAAGATATATGGTGGGGAAAACCTTTATCAGGTGAAAAACCCCACACTCAAAAACCTGCACAATGTATTAACAAATCTAAAAGTTGTTTACAATACACTTGCAATGCAAGCTTAAATGGTCTTTGACACTCGTGTCTGGAGTCGATCTGGTAGCATAACAATACCTGTAAACTTTTGATTCAAAATCCATCTCCAAGCACCTGCTTATATAGAAAATACAAGGCAATATTGGACCTATCTTGGGATGGGCGTCCAACATGGCTTCATGGACCAAAACTCATGCCTAAGGACACTTGGTCATCATTGTAGAATGTTCCTAACACTTGTACATAGCTCCCATCCCAAAGAGGTTACCTATTTCCAAAATGGGCTATGACAGATGCTCTTACAACACTTACAACTGTCATAGAATCCATCATAGTGGTTACAACTTACAACTGTAAGAGAATCTATCATACACATGCTATAAATAGCATATTCTCTTACAACATGTCATAGTCCACCTTAAGGCATCCAAATATGGCTTATTCAAATATGCTTCATGTCACATGTCCTTACCTGTCTTACAAACTTCTATTTTTGACTCTTTAATGTCATAGATTTTGTCATAGGAATCTGTCATAACCGTTTTGGTCAATATTCCCTTACACAACATGGAAGATGCCGACACATGGAAAAATACTCCTACCACAAATTGGGATGCCTATCTCCTCATGTGAGGACAAAATTACAAGTTGTCATATTCCATGTAGGATCAACACATTACCGTGCCACATCCCACAATATGACAATATGGAATTTACAAATATTTACAACATAGGAAATTAAATAATAGATACAAACATTAGTAATGTAAGGAATCACCAAGGTTGAGCCACCTTAATTCCCAACACAAGGAATACCCAAGACAATATATTTTCTGACCTCAGGATCCAATACAATTATACTTCTAAGGATTCTATAGATAACACGCTTAGAACAGATAGAAGAACAAATATAAATGAGTATGATGTTAGAAGAAATGAGAATATTACTGGTAGAGGAAGTAGAGATAGATCTCTTGATCCATATTTGAGAATGTTTGGGAATTTCGGTGAGAATGAAGAGATGGATCAGGGTATAAGGCATCCTAATTCCCCCACTAGATCATTCGGAGGTCAACATGACAATATCCCTAATGAGGGTGATCAGCAGCAACAACCTGATGATGAGAAAAGAGAAAGAAGAATACAAGATGAAATGGACTTGTTTGATTATCTTATAAATAGACAAAGGGAAGTGCAGGCCTTGTTTGATCAATAGAAAGCTCAACTTTCCTAGTAGGCCCAACAAAACTAGAATGCACAATAGTAGGGCCTAAATCAAAATACAAATCAGTAACATGCACTCCCACAACACTACAATTAGAAAAATAATCAGAGATAACATTAGCAACATAAAATGGGATAGAAGGGAATAAATAAGGCTGGTGCTCAAAACATTAACATTCCACCACAGCAAAACCAAGATAATCAACAACATGGCAATGTTCAAAACATTGGGCATGCACAATGAAGACAAGCACATAGGTTTCTTCCATAGAGGTAGCTACTGGGAGTTGAAAAGTATAAACAACTCAATTTCTTTGGCATACTTAGCTTTTATAATCCAATTCCAACTGAGATTAGCGGAAGATTCCTAGGTTTCAAGGTAATAATGTTGTCATAGATGAGGAACATATTAGGCATTTCATTAATACCACTAATGAATATGAAATTAAGGATGAAGATGTTATGATTAAATTATTTGTACATTCATTGGATGAGAGTGCTAAATAATGGTATAAAGCCCTCCCTAATAATAGTATTGATTCTTGGGAGGAATTCATGAAAGTACTTAGATTGAAATATGGGGATAGGATTGATCACAAGTTTTCTATCCATGAACATATAGTCATCAAGAAAGCAATAAATGATATAGTATTTGACTTCAATTGCCACTTCATCATGATAATGAGAAAGGTACCTCCTCATATGAGACCTAATGAATCTATGTGCTTAGATTTATATTGTGGTGCCTTTGATTCAAAATAGGTTATTGTTTGAGGGACAAGAGTCCATAGACATTAAGAGAGGTATATGCTATAGCTATAAACATAGGAAGTAATGTGAGGGCTTCATGGAAGAACATCAAAAGGTTTGATATCAAATTGTCCTAGCTAGATAAGCCAACTTTCAAAAATCCCTCACTATCGATGACAAGTTGGACAAACTCATGGCAATTGTGAAAGATTTTTCCTATAAAGTTGCTAGAAATGACAATGGGTTGCTACCTCAGAGCGTTGCAATGCATTTTAATGAAGGTTGGAGATTGCATAATAGGCCTTATAATATTGATTAGTCTAAGAGACTATAGAAAAAATGACAAATAAGTTACCTCCAGGCATGTAAGTTCCAAACAACCTAAGAGGGACACCTTTGATCCTTTGAGAAAGGACCAAGTCAATTTTCAAGTTGAGTCTCGATGGTACTAGGCTTGCTTCCTGCCTCATGATCTAGAAAATTGTGTGATGGCTCGTTCATTGAGTAGAGAAGAAGAATTTCCAAATGGAGAGGGTGTAGCTGACTATTACAAAGAGAAAATAAATCAGTTTGATGTAAAAGACTATGAGCAAATGGGTCAGGGTGCTGATTGTGAAAGCTATGAAGATGATGATCATATTTTCCAATATGATTATGATGAAATTCTAAAAAGATATCAATTGCTAGCTCATGGTTTTGGGCATTTGAGGGACCTTATGTAGAAGAAATATCAGCAATCCAATCCTTCAAAAGAGGACATGAAAGCCTTGACTAATGTAACCATTTTGCAAGTTCAAGGAGGCTATCAACTGAGAAATAGGATTGTCCATGTACATAATGCCCCTGCCAAGGAATCAAAACAACAAAGATTGAATGAGGATAGGGACAAATGTAAGGGGAACATGGAGCATAAAGGTAGTAGTATTATAAAAAGAAATATGCTAGAAAGGAAAAAAGTTCCAACACAATCTCCAACAGCCAAAAGGAAATATGTGTAGAAGAATCCAACACCAATAGTGTAACCAGTTACTACACCCATTCTAGGGGTTCATTATCCAAAAGGTGGTGAGAAACATGATCAACCTTAGGCACAAAATGAACTAGAAAATGATAAGACAAAGGAAAAAGGTAAGGATGTTTCATCTAATCAAGTAATAGCTTACATTCTTTGTGCATATGATATAACTATTTCAAGTAATACTCATTTGCCCAATTATAACACTATTGACATAGCTCAAGTCTTTAGCCAAATCTGAATTTCTATACCAATAGTTGAACTCCTTAGAATCCCTAAACATAGGGATAGGGCAGGGTCATTTATCACTATTGTAGATGCACAAAAATAGCATGTTGTTGTTCCCAATGGTAATGATGAGGGCATAGGTCATGATGAAACAGTTGTAGTTTATTTAGGGTCATCGATGGTTAACAATAAGATGGGAGTAGGCCCTTTTTACACCACTTTGGTCATAAATAGATGGTTTCTACACAATTGTATGCTTGATTTAGGGGCATCTAGCAATGTCATGCTACTTGAAACCATGAATGATTTGGGGTTGAAGGTGTCCAATTCTTTTGGAAAATGCTTTGCCATGGATTCTTGGGAGGTTAATTTGATAGGTCTAGTTAAAGATGTCAAAGTAAAACTTGATGCTTACCCATACAAATCCTTCCTGATGGATATAATTATTGTGGATTGCCCTACCAAGTGGGGTATGTTGTTATAAAGAAAATGGGTAGAATCTATGGGTGGAAGTATTCAGATAGATCTTTCATATACCACTATTCCAGTCTGGGGCATGGAGGTGAATTTATATAGGGAGAAGAAGGTGGAAGACAAAACCATAGAGGATAGATATAAAATAGAGGAAGATCATGCTAATTTCTCTAACATTGATATAGATCATTTTATGGGATTTTGTAGTGATGATAATCCTTGATTGAATGTGTTGCCTTCTTATCCTGTCAATTCTATTTGTGATACATATGATCTATGGATGTTATATTTTGATGGTGTGTGCTCAAGAGAAGGCTTAGGCACTAGAATTGTTTTGATATCCCAAGTTGGTGAACAATTTGGTATGTCTTTTAGACTTGATTTTTAGTGCACTAACAACATAACTGAGTATGAAACATTGTTGTTAGGTTTAAATATTGCTCACAAGCATAAAATCAAGTGCTTAAAGATTTATGGTGACTTAGAATTAGTGGTGAAACAAATTAGAAATAAGTTTACTGCCAACGATAAAAGATTAAGGGCATATAAGAACATTGTATGGGATACTATGGAGTTGTTTGATGCCATTGGCATTGAATGGATTAGGAGGATTAAAAATGAGGAAGAAGTTTCCCTAGCTATAGAAACATTAAAATGTGATCCTCAAATGAATTTTCCTCATGGCCATCATGTTGTGGAAGTGCTTTCAATGCGAACAATCCTTGATAACCAAATGTCATGCCCACATTTTCCATGTGGTCACAACACACATCGCACGTGTCATAGCCACATCTGTCATGTGGTTATGACACGAGATATGAAAAACTTTTCTCACACTGTCCTAAAAACCCCCTTCGCATGCGTACACATGCTCAATGATGTTCTCTCATGGCGAAACGCTACACTCTTCGGCGGAATACAAGTACAATGGCGTGCATCCAGAAGCATATAGATCCACAAGAGGGTCTATACAACGCTGCTAACGTCATTGCAAGAGTGAGATTACCAAAGTTTGTAAATCGAACCCTCGGCAATGTTCGGTAGCATAATGCCTTACGGCGTTAGTGGGAATTACGCTGCACTCATTTACGCACGTGGTTCGCTGATAGAGGATCCACTCCCCACGACGCCTTGTTCTGACTAAACCGGCTAGTGATCTCCCTATTTAGTCATTTTTCAGCCAGGCACGGTTGTCTGTCTCCTCTCTTGTTTCCTGAAACATACTTCTCCTATGACTTAGCATTTTCAACAAGGCAGTTTGGTTGCCCTCTCTTCCCTTTTCACAAGTTCTTAATTTTGATTATATCTTTATCGCCCTTACCTTAACTATTTCTTAGTTCATTTAGTGTGTTTATATTTCGGTCTCTCTCTCTCTTTCATTTTCTATGCTTTCTTTATGTGCATCCTGACCTTTCTTCATGATTTACGTCAATCAGGGTTATTACTGCAGCTATTGTTGATATTAAACCTAATTTCAGGATGATCTAGGTCACAAAGGCTGGTTTACTATTTCGCTGGACTCGGTCTCCTAATCTTCCCCGATCTAGGTTCCTCCTCTTCGTATATACTTAGTCAACTTGTTCCTAAGCAAATTTGGCAGAAGGGTCCGTCAACTTAGTTCTCTTATCCCATGTGAGAAATGTCGCGCATTTTCTCCTCTGTGTTTTCCAATGTTAGTTTTTTTTTTTTCTTCTTCGGAACCTCTTACAGGTTTACATATGAGATCGTTTGCTACAGTTGAGATTAATATGGCCACAAGGATTGTCAGTGGTGGCTTCTTAAGTTTATTTCCAGTGTTCTTTTGAGCAAGGAGTTGTGTAATTTTCCTCTTCATTTTCCGAGTGATTATTAGTACATTAATAGTTGAAACTTCCGAGAAACTCTTTCCAGAGTATCACTGAATATTCCTAAACTCTCTTTTACATTATAATTTTATTTTCTCTTGTTTAGGATTACTGTTGTTACTGTTACTCTTAATTACGATTCATACACTGATTGTGACTCGTATGACGTTGTCAATAGATGTAGGTGGTTCACCACTTTATAAAACTCTGTTCATGGTAATATATCTTCTTTGGTTGTTGTGTTCAACATTTAACATTTAATAACATCTACTGTGAGAATATAATTGTTATATTTTTTTTTTTCTCTATATCCATGAGACATAGTTTATAACGATTTTAAACGAGGGTCCAACAAAATGGTTCATAGATTTACTCCTATCGATATGATATATATATATATATATATATATATATATATATCTATATATATATATATATACATATATATATAATATATTTATTTTAATGTCAATGCAAAGGACGAAATTGGTTTACCACGATTTATAAATCTATATCTCTCTATATATATATATATATTATATATATATATATATATATATATATATATATATATATATATAGATATAGATAGATATATAATCATTATTATATTATATATATAACTATATACATAGACATATATAGAATATATATATGCCTATATATAGAGTTATATAAAAACTGTATTTATATTTAACTAAACCAATCATATGTTAGGGCCCAAGCCCTAACATTTTATTGCATTAAATTCCACAGCCGACGGCGGCCATGGGCGGCGGTGGCCGTAGTGACAGAGCGGCGGACAGGATCAACGGTGGCCGCAGAGCGGCGGACAGGATCAACGGTGGCCGCAGAGCGGCGGCCTGTGCAGGCCGCGGGAGGCATAAGGGATTGGGGGGGGATGTGGAGTGGGGCAGAGCCCCACCCACATTCCCATGACGTGGGGTGTGGGTGGGGCTCCGCCCCACTCCACACCTTCATATATTTGAATGAGGGTCTGCGGTGGGGATTTCTCCCCACCGCCTATTCTAAACCGCGACTGTCTTTTAATCCGCGGCTTAAACTTTGACAGTCTTTCACCAATCGTTGATTATTATCAATAATAATATATTCACAAGTGTATATATATATATATTTATATATATTCATATATAAATATATATATATATATATGTATATATATCAACGATAATATATTTATATATATATATATATATTTCATATGTATATATTTCACATATATATATATCCCCTTTTTTTTTATAATGATATATAACAATTATAATTATTTTCAATTTCTCTATTATTTTATAAACTGATAATTACTCAAAATGAGAAATATATATATATCACTATATATATATTTATAAATTATTTTTATGTATTTGTATAATTCCAATTTCTACAATTTCTCAAATTCACTACTCTATGCATTTTCTCCAAATCAACTTGTTATAAAGAAATTGTCATAATAATTAGATATATATATATATATATATATATATATATATATATATCCCAATTTCACTTAATCGATAGAAATGGTAACTGACTATCCCCCTATTATAAGTATAAATTTCCATTTTCATAAACATTTAAGACTTCATAAATTTACAAACAGATTATATGTACATGCTAGATTTCCTCTAATCCTTCTAAATTAAACTGTCTTTTCCACTTTAACCTTGAACTGTAAAGAAAATTAGCATTTCAACTAGTTAAGCAATTCCAAACTTTCAAATGTAAGCAACTCAGATTAGATTGCAAAAACGAACTTTTTCCTTTCAGTAATACTTGAAACACAAAAATTGCTATTGAACAAAGTTTACAAACATCAACTTAAAATTTAAGCACATTCATATTACAGCTTCTCAATCATGAATACCATCTTCCCAGATATGAACTTTCTCCTCCCAAATAGTATACCACTGAAAACTTATGACAACCAATAAAAGTCCAATAATAACAAGATCAGGAAGGTGATTTTCTTCACTCCCAGAATATCATTAATTTACAACAATAACAAGAGAGGTGTTCTCTCTTCATCTCTATGAAATGAACCAGGCCTAATTCTCATGACAAGAAGATGAACTGTTTCTTCATAAATAGCCAACCAGAAGCTCCAAGAGAAAAACCTGCGTATCAAAGACAAACAAGAAGAAAAGACCACTCGTCTAGCTCTCCTCCCTACCGTAGACCCGCAAGAGGGTCACCCCCGAGCTAGGGAGACCATACTCACACCTGGGTACTCAAACACTCCACTTCACAACAGAAACAACAACAATCCCAAAGCACACATACACCCGTGGGTATTTTACACAATACGGAAACTTAACTACAGTGAGTTTCATAAGGGGCAGGAGAGTGGACACACTCGACTCCAGAGTGTCACCCTGACAGATAAATGAACTAATATAAATTTCTCTTGGTCTCAACCAAGTGTGATCACAATTTGTAAGAAATCTGTATATGACTCTCAAGTCAAAAATACAGTCACAGATACATGCCCTCAAGGCTTTCAACATCCCAAAAGATGGAAACAGGTATGCACCCGAGGAGGATCTCTCCTCCCCTACCCCAAACTTGATGAGCATTTCTCCCAAGTGGGAGACGCTCTGTCAAACAACCCGACAAGAACCCCACAGAAAACAAATTTAAACACATATTTCACACACATTTCATGCACATTTCAGTTCTACCAAAACAAAGGTAAAATTCAGACCAACCTTGCAAAGCCCTCCTGGGATGAAGTTGTTGCAGAGTCCACAGAGTTCACTTCCAACCTTAGCCACCAACTCCCTCTCCCTTCTCTATCTTCCAAACTAACTTCTCTATTTTTGGTAAGGCCAAAATGAAAGTTTTTCCCCAAAATTCAACTAACTCCCTCTCATCCCAAAATTTGAAAATAAATAACCCAAAATTCTCTTTCTTTCTAATTTTGAGAAATGGGGAAGTGACACTTGTCACCTCCTCACCCTTCCCAAAAACCACTATTCTGTCCAGGTGGCTTATGTCACTCTCCATTCCCAAGGGTACTCCTTATTCCTCTCATGTGACTCCACTTTCTCATGGGAGAAATAAAAAAAGAGTTAAATGGGAACAAGACAGGTGACCCATGCCTCTTTCTCCTTTCTTCACATGGGTGTCCCCATAGTACATGGGGGAATCTTACTAAAGAAGAGGTGACTTTCACTAATGGATGGCATCTCTTATCTAGGGAAAAGTAGAGGGGATGGGTTGAGTGTTGGTACAACTCATCATGTCCCCTCCTACCTCCAATTTTCGCCACTTAACTTCAGGGGAGGGTTAAGTTGACTAGATGGAGGTTACTCAAGGGTTACCCATGCCAAATGGGCCCCTGGACCCATGGGGTAGAACCCAGGGTCAATTTTAACCCATACAAGACACCCCAGGTCAAGGTAAAGCACAAGAAAAAGGGCCTCATAATTTAAATAAAAAAAAAAGATTTACAACACTTACTTATAAAAAAATAATGTTACATGAGGGTAACCTAACCCACTCGACCATACGAAAGACCACATTACATCATGACATCAAACACAAAGAGATATTGGTTCCTCGTGGAACCAGATCGGCTTAACAGGGAATAACAAATAACAAGGTGTGGAATGATCTCCGAAATCTGTGGTTTGATTAGTAGTCCCTGCACACTCAATTACAAGATCAGTAACCACATAAATTCATCATAGCCGAAGCAACTTAAATAACACATGCATTCTCATGCCCTAGTACAATTTAACATAATTAAAAATCATATTACAATTTTTCCATCATCACCTAATTCATTTTTCTGAAAAGTAACTTATCCAAACATCACCCAATTAGTTTTTCCGAAAACATAATAAAGTTAAATAGTCTGACAAATTTCGGGAACTGCTATCCCACAAATATGAAAGTAACAATAACAGTACTGTAAATAGTCATAACAACAGTAGTAAAAAGGGCGGTCCTCACACATATACAATTGGCAAGTGTTCAATGAATCAGATCTACAAGTTTTTTAATTGCCTAGATGAATTTGACATTAAAGTGATTAATTTCTAGCCTATGGTAGATATGGAAAATGGAAAGGAAACATTATTTGATAGTGAGGTGGTGTAGTTGAAGATAAATGCCCTTTTCAATGGATTCGTGGAGCTAGAAAGAATGTTTGATAATGTAGATCATTGGAAGAGTAAAGGTAAACCTATTGAAGAGGATAGTGTTGAAGGTGTTAACCTTGGAACTAAGGAGGCACCTAAAATGGTTTACATAGGTAAGAAGTTGAAGCCTCATGAAAGAAAATGATGATTGCTTTGTTAACGAAATTCATAAAATGTTTTGCATGGTCCTATGATGAGAAGAAAGATTATAGGGAAGATCTATTTTAGCATACTATTCTCCTAAAATCTACCACAAAAACTTTTAGGAAAAAGAAAAGGCCTATAAACCCCACTATAGCTCCCAAGTAGAAAGAATTGTTAAAAATGAAAGAGGGAGGTATTATCAAATCAATCAGACATTTTGAGCGGGTGTCTAATCTTGTACCCGTGAGGAAGAAGAATGGGGAGATTAGACTATGTGTAGATTTTAGAAATTTGAACATCAATTCCATTAAGGATAATTACCCCCTTCCCAGTATGGATCATCTTTTGCAAAGGGTTGTTGGTTCAGAGATGATGTCTATGATAGATTATTTCTCAGTATATAATCAAGTGTTGGTTAAGGAGTTAGAACAGTACAAAAAAATATTCACCACTCCTTGGGGGACATATGTTTATTTGAGAATGTCATTTGGGTTGAAGAATGTAGGATCAACATTTCAAATGGCAATGGATGTGGCCTTTGCTAGCCTCATTGATGAGATCAAGGTTGTATACCAAGATGATCTTGTAGACACCTAAATTTGTCCATGTCTTGTAACACCTTGTTGACACATTACTAGAGACATCATATGACATTTTGTCCTAATCCCACTCCTAATCCCATTTATCTCACTTTACAATTATTTAAATAAATCCTATTTATTTAATTAATTTCTCTCTCACATGTTCCAACTAATTCAAATAAAATACTTGAATTTGTCCACACCTTTCATCTCAATCAAATACATGTCACATACTACATTTTTCATTTAATACACTTCACATGTCCCACCTATTTAAATAAAACATTATTTAAATTGGGTCCTTCCTACACTTGTCACATGACTACAACTCCTTATGGAGTGGGAAACCCTATTCAATCCTAGCCATCCACATCACTCAAATCAACTTTCAATCATAGCCCTTCATTTAAATCACTCACTTCCTATAAATCAACCCTCAACCAAGCCATTTGATCATCTAGTTTCCAAGTATTGTTATGCTACTGGAATGAGCAACCAACATTAATCCTTTGAAATCATCCATTCATATGCAAGATTGAGAAGAGAAACAGAGGAGAGCCAAGCTCAGTGTAGAGATTAGTTTCAATTTTCTTTGTCATTTTGATTTCTATACTATCTTGTACTTCATTGTGTTGTTAGGGTTAGATTATTTCATGTTTATGATTTAGCCCTAATTTTTACCCTAGCTACATTTGGTGAACCTGACGTGAAGGTTGCAAATTATCTATTTTTTTTGTTGATTTCTAAAAATTAGGTTTTGCAGGTGACCTCATGGCCTGAAATAAACCTCGCAGTTGCATCTAGGAGGCCTCATAGGTGAAAATGACATATAATGCTTGATATTTCATTGTAGGAAAAAAAATTGAAATATTTTTTTAGTTTGGCCCCTATTGCAAGGTCGTACTATACAAATCCATATGAACCCTGTGTAGAGGCCCTAGTCAAATTTCTAGTTCTCTTTGCTTGTTATTAAGTGTGACCATGTGTTTTAAATTCATGGTTTTTGTTTCTTGTTGTAGGGTTGATTGTTATATGTTGCAAGTAATTTATTGGCGACTGGCTCTCGACTACAACAAACCCTTGCGACTCCATTTAAAGGAGCTTGAATACATTTGAACACTTAGTCGATGCCCCTTGGGAGATCCCATTACTAGCTTTGAATCCTAACTTCATCAACCCCATTTCATATCCACCTCTTATGCCGCTCACAGTGGTCACCACCATTTTGACCGCCTCCTGCCACTAACAAACCCTAACAACTCTATGCCACCTCTATGGTCAACCACTCTACAAAACCCTAACTTTTTCCCACCAATCATTTTTCCCTTCACTATCGACACCCTTATTCTACTTAGTCACTACCTCAGAGGACCCTATCATCACCACTGGTGGTGACCAACACCCCTTGCTGCTTCTAAATAACTGTCACCACCTTCTCTACAACTTTCCTTCATTGTCGTAGCTTTCCTAAACCCTCAACCATCACTTGCTATAAAATTCCCACCACCTGGTATAACATTCCTAATCCTATTGAAAATTTGTCCCCCTCTGTAGCTCTACCTATGGTTCCTTGGGTGACCTAGGGGCTCCCCTTTAGCCCCTTAGTTTTATTTTACTTTACTTTTCATCAGTCCCTGGTCATATGTATGACCAGGGGCATGGCTAATATTAACCACTAATTCTAACCACCAAGAGGAAGTTGCTCATGTGACCAACATCCTCTCTGACACTACCAATTTTCACTAACTCCTAGACTTGACCCCTTGCCTTCTACATGCCCTGATAGGGCATTTTTTCTTTTCTTCATAACTTTGTCATACGGGGTTGGAATTTCACAAAAAAAGACTTATTGGAAAGGTGACTTAGCTAGCTTCACAGTGGTGTAGGTTCATCATCAAATTTTGTTAGGTTTTCCTATTACTTGTATAGTCAAAGTCAACCCTAGTTTTATGTAGAGTTAAACTCTACATGTGATATTAATCAGTTACAGTGCTATAGTTTTATTTATAGTTTGTGTTATTATGTTGTTGAGTGTGGAGAGTACCAAGTATCATCGTAGCAGGGTTTTAAAAACCTAAGAGAAAAGATAATTCCGAACGATACACGAAGCTGCCACATGGTAAGGTGGTTAGAAGAAATAGGAATAGTGCTTGGGAGTCATGGAGAGCAACAAGTGTCTTCTTTTTAGTTTACAATTCCTAGGTACCATAGAAATCTCCCACGTATCTTCAGCTATGTTTCTCTTCGTATAATTTCTATCTATTGTCAAGGTTTTCCATGTGTCACTTTTGCAAGGATTTGAGGAGGAACTTTTGAGAAAGGCATCGAGAAAGAGCACTAGCATGCAACATGTCTTTTGTTGCAATATGTGGAAGTGGCCATGTGTCACTTTTCTTTAATAAATTTTGAAGTGTTGATGTCCCATATGGTGGGCCCCAATATGTTATGTCTAAAGATTCTAAGTGTAGTAGAGTGTGCTAGGTGTCACTACCATGGGTGATTGAAGGTTGAGAAATAAAGAAGATTTTGAAGGCATGCCAGTCTACCATATGCCCTAGTTTTGAGGCTCTTAGGTGTTGCCACGTATCAGTGGAAGAAGGAGGCAGTTTTTTCCAAGTTTTAATGCATCATTTGTTCTCCTTATGTCAAGGGAAACTAAGCTTGATAAGTGCAGGAGAGCCACATAACATTTTGGAGCTGTTGGAAGCTTGCAGAGGAAGCCACTTGTCTCAATAGAACTAGTAGTTCTGGGACTATATTTTCTGCTGTGTTTGGCTAATAAGAGCGTGAGGATGATACGGTTGTAGTTTCATACAAATCTTGTGCATGCTCAGTTCTAGTTTAGTTGTGGATAGTTGTGATTTTTAACGATTGATTATATTTTGAGCCCCATCTTACTTCTATAATTTGATGGGAAATTTTGTAACTGGAGTATATATAGAAAAACACATAGAGATATTACTATGACTAGAGTATATCATTTTAGCCTTCATAGTTGTTTCAAGAAGAAGCATATAGATTTGTGCATGTTTCTGTGCCTCATGTATTTTGCTGAACCTATTAATGAAAGAAGCTCTATTTTGTGGTGTTTGATGATATTTTCTGTGTCTTTCTATAATTTCTTTGAGTTTTGCCTTTGATTCTAAATCTATCTATAATTTGTCTATGTTAACCATGCTAATTGCTCTTTGATATAGCTTAAAATAATAAGATTTTAGTCACTGTTCTAATTGATGAAACATATATAAGTCTGGTGCATCAACTTAAGAGTTTTATTTCATTGTATCTATAACCTTTTTTCTTCTTCCCTTTCCCAAAACCCCATTGAAGAAAGGAAGAGCCAACTTCTGTAAAATATGGAGGCTGTTTTGAGGAGCTATCCCACATTCTTGAAACTTCCCATGTTGGTGCTAAAACTCATGCAATTTATACATCAATAGTGTTTGGAACGCTCAGTGGGACCTTTCTTGATTCTTGATCAAGATTGTATGAACCAGAGAGTGCGAAGGATTCAATGATGTAGACTAACCACCAGAGCCCAATCAGTTGCTAATCTAGGATCCTGTTACCACCTTTATCAGCCACTTCAAGAAGAAAGGTAAATCAGTCATTAAGAATGCCAGGAATAGCCATGGCAGCACCTACTCCCTCATGAAACTTTACAGATTGGAACAACAATAGCTCCCTTATTCTCCCAACGCCGCTACATGTACCTGGTATCTAATTCCTACCAATGCTTTGAAAGCATAACCCAAGTTTTTGGGAGAGGACTCCAAGACTCCAATGGAACATCTTCAAGATGTGTCCAATGTGTGCGATGTACATGTCATCATAGAGTAGAATGTCACTATCATATTATAAGTAGCTTCTTTCAAAGGGAATGGTCTAGATTGGTACAGGTCATTGGCCTCAAATTCAATATCTACTTGGGATCAACTCAGAGACACCTTTTTTGCAAGATTCAATGAAAAGAGTGATAGATCATCCCTACTACAACAATTGATCACCATAAAGAGAGCATCGTAAGAAGCTATAATAGATTTCAACACTAGGTTTCAAAAGACTTGGGATAGAATCCCTGGTATAGCTAGGCCATCAGTAGGTATGGCGATTGTATTTTATCTTAAAGCTTTCAATTCTAATACCTCGGTCATGATCCAATCCTTAGGAGGGTAGACCCTACCAGCAACATATGAATTAGCTTTAAGAGACAAAAATAGCTTAATAGATGCTGGAAAACTACCCCCAAGGCCTCCTATGCCTATGTTTCTAGAGATTTATATGCTCTTGCAACAAGAAACTACCAATACTCCATTAGTTCTGTTGTCTATTTATACCTTCCCAACACCTAAACAACCTGTTGCATCAACACTTTCTGTCCCTCCATCTAAAATGGATTATGTCAAGAATATTCTTAAAACCTTTTCAAATGAGATCACTAACCTCAACAGACAGCATACTTCTTATACAAAACCTTCTTACCAAGGATTGCAAGGTAATAGGCCTCCATACCAGCTGAACCAATATCATGGGACACAAAGGCCAAATTATCCCCAACCTTCAAACTAGCTAGTTACAATACCTACACCATTACAAAGTGTCCCAGCTAACCCCAATAGGGAAATGGTTCCTGGGAAAAATAATATGGTAGAAGAATCAAATGCTTGGTGTTTCCCTTGCAACAATGTGCATATGCCCAAAGATTTTCCTAGGGGCAATCTATTGTAGAAAATAACAGATCAGAGAAGAATGGAAAGTCAAGCTATTGTGTCTAATGCTCATCCATATCAATCACCTAATGTTTAGAATGCAGTAATGGTGGCTCAAATATAAGGAATGTCCATTGAACAAGAAGAAGAGATTGCTCTAGAGAATGATCTATTCTCATGGATTGAAGAAGAAGACTCAGTGTTTGTAAATGAAGCATCAACCTCTAAGAAGCCCTTAGTATAGTCTGATTATTACACCAAGTCAAAGAGAAGGATGGTGGAACAACCTGAGGATAACCCAAATGAAACAATTAAGGTTCCTCCATTCCAAGGCCAATGCATCCTTGTTACAAGGCAAGAAGTATCTATGGGCACTCCAAAACAAGGAATCTCTAACCTAATGATAGAAAGAGCAAGGTATCCTTACTATCCTAAGACACAAACATTGGGACCCATGAATGTGGTGGAACAACTAAAGAAAACCCCTTCACATGTGTCAATATGGGATATGTTGGCTATCCCTAAGCAAAAGACGCTACAACAAGAAGCATTATAGACTCAGGTAGATCCCAAAGCTGTTAATGTAAAAGAAGTATGAACAAAGGGAGAGCTTAGAACAAAGATACCCAACCTCTATAGATAGCAGCTTTGCTAAATGCAATACCAAAGGTAATAAAATATAAGCCAAATCCATTTTATTTGACATTAATAGTGGGAAAGAACCTATTGCACAACTCAATGATAGATTTAGGGGCTAGTACTACAGTCATGCCAAACCAAGTAGCTAGCTTTGAAGATAAAATATGAACCACTAGCTAAAGGGGTTATACAATTAGATGGGAAGTCTATCCAAACCATACGAATGATCAAACAACTCCCATTATAGTTGTATACTTGCCCAAATATAATTGTCTTCCAAGATGTGGTAATCATTGATATTCCCCCAGTCTTCGGGCTATGCTTATCTAGAGATTTCACAGCTAAAATAGGAGGATACATGTCACTTGATGGGTCACATTTTATCTTAAGAACTAAATATGGAACAAAGATGAAGGTACTATCTAAGTCCCTATCTAAAGAACATATCACTAAAGAACCAACCCCAAGAATTGAAGCATGTCATGCTATGATGAATAGGAAAGATAGATCTTTTTTTGAAGAAGTGGGAGAATGGACTGAATATGATCAAAATGAAGAAGAAATCAATTAGATGATGTCCATGATGTAGAGTGACCCTTATGGTAATTATGATTCTACTAGTTTAGGAGCTTATGTAATCTTTGAGGAGGATCAAGAAATACCAAATATAATGAGTCAAGAAACACCTGAAAGGGAGGATTCTAATGAAGACTCTAAGATTTGGACCTTGAACTTTGATGGGTCCAAGAGTAAGAATGGTGCAGAAGCAGGTATCTATATCACTTCCCCAAATAGTGAGAAAATTGTCAAGGCATACGCTTCCAATTTGCTTGTACAAATATTAATGATGCTAAGTATGAGTCTTTGGTACATGGTCTTATGTTGGCCAAAAAGAAATGGATAAAGAATCTAATAGTTAAAGATGATTTAGAGATGGTTGTGAAACAAATCAAAGAAAAGGTTGTGGCAAAGAATGTGAGGATGATATCTTATCGCCATAGGATTTGGGATCTGACTGATAGTTTCAATGCTTTTAGCATAGAAGTTGTCCCTAGAGCTCACAAAACTTAACCAGATAGAATGGTACAAATCGGCTCTCAGTTTGATCCAACAAGTGACTTGCTCATAAATAATGAAGCAGTGAAAGTCATTATTAGGTTAGCAATCCCTGATAACATTCAAAACTGGCAAGTTTTTGATAATGACCTTTAGGTGTTTCTATTTCTACAACAATCTCACGAATTTGCTGACCAGTTGCAACCTAAGATTGAGGAAGTGTATGGTGACCAAATTATTCAATTAAAATCTAATAAGCTTCCAAGGGGGCTAATAATATTGGAGAACATATTCAACCTAAAAGATGCAAGCCTATATAAGAAGAAGTTTAAAGCAAACAAAGAAGATTACTCTGAGATTTATGTCAGTGAAGGAAGGAAGTTGAAGGTAAGTAATGCTAATACTCAGGAGGAAAGGGATAAGCTAATTTCCTTATGCAACAAATATGATAGAGTGATTGCATGGACCTATGATGACCTTCATGGTTATAATAGGGACATCATCCAACATACTATAGAGCTTGCCAAAAGATCAAAGCTTGTTCAACAAAAATAGAGACCAGTGAATCCTAGAATTGAACCCTTGATGGTGGATGAGTTATAAAAGCTTCTTGAGTCTAGAATTATTTTCCTGATTAAGCATTCAATTTGGGTATCTAATCTGGTGCCAGTGAGAAAGAAAAATGGGGATATTAGGCTATCTGTAGACTTCAGAGACTTAAATAAAGATTCATTAAAAGATCATTAGCCTCTACCATTCGTGGAGTAGATTTTACAAACACTAGCTAGATCAGAAAGATTTTCCTTGCTTGATAGTTTTTCAAGATACAATCAAATCTAGCTAGCAGATGAAGACCAACACAAGACAACATTCACAACAAAGTGGGGAACTTTTGCATACGCCAAAATGCTATTTGGTCTTTCAAACACTGGAGCCATTTTTTAGTGTGCTATGGATGTAGCATTTAAGTGACTCATAAATAAGATGATTCTAATCTATTTAGATGACCTCAATATATTTACCAAAAATGCCAAAGATCACTTTGAGCATTTAGAATATATATTTCAAAGGTGTCAAGAGTTTGGGATTTCTTTAAATCCTAAGAAGTGTGTTTTTGTTGTACCTCAAGGGAAACTTTTAGGGCATATTGTTTCGAAAGATGGAATCACTATTAATCTAGAAAGGGCCAGAGCTATACTAGATTTGTCTTTACCAGTCAATAAAAAGGTAGTTTAGTCTTTCTTGGGTAAGATTAATTTTGTCAGTAGGTTCATATCTAATTTTGTAGGGCTAGTTAGGCCCGTTACCCTGATGTCAAAGAAGGATTTAGCTTTTAAATGGACATCTAAAGGGAGATAGGCTTTTGAAGAAATCAAGAAAGCTATCTCAACTACCCCAGTACTGTAAAATCTTAATTTCTCCAAATGCTTCATAATGTACGTATATGGAAGGGAACACAGTATAGCAGCTATTCTGACTTGGAAAGATGATGAAGAAGAAGGAGAACATCCAATCACATTCTTCTCTAGGACACTAAGGGAGTATGAATCTAAGTATAAATTAATTGAAAAGCAATCTTATGCCATTGTTAAAGCTCTTAAGAAATTTAGGCACCTAGTAATAGGGAATAAAATCTTGATATTAGTAGCTCACTCAAGTGTTAGAGAATATGTTCCAAAAGGTGAGATTACAGAAAAGAGGGCTAACTAGATAACCAATATTTTTAAATATGATGTAGAGGTAAGGCCTACCAAATTGGTTAGAAGAAAGGGACTCTGCCAATATATTGCCCAAGACACAGAGGCATCAATATTGAAAGAAATAGAGAATGAAACAGTGTTGAAGCTCCAAGAGCTTGAACAAGATTCTTGGGTTAATGATAGGATATAGTTCATGAGGACTAGTGTTTACCCTAGTGAGATCTCCCCTGATAAAATAAGATACTATAGACAATAGGGGAGTTATTTTGTGCTAATTGATCACATTTTGTTTAAAAGGAATTTTGATGGGATACTACTAAGATGTGTTGAAAATGACGAAGCTCAAAAGATACTACATGAACTCCATCATGGAACCTCAGGGGGACATTTCTCAACAAGAACTATTGCCATCAGGATTACATAGGTTGGCTACTACTAGCCCACATTATTTGTAGATTGTCATCAGATGATCAAGGAGTGTTAGGCTTGTTAATTCTATGCTCGAAGGAGAAGCAATGTAGCTTTACCTTTGAGTCCCATATTAGTAGAGGAACCCTTCACACAGTGGGGTTTAGATTTTATAAGGATGATTAATCTGATCTCAAATCAGGGGTATAAGTGGATCTTTACTGCAGCTGATTATTTTACAAGATGGAGTGAAGTAGTGCCACTTAAGGAAGTCACTGAGAAGGTGATTCTAGAGTTCCTTGAAGGAATAACTACCCATTTTTGTCCTCCATGCACTATTATATCTAATAATACTAAAGCATTTTTAGGTACCAAACTATTAGAATTTTCCCTAAAGAATGGGATATATTTGAAAACTTTTTCCAATTACTATCCACAGGGCAATGGCTTGGCAGAATCCACGAATAAGAACCTGATTAGACTTATCAAGAGAATAGGGTTTGATCATCAGAGGGATTGGCACAAGTCCCTCAATTCAGCACTATGGGAAGATAGAATTATGCCAAAGTAAGTGACTAAGATGTCCCCATATGAGCTAGCTTATGGAAAGAGTGCAGTTATGCCATTGAACATAGAAATGCCTGCTTTGCAATTGATCAAAGAATTTGAAATAGAGGAAAATGGCCCAATGTAGGTGAGGCTTGCTGAATTATTAAAAGTACAAGAGAAACAAAAAGTGGCACATGAATCTTTGATGAGGCATCAGCATACCATAAAGAATTAGTTCGATAGAAAGACTCCCGAACCAAAATTTGAAGTCAGGTCCTTGTTTATAAAATGGGATGAGAGAGCGGCTAAATGAGGTCGACATAATAAGTTTAACTCGCTATGGACTGACCCTTTTAAGATTTGTGCCTACATGCAGCAAAATGCATTTGGGCTTGAGAATATGGAAGGAGAGCCTAAAGAGATTCTCATTAGTGGGATCTTTTTGAAACACTTCACATAGTTCCAAAGCCTAACCTTGTATCATAGTTAGTTAGGTGTCCTTAGATTCCTTTCCTATTTTGGTCTTGCATTTTGCCTGCTTTCTTTCAAATAAGTATTCTAGGAACATGTGTCTATAGTGCATTAGCTCCCATAGTTGGTAATTACACTTCCCAAGTCATTAGGCAGTTCTTTTACTTCAATAAAAGTAGCCAATCATTTTAAAAAGATCACCATTTTTAATACTGATTTAACACATAGTCCTATGCAGATTTGAAATGATGCACTAGTAGTGTTTTGGCATGTTTATTAATCACATTAATTAGATGTGATGGGTCATTTAATATGCCACCTAATGCCTTTTCTGAGTCAAGTTTTTAATCTTCTAAAATAGTTTCATTTGCTATTCTTTGCTTCAAAATCCTTCAAATTCTTGTCACTTGTGTCAAGAAGTCTCAACTCCTACCTTTAGTTCTAGCTATAGTTTGGGCTCATTTGTAGTTTCTAAGAGTTCCTTAGGAGATACATAGATGGAGGAAGGGTAGTCACCACAAGAGGGGCTACTTGATTTACTAAAAAAGTGGAAGAGTAGTAAATCTTATGCATCTGCAAGGGCACCACCAAGAATAAGTTACCCTAGGACTAGAGCCTTGGAGACGGGGCTAAGCGCCGACTCTATGCAAGTAAAGGATTATGCAGATGGTATTTTTGAGCCTTAGATGTCAAAAAATCCAAACAATCTTTGGGAGGGAGCACACCAAAGATGTCTCCAACGAGCTGAAAAGGGAGAATATGAAACATTTGGTATGAGGATTTGGACTTCTCAATTGGCGCAATTTGTGGTTCCTATTGTCCACTCCTACCTAGAATTGGTTGATATGTGTTTGGATATTTTTGACCCACAGACTACCATGATTCAACATAGTAGATTCATGCTCTAGATAGCCCCCAAGCTGGAACATACATGGAGTAGTGTCCACAGTAAAGTCCATTTTCTAAATACTAAGATACATTTGGATGAAGATAACACTCAGTTACCTGCACTGTCCACTACTAGAGGCTAGTTCAATGCTGATATACAGGATGTCCTCTCTATGCTATCTTTTATTTTTTGTCAGAATGATGATGCAAGGGTATATGATTGGCACTTAACAACAATTTTTAGACTCAAAATAGTGGACAAGTCTTTAGAATACTGGTTTAAATTTTCAGAACACATCTCCCAAGCTATCATTGAGCAGCTGACCAATTTCTCTTAGGAGTGAATATTTAGGTATTCATCTTACCTTTTTCACTTGATTCTATACCAAAATTATCACCTCTTCCAATAGCACATGTACCTAGAAATGTATGACCCTGAGGCAAGCAGTAAAAGGACTTACCTAGTGTCTGCGTGGACTCATGTCCTTTCTAAAACTGCGAACCCTTATGAATTTACTGAGTGTTTTATAGCCCCTATCTTTGAGAAATTAGGGTCTAAGGCTATTGATAATAGGATGACAAATAGTATGAGAGGCTTCCTGAAAAACTTAAAAATTCCTTGTGATTATTTCTTTAGTGCTCACACAACAATCATTAGACTTCATGGTTTTGTTGAAGAACATGTTTTTCTCCTAAAGGTCTTAACCCCTAGGGTCATAGCTTTGGAGATGGATTGTCAATTGTCCATCATTGATAATAATTTTGGCAATAAGAAGAGAAAGAGGAAAATGTATTATATCCCTTGGAACAAGGGAAAGATTATGATAGAAAAGAGAGAATCTGAGAATCTCCTGCTAAGGAAACTAGCAGCTTATAGTTTTGTAATAGTCCATGACAAATGGAAATATGATCCTGATGGTTTCTTTGCATCATGGATTATAAATAACAAATTTTCAGCTACTTTCATTCATGAGAAATGACCTTTCTGGGAATAGAGAAGGTCACCAAAGTAGGATGATCCTACATTTTATGTAGAGCTCAAGGATCTGCTAGATGAGGGTCCTAAACCACAGGAAACTTTTTACAAGAAGCAACAAGAATATGACCCTAAGAAATTGATGACACATGGTTTGAGCCAGACTCTAAAGAGGAAAGATTAGAATAGTGAAAAGATAGATGCCTATTGGAAGTATAGGTAGGAGATAGATGAAATCACCCTCACCTTCAGGGGAGTTCTAACAGATGAACAATGGGAGCAAATATGGGATGAGTATCATATGACCCTGATGTCAAGCCCAGATACAAGTAATCTTTCAGGTAGCTCTCTTGAGGTAGAGAAGATAGAAGAGCTAGAGAAGGCTCAGGAGGTGTTGGTTTTTTCCCAGACTGGATGCTTATTCCCAGATTTCCCTACAAGGTAGCCATCAATGATCAACAGGATCTCCTCTTCTTCTTCAGGCTCTGCAAAACCTAGCGGGGTATTCCTTACTCAACATCCATGGGGATATGCATACAAAGGCTGGGATGGTGACAAAAAGCAGATAAGTCCTCCTGTAAGTAGACCAAAACTGCAAGATAAGAGCAAAGGGGCTGGCTTTGGGCCTATTTTCAGTTGTAGACAGAGGACTTGGATCCTAAAACTAATTCTAATGTCCTAAAGGTTGTTTTAGATTTTGATTTTAAGCTTGGATGCAAAGCTGGACATGGTTGTAACATAAACACAAAGCAAGATTGGTGCCTATCCAAGGCCTGGAGTCAATAGACATACACCTGTGAATGATCAGCATGAATAGCTAAAACTAGATTTCAGGGGGATACATATGATACCTGCCTTATAGATATCTCCCAATACAGAGTGTTAAGCTATCTATACTTATGGCATCCCTACTGCAGTATACCCTTCCCAATGTTCAATCTGAAAATAGTTTAATCTACCTTTGAGCAGAAGTTAAAAGATCAGACATTCAACACAGGAATTCTATGTTCTAGAGTCTCAACATTCCTTAAATATCCAGACTCAGAAGAAAGATACATGCAATACTAGAGAGAAAATTAACAAAACACATGCTAACATAGCATTTCTCATATAAAATTAACCATGAAATCAGTGGATTCGTGCAAAAACACACAACAAGGGATACATAAACTCACAAGTTTTTGTGGACAGAGCAGCCAGAACCAGCTGTATTATATCATAGAGCCAAAATGTCCAACTTTCAACAACCAAAAAATGGTAACACGATCTGCTTATATTAGCCAGATAGTGTACCATAAGCAATTAATTACATGGCAAAAATATCAAAATTTGCCAGATACAGATCTCACCAAGGAGTGGCGCCAGAAGATATTAATGCAGCAGACAAGGGGGGGCCTCGAGCCATGCACCGCCATCTGAGAGTCTTCACCCACGATCAGGCAACTTCACTGTTTGTACCGTCACCCATACCCCTGTACTATCGTCATTAAGAGTCTTAACCACCCGCAGCCACTTAGAAACTGTCGCAACATTTCAAACAGAAGTTCCCGCCAAAAGTGATTTGCTCAAAGATTGAAGATACACAGGGAAATAATCCCACATGCATGGTGAGGAGATCACATCAGTAGTTCATAAACAAGGTTGCACACATGATAGGTGTCAAGCGTTTTGCCATGCTCGACACACAACCCTTCGCCAAATACCCATCGCTATGACACAAACCATCGACCAACTCCATAATTCTCCTGCCGACCATACTAGTCTCACCGATGCAAAACTACATACTCCACCTCCGCAAGCCTCCATCGGCCAAACCACTACCATTGGGGTATCTAGAAAACCTCTGGCCGACCAACCAAGTCTCACCGATGCCTACTTCATATTTCCCATCATCGGCCAGACCAGAACTATCGAGTAAACATCTCGAACCTATGCCAACACCTGCATTCATACCGATGAACTATGGCCTCATCCTTCTGTCGGCCAAACACACACCGATGAAAGTTCATCGGCAAAACATTACACTATCAGCCCAACATCTGACCGCTCACCCGATAGCTCCCACTCCTGCCGATGAATACTTGACTTACCCCTGTCAGCAAGACCAACACCATCGGTAGAACCACAATCTCATTCGCCGATAGCATAAAGTCTCAGCAATGTAAAAAGAACACACTGTGCTATCAACGTGAAACCCATGACAGTCACAAACTTACGCCGATGAAGAGGAAAACCTAGGGTTTGAATGAAAAAACCCTCCAAATGCAAGCTCAATCTCCAGGCCAAAATGAGCACTAACACTGGCTCCGAATGGGGACGTGCAGGTGAAAAACCTGTAGCAAGAACCAGATCTCCGGGCAGACCAGGCAAAAACCAAAAAGGCATGAACATTTACAATATTTACATATTTTTACACATGTGCACAGAGACAAGTCATCTATGCAAAATAGAACTTAAGGAATTGGCCATGCACAGGCAATTCCAGAATTTCACCTCCTAGGGCCTGGAGGAAATAAGAGTCCTCCCCATGAGTGCTGCAAATTTGATATGGGCCCATCCATAAGGGTTTGAATTTACCATGTTTACCCTTTTCTTGACCTTTTGCATTCCAGATGAGCACCAGATCATTAATTTGAAACTTCCTTTTTGTAGCTCTCCTATCAAACTGATATTTCACATCTTGTTGTCTCTTGAGGTTGATCTGGTGTGCTTTCCTTCTGTTTTCATCTAGTGCAACTAGCTGGTTCACTCTTTCTGTCATGGAGTCTTCAATCTCCTCATCATTTTCCTGGATGAATCTATAAACTGGTAGGAGATTGTTTATAGGTAATCTGGCTGATGCACCATATACCAGCTCAAAGGGTGACATCCCAATAGCCTTTTTTACTGTCACCCTGTCAGCCCATATTGCCAACTTTAATTTTGAGTCCCAAGCTCTCTTGTTCTTGTCTAGTATCCTCTTGATAATTTTCATGATGCTTTTATTGCTTGATTCTACTTGACCATTTCCTTGTGGGTGGTATGGTGATGTATATGATAGATTGATCCCATATTTGTTGCAAAAATCAACAAATTCACCTGATCTAAAGCACATAGCATTATCAGTTACTATTTTGAATGGTACTCCAAACCTGATGATAACATTTTCCATTATGAAATCCATTATCACCTTACTTGTAGCTCTCTTAGTTGGAATGGCCTCAATCCATTTGGTAAAGTAATCAGTTGCCACCAAAATCCAACTGTGTCCCCCACTTGACTTGTCTGCAATTTCCCCTATGAAGTCAATTCCCCATTGCTGAAATGGAGCATCCACAGTTAAAGTTCTGAGGGGTAAAGCACCATCATATCTCAATTTTCTTGAGAATCTCTGGCAAGGGTCACACTTCCTCACTAACCTTTGTGCATCTGAAAAGAGAGTGGGCCACCAATATCCTGCTCTGAGAATCTTATGGGCTGTTGTTTGGGCAGTATAATGCCCACCACACAATCATTTATGCATGTCATTCAAAACATTGTTAGCTACATCTTCATCCACACATCTCAATAGCACACCATCAGGGTTTTTCCAGTATAGCTCACCTTGAACAATAACATACCTGATTGCATGTAACTTTAAAGTCCTCTTTTGACTGTCACTGAAATGGGAAGGACAATTCAGATTTTGCAAGTAGTATATAATGTCCTTGTACCATTTAGATCTTGATACATTTACACTCTCATTTTGGACTGCATTAACTTGGCATGCTTCCAAGTTTGACTGTGCCATCATCTTGGCTAATCCTTGTCCTCTTACCAACTTGGTAATTTGTATTTCTATGTTGAACTCCTGCAGTTTGTTTATCCATCTACACCTTCTTCCAGTCACCTCCTGTTGAGTGAATATGTCTTTGACTGCTGCATGGGGTACATATGCAACTATATGTGATCCTACCAGGTATGGTCTGAAACTTTTGATGGCTCTGACTAATGCATATGCCTATTTTTCCATGATATCATATTTCAACTCAGCCGCCTGCAAGGACATACTGAAAAAAGCTATGGATTGTTCAAATCCATCTTCATTTTTTTGTAGCAAACATGCAGCAATAGTGTGAAAGGAAGCAAATGAAAACAACTGGAACGGCCTAGAAAATTCAGGAGATTTAAGAATAGGGGCCATTTTAATTGCCTCTTTGATACTCTGAAATGACTCAATTGCTTCACTTTCCTAGTGAACAGTTGCATCCTTCTTCATCATCTTGGAAATGTTCCTTGTGGTTTCTGCAAAGTTGGGAACAAATCTCCTAACAAAATTTATCTGTCCAAAGAAGGACTGAACTCCTTTTATAGTTTTTGGCATTTGAATTCTGTCAATAGCAGCCACTCTCTCTGGATCTATCCTAACTCCATCCTTGGAAATAATGTGCCCTAGGAGTTTTCCTTCAACTACCCCAAAAGCACACTTCTTTGGGTTGAGAGAAATGCCATACTCTAGTGCTCTAATGAAAATCTGCTCCAAGTGCATACAATGCTGCTCTTCCTTCTTTGAATATGCAGTCAAATCATCTTGATATATAGCCAGGATTGAATCAATCAACCCTGCAAAAGCAACATCCATTGCTCTTTGAAATGTAGCACCTGCATTTGTTAGCCCAAATGGTATTCTAACATATACATAAGTTCCCCATGGAGTGGTGAAGGCAGTCTTATACTATTCTGATTCCTTTACCTTCACCTGATTATAACCTGAAAATCCATCCATCATGGATAAGAGTTCACAACCAGTCACTCTCTGCAACATAGCTTCCATATTAGGCAGTGGATAGTTATCCTTTAAAGAGGATACATTTAAGTTCCTGAAATCAACACAAAGCCTAATATCACCATTCTTTTTTCTAACTGGGACAAGGTTAGACACCCAGGTTGAATGTCTAATTGGCACAATTATTCCAGCTTCCCTAAGCTTTTTGAGTTCTTTTTGCATCTTTGGAGCTAAGGTAGGATTAATAGGTCTTTGCCTTTGTCTAAATGGCTTAGCTCCCAGCTTCAATGGGATCTCATGCTGGAATAAATCTTCCCTATAGGCTTTTAGGTCATCATATGACCAAGCAAACACATGTTTCTACCTTTTTAGTAATGCAATCAGCATAATCCTGATGTGTGGTTTGAGTTGCTTACCAATATATACCTTCTTAGGGGCCTGAGATGTTCCCAAATTTATCTCTTCTAAATCTTCCTTATTTGTGGGAGATGTCCTTGTGACCAATTTGTCTCTACTGTCAAAAGCTCTTTCCAAAGCTACTAACCCTCTAGGGATTTTATTAGTCTTCAACTGAATTATCTCTTTCCCCACAAGAGTTTCTTTTCCATCTATGGTTTCTACAAAAGCTTGGAAATCAATTTCTTGATTCTCAAATTCATCTATGCAGTGCAAAAATTTTAACAAGTCCCTATCATCATTAAACACTTGCCAACTGCATATGTTTTCTGGTACTGCAAGCCTGATTTTAACTTCTACATTTGTAACATCTAACAAAGTGATGTCATCTGGCCTTATTGCAACATTAGCTAAGAAATCGGCCATAACATTCTTTGATCTCTCTACCCAGCCTATTGAAAATGCATCAAAAAGTTCAATGGTATCCCAAATAGCATGCTTGTATTGTTTCAATCTTTTGTTTTTTGAAGCATACCTATCTCTAATTTGGGATACAATCAGCTCAGAATCACCAAATACTCTCAGCATTTTGATTCCATGTTTGAGAGCTATATTTAGGCCTAAGATTAAAGCCTCATATTCTGCAATGTTGTTTGTGCAAACAAACCTCAGCAAGAAAGAGAATTTGAGGAGCTTACCATTTGGAGATAGGAAAACAACTCTAGCTCTAGAGCCTTCTTTTGCACAACCTCCATCAAAATACATGGTCCATAAACCTTGCTGGTCCAGCTCTTTAATGCAGACATTTTTCTTTTCATCTTCTCTATCATATGAGACAACCTTGAAGTTATCACAATTAGTGTTTACAAAGCATATCTGTTCCTCTGCTTCTTGGTCTTCCACTGTCTCTGATGATCTTTGTTCTCTGATTAACTTAACATCCCTGCCATTCATTGGAATCATGGCATATGACAGGTCCAGCTGCATACTTCCACCAATTAGTGCTGCCCATCTTCTTGACAGCAACATACCATACTGTGGCTTGATGTCAACCACCGTTATATTCATTTTATATCTTTTTTTAGGAAATGCTACCAGTTTGAAATCTACATCCTTCATGATTCCAATAACTGGTACCTCTCTGGCATCCATAGAATAACATTTTCCACATGCCTTGTCAATTTTCAATCTAGCTTGTTGCATGATGGCCAAAGGCATGACATTTGTAGATGCTCCAGAATCAAGCATACAATTTCTGATTATTTTTCCATTTATAACCAGGGATACATAAAATGGTTCCACTTGTGAAGGACACTTGGTCATAGTCACTCCTAAATAGACCTCAGGAGCCTCATCTTCTTCATTACACATGACATGCTTCTCACCCTGGGTCTGAACATTTTGTTTAGCTTGAAGAGGCACCCCTGAAATTAGGGATACTGTCCTATTCTTGATCTCTTCAACCTTCATCAGTTCCATAAGTGGAACAGAGACTTTTACCTGGGAGAGGACTTGAGCTATATCAAATGGAGCATAATTTTGTATAACAGTTGTAGCTTGCTCCACAATCTTGTTTTTATCCTGAACTGATTTAGCTTTTACTTTCATAGTTCCCTGATCATCATTCTTGTCTTGGGAACCTTTGCTTTGATCTTCAGCTTGGGGGATTCTATTTTCTGGTCCTTAAGATTCATGACCTGTTCTTTGTCTAAAATTCTGTTTATTATTAACCCACTGCCCCTTTTGTGATTCAATCCCCTTATGACCATGCAGTGGCTGACCTGCAGAAATACCTTCTGGCTGATGTGGGCTGCTTACTTGATTTTTACCTCTGAGATTGTAGTTGCTTTTGACTTGAGCAACTGCTGCAGCTGTGAAGGCCCTAATTTCCTCATCAGAAGGTCGTTGTAAGTTACTCAGAAAATTGTGTGAGCTCTGAGCATACACATAGCTTTCTTCATTACCTTCATCATAAGAGTCCTGTTGACAAGCCTGAATTCCATCATCTGTACTCTCATCAGCACTATAAATGGGGTATCCATTGTTTATGGACATCATATTAACATCATCATCTTGCACATAATGCGGCTCATTGCATTCATTACAAGATGTAGCATTATTACACAAGGACTGGGCAATCATACACTGTGACTGTGAATGTGGCATATGACAAATTATACACCATGGAGTATCATCAACAATATTTACAGCTTTCTTTAGAGGATCAGGAGTTTCTTTGACATATTGAGCTCTCTGATTTGTGTTGTTGTGTGGGAATATAGGCTTACCATTATGCCAATTGGTATTATAAGGCATATCATGCAATGATGGCCTCTTTTCCTGCCTTTGATAGACTTGCCTATCAGGACCTATCCCTTTTTCACTTCTAGCTATTCTATAGCTTAGGTCCTTAACAACATTTGCCAATTTGTCTATCTTATCTTCAGGGGCAGACGTATTACCTTGAGTGTTCTAAGGCTTCTTTGGATTCTGCAGAATTTTCACATCATCCCTTCTGTTTTTCTTGCCTGATGCTTTCCTGTTGTTCTCAATATTCACTGCAATTCTGAAAGCATCCCTGATAGTAGCAGGACTTTTATTTCTTAATCCACATGCAGTTTTTGCATTAAAGGCATTGATATACAATATTATGTACATAGGTTCATTTGGCCTCATGTGATGTGGCAATTTGTTTAACACTTTAGTAAATCTTGCATTAAAATCTGCAACCTGCTCATTTGACCCTTTAGTGATACTGGTAAACTCATTTACAAACAATTTTGTCACCATATTGCTCCTTGAACATCCTTTTAAAATCATCCCATGATGAAATACTCTGGTCAGGCAGATTCTTATACCATTTCCTTGCCTCATCAACTAAAGATTACATGAATGACTTCATGAAAACATCCTCATGTTCTACCTCAAAGTTATCCATGACATTTTGAAAAGCCTTTAGATGATCTTCTCCTGACATTGTGTTGTTTCCTAAAAATTTAGGCACTTGCAGCCTCAAATGCTTGTCAATGGGATTAGGATACCTAGGAATACCATCAAACACCAACTGTCTGAATCTATCTAGCTGCATGGGCTGTCTGTCAAACTGATTAAGATTGATGTTCCTGTTTGCATTCTAGTTTCTTACATTGTTCAGTGGTATCCTAGCATCATTCACATTTTGTCTTTGATCATTATGTTGATATTGCACTTCATTTCTCTGTTGATGTCTCTGCACATTTGCATTCTGAAGGGTAGAAATTGAATCATTTTGGGCAGTCCTTAAAGCTTGCACTTTCTGCCTCATGTCATCTCTGATTTTCATGGCTTGCAGATACTCTAATTCTGCTCTTAGATTTCTGATTTCTTCAGCTAACTGTTCTTCCTCAGGCATGGAGGTAGATGGTCTCATACCATTTTGGTCATCATCTTCATCATCCCTCAGAGACTCTACCTCTTCAAATCTGTCACTAGGGTCTAGAAATGGGCGTTCTTGGAACACTTCTGACCTCATTCTCACGCTACCACCCTATTGCCTCTCATATGCACCCTGAATATCAGCTTCTGCATTTGAAAAGTAAGGCACATGCAGTCCTGATGGCCTAGGGTTGTCTTGCGTATCATCACTTTTTCTGGGGGAACCATCATGACTGACTGAGACAGCTCCCTTTCTTCTGTACATCATTCTTCGTGTTACTAGTAACTCTTCAAATAAAGGATTTTGTTGGGATCTTCTCCCCTGCATATAAGTTTCACTTTGACCAGTTGGGAGCTTACTTCGGAGTTGCCACCTATTACTAGGAACTAGGAACTATTTTCTTTTTGTAAACCAGGGTTCTTTCACAAACTCCCCAGCGGAGTCACCAATTTCTGTTGGTGACTCGGATGGGTCACAAATATATCACCAAGGATGACTAGATATTACTTTTGATCAATCACATTCCCAGTAGAGTCACCAATTTCTGTTGGTTTTTTCCCAGACTGGATGCTTCCTCCCAGATTTCCCTACAAGGTAGCCATCAATGATCAACAGGATCTCTGGGCCAGGGGCCAACAGTATAGGAGATAGACTCTATATTTTATCTCCTCTTCTTCTTCAGGCTCTGCAAAACCTAGGGGGTATTCCCTACTCAACATCCATGGGGATATGCATACAAAGGATGGGATGCTGACAGAAAGCAGATAAGTCCTCATATAAGTAGACCAAAATTGTAAGATAAGAGCAAAGGGGCTGGCTTTGGGCCTATTTTCAGTTGTAGACAGAGGACTTGGATCCTAAAACTAATTCTAATGTCCTAAAGGTTGTTTTAGATTTTGATTTTAAGCTTGGATGCAAAGCTGGACATGGTTGTAACACAAACACAAAGCAAGATTGGTGCCTATCCAGGGCCTGGAGTCAATAGACATACACCTGTGAATGATCAGCATGAATAGCTAAAACTAGATTTTAGGGGGATACATATGATACCTGCCTTACAGATATCTCCCAATACAGAATGTTAAGCTATCTATACTTATGGCATCCCTACTGCAGTATACCCTTCCCAATGTTTAATCTAAAAATAGTTTAATCTACCTTTGAGCAGAAGTTAAAAGATCAGACATTCAACATAGGAATTCTATGTTCTAGAGTCTCAACATTCCTTAAATATCTAGACTCAGAAGAAAGATACATGCAATACTGGAGATAGAATTAACAAAACACATGCTAACATAGCATTTCTGATATAAAATTAACCATGAAATTAGTGGATTCGTGCAAAACACACAACAAGGGATACATAAACTCACAAGTTTTTGTGGACAGAGCAGCCAGAACCAGCTGTATTATTTCACAGAGCCAAAATGTCCAACTTTCAACAACCAAAAAATGGTAACACAATCTGCTTATATCAGCCAGAGAGTGTACCATAAGCAATTAATTACATGGCAAAAATATCAAAATTCGCCAGATACAAATCCCACCAAGGAATGGTGCTAGAAGATATTAATGCAGCAGACAAGGGGGGGCCTCAAGCCATGCGCCGCCATCTGAGAGTCTTCACCCATGATCAGGCAACTTCACTGTTTGTATCGTCGCCCATACCCCTGCACTGTTGTCGTTAAGAGTCTCAACCACCCGCAGCCACTCGGAAACTGTCGCAACATTTTAAACAGAAGTTCCCGCCAAAAGTGATTCGCTCAAAGATTGAAGATATGCAGGGAAATAATCCCACATGCATGGTGAGGAGATCACATCAGTAGTTCATAAACAAGGTCACACACATGATAGGTGTTGAGCGTTTTGCCACGCTCGACACACAACCCTTCGCCAAATACCCATCGTTATGACACAAACCATCGGCCAACTCCATAATTCTCCTACTGACCATACTAGTCTCACCGATGCAAAACTACATACTCCACCTCTGCAAGCCTCCGTCGGCCAAACCACTACCATCGGAGTATCCAGAAAACCTCTGGCTGACCAACCAAGTCTCACTGATGCCTACTTCACATTTCCCATCATCGGCCAGACTAGAACTATCGGGCAAACATCTCAAACCTATGCTGACACCTACATTCATACCGATGAACTATGGCCTCATCCTTCCGTCGGCCAAACACACGCTGATGAAACCTCATTAGCAAAACATTACACTGTCGGCCCAACATCTGACCGCTCACCCGATAGCTCCCACTCCTACCAATGAATACTTGACTTACCCCTGTCGGCAAGACCAACACCATCGGTAGAACCACAATCTCATTCGTCGATAGCATAAAGTCTTAGCGATGTAAAAAGAACACATCATGCTATCAACGTGAAACCCACGACGCTCACAAACTTACGCCGATGAAGAGGAAAACCTAGGGTTTGAATGAAAAAACCCTCCAAATGCAAGCTCAATCTCCAGGCCAAAATGAGCACTAACACTAGGTAGAGGAAATAGAGAAAATAACTACACAAGCCCCTAGGTCCCCATGGTCTCAACCTCTCAATGCCCTTGAGAAACAAAAAGTTACATTATCGCCATCTCTTGAGACCCATATAGCTTCGACATTGGTGGGTCTTGGAGTGGCACTTTCCCAAAAAATATTGATAGAATCATAGGAAGCAATAGAGGAAGAAGACCTTGAAGATACAGAAGAAAGGTCTTTTAAAAGAAGGCATAAATTAGTGTTGCAAAAGGAGGATACTAGAGGCAAGATCTTGGAGTCCCCATAGCAACAAGTTCTCACGGCAATAGCAGTAGGACAAGTAAGTATCCCTCCTCCTTTTTCTCCTTCTTCAACTTCTTATTTAATAGGGGTGGCAACCCAAATAACCTATTCTTCCATGCCTCTTGACACCTTTGTTGTGCTATTACAATCTTTTGCCCCTACTATTAGTTTAACAACCTTAGTATCATTGCAGGCCATCTCATTACCTTTATTTTCCCCAACCATGCCTAAATGGGATTTACCTCATATTAATCCTAGTGGGCAAGTCACCACCATACCATATAGTTTACCATAGGGTTATCCTTTTGCTAGAGGTATTAGTGCTTCTCCACCGACCTTCCAAACACAACTACATACTACTAGGAAAGCTAGGGAGGCTGGAATGGAAAATAAGAGAAAAAAGGAAGGGACAAACCCTACTGCTCCCCATCTGAGGTTGCTATTTGACCCAATGCAATAGTCCCTAACAATCACCCACTTGATCTCTAATGTGGTTAAGCCTACTAAACAAATAAAGCCTAAGGACTACACTATGAATATAATGGCTATGGACCTAGCCCACTTCAAACCATAGGTTAAAGTGGAGCTAATGAATGAAACTACCACAATGGTCACATTTGATTACCTAAAGGTGATAAAGAAGCTACAAAAGTTGGAGGAAGACTTAGCAAAAGTAAAAGCCACAAATAATAGCCTTACAATAAAGATCAAGGTTAAGGACAAGGAGATTGACTCTCCTAATAAAGATTTGTAGAAAACGATGTCTTTAGAAGTGTACCAGGAATCTCAATCTCAAGTTACAACATTGCATAATGAAATAGCACAAGCAAAAGCCACTACAATTGCTTTAAAGCAAGAAAAAACCACTCCAAAGAAGAAATATCAAGATAAGATGCAAGAAGTATCACAATTGCAACACAACCTATTAAGGGAATAGAATCAGAACAATAATGCTCAAGCCCAGTTCATGGCAGAATAGGAAAAGACCAAGCAATTGACTATTGAGATGAGTCAAAGGCCACAGAATACAAGAGTACTGGAAATGGTTAAAGAGCTATATGTATCTGCTGGAAAAGGATCTTTGAAGAGATTTTATAGCTTAAGCCTATTCTCAGTTTCTTATTAAAAGCTCAGCAGTTGTGTGATAGTGTAGAGTCTTTAGTAGAAGCAACCTTGTCTACTATTTATTTGAGAGTCTCTAATTCTCAACTTTTGTCGTTGTTACCGTTTTTTCACCTTAGCACAAAATTGGTAGAGCTGGTGTATTGTTTGTTTTAAGGTGAAAGATTTTAATTGATTTCTTCCTTGCATAATTATGAAAGATTCAGTTATTTAGTGGAATGTGTTTCAAAAGGAAAGGTATCCAGTTTGCAATTCGGTTGTTTAACAAAAGAAAGATTCAATTAATTCATTGCATTACAAGATATCCATCAGAGAGATAAGTATTTCTCTCACTACAATGATTATTCATTTGCAAATGAAGTACAAAAAATGATAAACATTGCATTGAAAGAAAGAATGACAAATGAAATCTTCCACACAAGTTGTGGGTATAGTTGAACTAGTACAATCATAAGAAAGATACTATGCATCTAAAGACAAGAAAGAAAATATTTCCATCATTGTCTGTTTGTCTCGGTTGATCATCCTTGCAATTGAATCTTCATCGCTCCTGATCTTTGACAAGAACTTGCAAAAAGTGTAGAAAAGGCCTGTTAGAGCTCCAGAAATAATTCCTTTGTATGCTTATCAGAAGATACAAAATATATTGCTTATGGTGTACTACATCAGACAATCATATCATCAATGAGTAAGAGGAACTAAAAGAGGAACAATCATTTGTACTTCAAAGTTTAATCTAATATGTTTGTTTCATGTGTAGGTATAGGATTTAAGTCATGTAGCTGATTGAAGACATATCAGCATGTAGTGTAAAATGAGGCCCCCACGAGGGTAGAGCCCAGCATGTTGTCCCTGGATCCCAAGGATAGTGAAACAGGAGTGACATATCAAGTAATTGCATGAACTAAAGTTTGTTTCTCATCCCTGATCATCAGTTCATAAATGAAATGACCACCATGCATGAACAATGAACAGATCAATGAAGCAATGACCAATCACAAGTAGAGAATATAAAGAAGTGGACAACATTATATTCCTCTTGCTAATCAAAAGTAGAATACCTAGTGCAACCAAGAATGATAGGAGGAGAATCAAATGAATAGTTCTACCATTTCACCTCATATTTTCAAGAGTTAGAAATAGGAGTACAAGATACCGAGACAACATATATCATGTATAGTCAACATTTGAATCCAACACAATTTCTTCATCCATATAATGTCAAACAATTAATCAAGAGCATATGAAGGCCATAGAGTATGAGGTATAGATGAAATATGATTACCCTCATGTCACTATTCAAAGAGTCATGACAATCAACAAAAAGCAACACTATCTTCAAACTAGATTCAGTGACAAATTACAGCCACGAAGAAGACAAAATATTCAATGCCATATCCATCAAATGGAGTGTCAAGAGTTCTAAATTTCATATAGCTACATGAAGTCATATGCAGGAAAATATTGCTATATACCCAAGGTGATCTCAATAAATGCAACATGAACTATGTTGGAAAAAATAAGAATGTCTTCAAGAATTATTGCATTGTTGTAACATAATACAAATGACATGACCTTTTTTCCCAATGTAAGTGGTTTACACATTGACATCCCGATATCCATGGCATGGTCAAGGTAGTAAAAGAATATAATAGCCATATGTTATTCATGCCAGTGAAGCAAAGAAGATCCCATCATACATTCTTATCAGATGTAAAATACATTCATGTGTAGGCCATATGTTATAGGCTAAGTATAACCATATCATGTATATGCATGATTGAACAAACTGATGAGTTGTGATCATTCAGATGAAGAATAAATGAAAGTGCAACTATTAGAAAGTGTATGATATCACATTTGAGATGTTGTAGTAAGTTGAAGCAGCAAGAAAAAGACCCCTTATCTTTTCTCATGGTTGACCTCATCAAATAGGCTGCAATGCAAATGCCATGATAAATGAATAATATGCCAACTGCAACTAAATAGAAAGATGAATAAACAAGCTACAAGAGACTATTGTAAACAATGCTTGTTTGAGGAAATAACACATAAAGTGTCCACACATTCTACAAGAAGAGGATTCAAGAGGAAGAGAATAACATGTTACTAGCCAATACATTTCTTCATGTCATTAGTGCAGATCAAATGATCACATATAGTTATAAAAGAAGAGCATATACTATTAAAGGATTATGAGTTCCAAGGATGTAGATGTTATAGGTACAGATAATGAAGATGCTATTTGTAATCCAGATATTTAAAAAGGAGATACTAAGAATTGGTAACATAGGGCTGCAGCCCCTCAAATGCAGAGTTTTCCTCATAAATCTTCCACACAAGACCAAAATCTAAGTAAGTATTTGCAGACCTAAGCACAAGAAGAATAAACAAGAAAAATGCATATCAGATGCCTTGCCATAGCTATCATTGAAGAGAGGAATGTTTAATTCATTTCATAACAAGATAACCATTAGGGTTTCATATAAAATGGCAAGGAAGATTGCCTTCATATCAATATGAAATCATGACAATGCAACTCAGTTTATGTTGTTACAGTCATGGCCTCATAGGGCAAACACATAGGAACAAATATATATTTGAATGCTTAGAAAGACAAATATGGGATGGCCATAGCCATGTTTAAATTCAAGTTTTTCTTCTAATAGATGAAATAGTGCATTCATGGTCTTCCAAGTTCATGAGAGAAATGAAGGAAAATAGTACAACAGTTGAAATACTGAAAGCTTACCTCTCATTCTAAAGAAATAGATGGCAAGAAGGACCATGGTTTTTAAATCCTCAGATGGTCTTTTAAAAGATTTGAACAACTCTCATGGCAGCCCCAATGGTGACACAAATGTAATATAGGAAAAATGTATCAAAAGTTGTACAATAATAGTATTTACGACTGTGACCAATAAACCAGATGCCTCTGCAAATAATGAAAGTATACCCAAAACTGAAACAAGGAGAAGCATTACTAGTAATTTGATAGTTATTCCAACAACAATGGTGTGAAGATCTACCAAAATGATGAGGTTTCATGCTTGAAACCCTAGCTAGGTGCTGCCGCAGAGCCTCCTCTCCACAAAAGTTGAAAATGCAAAATGACAAATATAGTTTAGGGTTCAAAAATTTTGTTTGAGGGCTCAATTTACCCTAAGTGTTAAGTGAGAATTTTACCAAATTTTTATTTATTTTGAGACCTCTCTTAATACCTTCATGGTGTTAAGTGACCACAATATGATGCTTAGGTTCCATAACTTATGGTGACATCGAGCCCCATGGTTTTGTTGAATTAGGTCAAACAACTGAGATGGGGGGTGAATCAGTTGTCTCAAAACTTTATCACATGCAAATAATTCTTTACCATACAAAATTGATTAATGATATAAACATTTAAGCATGAATCATCAACACATGAGTAGAAACAAATGAACACATAACACAAAGATTTTTACATGGAAACCTGGTTAAGGGAAAACCACGATGGGGGTTAACCCACAAAGATTTGTACCCTGTTAAAAGTACTTTAAGAAAATAGAAGGCACATGCCTTCAAGTGCACTATCTAGAGCTCACTACTCAAAAAGAGGCTCACTGCCTAGAAGATTTGAGTTTATTATAGAAATAATGAACTGAAAGATAGCATCTATTCCATGCCTGGTTTAGTTCCTGTGAAAGCTCACAATTTTTGTTCTTTTCCTTGACAACTTGCATCCTATATCTTCATCCTTTATAACTCTTGATCCTCCAAACTTTTCCTTTCTACTCTGCTTCTGTATCTTTCTTATGATATTATCATTTTCTCATAAGGATGACTTTTCACAACTTATCAACAAGTATTTAGATGCTTCGTCAACCTTGGAATGAACACCAAGGTTGGCCAAATTTAGTGCAATACCAAGAAGTAAATCTTCACAGATGAGCTCAATCTTCAATGCAGACCTCCAACTTAGAAGTTATCTAATCTAGAGACTTCCACAAGCACACTAAAATCAATAAAAACATCCGCACTCCTCCAAATTATTAGAATCACTTGCATCTTCATCTAGAACCTCAAGAACAATGTCTACCATGACTGTCACACTGACTTCCTAAATATACCTCTAGATCCGTAGATCATAATATTTCAATGTGGAGCAATCTAGAGAAATTTACTACCACTTTGTCTCTTCTGATCATAGGAAAACCTGGTTGTACTTAGATGGCCATACCTTCTACAAATCTTCGTGCGGACCTCTCAAATCTTGACTGGAGCTACTTTACACAATCCTTTATTCATCCATCTTATCCATATTCATTTATGTTCATTTATTTTCTCAATATCCTCAACATTCAAGTCTTGTAAACATGTAGCAAAACAAGATACAGTTGACATCAATGACAATACTGCTTAGGCACATATTTGTAACAATCTCCCCCTTTGTCATTGATGGCAACATATGATATGAAAAACTAATTTAACCATCAAGACAAGAATTTCTCCCCCTTTCTTTTATCACTTCTGCAACTACTTTCTTCACTGGTCCCCCTTTTATCAGCAACTAGTTTTTCACATGACTTCTCTCCCCCTTTGACATCAATGGTAAAGGGTACATATTTGAAATCATTTCTCCACCTTTGTGTTTTAGACTGATCTCCATTTATTTTGTATACTGACTACTCCCCTTGAGTAGTATCTTCTTAACACTTATCTGGACCACAAGATGACTGTGAGTTCCACCAGATTGATGCACCCTAGTGCATCTTTAGTTCTGATCAGGAAGGGTAATAACCCCTAACTTATCTTTGAGATACTCAAAAGTATCCTTAGGCAGAGGCTTAATAAATATTGTAAGGAAATGATAGCATCTCATAACATATTTCTAAGAATAGTGGTGACTTTGATAGATTTAAATTCTTTTCAATTGCTTCAAAAACATGCACAACTATGCCACAAAGCGGAAACAGACATAGAACATTTCCAACATTGACCCTTAGAGGAAATACAAGAAACAAGATCTAATTTCAACAATAGAAATGCTAACACAAAAGATAGAACAAAAGACATAGATATACATGGGGAAAACCCTTTCAGGTAAAAAACCCTACACTCCAAAAGCCTAGATCATCATAGTATTATTCAGCAATAGAAAAATACAATTACAATACAAATCTAGCACTAAGCCTTTCATGGAAATTTACATCTTGCTCCTCTGGAAAAATAACTGATAGCATAACCCTACACAAAGTTCTCCAACACTCAGGTTAGTCCTTCATACTGTTATCATGCGACAAATAGCACACAACACAGGACATCACCCTACACCTGAACTTGTTGTTCTCACTTCTCTCACCACACTAAACTCTCCTCTGTTACAATGCATTTTTACATGTCACAGTATAGAAGAGAACAATCGGTTACTAACTCAGACTGTTACAACACCAAAAGGTCGACGGTTCATTTTAAACCATTCACAACCATTCATATTCATGAGGACTAAATAGTCCCACATACATTAGTTGACAAACATAGCAACAACATATATGCACGAATACATGGTAAGTTTATCATTGGCACTTTTTCCATCGATGACCCCAGCTGATCAAACATCAACGAACCATCGGAGTAACCAAGACCTTTGATGTGACTTCTTCCTTCTTCACTGACAATGTTCCTCCTACTGATGCCATACACCATTAGATAGACCAAGCTCAATGGAGATCAGTCCACCATTCGCATTGATGGTTCCTTGTCCCACCGATACCCAAGCCTTCACCCTTCGTTGGCGTGACCAATGCACATTAGAGAAGAAACCCTAGACCATACCAATAGTTATAGTCATACCGATGCCAAGCCTTCATCAAAGTAACATAGCTCATTGGAGAAACTACCACAGGCTCCACCGATGGCCAACCTTATGCCGATAGACATCACTTATCGGTTGAACCTGTTGAACCATTGAACCTGACGAGCGAAGTTCAAGCCTTCATCGGAGAGACACAAGAGCATTAGAGTGAGATCTTTAGCCAAGCCCGATAGCTATAGTCAAGCCAATGGACTAATGAACCATTGAACTAATGAACCAATGAACCGATGCCATTGACCCAATGAACCATTGAACCGATGAACCAATGAACCAATGTCATCGAACCAAGGAGTTTGTTTTATCATGGTCCTAGCTGCTTCTTGAATGGTCCAGTTCTTTCTCTCCACAACTCCATTCTACTGAGGAGTCCTAGGAGTAGATAACTATCTTTTTATCCCATGCTTTTCACTAAATGAATCAAACTCACCAGAGGTAAACTCTCCACCTTTGTCAAATCTCATACACTTTATCTTTATACCAATTTCATTTTCAACCATAGCCTTGAACACTTTGAATTTGTCAAGAGCTTTTGATTTTTCTTTCAAGAAGGTTACTCACATCATCTGGGAGTAATCATCAATCAGTAACATAAAATATGTCTCCTTGCACACTCTTAATTCTACCAGGACCACAAAGATCAGTGTGCACAAGTTCCAATAAACCACTTGAAGACTGTCCTTTACTCTTGAATGAATTTTTGTTCTATTTACCCAATTGACATTCTCTACACATGTTATCAGCTGGTTTGACAAGTCTTGGCAGATCTCTTACAGCTTAAGTGGAATTTATCTTGACAATGTTATCAAAATTCACATGACACATTCTCCTATGCTAGATCCAACTCTGATCAACTTGAGAAATTAGGCAACTTCTATCAGAGCTACTTAAATGAAAGATGTTACCTCTAGTCTGAGTACTGGATGCAATCTCAATTGTGGATCTTTCCAAGATTATGCATTTTCCATCCTTGAATCAGAGATCATAACCTTTGTCAACCAACTATCCAACATTGAGAAGATTGTGCTTCAATCCTTCCACATATAGAACATCATTAGTGTTATTCTTACCATCAAAAGAGATGAATCCTCTACCAAAAATTCTACCAGTTGAGTTGTCTCCAAACTTCACAAGTCCACCTTCATATTTTTCAAAGCTCACAAACTTACTTTTGTCACCAGTCATATGATGAGAACATCCACTATCAATCACCCATTCATCATTTTCCACAACCTGAGCAGCCAAAGCACTTTCTACATTTTCACAGCTAGTAGGTTTAGTAAGCACTAGATCTTCCTCTTTGATAGAAATGAGCACCCAATCATTATCAATGGAATCTCCATGATTAGATTCATCATCTGTGACTCCTTCACCAGCTTCATGGACATAGTAGCATTTCTTGTGAGTTCTAGATCTATTAGGGGTTGGCTTTGAAACCTTCTCCAAACATATTGAACCAAAATGACTAATCTTATTACAATTAAAACATTTGAATGGTAACTTTCCTTCATACTTACCAGATCCTCTTGGCAATCTCTTGGCAAAAAGGGCTTCAAGATCTTCAAGCTTAGTTTCACCATTTTTAAAATCCTTCCTTGTCTTCTCAAATCTAATTGTTCTTCTTGAAGAGTTGTCACCTAGATCATATCTTTGCTTCCCATGAACACTGACCTTGAATGCAGATTCAAACTTAGGAAGAGAATCACCAAATTCACTTACTTCAAAAGATGATAGTTTGCCAACTAGATGATCTCTTGTAACTATTGAAATAGTCTTGATCTCCTCTATAGCAACAAACTTATGCTCGCATGAATTAGGTAAAGATCTAAGCACTTCTGACAAACTATGATTCTTCCAATGTTCCACCAGTACACCTGATGCCACACACAAGTTCATTTATCTTTTGCATGTAAATTGTGATATTTTCATCTTCACTCATTCTTAGATTTTAAAAATTTTCCTCTTAGACTTTGTAGTTTGGCACATTTGACATGTTCATCCCCTTCATAAAGACTCTCCAACTTCTTCCAGATTTGATGAGCAATTTTTAGTCCAAAGACATTTGTCATTTCTGAATCAGTCAGGGCACTCAACAAAGCATCTTTTGCTCAAAGGTTGTTTTTAGCATCTTTGAGTTCATCTAAATTTGAAGGACCTTTCTCCAGAGGCTTATACTCATCCTTAGTTATCAACCAATAAGCATCACCCATGCATTGTAAATGGCACTCGATGCGACTCTTCCAAATAGTCTAGTTTGTTCCATCAAATCTCAGAGTATCCTTCTTGTAGGTCGACATCCTAGATCTCCTCAAGCAGTTAAGCTTCTTCTAGATGAACTAGATCTGATACCAATTGTTGAATTAGGTCAGACAACTGAGAGGGGGGGTGAATTAGTTATCTCAAAACTTTATCACTTGCAACTAATTCTTTACCATACAAAACTAATTAATGATATAAACATTTAAGCATAGATCATCAACACATGAGCAGAAACAAATGAACACATAACACCAAGATTTTTACGTGGAAACCCAATTAAGGGAAAACCATGGTGGGGGTTAACCCACATAGATTTGTACCCTATTAAAAGTACTTTAAGAAAATAGAAGGCACACTGCCCGGAGCTCACTACTCAAAAAGAGGCTCACTGCCTACAAGATTTGAGTTTATTATAGAAATAATGAACTAAGAGATAGTATCTATTCCATGCATGGTTCAGTTCCTTGGAAATCTCACAATTTCTATTCTACTCCTTGACAACTTGCTTACTATATCTTCATCCTTTACAACTCTTGATCCTCTACACTTCTTCCTTTCTGCTCTGTTTCTGTACCTTTCTTATGATATTACCATTTTCGCATAAGGATGACTTTTCACAATTTATCAACAAGTATTTATATGCTTCATCAACCTTGGAATGAACACCAAGATCAGCTTAACTTAGTGCAGATCATTATGTTGTTGGCCAATCATAGCTAAGACTTGAATCTTCCTCCAACAACATGTCATGCTCCAGAGAATTACTCTTGATCATCCACAACACACTTGAATCATCCAATCAGCCAAGACTAGGAAGAACAACAATACTAAGAAGTAAATCTTCACAAATGAGCTCAATCTTCAATGCAAACCTCCAACTTAGTAGTTACCCAATCCAGAGACTTCCACAAGCACACTAAAAACTACAAAAACATCCGCACTCCTCCAAATTATCAGAATCACTTGCATCTTCATCTAGAACCTCAAGAACACTATTTTCCATGACTGTAACACTATAAGGATTGCTTGCGGACCTCCAAACCATGAACCATTTGAGTTGATGATATACACTGACTTCCCAAATATGCCTCTAGATCTATATATAATAATATTTCAACACAAAGCAATCCAGACCAATTTACTGTCACTTTGTCTTTTCTGATCACAACAAAACCTGGTTGTACTCAGATGGCCATACCTTCTTCAAATCTTCATGCAGACCTCTCAAATCTTGACTGGAGCTACTTCAGACAATCCTTTATTCATCCATGTGATCCACATTTATTTATCATCATTAATTTTCTCAATATCCTAAACATTCAATTCTTCTAAACGGGCAGCAAAAGAAGATATAGTTGACATCAATACAACAAGGATATGTTGACATCAATGACAACACTGCTTAGACACATATTTGCAACAGGTTCCCTCTAACATTTGATGCCTTAAAAATGCCTAGTCACCTTGAGATTATGATATGACCTTAGAACCCTTTGAGGAGGAGATGGAGTTCATGCCTTGGAACAGTCTACAAATCTTACTTTTTAATAATGAGACAAGTCCACATACCCCATGTGTCTTAGAAGTTGGAAGAACCTTTTGGAGGGTAGGCTTAAAGGCCTTTTCATTTTATTTTTGCCAATGATATGTAATGCCTTGATATTTCTTTTTATGATTTTTTTTAGAAAAATCAAATATTGTAATAGACTTGGCAAATTTATGAGCCACGTGTAATTATTTTTGCAAAATCAAATTGAATAGGGGATAGGATAAAACTGCTAGTGTTGTAAAGTTGTTTTAAAGCAATAATCTATAAATTGCTTTAAAATCAACTATTTTTAGGCAGTTAAAACTACTAAAACAACTCAAATGTTCCTTCCTTGATTTGTTTTATTTTGAGGTAGATGAAGACAAAAATGAAGGAGTCATCGGCAGATAAAAGTAGATTTTTGGTGGGGCCACATCAGAGAGTCTTTTGGCACCTTATTTTCACAGTTTGGACACATCTTGAGAGCTTTTATTCTATCTTTTTATGAGGAGATTGAAAATGGACTTGGAGGTCTATTATTAGGATCTACTTTCTAGCTTTCAGGGAGAGGTAATTTTCACAGGATATATGTCAAAGATTTACTTCTTTTCCAAAGTTCCAGTTGCAATTTTTGGCAAAATAGAATAGAGATCAGAGTTTAGGATATCAGAGTCTTCCTCTCACACTGAGAGTGTTGTACTAAGTCTTTGTACTCATTAATCCTTCAATTATATAGAACAATAGAATTTTCCTTCCTTATATGTCTCATGATTGTGGTTTTAATTTGATGTTGCATTGTGATAGGTTGCATGTCCTTATTATGTCTTGAAATTGAGAATGATGCAAATTGCCATATAGTTCAAGTTGCATGTGTGTGTTATGTTTGAACCTTAATGCAAAGTACTGATGAATTGTATGTCATTGATATGGTTGTGATAATTATTATTCAAGAAACTATTTGTGAGTGAGATCCTAAGGAGTTTTCGGTCCAATGTATCACCTTATTGTTAGGATTTAATTTTAAGATATCCCTCTGTCCTTTTTCCTCCACAAGTTAGTAGCTTAGGAAATCATAAGGAGAACCATCTCACTCTGGAGATTCCCTCTTGACATAGATCACCCATAATCTAGGAGGGTTTCCATGTTTTAACAAGATCACGAAGTTTGACTTGGCTAGTGGTGCAATCCTGATTGACAACAATTTTTGGAATATCTGGTGGGATAGATTGGACTGTCTTAGTCCAATTGCATGTCCATATATCAATGATATTTGGTGTGTGTATCAGTGATCTTAGCCTTTAGAGGTAGAAAATCAAGCACATCTGGTGACTCCAAGCTTGAATCTACTAGTTCTGGTATGATCAAGTGCTAGTATGTTATAAAAAATCACCTTTCATTCCATTTTCTAGCTTGCATATGAGTAGAAATGTCAGACTTGCATAGGCAATATGAATTCCCACCACCCTACTATCAAAATGTTGTCCATAGGGTCCCTTATTAGCCATACTAGGCTAATTATGTTGATGTTTCCAATTCCATGGACCTATAAAGTCTGTTGCAAGTATGAGGATAACTAGTGTTGTCATTGATGTCAACATACTCATATTGCATTAATGAGAAGGATTGGATGAGCTGTGTACTAAGGATATTGAGAAAATTATCCTTAATCAGGAATAGTGAAGAACAGTGATGACATTAAGGTAAAAGGCCAAGATAAGATGAAGATCAGAGGATGCGGTTTAAAGGGTTTTTAGATATGAGTCTTGAGATGCTCCAGTTAAGATTTCAGAGGTTTGCATAAAGATATGAAGAAGTTATGGTCACTCTAGTAGAACCGGTTCTGACAGATGTTCAGTGGTGACAGAGTGTCACAGATTGGTCCGGTGAGCTCCGGAATTGTATTATCTAATTCTGCAGATTGGAGAGAGTGTTGAAGAAGTCCATGTGAAGTGACAACTAGATTTGTTCATGGTTTGGAGGTCTAGAAGCACTTTTTTCATTATGACAGTGATGATAGACTGTGTTCTTAAAGTTTCAGATGAAGAAGAGAAGAATTCCAGTAAGATGAAAAAGTGCAGATGTTCTTGATGACTCAAGAAAGGTTTTGGTGATCTTTGGATCATGTAGAATTCTTATTGGTAGTCCACATTGAAGTTGGAGTTGCTTTTGAAGAATTACCACTGGGTATTGGTGTTCTTCTTGAGACTGGCTGACTGGATGTGTTACACATCTTGCGAATGATCTTGTAGGTGTTTGCTAACTTAGATGATTGTTCCTAAGTTGATGCCTTGTATAAATAAAGGTTTGTGTCTTGAAATGGATGAGTGTGGTATAGTGAAAGAGCGAAAGGAAGAGCAAAGGTCTTTGGGCTTAAATGGAACTAATCCAGGCATGGTAAAGATGTCAATCTCCAGTCCAAGTTTGTGATACTTGTTACTTTGTAGACAGTGTGTCTCTTGTAGGTAGTGTGCCTCTTGTGAGCAGTGAGCTCAGGCAGTGAGCCCTAATTGGCATGTGCCATCTATTTTTCTTATTCTTCTAATAGAGAATAATCCTTGGGTTAATCACCTCGTGGTTTTTCCCTTGACCAGGTTTTCCACTTCAAAATCTTGGTGTCTCATGTGTTGATATGTATCTACTCTAGTGTTTATGCTTTATGCTTTCATGAATGATTAATTGCTATGCTATTAAATAACAAAGTGGATTTAAGTGTTTGAATTGGAAGCAAATTTAGGACAACTGATTCACCCCGCCTCTCAGTTATCAACAAAGTCAACATTCATAGTATAATTACCACCCACCCACCCCTGTTTATCTTCCTTACGAGTTGTCTATAAGTAATCATAATGCTACTTTTAGTCCAAATACTCAGGATGCTTACTATATGCCCATTTCTACCTAATCTCCTAGTCAGTCCTCTTACCAGATAAAACAATCTAAAATTAATGAGCTTAAAGACATTGTGTCAAACCTCAACAAGCAGATGGAGGAGATTAGTAGACTACGTGAGCATAAACAACACCAGGATGAACTGGCTTATCAAGCCTATCTACATGAACAGGAGTTGGAGGCACAAAGAGAATAGTATGAGCAAGAGATTGCAAACATGAAGGGTTATTAGTATCAAAAAGCAAAGGAATTTCAAGCAAGGTAGTATGAAGAATCTAATTTGCTACTGCAAGAGTTGAATTACCAAGTTTACCTTCAATAGCCAGAGTAGCCACCCTGTGAGATCTTTGTTTCTGATCAGGAGTGGGAGACACAAAAGAGATAGTTTGAAGAGAATCTAGAGAGAGAGGTAGCTACAAAAACAAAGTCTTTGCTTTCTCGAGCCCAAACAACTCCTATTGTTCCAAAACAACTTACTCAAGAAGAGGTACGTAAGTATAAATTTCCAAGTTTTAGATAGAATGAACCTCTCAATGCCCCTAAAGCTAAAATTCTGGGTTTCAAGCAAAGTGACCCCTTTTCCCTCCAAGAAGTTAGTCTTAAATGCATATAGACTCCTCAAAAAGTCAAAACCCTAAGTCTTAGAGGATCTGATTTTGTTGAGGAGCCTGTTGGCATTCGAGACCAGTCCATTAACCGACAGAAGGGAGCTAAGTTGATAAATTTACTGCATATAGCTTTGGAGAAATATTAATTAGAGCATAAATGGATCAAACAAGAAAAGACTTCCTCTGATGAACTTTTCAATTATTGCACTAATGATTCTCCTTTCGTTGTGAAAGATATTCAACTAGACAAATTAAATACGAAGCAGGAATTTGCTACCATTTGTGTTGTTTCTACAACTGATTACAAACATGATGCATTAGAGGACAATACTGGTTCAAACTTGGCACCAAACCCATTACATTTTGACTCATTTAAAATTTTCTCTAATGCTATTAATAAGATGCATGAAAGTAGGCAACAAACAAATATGTATGAGGAGGAGTCAGTTTCTCATTTCAATCAATTACCAGGTGTTGTCGAACCGGAAGAAGAATCAATGCTCATGTTAGAGGCAGCAATTTTAGAATAGCAGAAGGGTCCTCAACATTCTAAGGAGTTGATGAGCAAAGATCATCAATATGATAATAGCATCTCAAATCAAGAAGAGGGAAATAAAGAAGAGCATGTTTTGGAGCACAATAAGCTTAGTGAAAGTTGTCATGAGGTAAGGAACAATCCCTTTACATAAAAAATTAGGAAAGTTGTGAACAAAATTTACTTTCAAATGATTTTAAGGTCTCTATTGCAAAGTTAGATAATGGGCAAGAAATTGGTGTTGAACCTCATTTTTTAGTGAATATGTTTGATGGACCCCCTAACCTTTAGTATAGAAGTGGAACCAATATAGTTGTACCAAGTTCTAAACACCACAGTGATGAAGACCATTTAGATAACTTTTTGATCTAAGGACAGATTTGTGAAAACAATCCTATTCCAAATGGTCAAGGGCTTGAGGAAGAGCTTTTGCAAGCTGAAATTGACCTTTTCTACTCACACTTAGATATTTTAGTAGATATGCCAGCCTCTTTGGAGGAGGATTATCTAGAATAGAAAGAGAAAGCACTGGAGGTGACTATATTCCTGAATAAACCATTGGTTATAGGGCAGCATAACCACCAACTTGATCTAGACTTGTTAGAAGAGCTACCTTACTATCACAGAGGAATTTGAAGCTCATGTGCCAATTGATGGTATGTTGAAAGAGGTTGGTTTGTTGTTTGACCACTTACCTTCATTCATTGGCAAAGAGACTGATGTTTCAGAATGTTCTTCATTGACTAATAATGTGTATTCTGAGCCTAATCCAACTTTGGCTAAGAGCCTATTAATAGTTGATAACTTTGACAAGTTGTTAGCAACCCTAATAGAGGAGGATGGCCCATTGACTATGGAAGAAGTAATATGGTAGGTTATCATGTAGAGTGGAGGTGATGCTGTTGTTTTCAATCATTTAGATTGCTTTCTCCCTGACCCAACACTTTTGAGGGGGTGTCCTCTTAGATATCTAGCTAGGTTGGAAACCAACAAAAAAGGACAACCTCATAGTGACATTGATTCAGATCATCAAGGAAGGTACTTAGCCAAGCATTATCAATTTACTTGTTCATTTGATTAGTTTTCCAAACAAGTTAGATGGGAAAGAGATTGCATGATCCTGATGAGAGAAGTGTTGCAGCTATTTGAGTGCTATTTGTTTTTATTCCACCTCTTATGGTCAAGTCACAAGTTTATGGAGTATTATAGACTATGGAGAAAGGGCAATTATTTTCTTGAACCTGTGAATGGTTTTGTTTGACAATCAATTTTAGATTAAGTTAAAGTAGGTTAGAGTAGTGTTGTTGTTAATAAGTGCTTCACACACATTTCTTTTCAATTAGTTTTGTTTCCCTAAGTGCTGCTACACATTATGTGGCCATCAGGGACTGTTAGTTTATTTTTAGTTTAGTTTGTTTTCAATTTTCTGTTGTTGTTTGAACTAGTTGCAGAGAAAAAATGTGGTGTTTTCTAAGTTTGAGAAGAGCAGAGTTTGACTCAATGCCCAATGGATATTCAAGGCAACTGATCATGATGCTTAATAGGCAAGCATGTAATAGAAGTTGCCAAAAATGTTACCATTTTTTTGCCTCAGCTTGAAATTAGCAGACCTGTTGTATTGTTCATTTTAAGGTGACAGATTTTAATTCATTTCTACCTTGCATGATTATGAAAGGTTCATTTATTTAGTGCAATGTCTTTCAAAAGGGAAGGTATCCAGTTTACAGTTTAGTTGTTTAAGAAAAGAAAGATTTAGTTCATTCATTGCATTATAGGATATCCATCAGAGAGATAAGCATTTCATTGACTATAATGATTATTCATTTACAAATGAAGTGCATAAAAGGATAAACATTAAATTGAAATAAATAATGACAAATCAAATGTCCCACACAAGCCATGGGTATAGCTAAACTAGTATTCTTAAGAAAGATACTATGCATCTAAAGATAAGAAAGAAAATATTTCCATCATTGCCTGTTTGTCTTGGTTGATCATCCATGCAGTTGAATCTTCCTTGCTCTTGATCTTCAACAAGAACCTACAAAAAATGTGGAAAAGGCCTATTAGAGCTTCAGAAATAATTCCTTTGTATGCTTATTAGAAGATACAAAATATATTGCTTATGGTGTACTACATCAAACAAACATATCATCCATGAGTAAGAGGAATTGAAAGAGGAACAATCATTTGTACTTCAAAGTTTAATCTAATATAATTGGTTCATGTGTAGGTATAGGATAAGTCATGTAGCTAATTGAAGACACATCAGCATGTGGTGTAAAATGAGGCTCCCACAAGGGTAGAGCCCAGCATGCTATCCCTAGATCCCAAGGGTAGTGAAACAAGAGTGACATATCAAGTGATTGTATGGACTAAAGTTCATTGCTCATCCATGATCATCAGTTCATAAATGAAATGACTACCATGCACAAGCAATGAATAGATCAATGAAGCACTGAGTAGTCACAAGTAAAGAATATAAAGAAGTGGACAGCATTATATTCCTCTTGCTGATAAAAAGTAGAATACCTAGTGCAGCCAAGAATGAGAGGAGGAGAATCAAATGAATAGTTCTTCCATTTCACCTCATATTTTCAAGAGTTAGAAACATGAGTGCAAGATACTAAGACATCATATGCCATGTATAGTCAACATTTGAATCAGCCACAATATCTTCATCCATATAATGTCAAACAATCAATCAAGAGCATATGAAGGCCATAGAGTGTGAGGTATAGAGGAAATATGATTACCCTCAAGTCACTATTCAAAGAGTCATGACAGTCAATAAAGAGTAGCACTATCTCCAAAGTAGATTCAATGACAAATTACAGTCGTGGAGAAGAGAGCATATTCAGTGTCATATCCATCAAATGGAGTGTCAAGAGTTCTAAATGTCATGAAACTATAGGAAGTCATATGCAAGAAAAGATTGCTATATACCCAAGGTGTTATCAATAAATGCAACATGATCAGTGTTGGAGAAAATAAGAATGCCTTTAACAATTATTGCATTGCTATAACATAGTACAAATGACATGATCTTATTGCCTAATGTAAGTGGTTTACACATTGATATCCCAATATCCATGGCATGGTCAAGGAAATAAAAGAATATAATAGCCATATGTTATTCACGCTAGTGAAGCAAAGAAGATCCCATCATACATTCTTATCAATTGTAAGATGCATTCATGTGTAGGTCATATGTTATAGGTTGAGTATAACCATATCAAGTATATGCATGATTGAACAAACTAATGAGTCATGATCATTCAGATGAAGAATAAGTGAAAGTGTAGCTATTAGAAAGTGTATGAGATCACATTTCAGATGATGTAGTAAGCTGGAGCAGCAAGAAAAAGACCCCTTATCTTTTCTCATGTTGACCTCATCAAATCGGTTGTAATGCAAATACCATGACAATGAAAAATATGCCAACTGCAACTAAATAACAAGAAGAATAAACAAGCTATAGGAGAATGTTGTAAACAATCCTTGTCTGAGGAAATAGCACATAAAGTCTCCACACATTCTATAGGAGGAGGATTCAATAGAAAGAGAATAACATGTTGCTAGCTGATACATTTCATCATGTCATTAGTGCAGATCAAATATTCACATACAGTTATAAAAGAAGAGCATATACTATTAAAGGATTATGAGGTTTAAGGATGCAGATGTTACAGGTATAGATAATCAAGATGCTATTTGTAATCTAGATATTTAAAAAGGAGATACTTAGAACTGGTAACATAGGGCTGCAACCCCTCAAATGTAGAGTTTTCCTCATAAATATTCCACACAAGACCAAAATATAAGAAAGTATTCATAGACCTAATCACAAGAAGAATAAATAAGGAAAATGCATATCAGATGCCTTGCCACATCCGCAGTTGGAGAGAGGAATGTTTAATTGATTTCATAACAAGATAACCATCAGGGTTTCATATAAAATGGCACGGAAGAATGCCTTCATATCAGTAGGAAATCATGAGAATACAACTTAGTTTATGTTGTTACAGTCACGGCCTCATAGGGCAAACACATAGGAAGAAATATATATTTGAATGCTCAGAAAAGGCAAATATGGGATGGCCACAACCATGTTTAAATACAAATTTTGCTTCTAATAGATGAAATAGTGCATTCATGGTCTCCCAAGTTCACAAGAAAAGAAGGAAAATAGTACATCAGTTGAAATACCAGAAGCTTACCTCTCATTTTGAAGAAACAGATGGCAAGAAGTACCATGGTTTTTAACTCCTCAAAGGGTCTTTTAAAAGCTTCAAAAAACTATCATGGCAACCCCAATGGTGACATAGATGTAATATAAGCAACATGTATCAAAAATTGCATCATGACAACATGTATGGCTGCTACCAATAAACTAGATGCCTCTACAAATAATGAAAGTATACCCAAAACTGAAACAAGGAGAAGCATTACCAGTAATTTGATAGTGATTCCAACAAGAATGGTGTGAAGATATGCCAAAATGATGAGGTTTCATGCTTGAAACCCTAGCTAGGGGCCACCATAGAGCATCCTCTCCACAAAAGTTGAAAATGCAAAATCGCAAATGGAGTTTAGGGTTCAAAAAAATTGTTTGAGGGCTCACTTTGCCCTAAGTGTTAAGTGGGGATTTTTCTACATTTTTATTTATTTTGAGACCTCTCTTAACACCTTCATGGTGTTAAGTAACCACAATATGATGCTTAGGTTCCATAACACATGGTGAGGTCGAGCCCTATGGTTCCCTCTAACATTTGATGCCTCAAACATTCCTAGTCACCTTGAGATTATGATATGTACCTTAGACCCCTTGGAGGAGGAGATGGAGTTCATGCCTTGGAATAGTCTAGAAATCTTGCATTTTAAATATGAAACAAGTCCACATACCCCATGTGCCTTAGAATTTGGTAGAACCTTTTAGAGGGTAGGCATAAAGGCCTTTTATTTTATTTTTGCCAATGATATGTAATGTCTTGATATTTCTTTTTATGACTTTTTTAAGAGAAATCAAATATTGTAATAGCCTTGGCAAAATTATGAGCCACGTGTAATTATTTTTTGCAAAATCAAATTGAATAGGGGATAGGATAAAACGGCTAGTGTTGTAAAGTTGTTTTAAAGCAATAATCTATAAATTGCTTTAAAATCAATCTATTTTTAGGTAGTTAAAACTAGTAAAACAAATCAAATATTCCTTCATTGATTTGTTTTATTTTGAGGTAGATGAAGACAAAAACTGAGGATTCATGGGTAGATAAAAGTAGATTTTTGGTGGGGCCACATAAGAGAGTCTTTTGGCACCTTGCTTTCACAGTTTGGACACATCTTGAGAGCTTTTATTTTGGTTTTTCTAAGGAGCTTGAAAATGGACTTGGAGGTCTATTATTAGGAGCTTTTTTCTAACTTTCATGGAGAGGTGATTTTCACTGGATATATGTCAAAGATTTACTTCTTTTTCAGAGTTCTAGTTGTAGTTTTTGGTAGAATAGAATAGAGATCAGACTTCAAGATATCAGAGTCTTTCTCTCACACTGAGAGTGTTGTACTTAGTCTTTGTACTCATTACTCCTTCAGTTATATAGAAAAATAGAATTTTATTTCTTTATTTGTCTCATGATTGCAGTTTTAATTTGATGTTACATTGTGACAGGTTGCATGTCCTTGTTATGTCTTGAAATTATGACAATGATGCAAATTGCCATATAGTTTAGGTTGCATGTTTGTGTTTTGTTTGAACCTTAATGCAAAGTACTAATGAATTGTATGTCATTGATATAGTTGTGAGAATTATTATTCAAGAAACTATTTTTGAGTGAGATCCTTAGGTGTTTTAGGTCCAGTGTATCACCTTATTGTTAGGATTTCATTTTAAGTTAGAAGTTTTAGGCCCCTTTCCTTCGCAAGTCAATAGTTTAGGAAATCATAAGGAGAATCAACTCACTTTAGAGATTCCCTCTCAACATAGATCACCCACAATCTAGGAGGGTTTTCATGTTTCAACAGTATAGTCAAGTTTGACTTGGGCAGTGGTGCAAGCTTGATTAACAATAGTTACAAAAACTTTATCAGACAACTGATGAATCCTTTTTAGCTATAGGGGTAGATGACAAAATGATTGCAACAAAAAAAGGTAAATGAAGTACTGAGCTATAAAGAAGCTACAATGAGTTGCAAGACACTTCTTAATATTGTAAAGGAAGGCATCAAGGGCATGAAGGGCCACATTAAGGAGTTGGTATAGTTGGGACTTCCATCTCCCTTTCCAGATGATAGTATAGTCTTAATGACTGAGGAGATTAAGTCTCTATTGCTAACAAAACAAAGTGATCAAACTATTTTTCAAAGTTTGAGTGATTCTTTGAGTGCACAAGAAGTGGAAACAGTTCTCCTTCCCATGGCCTAGCTTGAGTTTTAATTACATTTTGTGGTACAGATTCTTCAGTCCTTTTCTCACAAGGACATTATTAATTTAGATTTTGCTTTCTAGGATTTACAAAAGAGACAAGGCTTGTTAGACTCAGAGTTGTCTTTGTATCAAGTTGCTTTATAGAAGTTGTGATTCTTTGAGTGTTGGCAGTATAGTTTTGATTTCTTAAATATTTTCATATATTTTTTGGGTTCCTTTTCTATGTAGGCATAGAGTCCCATTCGGTCACCAAGATCTGTAGAGTTAAACTCTACATTTTGAGATATTAATCAATTGTAGTGCTATAGTTTTATTTACAGTTTGTGATGTTATGTTGCCGAGTGTGGAGAGCACTAAGTGTCAACATGGTGGGATTTTGAAAACTTGAGAGAAAAGATAATTCTAAAAGACACATGAAGCTGCCACGTGGTAAGGTGGTTAGAAGCAATAAGAATAGTGTCTGGGAGTCATGAAGAGCAACATGTGTCTTCTTTTTAGTTTATAGTTCCCAAGTACCAGAGAAATCCACCACGTATCTTCAGCTACATTTATGTTCATATAGTTTCTATCTACTGCTAGGGTCTACCATGTGTCACTTCCATGGGAATTTGAGGAGGAACTTTTGAGAAAGGCATCAAGAAAGAGCACCAGTGTTCCACATGTCTTTTGTTACAATATACGGAAGTGACCGCATGTCACTTTTCTTTAATAAATTTTGAAGTGTTGAAGTCTCATATGGTGGGTCCCAAGGTATTATGTCTAAAGTTTCTAAGTGTAGGAAAGTGTGCTAGGTGTCGCTACCATGGGTGATTGAAGGTTGAGAAATAAAAAAGCTTTTGAAGATGTGCCAATCTGCCATCTGTCCCAATTTTGAGGCTCTTAGGTGTTGCCACATATCAGCAGAAGGAGATAGATTTTTCCAAGTGTTAATCCATTGTTCGTTCTCCTTATGTCAAGGGAAACTAAGCTCAATGAGCATAGGAGAGCCACATAGCATTTTGGATTCAATGGAAGCTTGCGGAGGAAGCCACTTATCTGAACAAAATTGATAGTTGCGGGGCCATATTTTCTATTGTGTTTGGCCAATAAGAGTGTGAGGATGATATGGTTGTAGATTCATATAGATCATGTGCATGCTCATTTTTAGTTTAGTTGTGGACAGTTGCAAATTCTTAATGGCCAAATATATTTTGAACCCCATCTTACTTCTATAAATTGAGGGGAAATTTTGTAATTGGAGGATATATAGAAAAACATAGAGAGATATTACTGTGACTAGAGTATATCATTTTAGCCTTCACTGGTGTTTTAAGAAGAAGCATATAGATTTATGCATGTTTCTGTGCCTCATGTATTTTGTTGAACCTATTAATGAAATAATCTCTATTCTATTTTGTTTGACGATATTTTCTATCTTTGTATAATTTCTTTGAGTTTATCCTTTGATCCTAAATCTATCTATAATCTGTCTATGTTAACCATGCTCATTGCTCTTTGATATAGCTGAAAATCATAAGGATTTAGTCAATATGCTAATTGATGAAATGTATATAAGTCTGGTGCATTGCCTTAAGAGTTTTATTTCACTGTATCTATAATCTTGTTTCTTCTTCCTTTTCCAAAAACCCCATTGAAAAAAGGAAGAGCCAGCTTCTATAAAATCTGGAGGTTGTTGTGAGGAGCTATCCCACATTCTTGAAACTTCCCATGTTGGTGTTGAAGCTCACACAATTTTATAGATCAATATTTTATACTTCAAGTGAGCATATCTTCAATAATTTTTATCAGATTTTAATGCAATTTTTTAAAAACAACTTAGAATTTCCTAAATTTTCTGAATATGCAATCCATTTTTCTATAGTTGTTCATCTAACATCAGATTTCATCAAATTGGTCATTTTTGACATAACACACTAGGGTTTGCAAGTTTCTTATTTGTTCTTGTTTTTGGTGACTTTCATGTGTTCATACAACACTAGAACAACATTAGTGTTAGTCATAGCAGCAAATTGGAAAGCAAAAAATTTAGGTGCACTCATTTCATCTTTCATCTCTCATTTTATCAAATCAAACTTGTTTGTCTCACACTTCAATTTGGGCATAAAAAAAGAATATTCATTTTCTCTCACATTTGGATTTGGGAATTAAAAAGAATCATTGTCTTCAATCACACATTGAAATTGGGTCTAAAATGAACCATTGTCTTCCTTCACATTTTGGCTTTGGATTAAAATGAACAAGTGCTTACATTGCTTGGTGAACTTAAGTGAGATTAAAGGTGTGTGTGCTCGTCTCATGTACTTTGTGTGATCTTGAGAGTCAAAAACACCTTTCATCCATTCAATTTTAGACTACACATTTTATTTTCTAACGAACAATTTACATTTGTGAGTGTTATTGTAGTGTGCATGTGTATGCTCTCTCCTTGTACTGCAAGGTGATCTTGGAGATCAAAAGCACCCACTAGATTCACTTTTGTCATCCTTCTAGGAGGTATACTTGGAGGCACACTACTCCAATGGATGACCTCAACTCTAGCATTCTGACAGAGTCTAAATAGAAAGTTGTAAATTGAAAAACACCCTCTTGGAAGTTTAAATATTGTCATTCAGGCTAAGCCCCCAAGAACTTTATACCTTGGGGAAGTGAAGGTGAAGGGTGGATTACCCCTTTTTCTTGGTTGTGTGGTATTATTTCACTTTCATTTCACAAAATTGGGTCCCCCATACCTTGAGTATATTGGGGACATCCTTAGTAAACTTGTGCATCCTAGAGTAAGACCTACTTGGCCATACCCATTTGACTAATCATAGGATTCTTGATGTGTCATCAAGTTCTTTCTTAGTCATCACATTCAAAATTTCAAATTCAAATTTATTTATGTGTCTTGTATGTGTGATTCATGTGTGTGCATGTGACACAATTTGTTTGCAAATTGCTAAATCAAGCTATCAACACAAACACATAAACACATCATTCTAAATATTATTTCCAATACATTAACTCTATCACTTTTATCCAATTACCCTTCATATCCTAATCATTCAAAACCATTCAATCAAATCATCCTAATCATCCTTGTCATCCACCTCATATCCTAATCAAATACTAATCATTTCTAATCACTCTATTCTAATCATTCCATCTCATCATCCTAATCCTAGTCAAGCACTTTCCAAAATAGTCTTAATCCTTAGCAATCCTATTCCCAATTCAAGGCCCAAACTTATACTTTGAGGAACCCCTCCTCCTAATCCCAATCATGAAGATAATGCAAGAGCCAAGGTCATACTCCAAGGAAGCCCTCCCTCTAATCATAATGATAAGACAAAACCAAAGCCCAACCTTATACTTTGAGGAGGCCTTCCCTCTAATCCTAATGATGATACAAATCCTATATCCAAGGTCATACTTTGATGCAGCCATCCCTCTAGTTCTAGTGATGAGACAAATCCAAGACCTAAGCTCATACTCCAATGTGGCCCTCCTTCAAATTCTAGTTATGTGATGAACGGGGTAAATCATAAAACACACAACAACAAAAATTGTACACATAAAAATAGAACTTTATTTTATTGATTTGGACAACTTATTACATTATAGAAGCTCAAATATGATCAAAGGAATCAACCCTCCACAGGCTACAACACATTATAGCTTCCTCTCACAAGACTCTAGAATCATCAGCCTTTTGTAACCCCAAATCAGCTAGGGTTTCTATTTTCCCACCTATTCTTGACTCTACACTTTCCCCCTTAACTCTACTACTACCCAGGGTTCCCAAAAAATTGTTATTAATAGCCTTTTTCATGGCCAATAACCTAATTTCAAAATTTGCATCTCCCTCCAAATATAGGTCAACTTCGGGGAGCCATAACTTTTGATCCGGGTGTCTGATTGATGAATTGTTTTATGTGTCAGAAAGGTCATGGAGTGCTCTACTTGCTAAGAACCTATTTTGCTAGTTCTGACCATTTGCGGGCCCGTACGGGGCCGTTTATTGCCTCAAACCTAAGTTTGAATAATTTTCAATCTTTTTTTAGGAAACAGAAACATTAATATCTTTTAGCTCACAAATGATCTTTGTGTGATTCCTTCACCAAAGGTATTATATTTTAGTTATGTAGTTTCTTGTAAATTTTAACTTCATTTCATGCCCAAATGTAAACTTTCTAAAAATAGCAGGTTGCTATTTTTAGCAGTTTAGAAAAACTGAAAGTTCTACATCATTATTCAAGTGATTATGGAACCAGAACAACAAATTTTGAAAATAAAAGGAAAGAACATCAACAATTTTGAAACACAACTTTTTTGGGGGTGATGCAAGATTGCCCTTACACCACTGGATGCTCCTGCATCAAACACCTAGGGTAATTTGAGAAGTGACCCTGTCATATCTCAAGTGTTTGTGTGAGGAAAACCCAAATTGTCAACCTCTACCTTAGACAACCAAGAAGAATCTTCAATAGGCCTTCCTTTCCATTTCACCAGATATTCTTCATATTGCCTATTCCGAGTAGTTCTTCCCACATGGCTATCCAAGATCTCTTGTATCTCCTCTGTTGAAGTAGATGTCAGAATACTCCACTGTTCTTCTATTGCTCCATCCTCTGTTCCACCTTCATGATATTATGATAAATCAGCAATGCTACAAATAGGGGAAATGTTGATCCCACTTGATAACTCTACCTCATATGCATTTCCTAGATCATGTTTCTTGAAAATTCTACATGGTTCAAATTTCTTCATTTTCAGCTTATTGTATGTTCCAATTGGGAACCTTTCTTTTCTCAAGTGAACCATGACTTCATCTCCTACCTGGAATTACTTATATCTCCTCTTATGATCCACCTTATCCTTGTAATAAATATTCATCTTATTTATGTCCTTTTTCACCTCTTCATGTAAATTCTTCATGTGTTATACAAAGTCTTTAGCCTCGGCACTTATCTTTTCTCCTTTGTCTAGGTTCCTTAACTTTGAAGTATTTCTTAGACTATTCCCATATATAATATGGAATGGTGATTTACCAGTACTCCTATTGATAGAATTGTTATAAGAAAATTTTGTCTGTGGTAAAATCAAATGCCATCCCTTGGGCTTTTATCCTACTAAGCATCGTAGCAAATTACCCAAACTCCTATTCACCACTTTAGTCTGTCCATCAGTCTATGGATGGTGTGCAGAATTGAACTTCAAATCCATCTTTAACTTCATCCATAATGTTCTCTAGAAATAGCCAACAAACTTGGTATCTCAATCTAAAACTATGCTCTTTGGTAGACCATGTAATCTCACCACCTCCCTGAAAAATAACTCTGCAATATGAACCGTATCATTAGTCTTCTTGCAAGGAATAAGATGTACCATCTTCAAAAATTTGTCCACCACCACAAAAATGGAATCATACCCTCTGTGTCCTTGGCAAACCAAGAACAAAATCCTTACTAATATCATGCCATGGCTTCTCTGGTACAAGTAGTGGCTGATATAGACCTATATTCTGACTTGCTCCTTTCATCATCTGACATACTCTGCAACTCTGCACAAATTTCCTCACATCCTACTACAACTATGGCCAATAATAATTTTCACCAACAATAGCAATGGTCTTATCTTGACCAAAGTGTCCACCCAATGCTGCACTATGCTTCTCCTTTATCAGGTTCTCTCTCATGGAACTCCTCTAAATGTGCAACTAGCTTCCTCTAAACAACATGCCATCTTGGATTATGAAATCCAACCATTTTGTCCTATCCAAAGTAATAGGTTCCAAACAAGATTTCTAGGCCTCTGTAGAATTTGGATCTTTAGGATACAAAATTTTGATCTCATCGAGCCCAACAACCTCTATCTTCATTTCTATCAATAAATTTTGCCTTCTGCTCAAGGCATCTGCAACTCTATTGGACTTCCCAGTCCTGTGCTTCAAACAAAAGTATAGCTCTGCAAAAACTCAACCCATTTTAAGTGCCTTTGATTTAACTTTCCTTGACTATTAAGACACTGCAAAGCCTGATGATCAGTATATGAAGCAAACTCCTTTGGCAATAAATAATGTCTCCATTTCTTTAGACCCTGAACTATTGCATACAACTCATAATCATAAACAAAATATGTTTTCTTGGCATCATTAAGATTCTCACTAAAATAGGCAATTGGCTTACCTTCTTGACTCAAAACATCTCCTATAGCACTACCACTAGCATCAAATTCTACCTAAAACACCTTATTGAAATCTGTAAGTGCAAAATAGGTTGCTCTGTGACTTTCTGCTTTAATGTATCAAAGATTTTGTCTACTCCTTTAGTCCATTTAAACTCTTTTCTATCCCCTCTCATTGTCTCAGTTAGGGGTGCACAAATGTTACTAAAATTCTTGATAAACTTTTTGTAAAACTTGCAAAACCATGAAAAGAGCATACCTCCGTTGCACTCCTTAGCATAGGCCATTCAATAATAGCCCTTACTTTTTTTGGGTCCATCTTAAGACCTTCCTCTAAGACAATAAATCCAAGGTATACCAACTTTTTCTTTGCAAACCTACATTTCTTTAGATTAGTTAGCAACTTCTCCTCCCTCAGCTTCTCTAAAACTCTTCTAATATGCATTAGATGCTCATCCCAAGTTTCACTAAAAATCAAAATATCATCTAAATAGATAATAACAAAAATTCTCAAAAATTCTTTCAATACCTCATTCATGACCGCACGAATGTGCTCAGTGCATTGGTTAGCCCAAATGGCATGACTAACCACTTATACAAACCTTCATTTGTCTTGAAGGTTGTCTTCCATTCATCTCCTTCTCTAATTCAGATCTGGTGATACCCACTCTTCAGACCAATCTTTGTGAAGTTTTTGGCTCCACTCAAACAATCCATTATGTCATCCATTCTAGGTAATGGAAATCTGTACTTGATCATGATCTTGTTGATGGCTCAAGAATCTGTACACATTCTCCACTCTCCATCTTTCTTTGGTGCTAGTACTATAGTTACCGCATATGGACTTAGGCTCTCTCTTATCAATCCCTTCCTTAACAACTCCTAAAGTTGTTTGTTTAACTCTTCACTCTCTACAAGGATCATTCTGTGGGCTGCCTTATTTAGCAAACTGGCTCCTGGTATCAAATCTATTTGATGACTTATCTTCCTCACCGATGGTAAACCTTCTGGTACATTATTGGAGATAATGTCCTAAAATTCTTCTAACATATCTGAAACTTCTACTGGTACATTTTCACATTTCTGTTGACTAATCTTAAGAATCAATGTAAAGCAATGAAGCTCATGTTTCATACCCTCCAAAAATTTCCTACCATCTACCAAGCAAATTCTAGTAGTACTACATACCTTTTCTTCCACCTCCTTTAAGGGCTTGAACTTATGATGAACTCCATCCTTTTTTAGGGAATATGTGTTTGCATGGCCATCATGGACAGTGCTCCTATCATACTGCCATGGCCTCCCCAATAACATATGACATGCATCCATCGGTATGATGTCACACAACACCTCATCATGGTAGTCACCAATCTTGAACTTCATTAAACACTACTCATTGACTAAAGCTCTATGGTCCTTCTACAACCATACAATCCAATAGGGATGTGGATGCTTTCTTGTCAACTTCAACTTGTCAACCATCTCCTCTAAAACAAGATTATCAATGCTCCCACTATCATTAATAATATCACAACACTTACTTTCACATTTACACTTTGTGTGGAATAAGCTCTTCCTCTGATTGGGTTCTTTCTCCTCATTCAACAAATTTCTTCTAACAACTAGGGTTTTTCCCTTTTAGCATCTCTAGAATGCTCAGACTGCACATCTTCATCTACATGTACAACTCATGCATTACTTTTAGGTCTTCTATTTGTCTTTCCTTGATGTTACAGATACTCGTAAGCTTGATGCCCTTCTTCTCCACATTTGAAATAGGTTCCTCTAAAACCTCCTCTTCTAGGTCCTTGCCCAGGTCGGCCTCTTCCTCTTCCTCTTTGCTCTCCATTGTTCTGATCACAAGGGCGGTAGGTATTATCCCCTCTCTGATTTTGACTGGTGCCAGATTCTTCACTTCTCTTTGAATCTTCATTTCAGCCCCCTTAGGGTCTTCCACTAGTCTTTCACCTTGACCTCTTCCCCTTTGCTTTTTGTCAAATCTTTTATTTAGTTTCTCTTCCACCTTCAAGGAAAATTGGTATGCATCTTCTATGATAGTCATTCTAACTAGGCTCAACTCCTCTTGAATACTTGGCATCAACCCATTAATGTAATAGGCTACCTTCTCCTAGTTGGGCTCTGCATGACCTGTCCTAATAGTAATTTTATAAAACTCTTCTGTATACTCCTTAATAGACTTGTTACCTTGCTCCAGTCCTTGCAGCTTCTTTAGTAGCTCCATCTCATAGTCCATAGGAATGAACTGCTTCTTCAGTTTCTCCACCATCCGATCCCATCTAGTGATCTTTCATTTTCCTCTTATGTTCCTCTCTAATTGGACCTCCTTCCACCGAATACTGGTGTGGCCCTTCAACTTTGCTTTTGTAAACTTGACCTGATCTGGGTCCTCCACATCTTCATACTAAAAATACTCCTCCATGTCATTGATCCAATCAATAAGCTATTCCAAATTCAAATCTCTAGAATATGTAAAAACTTCAATCCCGGGCCTCTTTCCAATCTTAGAAATGGCCCTTAACAACCTAACTTCTACAGGATCTCCTGCAGCTTCGTGTTCTTCCTCAGATAGCTCTTCTTCACCTTCATCTTCACTTTCTTCTCTTGTTCTTGGATCAAACCCTCTTCATAGCTCCTCTTGCAACGCATCAATTTGCCTTTGCAAGGCTCTAAAACCCTCTTTTGTCAAAGCATTCCTCCCAATATGATTTCTTTGTGGAGGCATCTTGATCTCCATAAAAAACCCACAACCTTAGGTCCTGGTGCAAACTACCTCACGGTTGGCGATCTGTGTACACACTCAGGAATCCTTGCTCTAATACCACTTGATGAAGGGGGTAAATCATAAAACATACAAAAAAAAAATTCCACATAGAAAATAGAACTTTCTTTTATTGATTTGGACAACTTATTACATTACAGAAGCTCAAATACGATCAGAAGAATCAACCCTCCACAGGCTGCAACACATTACAGCGTCCTCTCACAGGACTCTAGAATCATCAGCCTTCTGTAACTGCAAATCAGCTACCATTTCTATTTTCCTGCCTATTCTTGACTCTACACTTTCCCCCATGACTCTACTACTGCCCAGGGTTCCCAAAAAATGCTTATTAATAGCCTTTTTGGTGGCCAACAACCTAATTTAAAAATTTGCATCTCCCTCCAAAAATAGATCAACTTCCAGGAGCCATAACTTTTGATCCAGGTGTCCAGTTGAAGAACCGTTTTATGTGTCAGAATGCTTATGGAGTGCTCTATGTGCCAAGAACTCGCTCTGCTAGTTGCGGCCATTTTCAGGCCTGTACGGGGCTATTTAGTGCCTCAAACCTGAGTTTAAATAATTTTCAGGTGTTTTTTAGGAAATGAAAACTTTAATATCTTTCAGCTCACAAATGATCTTTGTGTGATTTCTTCACCAAAGGTGTTATTGTTTAGTTATGTAGCTTCCTGTAAATTTTCACTTCATTCCATGCCCAAATGCAAACTTTCTAAAAATAGCAGGTTACTATATTTAGCAATTTGAAAATTGAAAGTTCTACATCATTATTCAAGTGATTATGGAACTAGAACCACAAATTTTGTAAAGAAATCAAAAGAACATCAACAATTTTGAAACACATCTTTTTTCTAGGTGATGCAAGATTGGCCTTACACCACTGGATGCTCCTGCATCATTATGATCCAAGTCTCATGAACAAATCCTATGTGTCACCTCCATCATCATCCCCCTCCACTTCATACTAACCTAGTCCATCCACCTATCAAGTCAACCTTACATCAACCTATCCCACTTCTTTCCATGTCAATGCCACATCAACATGTTAATTCACTTCACAACAAAAACATGTGAGTCCAAGTCCAACTTTGCAACAAGATCAAATGCCTTCAACCCCTCATACATTTGACAAGGGGAACACTAGTCTATCTTATCCCACTTATAAGTATATTATACCACCATGCAATCCACTTACAAATTCATCAACTTCACACCCTAAATTCAAACATTACAAAAATAAACATATGGAGTTACCCAAATCCACCAACCCATTCAATCCTTTTGACCCTCCATCTAATCAAAATCAAAGCCCTAAGTCTAATCCATCCAACACTCCTTTTTATCCTCCACCATGGGATCTTTCCACTCCTAATTCTAATACACCTAATCACAATCCAAATCCTACACCATCCACCTTCATTATCCATCCACTATATTGTTCGTGCATCCATACCCGTGAGAAGGATTCAATCCATTGTCTACGAAAAAGGAATAGACCATCTCCATGTAAAACACCTATCATTAAGCCTCTCCAAAAGTCTCCCAACACCATGTCCATCCATTCAACCCCATCATGTAGTCCATTACCTATCGAGCCTCTTGAAGATTCATCCACATCCACTTTCATCAAACCACAAGAGCTATGTCAAGGGTATAATACAAAGCATGTTGAAACATTAGCCTTTAATCCAAATCAAGATCAAATCACCTCCATCCAACCCATCTATAGCACACTTAATCTTATCTATGACCAAACTCCCATCTATGATCAAGATCCCCTCTATGATCAAGATAACTATGATGATCCTCTTAGTCAACTTTATGCATTCCATGGTCAAGAGCTTATCACTACATATCTATGATCCAACAACTTCCACTTGCCATGGTGAGACACATGCCTCCCAAGAAAACATAGAAGATCAAACTAATAGCTTAGATCTTAATGAACACAATGATAATCAAGATCTTAATGATCCTTTGTCATCCACTATAGACTCCATTTCAAGTCCACCAATATACCCCCTTGGTCTATCTATCTTCATCCATGAATGTTTTTCCTTAGTAAAACAATAACCATTATCCTCCACCTCACCTTCTCCACCTAATAATGAACTCAAGTCTAGTGTCCAAACTACACCTAGTCCCATAGTCCATCGGACACTCCAAAACATGAACTATCAAGGTAAAGGCTTAGGCCTTCATGAACAAGGTATTTTGGAGCCTATCCATGTTAAGGCCCCTCCACACTCATATGTCCTTGGATATACACCCCAAGGTAAACAATATCAAGATGTCGGTACTTCCTCCTTTCATCCTAGTGAGAAATTTTCACACCATTTTAAAAAATTTGTATTCAAAGCATGATATCAGTGAAATCCATGGCATAATCCACATATGTGAATGGCTCGGGGAAATTGGCCATGATAATGTTTCCAAGGATGAATGAATCACAATATCAAAGTAAAGTGAGTGGCCTATTCTCATATGTGGTACAATTTTAAATAAAGTCTGAGCCTCTTGGCCTATGTAGATAATAATAAGACATTGTTTATCAATCATCAACACAAACATAGTCTTCTTTTGCTTAGTATGTTAGATGTTATCTAATGTGAATAGTGACTATAGGGCTATAGTAGTATTTGGATTGAATGCATTGGAAGGCACAACATATTAGATGGTGTTATGGGAGGACCATGGGATTCAATAAATATTCATGATTTTATTAAGTATATAGTTGATCACGGTTACAAGATAAGTGCATAGGAATATGGAAATGAGCTTTGTGGAAGTGGTGTTGGGACAAGTATCAATGCTTCACAATATGTAGCTACTTATGGACCTTAGTCAAGTACTTAGGTTGGTGAATCAGGTGGAGCTTATAACAGTGGACACAAGCTTGTCAACAATGCTTTTGTCTATAGTTTCTGGTATTTAGATTAGTTAGGAATGGCATCCAAATTCAACACCAAGTCTTATTGTAGATAAAGATTGATTGGAGCTCCAAGGGATCATGATATCTCTATTCTTATATGCATTGTGTAGAGTGTCAGAACTCTACATTTTGTTTTAGTTTTAGTATAATATCTATGTTTTTGTGTGTAGGTCTTATAATGTTTCTGTGCATGGGTCTTATAATGTTTTTGTGCACATGTCTTATAATGTTTCTATGCGTGGGTTGCACCAAGTGTCAAAGCCACATCAATGCTTCAAGTATCTAAGTTGTATGCGGAGCATGCCATGTAGCAGGTAGCATCAACAATTTATTTTGTTTCAATGTTGTAGAGGGTGCCGTGTGTCATATGTGGAGACAGTCTCAAAAATCTTCCTTTCTTGCTACATTTCTTATGGAGGGCACCGTGTGTATTTTTAGTTTGTTGCAGATGATGCCATGTGTCTCTTTCAAATTAATATTGATGTCAAAATAAATCATGGTGGGCCACAATTTATTTTGTTTCAAACTTGCAGAGGATGCCACGTGGTGGTATGCGGAGGAGTTGCTTTATTCATAACTCTTGTAGCAAGAAACTTTCTTTTTGATTCACAGTGTGGCAGGTTGCACTAAGTGTCAACTTCCGTAGGACCTTTCAAAAGTTTTATTTGTTTCAGTAGTGTTGCAAAAGTTGCCGTGTGTTAGCTACCATGAGTGCGGCGGCCGCCATCTATCCCAATTTTATTCCTTTTAAGGGTAGTGAATTTTAAAGGTTGTGTGTCCCATTATTATAGTGTCTTAATTTATAAGTGAAGCAGGTTGTGACATATGTCATAACGGGAGGCACCCGAGTATAAAGACACATGTTTTAAAGGGATCCACATGATTAGACACATGATTTTTTGGAGACTGTAGAATGTGACAAATGTCTTTTTCTTGTTGATTTCTTTGAAGACAAAGGAGTTTCTAAGTAGATGCAAATGCTACCATTTGTCATTTTTCTTTTCAGTTTTAAGCATGTGGGTCTCACCATGTGTCTCAATATAGGTGGTGTACCACATAAGACATGCCCCAGCTAATGAGTGTGTAGGAGGGATGGTTGTTGCAGATTCAAAAGATTGTAACCACCATGAACTTCTAGTAAATCTTCAATTCTATTGGGCCATTGAGGATTCAGGTTGTTGTAGCCAATCTTGGGTCAAATCGATGATTATAAATATGTAGAATTTGTAATAGAGAACATAACATAGATTCATTGATCTTTGATAAGTTTTAGTCAGAAATCCAAAAGAGGAGTCAGAGACTTTGTTGTGACTAGTTTACGTCATTTTTCCTTTATTTTGTTGTTCTTGATAAGAAAGTTAATATATGTGTGCATGTATATGTGCCTTTTATGTTGCTGGAAGATTAATAAGAAGAACTCTATTATGTGCCTTGGTTGATGTCATATGTGTCATTGCAAAGTTGTCTAGTTATAAACCTTTGATAATATGCATTATATATGTTTATATTGATCATGTAGTATCTTCTCTTTAATATAACTGTATCTTGAGAATAGCTTTACTGTGCTTGAATTGAAGGGATACCTTTTACTTAGGCGCATCGCCATAATTAGATTTTATTATTGTATCTGTAATCCTGTTAATTTCTTCTCCTTTGCTCAAAACCCAATTGAAATAGAGAAGAGCTAGCTTCTTTAAAATATAGAGGTCGTTTCAAGTAGAAAGTCTCACATTCTTGAAACTTCCCATGTTGGTGTTAGAACCTACACAATTTTATACATCAATAGTTTTTGGCATGTCTAGTGGGACCTTTTTTGAAGTTTTTGTCAAGATTGTATGAGCTAGAGAGTAATAAGGAGCCAGAGCTATGGACCTACAAAAAGAGCTCAGTCTGCTGCTAATCTGGGCATTCTCTTACCACCATTAGTAACTACTCCAAGGAGAAGAGTGAATTAGGTTGCAGTAGCACAAAGAATAAATATGGAAGCACCTATACCTCCAAGGAACTATGTAAATTGGAATACTGGTAGTCCCCTCATTCTCCCAGTACCACCAGCAACTTGGGATCCTATTCTAGCCAATGCTTTGAAGGCTCTACCTAAGTTTAGTGGAGAAGATTTCAAGACACCTATGGAACATCTATAAGATGTATCTGTTGTGTGTGTAGTACATGTTATTACTAAACAAAATGTGGCAATAAGACTACTAGCAGCTTCTTTCAAAGGTTGGGATCAGCTGATAAATCTTCCCATGTATCTCTCACTCCAAATACAATATCTACATGGGATCAACTTGGTGACACTTTCTTTGCAAGATTTGAAGAGAAAGGTGATAAATCTTCCCTGCTACAACAATTAATCACTATTAAAAGGGTACCTCAAGAAGCCATGACCAATTTCAACTCAAGATTTCAAAAGACCTAGGATAGAATTCCTACTATAGCAAAACCATTATCAAGTATGGCTATTGTGTTCTACCTCAAAGCTTTTAACTCTAATATTGTTGGCAAGAGACACTATATGGCTTCATAAGTGTTCTCATTGATGGCAACAAAGTTCATCTCGCCCATCCGCAGAACATGGTGTGTCTATACCGAAAGTCAAATTGAAGAAGTGTTGTGGTCCGATAAGCAAGAACAGAATAGGTAGCAAGGTCCGACAGTCAGGTCCGGATCTCTTAGAGGAAGTATCTTTGTAAAGTATGGACTTAGAGAATTCAAGAGGAATACCTTGACTAATTGATTCTAGGGATTGAGCCTCCAGTGATGAAAGACTAAAAAAATATGAGCATCTAAGTATTAGGGTTCGGTTTGGCAGAGTAGACAGAGGAAGAACTGACTAACAAAGCATCAGAATTATTCTGGATGAGATATTGATGGTGATCAAGGTTCTTAAGGTATCCTTCATGATTGGCCAACATGTTAGATGACTTCTATAAGTATCTCCTTGATTCACATCAATTGGTAAGAAAAGATTCTGCCGACAAACTAGAGTTTGGGAAAATATTAACTATTTTGGATGTCGACTAGAAAGAGGATGAAATCCTTTGTGCGGATATATATACCAGATAGATTTGGATGTGAAGATGTGTGCGGTGTATTGTGAGGTGTGAAGAAAAGTAGAAAAGAAGTGTGAAGGCAGTAAGACAGGTACGGAATGAAGTGCAGTAGAATAGTTTATTGGGCTTAACCAAAACTAAACCTCAGCATATGTGGATGCTTCTCATCAGTTCAAGTATCTAGTTTTCTTGTATAAACTATTGTAGGTAGTGACCTCCTATGAATAGTGTGCTTGGGCAGTGAGCCCTAATTGGCAAGTGCCATTTTGTACTATTTTATTCTTCTAATAGAGAATGCAATCTTGGGTTAATCACCCCGTGGTTTTTCCCTTAATAGGGTTTTCCTTGTCAAAATCATTGTGTCATGTGTATTGATGTTATTGCCATTTCATTGTTATGTTTGCTTATTTAATTTAATACTGCACTAATTGATAAGGAAGTTAAGAAAGATGAAATAATTAAGATAACTGATTCACCCCCCCTCTTAGTTATCAACAATTGGTATCAGAGCCAAGTTCCTCCAAAAGAGCCTAACAGCTTGAGAAAGATCTAGGAACTCAAATGGATGTATATGGTATGAGGGAACAACTTCAATCTGCCCTAGATGATCTTGAGCAATCAAACTTTAAAGTCAATGAATTGAAGGAAAGACTCAAACAGGCTAATGATTTCATAAATTAACTAAAAGGGAAACTGAGTATCTCTATGAAAAAGAGAAAAGATCTACTTCAGCAATTAGCAAATCAAAGTGAAGACAATGGTACAAATAAAGATCTAAACGAGAAAACCAAGATTTGTGAAAAGTTATCAAAAGAAGTCATTATGGTAAGACATGAAATGGAATCAAGAGTTATGAAATTCACCCAAGAAATTGAAGAGAAAAGAAAAATTGAAGATGATCTAAGACAATCTCTCAAGGAGAAATTAGAAGATTGCCACAAAATGGAAAGAATAATGAGGCATCTAGAATCTAATCTTGAAGATGCTAGAGACAATGAAGAAAAACTTGAGGATCAAATTGACACTCTTAAAAAGGATCTTCAAATAGCAAATGAATACAAAGAGAAATTCAAGATAAGTTCTGCTCAACTTGAAGTTCTTCTTGAAAGCCAAAAGAGGGTAGATGACAAGTGTGGCTTGGGATATGAGAAAGGTGAAAGCTCTGAATCTAGTCAGAAGAATTTTGGATCAGAAATCTAAGGAACAGGCCTAGAAGACCTCCAGTAAGGCAACCTAATGCTCAAAAATATCCATCCTTCAATGGATATTGCACAATTGCAATAAATTTGGTCATAAAGCTAATCAGTGCAGAACAAGAATAAATCAGACCAATGCATCCTTCTCCAGACAATGTTTCAACTGTAAAAGGTATGGTCACAAATCTCATAAATGCAAAAATATGCAAATGAACAATTCATTCAATGGTAGATGCTTTGCATGCAATAGAATGGGACATATGGCTAATCAATGTAGATCAAGAGGATATCATTCAAATATGCAAAGAAATGTTGTTTGCCACAATTTCAATAGATCCAGTCATATTGCCAAATTCTGTAGAAGCAAGTGTAGGACAAAAGGGGCCCAGTGCATCATAATTAGAATCAAGACAAAGGAAAAGGAAAAGTGAATGTGGAAGAAGTTAAAAGTGAAATGAACAAAATTTGGGTAAAGAGAAGTATAGAGAATATAGGGGATGGATCCGCACTAGAATCTGGTGCTGATATTCCTTCCAGAAATTAAAAAATGAGCTCTGGCTCAGGGGAAGACACAAGGAAAAAAATTTCCCCCCGCCAATTAATTGGTGCCTCAAATTGGCACATGGGAAGTTGAGGAATTAAAGGTTTCTCAGAGAAACATCTAAAGAAAGCTTGGTAAAGATATGGAAGATCCGTAGGAAGATTTGAAGAGTCTAATCTTCCAAGATTGATCTAGTTTAATAGTCTTCCAGTAAAACAGGATTATCACAGTTAAATCCGGTATGATTCTAATTCGAGGCATATTGTTCTGTGATAGATCAAGTGTTTAGGGAAAGAAATATAATTTGTTATTAATCATCAAGGACTTCTCTAAGTATATCTTAGTGATCTGAAAAAGATCTTTCTCAAAATAAGAAGAATAGGCAACCAGAATGACTTGAGTTGTGCATTTATTGCAATATGAAATTAGGGTTTTCCCAGAGATAAAAGGGTTCATTTGCTTGTCATTTGCACATTTTCATTCAAGAAGAAGAGAAAAGGAGCTCTGCAACAAACTATCTCAAATTCTCAAAAGATCAATTGTTGAAGTTGATTCATCCAACAAATTAATCTGGCTCATTCAACGAACCCTAGAAGCGCAAAAGCTATTTTCTGTTATTGAATATTTATCTATAAAATCCTTTGAAGATGACTACACCAAATGTTGTAAAGATCATTGATAGGCCGTGTCCTAAATTCAAGAAACATCCATATAAATCCCTAGAAGTTGATCCCCCAGGTGCCTTTTCAAGCATTTTACATGGGGTTCTGGATGTAGAAGATGTTAGGGCATATATTCATGTGAATATTGAAGATTTTGGTGAATCTAAACTGATTGATATCTATCACAAGCATTTGATAGATGACTCATTTGAACTCAAAACTCAATATAAAGCCATCTAGGACAAGCATTTTGCACAATGCATTCATTTCCCCTATTTTACAAAAGAAGAATGGGTCCGTTATATTTTGAGAAAAGTGCATGACAACTTCATGTGGTTGAATGGACCATTTAAGATAACCAAGGATGCCATTAGGGCAGTAACCGAATTGCACTCATCTAGTGGGATTCTTGTTTTCAAATCCGTCAAGAATCAAACTGTGAGTGAGGCTACCGGATCAAAATTTGACAAAAGAGCAATGACAATAGAAGACATCACTGATTCAGATGTCAAGTTTGCCTCCATGATAATCAGTTATAAGATATATCACTCTAGCAGGGAAAATTTAGTACCTGGAACTGCAATTTACACTGCTTATGAAATGTTGAGAAAAGATGCAGATTATGATCTTTGTGAACTCCTCCTGAACCAACTAATTGAAAACCTACAAAAGATCAAGAAGGACAAGAAGAACTCCTTCAAGTATGGTGGGTTGTTACTATGCTTGTTCTTCTACTTCATGAATGAGCTTCCCGGATCCAGTGGTTGGGTATGGAAGAATGATAGACCAATAGCCATCCAAATCAGAGATTATATACATGGGCTTGGTGATGCCAAGGCACAGAATACAGTGCTCTGGGGCTACTTCTAGAATTTCTAGAGCATGATGCAAGCAAGAGAGAGAATCCCCCAATCCTTAGTTAAAAAGTATAAATATACAGTATGCTTTATGGTAGAAACTGATCAATGTCTAATGGAGGCAATAGAGCCAAGAATAGTCTGGATCATGCCAATGGGGTATGAAGTAGATGAGAGAATTGTTGAGCTACATGTTCAACACATGCTCAGTCAACCCAAGGATCCTAAAGCAGAAAGGTTTGGAACCTTTGAAGAATTAAGTGTGAAGATCCATGTGGAGCTAACACAACCGGAAATAAAAAGAAAAGTGAGGAGGGAAGTAGAAGAGTTTGCCAAGAGGTATGGAATCTCAAAAGAGGCACTAGATGCAAATAGAGAAAAGATGGAAAGGGCAGAAAAGGAAAAGGTAGAAAAAGAAAGTACTCTGGTACAAGCCCCTTCTCGAACTAGATCAACCAAAAGCTCTGTACCTCCCACTTCCAAGGGTCAAAAGGCTTTAAAACTGGAAGCTCAGACATCCAGACAAGGAGAAAAGAGAACCAAGAAAAAGGTAACAAGGTCCTACACAAGACAAAAGGATGAAGAAGAGACAGAATCAGATAAGGAAGTAAAGAAAATGAAGAAGAGGAAAACATCTAATGAACCCTCTACTAAAGAAGTAATAGTAGAATTTGTTGAGAAGCCTACTCTGTGCATTGATGACATCATAAAATTAGTTACTGTGGATGGGAACCTTCAACCAATGGCTGAATTCTATGATGATTACAATGAAGCTGACCAAAAGATCTTGCAAGAAGCCACAGTCAGGTATCTAAATATCTACAACAAGGCTTTTATTGAAATCATCTCTCATTCCCAAAATCTTAGAGAAGGAATTAGAAATAAGAAAGAATAATGCTATGGCAAAGGATCTTGAGATCCGAGAACAGATAGCTATTCAGATACATCCTTCAATCACTCCTAAGAAGAAGAATATGATCTTCAAAGATTGTAAGGATGAGTTCTGGAGCAAAGCCAGAATGAATCAGCTCATGCTCAGAGAAATTGACAAAGTAGCAAAAGAGACAGAAGAGATCCTCTGGAATGCATACAAAAGATTCAACATTCCTATTATAGAGGACTTAGGTGATGATCCCTCAGCTACAGATATTGAAAAAGAATCTACTGATACAAGTGAAGAAAAACATAAGGACTTAGATTCCTCTACTCCGGAAGAGGAGGTCCATGAACAAACAAACATCTCTTCTTCGGTTTCCCCTGCAAACTCTAGATCCAAAGAAAATGAAAGAGTAGAAGAAAAGATTAGTCAAGAAGTAGAAGAGAAGGAAAAAGAAGATGACAGTAGTAAGGATGCAGAAGGGGAGAAAATTCTATCTCTAGCAAGAGACACAGCTGAAGTAGTCAAAGATTTTTTGACCAAAGGGATGATGGAATTTGATGAACTAGAATTGCTTCAAGGACCATTCAATTTTGATTCCCTCTCTCTAGTTCAAACCATGAAACTAGCTTCCTTCACTCAAGCAAAGGCAAAAGAAAAAATGCTAAAGTCTCACATGGAAGATTGTGAACTCATAGAAACTGCATCCAGAGTATTGCAAAAGATCATGCCATCCTTCCAAAAGGATCCTACAGCCTCCACATCTAGTAATCTAAAGTCTCTTATAAATTTTGTTAATACTCATTTTAATTCTTTAGAGAAAGCAGTAGAAGAGAAAGTCAGGAAAGAATTTTTGGATAAGAAATTCTCTGAAGTATAGGGTCTAATCTCAAATGATAGGAGAGTTATGGATATTGGGATAAAGAGTTTATAAAATGCTCTCAAAGATGGTGGAAATATTTATAAATTTTGTTTATCTTGGCCTAAAGTGACTAAAGATGTTGATAAGAAAGTAAAAGAGCAAGAAGATAAACTACTAAGTTTGTCTCAAAGTTTTGATCCTCTCTCATCTCCTGTAATAAATCAAGAATGTCAGACTATTGCAGTCTTGAATGAAATTAAGAAGCTTGAGAAAGAGAAGAAAAATAGAATAAGTAGTTTGAGTGAACTAAGAGGGATCATTATCCCCAAGTTAGAGGCCATGCATGAGGCTCTAAGTGATGCTCAGACTACAGCCCAGACCTATGATCTGATAGATCTAAAAAGGACAGAAGCTTTTGCATTTTTGTTGAGTGGTCACATCTCAATTTTGGACAGGATGAAGCAGAGTTGGGTGACAGAAGTGGTGCAGCTAAAGACCACTTTTGCAGATATAATTTAGTATATGTAGGTAAAACATGTATATATGTTCTATGCGACTAAGTATATATTTTTTTGGGAAATTTTGGTGTGTGGACCCCACCCTTTTCTATCGATGTCAAAGGGGGAGTGAGAAACAGTGAAAAATGAGGAATCCAGCTAAGGGGGAGCTCTGGGAAATGTACATACGAATAGAGCATTAGCTAAGGGGGAGTATAGTGTGACACTTAGTCATTTTTCACTAAGTGTTGCCATCAATGCCAAAGGGGGAGATTGTTGGCAAGAGACACTATATGGCTTCATAAGTGTTGTCATTAATGGCAACAAAGTTCATCCCACCCATCCACAGAACATGGTGTGTCTATACCAGAAGTTAGATTGAAGAAGTGTTGTGGTCTAGTAAGCAAGAACAGAGCAGGCAACAAGGTCTAACAGTCAGGTTCGGATCTCTTAGAGGAAGTATCTTTGTAAAGTGTGGACTTGGGGAAGTCAAGAGGAATAACTTGACTAATTGATTCCAGGGATTGAGCCTCCAGTGATGAAAGACTAAAAAAATATGAGCATCTAAGTATTAGGGTTTGGTTTGGTAGAGTAGACAGAGGAAGAACTGACCAACAGAGCATCAGAATTATACCAGATGAGATATTGATGGTGATCAAGGTTCTTAAGGTATCATTCATGATTGGCCGACATGTTAGATGACTTCTATAAGTATCTCCTTGATTCACATCAATTGGTAAGCAAGGATTCAGTTGACAAACTAGAGTTTGGGAAAATATTGACTATTCCGGATGCTGACTAGAAAGAGGATGAAATCCTTTGTGTAGATATATATACCAGATAGATTTGGATGTGAAGGTGTGTATGGTGTATTGTGAGGTGAGAAGAAAAGCATAAAAGAAGTGTGAAGGCAGTAAGATAGGTTCAGAATGTAATAGGACAGCAACACCTAAGAGAGTAAGAATGAAGTGCAGCAGATCAGTTTATTGGGCTTAACTGGAACTAAACCTCAGCATATGTGGATGCTTCTCATCAGTTCAAGTATCTAGTTTTCTTGTATAAACTATTGTAGGCAGTGAGCCTCCTATGAGCAGTGTGCTCAGGCAGTGAGCCCTAATTGGCAAGTGCCATTTTGTACTATTTTATTTTTCTAACAGAGAATATAATCTTGGGTTAATCACCCCATGGTTTTGCCCTTAACAGGGTTTTCCACGTCAAAATCATTGTGTCATGTGTATTGATGTTATTTCCATTTCATGGTTATGTTTAGTTATTTAATTTAATACTGCACTAATTGATAAGGAAGTTAAGAAAGATGAAATAATTAAGATAACTGATTCAACCCCCCCTCTCAGTTATCAATAGATATATTAGTAATGATTTAGTCTCTAGGAGGTCAGACACTACCAGAAGCATATGAGTTGGTAGTCAAGGCTAAAAATAGCTTGATAGATGCTAGAAAATTGCCTCCAAGGCCTCCTATGCCCATGTTCCTAGAAATTACCCTACCTTTGCCACAAGAAGCTCCTAATCTTATAGCTCCACCTGTGTCCATGTATTCATTTCTAGTACCTCAACAACTTGCTAGGGAAACCACCTCTACTCAACTGTCTAAAATGGATGATGTCAAGAACATTCTAAGGACCTTCTCAAATGAAATAATTAACCTAAAGAGACAACAAAATCCCTATTCAAAGCCCCCTTATCAAGGTTTCCAAGGAAATAGACCCCCCTTTCAGCGAAATCAATATCAAGGCCCTCAAAGGCAAACTAATCTTCAGCCTTCAAACCAGTTGGTTTTAGTCCCTACACCTGTACAAACTATTCCTCATAATCCCAATAGGGAAATAGTTCCAGGGAAAAATAATTTAGTAGCTAACACAAATGCTTGGTGCTTTCCCTACAACAATACCCATATGCCCAAAGACTGTCCCAGAGGTAATTTGTAGTAAAAGATAACAGAACGGAGAGGGTTAGAAGGACAATTCTCAACCTCTAATACTCCACCATATCAATACCTCGGTGTTCAAAATGTAGTAATGGTGGCCTAGATGCAAGGGATGTCCATACAACAAGAAGAGGAAATAGCCCCCAAACATGCCTTATTTTCATGGATTGAAGAGGAAGATTTAGTGTTCTTGAATGAGGCATCCACTTCAAAGAAACCATTGGTGCAGTCAGACTATTATACCAGATCAAAGAGGAGAATGATGGAGCACCAAGAAGTCACTAATAATAAAATTATCGGAGCTCCTCCATTTCAAAATCATTACAATCCAGTCTCTAGGCAAGACATGCCCCAGCCTGTGTAGAATCAAGTAGCCTTAGGATAGGTTCTAGAAAAGACAAGGTACCCTTATTATTCAAAGACACAAGCATTAGGACCTGTAAACATAGTGAACCAGCGAAAAAGAACTCCAACACACGTATCAATCTGGGATATGTTAGCTATTCCTGAGTAGAAGACACTATTATAGAAAGCTCTGCAAGGTCAAGAAGCCTCTAAATACTCTAATTCTAAAGGAGGATCTAATGATAAAGGGAAACTCCAACATAAAAATCCTATACCTCTACAAACAATAGCTCTATTGAACAATGCACCTAAGGTAGGTAAATCTAAACCATATCCCTTTTATCTGACTCTAATAGTTGGGAAAAATTGTTGCATAATGTAATGATAGATTCTAGGGCCAGTAATACAGTAATGCCAAAGTAGATAGCAGGTGCTTTAAAGATAAAGTATGAACCACTTACAAGAGGAGTCATGCAATTGGATGGGAAATCTGTTCAAACTATAGGAAAAATCAAACAACTTCCATTACAACTATATACTTGTCCCAATATATTTGTCAATTAGGATGTGGTAGTCATAGATATTCCCCCTGTATTTGGTTTATGTTTGTTTAGAGATTTCATAGCCAAAATAGGGGGTTACATGTCACTAGATTGGTCACACCTCATCATGAGAACCAAATATGGGATAAAGATGAAAGAATTGTCTGAGCCACTATCCAAAGACCATATCACAAATGAACCAACCCCAAAATTAGAAGCATCCCATGCCATGATGAATGAAGAGGAGAGAGTCTTTGTTGAAGAATTAGGTGACTGGACTAAACATGACTAACAAGAAGAAGAGAACAATCAACTATTGATCATGATGCAGAGTGATCCCTATGGAAACTATGACTCTATTGGTCTAGGCACTTATGTCATTTTTGAAGAAGACCAAGAAATCCTGAATATTATAAGGAAAGAAATATCAGAAAGAGGGGAATTTGAAGGAGACTCAGAGATCTCAACCCTAAATTTTGATGGGGCTAGGAGTAAAAATGGTACTAGAGTAGGTATTTTCCTTACTGCCCCAAATGGTGAGAAAATTCTAAGAGCCATTCACTTTTAGTTCACCTATACTAATAATGACGCTGAATATGAATCTTTGGTGCATGGACTCATGTTGGAAAAGAAAAAGGAAATAAAGAATCTGATAGTAAAAGGAGACTTAGAATTGGTGGTAAAACAAATCAGAGAGAAAGTAATAGTCAAGAATGTAAGAATAAGATCCTATCGGCACAAGATTTGGAACCTGATAGATAGCTTTGAGGCTTTCAATATTGAGGCAGTTCCCAAAGCCCAAAATTTAGAAGCAGATAGAATGGCAAAAATTGGTTCACAGTTTGACCCAGCAAGTGATCTATTAGTTAACAATGAGTTAGTTAAGGTTATAGTAAGACCAATAATTTCAGATAATGATCAAAATTTGCAAATTTTTGACAATGATCTTCAAGTACTTTCATTCTTACAACAATCAGGTGAATTTGTTCATCAATTACATCCCAAAGTTGAGGAAGCATATGGTGATCAAATTATCTAGCTAAAACCAAATAAACTCCCTAAAGGATAGATTACTCTAGAAAATTTGTTTGATATAGAAGATGCAAGCCTAGAGAAGAGGAGGTTTTAGGAAAATAAGGAAGATTATTCTGAGATCCAAGTTAGTGAAGGAAGAAAGTTGAAAATAGGTAATTCTACAACCCAAGAGGAAAAAGAAAAGCCAATTTCTTTATGTGATAAATATGATAGGGTGATTGCTTGGACCTATGAGGACCTCCATGGCTATAATAAAGATATCATCCAACACACCATAGAGCTTACTAAAGGATCTAAACCAATTTGATAGAAGCAAAGGCCAGTGAATCCTAGAATTAAACCTCTAATGGTGGATGAGCTGCAAAAGCTCCTAGAATCAAAGATCATTTTCCCAATTAAGCATTCAACCTAGGTATCAAACCTAGTTCCTGTAAGAAAGAAGAATGGTGACATAAGGCTTTGTGTAGATTTTAGGGATCTGAATAGAGCATCTTTGAAAGATCATTATCCCCTACCTTGTATGGAACAGATTTTACAGACTATGGCTAGGTCAGAAAGGTTTTCTTTGCTAGATGGTTTCTCAAGATATAATCAGATTTGGTTAGCAGATGAAGATCAACATAAGACTATGTTCACTACAAAGTGGGGAACATTTGCATATGCTAAAATGCCCTTTGGCCTTTCAAATGTTGGGGCTACTTTTCAGCATGCAATGGATGTAGCATTTGGGGAACTTATAAATAAGATCATTCTGATCTATCTAGATGACCTAACTATTTTTTCTAAGAATGCCAGAGATCATTTTAACCATTTAGAGGTTGTTTTTAAGAAATGTCAAGAGTTTGGAATATCTTTAAATCCCAAGAAATGTATCTTTGTTGTACCTCAGGGTAAGCTTCTAGGACACATAGTGTCAAAGGAAAGGGTCTCCATTGATCCAGAAAGGGTCATAACCATAATGAACCTATCTCTACCAGTCAACAAGAAAGCAGTTAAATTCTTTCTAGGAAAAGTTAACTTTGTTAGCTGATTCATATCTGATTTTGCAGGTCTAATTAGAACAATGACATTGTTTCTTCAAAAAGCTCTAATTTTCAAATGGACCACAGAAGGAAGATAGGATTTTGAAGAAGTCAAGAGAGCCATTTCAATAGCCCCAGTACTGAGAAACCCAGATTTCTTTAAAGCTTTTATAATGTATGTGTATGGGGGAGAATTCAGTGTTTTTGTTGTTCTAACTCAAAATGATGATCAACAGGAAGGAGAGCATCCAATAGCTTTTTTCTCTAGAACTCTCAGGGAATATGAGTCTAGATATAATTTCATCGAGAAGAAAGCATGTGCCATGGTAAAAGCCCTTAAACAATTTAGACATTTAGTAACAAGAAATAAGATTTTGATATTCGTGGCTCACTCTAGTGTAAGAGAATATATTATGGAGGGTGAGATCACTGAGAAAAGAGCTAATTGGATAACAAACATTCTAGAATATGATGTAGAACCCACCAAGTTAGTCAGAGGCAAAGGACTGTGTCAATACATGACCCAAGACATGGAAAGAACAGTGACTAAAGAAATAGGAAGTGAAAATGTATTGAAACTCCAAGAGGTTGACCAAGACTCTTGGGTCAGAAACAGGATATAGTTTATGAAGTATGGGATATTCCCAAATGAGCTCTCCCATGATAAGAAAAGATACTATAGGCAGCAAGGAAGCCATTTTGTACTAATTGATCATATTTTATTTAGAAGGAATGTTGATGGTATACTCTTAAGATGTATAGAGAAAGATGAAGCTCAAAGAATATTACATGAATTGCATCATGGAGCCTCGGGTGGAAATTTTTTAGCAAGGACCACTATAATCAAAGTAACACAAGGAGAATATTTCTGGCCCACTCTATTTATAGGTTTCCATCAGATGGTTAAGGAATGCTAGGCTTTCTAGTTTTATACTGGCAAAAGGAGAACCCTTTGCTAAATGGGGCCTAGATTTTATTGATATGATCAATCCAATGTCAAATATGGGACACAAATGGATTCTCATAGCAACAGATTACTTTACCAGGTGGAGTGAAGCAGTACCACTCAAAGAGGCAATAGAAAAAGTCATACTAGAATTTTTAGAAGGCATAACTTCTTGGTTTGGTCATCCTCGTACCATCATATCAGATGATGCTACAACATTTTTGGGAACCAAATTATCTGAGTATGCATTAATTAATGGGATATATTTGAAGATTTATTCAAATTATTACCCACAAGGTAATGGCCTGGTAGAGTCCACTAACAAAAACCTTATCAGATCCATAAAAAGGATAGGCACTAATTATCATAGAGAGTGGCACAAGTTACTTAATATAGCATTGTGGGCTGACAGGATCATGGCAAAGAAAGTGACTAAAATGTCTCCCTATGAGTTGGTTTATAGTAAACCTGCAGTAATGCCACTAAGTTTAGATATTCCTTCTTTGCAATTATTAAAACAAATAGAAATTGAAGAGAATGGCCCCATGCAAGTCAAACTTGCTAAACTATTGGAAGTCCAAGAAAAGAGAGAAAAGGCACATGAATCACTAATGAAACATTAGAAAATGGTTAAGGACTGGTTTGATAAGAAGACTTCTAATCCCATTTTTGAAGTTGGCTCTCTGGTATTGAAATGGGATGAAAGAGTTGCCAAGCTAGGTCGACACAGCAAATTCAGATCATTATGGATGGGCCCTTATAGAGTTCATTCTTGCAAGTAACAAAATTCAGTTGAGCTAGAGACCATGAATGGAGAACTTGAAGAGATTTCAGTAAATGGGATCTTTCTGGAACTTTTCACTTAAGAGGGGGATCATCATGTATCATAGTTAGTTTTGTTTCCTTTTCTCATTTTTTTGTTTTTCAAGCTTCTTTTCCCACTTTCCCTTTTAAATAAGTGTTCGGCAAACACGTGTCAAGAAGCACAAAGCCCCTTCTCTTTTAGCCTTGCATTTATTAAGGTTGTTCAACAATCCCTAAAATCTCACGGAAGTACACATTTTTTCAGAAAGATAGCCACTCTCATAACATATCTGACACTCTATCCAATACGGATTTCAAAAAGATATGCTAGTTGTTTCTCATCATTACTGCCATTAATAAGATGGGATGTGTCATTTATTATTTCCATAAGTCCTAATGAGCTAGGTTTTAAGTCCTTCTAAGTGTAACCATCATTTTTTTCTATCTTTCTTCTTTGAATCATTGTTGCATTTGAACTTTGACCCTAACAAGTGCCTTTTAACTAAGTATCACTCTAATAAAACAATTTCATTATTTTCTGTGTCAAGGCTTCCTGCATTCTTCTCACAAAGATATAGATATGTCTGAGACACAGTCACCATGGGAAGGACTTGGAATTTTTGAGTCAACGAATAAATTGTTGAATAGAAAATCATATGGTTTAGCACCTGCACAACCAAGGAAGTCCTATCCAAGAACTAGGGTTCCTGAAGTAGGGTTATCTGTCGGCCTAGAACAGGTGAAGGACTATGCAAATGACATATATGACACACCCCTTCAAAAGAACACTAAGAATCTTTGGGAGGGGCCACATCAAATGTGCATCATCCGGGTGAACAACAGGCAGTTTGAGTCTTTTGGTATGAGGATATGGACCTCTCAATTGGCACAATTCCTGATCCCAAATGTCCACCCTTGTCCTAAGCTAATCAAATTGTGTGTAGAGCTATTTCATGCACCATCAAATTCTATCCAATAGGGCCCTTGCATAGTGCATATTATGCCCAAGGCCATAAGGGACATGAAGGCCCTATAGTATGATAGAATGACCACATTTCCAACTATTGCCAAAATGCAAGGCACTTGGGCAAATTTACATAACAAACTAAAATTCTTGAATTCAGAGCTGCAACTAGGAGAGGATAATACTCAAATGCCCACACTACCCACTGGGTGGGTACAATTTAACCAAAATGTTCAAGATGCACTTTCAATGATAGCTTTCATTTTTAGAATGAAGGAGGATAATACAGTTTATGACTGGCAACTGGCAATCATTTTCAGAATGAAAACTATGGATAAATCATAGGAATACTAGCTAGATTTTTCAGAACAAATTGTTGCTACCATGATTGATCAGCTCACAAATTTCAAAACAAAGTGAGTATTCAAGTATTTTTCTTTCCTATTCCATCTTATGTTTTATCAAAACTTTGGTCTTTTTGCACAACATATGCATTTAATATGTATGATCCGGATTTTGGTCATGGTAAAACTGTCTTTGTGTCTCCATGGACACGTGTTATCTGAAACGTCTGACCCCTATGAGTTTTGGGAGCTTTTTGTCACCCCCACTTTCTACTAGTCAAGTCTTGAACCTGTAGAACATAGGATGACACATAGTATAAGAAGTTTTATACCCAATTGCCCAATTCCCTATGACTACTTCTTTGGAGCACATAATACAATAATTAGAGTCCAAGGTTTCACTGGGGAACCAGTGCTATTGCCTAAAGTATTGACCCCTAGGGTCGTATTTTTAGAGGTTACCCATCAAGTATCTATTGTTGATAATAACTTTGTCCACAAGAAAAGAAAGAAGAAGATGTATGATGTCCTATGGGCCAGAAAAAACATGACACTTGAAGTTAGAGGTGCAGAGAGCCTCTTGTTAAGGAAGTTAGCTACCCTTGGGCTCCTCATCATAGAGAATAAATGGAAATATGACCCAGATAGTTTTCTAGCCTCTTGGATTATAAATAATAAGGTTCGTGCCAAGATGGTACATGAAGGTCATCCATTCTGGGAGGACAAGAGGAATCCAAAGGAAGATAACCTAGATCTATATGTGGAATTAACTAATTTACCTTATGAGGGGCCTAGACCATGGGAAACCTTCTATGTCAAAGAGAAAGAGTATGACCCTAAGTTGAAAATGACTGCTGGTCTGAGGAAAGCATTAAAAGCAAAAGAATGGAGAACATAAAAGATTGAAGCCTATTGGAAATATAGGCAAGAGACTTCAGAGATTACACATTCATTTGGGAATGTTGAAAATGATGAAATATGGGAATCAATCTAGGATGAGTGGCATCCCTCCCTAGTCTCAAGTCCAAATACAAGTAAAATTTAGAGGAAGGGTGAGGAGCCAGGGGAAGAAATAAAGTTAGCCCAAATAATGCAAGAAATAGGATAGGTGTCATCTGCTGCTCCTACATCTTCATGGCCTCAATCCCTCAACACATTAGAGAAGCAAAAAGGTGTTGTGTCATCACCAATTCTAGGGACTCAAATAGCTTCAGCATCTGGGGGTTCCAGAATGATCCCTTTGCAATGACCACTGGTTGTAAATATTGAAGAAGAAGAAACAGAGGAAACAAGAGAGAGGCCCTTGAAACACATGAGATTGTTCTTACAAGAGGAAGAGGAAGAAGAAACAACACCATAGCAGCAACAAGTGTTAGTCACCTCTTCTTTCACTTAAGTAAGTACTTCTTCTCCCTTCTCTCCTATATCTCTTTCTTCTCCTATGGGAGTGGCAATCCCAAGTATTCAGGCTTCTATGTTCCCTGCCACTACTACTAGTACACCAGCCATGTCCTCACAGGCCATTACATTGCCATTATTTTCTCCATCTATGCCTAAAGAGACCCCTCCTTAGGTTTCTCCTAGCCAGCAATCATCTACTATTCCCTATGACCTGCCTAAAGGTCACCCCTTTGCTGGAGGTTATATTACATCCCCTCCTACCTTCCAAGCTCAAGCAGACATAGAAAAAAAGGCTAGAGAGGCAAGGATGGACAAGAAGAGGAAAAAGGAAAACAAAAGCCCTGTTGTGGCACACATGAGGTTAGTTTATGACCCTATTCAACAATCATTGACAGTTACACATTTGTCTCCAAATGTGGTAAAACCAAATGAACAAATGCAACCCTAGGATTATGCTATGAATGTCATGGCCATGAATATGTCTCTCTTTAGGCCACATGATAGGGTTGAGCTGCTAAATGAAACTGCAACTGTTGTGGCAACAAACTATTTAAAAGTGTCCAAGAAGCTACAAAATGTAGAAAATGATTTGGCTCAAGAGAAAGTGAATAGAAACAATCTTGCCTGGGAGATTCAATCTAAGAAAAATGAGATTGATAATCTAAACAAATAATTGTAGAATACTATTTCTTTGTAGATACATTAGGCTGTACAGTCCTAGATTGCTTCTCTTAAGACTAAGCTGGCACAAGAAAAGGTTGCAGTAACTGTTTTAAGACAAGAAAAAGCCATTTCAGAAAAGAAATATCAGGATAAATTACAAGAGGCCACACACTTGCAACAAAAAATATTGAATGAGCAAAATGCTAATAGTGCAGTTCAGGCACAACTCATGGCTGAGAAACAAAGGATGAAGCAACTGACAATTGAGCTAGCGAATAGGGCACAAAATACTGGAGTTCTAAATTTGGTAAAAGAGCTATATGTTTCAGTATGGGAGAGAATCTCTGAGGAGATTATCAAGCTAAATCCATCTTTGACTTTTTTATTAAATGCTCAGAAGCTATGTGAGAAAGTAGAAACTTCGGTGTAGGCCACCTTGTCTATTATTTCATTGAGGGTTTTTGACTCTCAACTTTTGTTGAAAAAGTTGTATGACACAACAAATGAAACATTATCAACAGCAAGTATCGATGATAGAATGATTGCTGCTAAGAAGGTCAATGAGGTTTTGAGTTGTAACTCTAAGGCCACAAATTGTTAGGATCTCCTGGATATAGTGAAGGAAGGAGTAAAGAATATGAAGAAACATATAGAGGATTTGGTGCAATTGGGGCTTCCTTCACCATTCCCAGATAGTAACATAGTGTTGATGATTGATGACATCAAGGCCCTTCTTTTGACTAAGCAAAATGATCAAACAATTTTCTAGGGTTTAAGTGATTCATCAATAGTAAAGGAAGTTGAAACTATGTTGATACCTATAGCCCAACTAGAATTTCAATTAAAGGCTGTGGTACAAATTTTGCAAATATTTTCCAATAAAGATATAATTAATGTTGACTTTTCTTTTCAAGATTTGCAGAGTAGACATGGGCTCTCAGATTTAGAATGGTTTGTATAGCAGACAGCATTGCAAAATTTATGATTCAAAAGTTTTATTTTCAATACATATCTTTTTGTTAGTTTTGGGTTCTTTAAGAGTAGGCTCAGAAGTCTTGATGGTCACCAAGAACTGTAGAGTGTCAAAACTCTACATTTTGTTTCAGTTTCAACTTAATATCTGTGTTTCTCTGCATGGGTCTTATAATGTTTTTGTGCGCGGGTCGTGCCAAGTGTCAAAGCCATAGTAATGTTTCAAGTATCTAAGTTGTATGTGGAGCGTGTCACATAGTAGGTAGCATCAATAGTTTATTTTGTTTCAATGCTATGGAGGACACCATGTGTCATATGTAGAGGCAGTCTCAAAAAGCTTCATTTCTTGATACATTTGTTGCGGAGGGCGCCGTGTGTCTTTTGAGTTTGTTGTGGATGATGCCATGTGTCTCTTTCAAATTAATATTGATGTCAACATAAATCATGGTGGGCCAAAGTTTATTTTGTTTCAAACTTACGGAGGATGCCACGTGATGGTATGTAGTGAAGGATTTGCTTTATTCATAACTCTTGTAGTGAGAAAATTTCTTTTTGATTCACAGTGCCGTGGGTTGTGCCAAGTGTCAACTTTTGCAAGACCTTTTAAATTTTTTATTTGTTTTAGCAATGTTGTGGAAGTTGCTGCATGTTAGCTATCATGAGCACGAGGGCTGCCATGTGTCATAGTTTCATTCCCTTTGAGGGTAGTGAGTTTTAAAGGTTATGGATCCTATTATTATTGTGTCTCAATTTATAAGTGAAGTAGGTTGCGACAGATGTCATAATGGGAGGCACCTGAGTATAAAGACACAAGTTTTAAAGGGCTCCGTGGGATTAGAAACATATCATTTTTTGGAGACTACAGAATGTGACAATTGTCTTTTTCCTGTTGATTTCTTTGAAGACAAAGGAGTTTCTAAGTAGATACGAACACTGCCATCTGTCATTTTTCTTTTCAGTTTTAAGGGCGCAGGTCTCACCATGTGTCTCAATATAGGTGGTGTGCCACATAAGACATGCCCCAACCAATGAGCGTGTAGGAGGGATGGCCATTGTAGATTCAAAAGATCATAACCACCATGAACTTCTAGTAAATCTTCATTTCTATTGGGCCATTAAGGATTCAGGTTGTTGTAGGCAATCTTGGGTCAAATCGATGATTATAAATATGCAAAATTCGTAATAGAGAACATAATATAGATTCATTGCTCTTTGATAAGTTTTAGTCAGAAATATAAAAGAGGAGTTGAAGACTTTGTTGTGACCAGTTTATGTCATTTTGCCTTTATTTTGTTGGTCTTGATAAGAAAGTTAATATATCTATGCATGTATTTGTGCCTTTTATGTTGTTGGAAGATTACTAAGAACTCTGTTTTGTGCCTTGGTTGATGTCATTTGTGTCATTGCAAAGTTGTCTGGTTATAAGCCTTTGATAATATTCATTATATCTATTTATATTGATCATGCAGTATCTACTCTTTAATATAACTGTATCTTGAGAATAGCTTCACTATACTTGAGTTGAAAGGATACTTTTTACTTAGGTGCATCACCATAATTAGATTTGCTTATTGTATCTATAATCCTGTTAATTTCTTCCCCTTTGCTCAAAACCCAATTGAAATAGAGAAGAGCCAGCTTCTTTAAAATTTGGAGGTCGTTTCAAGTAGCAAGTCTCACATTCTTGAAACTTCCCATGTTGGTGTTAGAACCTACACAATTTTATACATCAACACATTGTACAAAGAATGATAGGGAAGTGAAGCATCTAAAAACTCATGTGGTATGACACTTATGCTATCAAACATCACCACAAGAGAAGTAGCTTATAATTAAAATAACACTAACATAAAATAATGGTGTGGCCTATGTTTCAAAGTGTAGAACCCAAAGGAGAAGGATCGTTCGGCTAGTTTAAAAGAAATGGTTTGAAACCAAAATAAATAAAGTGCTACCAATATCAAAAACAAAGTGGTCTTTTCAAATACAGGATGCAACTAGCTTTTAAGCAAGGCACAATCCATAACATGGTGTAGTATAAATGAAGCAGTCATAGCTATTATAATTAGGTACATAATAAATAAACAATGGAATGTAAGTGTATGAAGTATAGTACATGTTATAAAGAAAAGGTGTTGCTTTGGTTTACAACACAACTTTATAGTCAAAGGTAGAAGCCATGTAAAAGAAAAGCTTGGCTAGTGAAACGATGAGAAGCCATCTCCACATGAGGCTTTCCCAATTTGAGAAGTGAGATCAACCAACTTCAAAAGAATGTGGCACAAGGATTTCTGAAGTGATGCACCAATTTTAAGATCAAAGCGCAATGACAGATCATGCTACCCTTTGTATAAAGCATTGCAAATGAGTAGAAGTACATATGATGTAAACACAACCAACAATAAGATATCATGGCATGGTTTATGCCAAAGGAAGGAATCATTCAACCATTCAGAATCAAAGTGTAAGTCACAGTTTCATTCCTAAGTCACTGCCATAAGTGAAACCATAACAATTTTTAGAAGTGGTGTTGCCCATTTCCAGAGCCTCTCACCTATGAGACACAGCCTCTCACTCATGATACACAACCACTTCTAACTGCAACACAAACTTAATCAAGTAGTAACCAAACAAAGAAAGGGTGGTATCTTAGAAATAAAGAATGAAGGCATCCAAGATGGATAGCATCCAAGATAGATAAATATGTTGTTAGGTGTTGTCTAAAACAAAAGAGGCACACACAAAGCAAAGGCACTGCCATGAAGATAATATGCTGCCAAATGGTATGAAGCCACAACAAGTATAGTTATAGAGAAAATATCAAATTCAAATGGAGGCCATGAAGCTAGGAATTTCTTGTGAAATGAAATGCAGGTTTGTAAAATCAAAGGAGCACAGCCTTTAAAATAAAGCTTGGCATCAAAAGAAAAGTTCAGGCTCCACAAAAAGTGATGAAGGCATTCATTCAAGAAGAATGGTACTACCCCTCTGAGAAATAATGCATGAAATAGGGTTTCACACTACATAGAAACTGTTAGATAAAGACTCAATCCAATGACAGTGGGAGCAAATGAAAAGAAGAAAGTAGAGTATGCCACTTGTCACTCCCATGAGAGTTTGATGGTCAAGAGAGAAATTTCATTCTCAAATAAGTGTTGTTCCACTACGTGGAGCAAGTGAGAGGAAGATAAATCAATTGTTTTATTTTTAATAAAACTCTAAGAGTCACGCAAGCTAGAAAATAGAGTTATTTTCATTTTAATCTAAGAGTCATATTATGCGGTGGGCCCTGCCACATGAGCTAAGTGTTGTTAAAATAATAACTATGAGTCTCTTTCTTATGTTTCATGGGAAAGTATCAAGGAAGTTTTAAATAAATAAATAAATGGAGTCTTTTAAGATTAAAAGATGAGACATAGTGGGTCCAATTGTGAATAAAGCTAAGATTTATTATTACCAAAGACTCTTATGCCCCTCATTAATAAAAGTGACTCTTATTTGACTCTTCAGGAGAGATGAAATAAATCCAGCCCTAAGATCAATGCAACCTCTATTTTTCATGGCAAGAAAAATAAAGAGAGAGAAAGAGTCTTCTTCACACAGGCCAAAGATATGGAGGGAAATGTATTTTTCTAGAAAAGGGGAAAAATAGAAGACCCAATTAATAAGAGATACAATTATCAGAGCAAGATTTTTGGGGTTTACAGTTACATATATTTTGGGGACAGTTGCAAAGGATTTTTAGAAAGGTTTTGGGTTATAAATACATGGATCTAGGATAGAGATAGAGAGAACTACATGGAGACCACAAAGATTTTTAGCAATAGTTAGAGATATTTTTCTTTTGCTTCAGTAGTTGCCTCTCAATGAGGGATGTAACATTTTATTTTGTGCAAGTAATTTTCCCTCTGTAATTTTATTCTCTTGGTAATCAATAAAGAGTGGTGGTGTTTTTATGTAGAGCTGAATTTATCTTTGATTCTTTCTTCTAATATCCATGATTAGCCTTTGTTAAATCTGATTTATTATATTGGGTTATTAATCATGTTGATGCTCTTTAGTTTTCCAGTAAATCTTTTAGGTTTTGATCATTCTGTTATCGAGTAGGTAATGAATTTGGTGCATCGCCTTAGCAGTTTAGGGTATTTCTTTAATCTTGTTTCTTTCTTCCCTTTTTCCCCACAAACCCTAGAAGAGAACTTACTTCTTTAAAATATGGAGGTTATTTTGAGAATCAATCCCACATTCTCAAAATTTCCCATTGTTGGTAATTATCTGCAGAAATAAAGATCAACAATTTTTGGCATGTCCAATGGGACTAGAATCAAAGACTTGGGTCTTTGTTTTCACTGAATCTTTGCCCTATATTTTGTGGTTTTGGTGGAAAATCACAAAAATATTTGCTCATGGGAGCATGAATCTTCCACCTGGTGACTCACTTGGTGACTCTTCCTTGGATCTTTTCTTCTACAAATCATGGCAGCATCAAATATATTTGTACAACTCAATATCCCTACAAGAAATCTGTCTTTTGTGACTTGGGATTCAAGCCCTCTTCTTCTACAACAACAAGGTCAGGTTCTTGAGGTAGTATGGAAAGCATTACCTCATTTTCTTGTGGATGGATTAGTTTCTCCAATAGACCATATCCAAGATGTGGCAAATTTATGCACCATACACAATATTGCAACTGAGAATGAAGCTCTTTTGTTATTGGCATCTTCCCTCAAAGGTAAAGTAAGAGAATACTGAACAAGTTTGTAGCCTAGTTCAATCACAGGACAAGACCAACTAGGAGGGCTCATCTTTAATCAATTCAAAGAGAGGACAGATGTTAGTGTTGATAACTAAGAGAGGGGGTGAATCAGTTATCCTAATTATTTCTTCTTTCTGAACTTTCTTATTAATCAATGCAGCATTAAATCAAACAAACAAACATTACCATGAAATGAAAAAAACACATGACACAGTATTTTTGACATGGAAACTCTATTAAGGGAGAAAACCATGGGGTGATTAACCCAAAGATTATTCTCTGTTAGAAGAATAAGGAATTACAAAATGGCACTTGCCAATTAGGGCTTACTGCTCGAGCACACTGCTCACAAAGGAGGCACATTGCCTACAAGGAGACACACTGTCTACAAAAGAATGTTATACAATACTTGAACTGATTAGAAGCATCCACATATGCTAGAGTTCAGTTCTGGTTAGGCTCAGTACACTGATCTGTTGCACTTCATCTTTCCTCTTCTCTTTATTCTGCTTTCCTTTCACATACTGAATCTTTCTTACTGCTACTACTCTGCTCTACTCTTATTCACATATCACATCACATCTCTACACCTCTCACAACTAAATCCATCATGTATATATATCCGCACAAGTAATTTCATCACCTTTCTAGTCGACACCCGGAATAGTCAATCTTTTCACTAATTCTGATCTGTCGGCTGAATCCTACCACATCAAGTAATGCGGATCAAGCATATACTTGTAGAAATCATTAATCATGTTAGCCAAACATAATTCATGTCTTCATAACCTTTACCACTATCAGAAACACATCCGGAAAGTAGTCTGATGTTCTGTCAGTCAGTTCTTCCTTTGTTCACACTGTCACTCAGGAAACCGGTACTCAACTATTCATATCTTTTTCCTCATCTATCACTGGAGGCTAAATCCTTGGAATATACCACTCAAGGTAGTCCTCTTGACTTCCCCATATCCACACTGCACCAAGATACCTCCTTTGAGAGATATGGACCTGTCTGTCAGACCTTGCCACATGCTCTGTTCTTGTTTACCGGACCACAACATTCTTCACTCTGACTTCCGGTAGAGACACACCATGTCCTGTGGATGTGTGGGATGAACTTTGTTGCCATCGATGACAACAATCATGAATCCATATAGTGTCTCTTGCCAACAATCTGCCCCTTTGGCATTGATGGCAACACTTAGTGAAAAATGACTAAGTGTTTACACTATGCTCCCCCTTGGCTAATGCTCTATCTTTATATACATTTTTTGGAGCTCCCCTTTAGTTGGATTCCTCATTTTTCACTGCTCCTCACTCCCCCTTTGACATCAATGGCAAAGGGTAGGGTCTGTACACCAAAATTTTCAAAAAATTTACTATACTTGGCTGTATATTACATATTCACATAAACTGAAGAATGTCTGCAAAGGATGTCTTCAACTAGATGAGTTCTGCAGCCCAACTTTGCTTCATTCTATCCAAAATTGAAATGTGACCACTCAACAAGAACGTAAAAGCTTTTGCCCTCTTAAGATCTGTCGAATCATTTGTTTGGGTGGTAGTCTAAGAATCACTTATGGCCTCATGCATGGTTTCTAACTTAGGGATAATAATCCTTCTAAGTTTTCCCATCCGGTTAATTATATTCTTCCTTTCCTTCTCAAGGTTCTTTATTGCATTTGTGATTGCAATAGTTTGACATTCTTGATTTACTATGGAGGAAGAGAGAGGATCAAAACTTTGAGACAAACTTAGTAGTTTATCCTGTTCCTCTTTTATTTTCTTCTCAATTTCTATTGTTGCTTTTGACCAGGAGATACAAAATTTGTAAATGTCACCACCATCCTTAAGAGCATTTTCTAGGCTCTTTATCCCAATACTCATATTTCTCCTATCATGGGAGATTAATCCTAGTACCTCTAAGAATCTCTTATCCAAAAACTCCTTCCGGACCTTTTCTTCAGCTGATTTTTCTAGAGAATCAAAATGTGTACCAACACTGTTGACTAAGGTTTTGAGATTACCGGAAGAGGAGGCTGTGGGATCTTTCTAGACTGATGGCATAATCTTTTCAAGTACTCTGAAAGAAGCTTCTATCAACTCACAGTCTTCCATATGATACTTTAGGAGTTTTTCATTTGCCTTAGCATTTGCAAATGAAGCTATCTTCATTATCTGTACCGGAGAGAGGGAATCAAAATTGAATGGACCTTGTAGAAGCTCCGGTTCATCAATCTCTATTGTTTCTTTGCTCAGAAATTTTTGGACAGTTTGTGCAGTGTCTCTTGCTGGAGATAGATGTTTCTTCTCTTCTGCAGTCTTGGAGCTATCCTTTGGAGTTTTCTCTCCTTCTACATTCTTACCACTATCAATTGTGGTTTTCTCTGTTGGAGTCTTCTCTTTCTCTGCAACCTTGGTACTATCAACTTCTTTTTCTTTTACTCCTACATCTTTCTCCTATATAGTGTCTTCTCCTTTAGATCTAGAGACTGTAGGGGAAACCGGAGGAGAAATGTTGGTTTGTTCAGGGCCCATCTCTTTTGTTGCTTTCTTAGAAGTTTCTTTTGCAACACTTGTGGATGAGGGATCAGTACCCAAGTCCTCTACAATAGGAAGATTAAACCTTTTGAAGGCCTTCCAGAGGATCTCTTCTATTTCCATGGCCACCTTGTCAGTTTCACCAATCATGAGTTGATTCATCCTTGCTTTACTCCTGAACTCATCTTTGCAGTCTTTGAATATTATGTTCATTGTCTTGGGATCAATTTGAGGATATAGCTGAATAGCTATCTGCTCCTGGATCTCAAGATCTTTTGCCAGGGCATTGTTCTTTCTTATTTCTAACTCCTTTTCTAGGCTTTTAGGAATTAGAGATATAATCTCAATGAAAGCCTTATTGTATATGTTTAGATACCTGATTGTGGCTTCTTGTAGGATCTTTTGGTCAGCCTCATTGTAGTCATCATAGAATTTGGCCATTGGTTGAAGGTTTCCATCCACAGTGATTGATTTGATTACACTCTCTAGAGACAGGGTGGGCTTTTCAACAAATTCCTCTGCCTTTTCTTCCTTGTCTTGGCCTGTGGAGGGTTTTCTGGATCCTTTCTTCTTCTGCTTCTTTGTTTCCTTTACCCCCTCATCTAATTCAGTTTCCTCTTCATATTTCTTACTTGTATAAGCCCTTGTGGCTTTTATTTTAGATCTTTTCTCTCCTTTACCAAATGTCTGACCTTCCGATTTTGATGTTTTTGAGCTTTTGGTTGTGACAGGTGTAGATCCTTTTGATAATATGGTCTGGGTTGAGGTTTCTACCAGAGTACTTTTCTTGCTTTTCTTTTCTGCCTCTTTCTTCTCTTCCTCAGCCTTTCACCTCTTTTCCTGGTTGGCATCAAGTGCGTCCTTTGGGATGCCTAGGCCTTGAGCAATATGTTCTACTTCTTTTCTCACCTTCCTTTTTATCTCAGGTTCTCTAAGTTCCACATGGATCTTCACACTCAGATCCTCAAAGGGTCCAAACCTTTCTGCCTTTGGATCTTTGGGCTGACTAAGCATGTGTTGAACATGCAGTTCCACAATCTGTTCATCAACCTCATACCCCATGGGCATGATCCAGATTGTCCTTGGCTCTACTGCCTCCATTAGGCACTGATCAGTATCAACCATAAAGCAGACCGAGTCTTTGTATTTTTCAATAAAAGACTAAGGAATTCTTTCTCTTGCTTGCATCATGCTCTAGAAGTTTTTGAAGTATCCCCATAGGGCTGTATTTCTTGCTTTGGCATCTCCAAGTCCATGCAAATAATCTCTGATTTGGATGGCAACTGGTCTGTCATTCTGCCATATCCATCCACTGGATCTGAGAAGCTCATTCATGTAATAAAAGAATAGACAAAGGATCAAACTACCATACTTGAAGGAGTTCTTCTTGTCCTTCTTAATCTTCTGCAGATTTTCCAAAAGTTGGTTTAGAAGAAGCTCACACAAATCATAGTCTGCATTCTCTTTTAGCATTTGATAAGCTATGTAAATTACAGTTCCTGGTACTGAATTTTCCCTACTGGAGTGATAAATCTTGTAACCAATTATCATAGATGCAAATTTGACATCCGGTTCAGTGATGTCTTCAATTGTCATAGCTCTCTTATCAAATTTTGATCCGGTTGCATCACTAACTGTCTGATTTTTGACAGACTTGAGGATAGGTATTCCACCAGATGAGTGCAGACCGGTTACAGCCCTAATTGCATCTTTAGTGATCTTAAAAGGCTTGTTCAACCATAGGAAATTGTCATGCACTCTACTTAGTACATATCGGACCCATTCATCTTCTTCAAAATAGGGGAAATGAATGCACTGTGCAAAGTGCTTATCCCACATGGCTTTATACTGAGGTTTAATCTCAAAGGAATTGTCTATCAACTATTTGTGATAGATATCCATCAATTTTGATTCTCCAAAGTCTTCAATATTCGCATGTATGTAAACCCTAATGTCCTCCGTATGAAATACACCATGCGGAACACTAGAGAAGGCTCCTAGGGGATCTACCTCCAAAGATTTGTACGGATGTTTCTTGAATGTGGGGCGAGGTCTATCAAAGATCTTAACTATATTTGGAGTAGCCATTTTTCAAAAGATTTGCAGTGAGATATTGAAAACAGAAAATACCTTATACGCCTTTGGTTACACGGAGTTGGTTTGATTGATTTTTGGATGTAATAACTTCTGTGAGTGATCTTTGATAAACTTGATGAATTTTGTTGTAGAGCTCCACTTTTCGCTTCTTCTTGAGTGCAGAATGAACAAGTGATTTATGAGAAATCTCTTATATTGCTCTACAAACCCTAATATTTGATTGCAATAAATGCTTGACCTACATTATTTCGGTTTACCTTATTCGAATGACTTGAAGAACTGGATCAGTCCTGATCTATGAACATCATGCGGATCTTCCAACCATGAACAAATCAAGATGACACATCACAAGGACATCCCAAACACTATGTCCAATCCGCAAAATAAGACAATGCACTTCCAGATCTCTTCGGACCTTTTTGTAATCCTCTGTCATTCTGGAGCATCTCTCAGAATAGGTTCTACTTGATTGATCACAACTTCTTCTCATCTTCATGCGGACCTCTAAAATCTTAGCTAGATCATCTCAAGACTCATATCTATAAACCCTTTACTCTGCATCTTGTGCCTAATCCGGCACCACTTGATTGGCTGGGGGAACAGGGTTTTCTTTGCATCTCCCCCTGAGCTAGAGCTCACTTTTTAATTTCTGGAAGGAATATCATCACCAAAGTATGGTGCGGATCCAACCTCTACATTCTCTAAACTTTTCTTCACCCAAATCTTGTCCATCTCATTCCTAACTTCATCCGCATTCATTTTTTGTTTACCCTTGTCTTGATTCTGATTATATACCAGACCTCTTTTGTCTTGATTCTTGCTTCTACAGACTTTTGCATTATGACCGGACCTATTACAGATTTGGCAAACAACATTTCTTTGCATATTTGACTGATAACCTCTTGATCTACATTGATTAGCCATATGACCTACTCTATTGCATGTAAAGCATCTACCATTGAATGATTTGTTCATTTGCATATTTTTGCATTCATGAGACTTGTTTCCATACCTTTTGCAGTTAAAGCACTGTCTGGAGAAGGATGAATTAGTCTGATTCATTCTCTTTCTACACTGATTAGCTTTGTGACCAAAGTGATTGCAGCTGTGGCAGTATCCATTGAAGGATGGATATTTTTGAGCATTGGGCTGTCTTACCGGAGGTCTTCTAGGCCTATTCCTTGGATTTTTTGATTGAAAATTCTTCTGATCAAATCTAGAGCTTTCTTCTTTCTCATATCCCAAACCACACTTGTCATCTGCCCTCTTTTGACTTCCAAGAAGAACTTCAAGTTGAGTAGAACTTATCTTGAATTTCTCTTTATATTCATTTGCTGTTTGAAGATCCCTTTTGAGAGAGACAATTTGATCCTCAAGTTTTTCTTCATTATCTTTAGCATCTTCAAGATTAGATTCAAGATGTCTGATAATCCTATCCATCTAGTGGCAATCTTCTGATTTCTCTTTGAGAGATTGTCTTAGATTGTCTTCAGTTTTTCTTTTCTCTTCAATCTCTTGAGTAAACTTTATAACTCCTGATTCCATTTCATGTCTTACCATAATGACTTCTTTTGATAATTTTTCACATAACTTGGTTTTCTCAATTAGCTCTTCATTTGCATTACTTTCTTCATTTTGTCTTGCCAATTGTTGGAGCAGCTCCTTTCTCTTTTTTATTGAGAGACTTAATTTGTCTTTTAGTTCTCTCATGAATTCATCAACCTGTTTGAGTCTTTCCTTTAATTCATTGACTTCAGAGTTTGACTGTTCAAGATCCTCAAGGGCAGTCTTGAGTTGTTCCCTTAAACCATATGCATCCATTTGGACTCCCAGATCTTCCTCAAGCTGTTAGGCTCTATTAGGAGGAACTTTGCTCTGATACCAATTGTTGATAACTGAGAGGGGGGGTGAATCAGTTATCCTAATTATTTCTTCTTTCTGAACTTTCTTATTAATCAATGCAGCATTAAATCAAACAAACAAACATTACCATGAAATGAAAAAAACACATGACACAATATTTTTGACGTGGAAACCCTATTAAGGGAGAAAACCATGGGGTGATTAACTCAAAGATTATTCTCTGTTAGAAGAATAAGGAATTACAAAATGGCACTTGCCAATTAGGGCTCACTGCCTGAGCACACTACTCACAAAGGAGGCACACTGCCTACAAGGAGACACACTGTCTACAAAAGAATGTTATACAATACTTGAACTAATTGGAAACATCCACATATGCTGGAGTTCAGTTTCGGTTAGGCTCAGTACACTGATCTGCTGCACTTCATCTTTCCTCTTCTCTTTATTCTACTTTCCTTTCACATACCGTATCTTTCTTACTGCTACTGCTCTGCTCTACTCTTATTCGCATATCACATCACATCTCTACACCTCTCACAACTAAATCCATCGTGTATATATATCCACGCAAGTAATTTCATCACCTTTCTAGTCGGCACTCGGAATAGTCAATCTTTTCACTAATTCAGATCTGTCAGCTAAATCCTACCACATCAAGTAATGCAGATCAAGCATATACTTGTAGAAATCATTAATCATGTCGGCCAAACATAATTCATGTCTTCATAGCCTATACCACTATTAGAAACACATCTAGAAAGTAGTCTGATGTTCTGTCAGTCAGTTCTTCCTCTGATCACACCATCACTCAGGAAACTGGTACTCAACTATTCATATCTTTTTCCTCATTTATCACCGGAGGCTAAATCCTTGGAATATACCACTCAAGGTAGTCCTCTTGACTTCCCCAAATCCATACTACACCAAGATACTTCCTTTGAGAGATCCAGACCTGTCTGTCAGACCTTGCCACATGCTCTGTTCTTGTTTACCGGACCACAACATTCTTCACTCTGACTTCTGATAGAGACACACCATGTCCTGCAGATGTGTGGGATGAACTTTGTTGCCATCAATGACAACAATCATGATCCATATAGTGTCTCTTGCAAACAGTTAGCACTCTCACCTAGAATCTCATCACGATTAGGAGGCACCCTATGGAGAGAATACTCGATTTCAATGAAAGATTTCATAAGGTATGGAATTTTTTTAATTGATATGGGACCTCCTATAGTTTTTACATTTCTATATTATTTAAAGGCTTTAGATCCTAAAACTTTTGCCATGATTCAAGCCCCAGGAGGTGAGACTCTGCCCCAATCATATAATCTTACTATTATAGCTTAAAATACCCTGATAGGGGCTAGTAAATTGTCTCCTTTGCTCTTAAAACTATTGATGCCTAATGTAAAGAACCCATCTTAGGCTCTTTCTTGTAGCCAAATGCATACTTCTTCTAACCCAGCCACCCCCCAGATGATTTGTTAAATCATATGGAGATGACTACAGTAAAAGAACTTATAAAAATCCTCACCCATGAGATTAATGAGCTAAAAGATCAAGCCATGTATAATGTTGATTCATACTTCATGCCTCATAATCCTTATGAATGGCAATACCAATGTAGTAAATTTGTAGAAGAAATCTTCCCATTAGCATTGAAGAGACCCAATTATTTTGAGAATGATACTTTACAAACCTCTGTAGCTACAAATTAGCCAATAGAAGTCACAAAGTATGTACTTTGTCACTTTGAGGTCAAAGAAAACTACAATCCACATCTAAGAAAGGAGGTAGCTCCTATACATTCAGTTTGTCCTTCCAATCATAAGCATCACACCCCTATCGAAAACTATGACTTAGAAACTTAGTCAAGTAGTCAAGGATATTCAGATGATGCTTATGACTTGACTCTTATAGAAGTGGAAAAGTACTTAAGAAGGGGTTTTGAAGCTGAAAAGTACTGGGTAGAGAATGATGCACAATATGTTCCTAATGAAGAGAAGGAGGTTGCAAGGGAAATTTCTATAGAATCTATCAAGAAATACTACTTTTATTTCTATCATGAGGTTTCACATCTTGAAGGAGATGGTATAGAGATTCTTGAGCATGAGGAACAACAAAATGAGGATTTATTCTCAGTTTGCAACAAGGATATCATATTATGGATGCAGAAGATCCTACAATTGAGCAATTGTATGGTTCATTTGTAAATCCTGTTGAAGATGATCATGAAGAAAATTTTAAAATAGAGGTAGATGCAAGTGTTGATCTATTTTCTATTTTTGAAAATGATTATTCTCTTTTTCTTGATGGAGACCCACAGATGCAAGAAAAGATTCATGACAATGTGGTCCCAAGAAACATTTACAAAAGTGAAGAGTTGCATAACAAATTAAATAAGACTCCATTCTTCTTTCTCAATGAAATCCCAATTAGATTCAAGGTTGTTATTGGCAGCTTCGTCACGTGCACATTTGATTTTGATGCTATTATTGGTCATGATTCTGTAGAAAAGTATATGAAAGATATCAATAACGAAGTCTTGTTGATAGAAGCCTTCAAATGTAAGTAGAGAAATGAGATTTAATGCTTGATTTTCCCTTCCCACCCTCTATTGAAGCAAGAGCAACATATAGATCAGATGGATTGGTGCTTTCATGCCAAGGATGAGCCTCTAGAATGTAGAAAAACAAAAAGGTATAAGTTCTTACTTTACTTCTTTGTGTGGTATGTCTAGTCCATTATTAGTTTAATGTTCATTTAGTGGAGTAGAATCATCCAACTAGGAGTTATTTCGTTGTCCCTAGAAATGGACATGTTTCTGTCAAAGTTCTTTGAGGATGACTTAGTTTCATGGTCTTCAGAATAAGCTACATTAGTAACATTAGTTTTCATATTCAGTTAGTTTGCTTTGAATAAGTCTTGGTTGCTGCAATGAGGATGTATGGATAGATTCATGGTCACCAGTTGTGGTTTCAATTGCAAGATTTTAGCTATGGTTCAACAATGTTTTAGTTTTAGAATATTCACTTTTATGGTAGTTGTGTATTAGTTTTGGCTATAGATGTGTCTTCAAGGTGCTACTAGTTTCTATGTAAAATATTTGATTCTTTGCCCAATGGATAGGGCACAATTTTCTTTGGGTTTGAAGTGAGCAGGCTCACTTTCTTAGCTAGTCGCTAAGAACTGGTGAGAAATTTTCACACCATTTAAAAAAAAATTATTCAAAGCATGATATCAGTGAAATCCATGTCATAATCCACATATGTGAATGTGTCAGGGAAATTGGTCATGGTCATGTTTCCAAGGATGAATGAATCACACTATCAAAGTAGAGTGAGTGGCCTATTCTCATATGTGGTATAGTTTAAAATAAAGTCTCAGCCTCTCAGCTTGTGTAGATAATAATAAGACAATGTTTATCAATCATCAACACAAGCTTAGTCTTCTTTTACTCAGTATGTTAGATGCCATTTGATGTGAATGGTGACTATAGGGCTATAGTAGCATTTGGATTGAATGAATTAGAAGGTGCAACATATCAAATGGTGTTACGGGAGGACCATGGGATTCAAGAAATGTTTGTGATTTTATTTAGTATACAATTGATCATGGTTATAGGATAAGTACACAGGAATATGGAAATGAGCTTTGTGGAAGTGATGTTGGGACAAGTATCAATGATTCATAATATGCAGCTTCTTATGGACCTTAGTCAAGTGCTTGGGTTGGTGAATCATGTGGAGCTTATAATAGTGAACACAATCTTGTCAACAATGCTTTTGTCTATAGTTTATGGTATTTAGATCAGTTACGAATGGCATCCAAATTCAATACCAAGTCTTATTGTAGACAAAGATTGATTGGAGTTCCAAGGGATCATGATATCTATGTTCTTATGCACATTGTAGAAAGAATGCTAGGGAAGTGAAGCATCTAAAAACTCATGAGGCATGACTCTTATGCTATCAAACATCACCACAAGAGAAGCAACTTATAATGAAAATGGTGATAACATAAAAGAATGGTGCAACCTATCTTTCAAAGTGTAGAGCCCAAAGGAGATGGATCACCTGGCTAGTTTAAAAGAAATGGTTTGAAACCAAAAGGAATAAAGCACTACCAATATAAAAACGAAGTAGTCTTTTCAAATACATGATACAACTAGTATTTAAGAAAGGTACAATCCATATCATGGTGCAATATAAATGAAGTGGTCACAGCTATTACAATCAGGTGCATAAGCAATAAACAATGGAACTCAAGTGTATGAAGTATAACACACATTATAAAGAAAAGGTGTTGCTTTGGTTTAGGGTGAAACCTTAGAGTCAAAGGTAGAAGCCATGTAAAAGAAAATCTTGGCTAGTGAAATGATGCGAAACCATCTCCACATGAGGCTCACCCAATTTGAGAAGTGACCTCAACACACTTCAAAAGAATGTGGCACAAGGATTTCTAAAGTGATGCACCAACTTTAAGATCAAAGTGTAATGACAATTCATGGCAGGCTTTGTATAAAGCATGGAAAATGAGTAGAAACACATATGATGTAAACACAACCAACGATAAGATATCATGCATGATTTCTGTTAAAGGAAGGCACCATTCAACCATTCAGAATCAAAGTGTAAGTTGCAGTTTCATTCCTAAGTCACTGCCATAAATGAAACCATAAAATAGTTTAGAAGTGGCATTGCCCATTTGTAGAGCCTCTCGCCCATGATACATAGCCTCTCACTCATGATACACAACCACTTTTAACCACAACACAAACTTAGTCAAGTAGAATCCAAACAAAGAAAGGGTACTATCTTGGCAATAAAGAATGAAGGCATCTGTTGTGGTACTCACAACATGCCCCATTTTACTTCTTAGCAAAATGAGGAGCCCTATTGTGGCTGTGACTTTTGCTTGGGTGTGGGTCTACTTGGTGGTAAAAGGGAAAAGGAGGAAAATGTTAAAAATCTTGTTCAAAAAATGAAAAAAATAGCATTAGGTACCAGAGCAAAATAGGGGTGAATTTTTTGTCTAAAATGAATAAGGGTTTCTTTTTGAACCATTTCAAAATTCCTAATATTCTGCAAGATATGCGTTTTTTGGTAAAATGCACTATAGGAAGGTTTGTATGTTGCATATACAAGGTCGTTTGTATGTCAAGTCATGGCATTAAGTGTATGTTTTGGGTTATGAATCATTGTATTTGTCTACATATCGCTAATGTTTTATTCTTTACATACAAATTGGACCTGACAGAATTTAGAGATAAAAGGGATAATTGGTTAAGTCCATTGTATGTATCTCAGGTTGTATGTTTGGCAAAAAGAAAAATACAAGGTGATATAAAACATGATATACATATCACAGACCCGAGGAGAATATGAAATTTGGTTTTATTGAGGTATGTTTCACGGTTTGTATGTTGCATGCTTCGGTTTATACCTTTTGATATACATACAGTGCAGAAGTCAAAAAGAATTAAAATCTGATATAAGTGATGCATCGTACCTTAATGTATATTTAAAGATGCATTCACTTTATATACATATGTGGAGCTGAAGAGTTACGTAAAGTGGTTTATAAAAGATGAAAAATCTAAGATGATTATACAAAGGAGTTTGTAGGTATCGAGGCTTGTATATAAAGATAGATACAAGTATTGTTGTATCATTGAAATACAAGTGGAAAGTAAAGTGGGTCCTGCAGATTGTATCTCGGGGTTGAATTGTACCAAAAGATGAATATACAAGCCAACATACAAGAAAGAATACAAACCTAAGATGCAAGATGGATTCAAAAAAGAAGTTAAATAAAGGAAAATCTTTGCATGTTTGGGGCAATTGTATGTTAACAATATACATCTCCGATATACAAGGAAATAAAAGACATCGACGGGAAGATAAGAGGTAAAAAGGAGGTTTGTATGGGTTGTATGTATGTGCACTTGTATCTATGTCACATACATTGCGATGTACAAGGAAAGATATAAACATGGATATAGAAGAAAATAACATGGTGTATGATTCGTTACATAAAGGTTTGTATATTGAAAAGATACAAAGGGGACATACAAAGAAAAATATACAAAGAAAGATACAAGAAAGCATGATGTATGCAGAAAATAAACTAACGGATAGAATTTTAAAACAAAATGCTGAAATAAAAAGCTGAAGCCATAGGCACATTAATTTCTGTGATTAATGCTGAGCTAACACCCAAAAGAGTAAAATTTAAAGGGTTAGGGTAAATTTAAAGTTATTTTTCTTTCAGATTTACATTGTGAAAGAATTAAAACTACAGAAAGAAGAATTGCTATAGAAAATTGAACAAAATTCATAGCACGATAGAATTCCAGAAACTAGACGGAGTAAAAAATGGTAAAGTAAGTCAACTACATAAGGTTGAGCTGTCAAAAGAAATAGGTATTTATTTTAAACGTCATTACAGTTTAGTTGGTGAAAATGCAAGTAAATTTCAATAATTTCATTGTGAAATGCAAACATATATTAAATTACTATGTTTAATTGTTAATTAGTAGGGTTGGATTAAACAAATGTGAAAGTCAAAATGGAAAAGACAAATGAGTGTTAGGGTAAAATGGTAAAAAAATAGAAAATTCATAGTAAAACCTGAGGCAAGAAGGTAAAACAAAAAGTTAAAAGTATGCATTTTTCTATAGGATAGCCCCAAAGAAAAAAAAAGGTAGATACAGGTGATGAAGTTAAAAAAGAGAGGAAGCCGCACAAAGAAATAGAAAAAGAGGAATTGCTACTACATAGAGGGTACCCTTCATTGATTAGTTACACTGGAGTAGGATAGACACCAACATTAGGAATTATGATGCAAATATTGTTTTACAGAAGATCATAGTTACTGACACTACACTTGAGATGAGGTGTATATGGGAGAGTAGATCATACAGGGCTGTAGGTTTTTTGTTGGCTATGGAAGCTAGGGATTTGTGTCTAGATTGCCTATATTTTTATGACCTAGCTACCAGGAAAATAATGTTGCATGATAGACTCATTGCATACTTATCCACAAAAGGTATTTAAAGAACATTCAGTCTGGAAATACATGAGAAAATAGTGGATATTAATATAGATAAATACAATGAAGATTTTCATAACAATGAAAGGGACTGTAGAGGCAAGATCTTCTACAGTTGGTACAGTACAGAAAATAAGCCCAAGGTTGTGGCAAGAGTACACAAGAATTTGCTAAGAATATATTTGAAAGAAGAAATATACTTGATGATTACAATTCTAAGTAGATTAGTGGGATTTAGAGATGGCACTAGGTGTGAGCCATGGATGTTTACTATCATCCAGTTCATAAGGGAAGAAAAAAAAGAGCAAGGAAAAATTTGCTAGGCTAGGGCTATAAGCATAGCCATATGGAAATAGGTGATGCTAAGGAAGCAAAAGTTGTTGCCTTTCTATTTGTCTTCATACTTATTATATTCATGTGCAGCATAGGTTCAACCATTCATACATGGGATAGCTATGGTTGGAACCTTAGGAAATGGTCTAGGTCAGAAGATGGAAAATGAACATTACCTTGATTTACAAGAAGAAACTACATTGAAGAAGTATGCTCTAGTGAATGATGTGTTCTATACATACATGATTAGAATTCTTACGGAAGAGTCTGATAAGAGGTTATCTAAAGATGTAGAGAATACAATTGGTCTGCACAGTTTCTAGTATATTCAATTTCCACATTTTACTTATATCAGAATTGAGGGATTTGAGGGAAAACCTTTCATGGTACCCAAGTATCCTTCCAATAAATTGATTGTTCTGGAATTCTCAAGGTAGAATTTGAATGCCTTTAAAATGTATAAGAAGAAGTTTAATAGAGGAAATCGTAAGTTACCTTGGTCAGTTGGTAGAAATTCATGCTATAGTGTGGAGGTTACTGGTTATTCAGAATAGGAATTGAGGTATTATGGATTTGAGGAATTTGAGTTGGCCTGAAGGTTTGATCCCTTTCATAGAATCCAAAATACCATTGATTCTAAGTTCAAACATCAAATACATATTGAGGACTTTTGGTCAGACTGTAAGAGTGATCAAGAGGTAAGAAAGAGGGCTCATAAAAGATTAACAGTTGATCAAATGAGGTTTATGGGAGATATATATGTTCCCCCAGCGGTTGAAGATGATGGAAAATTGCTACCTCACAGTTATGAAAGTTCCAAGCTTGTTCCAATTGGAGATCTTGATTGGTCACAACCGTGGAACACATCTTTGGACACATTGTTGAAACTGGTCATCTTGTTTTCAAAAACATGGTTAAAAGATAGGATTAAAGAGCTTAAAGCTGAAGGGGTGGAGATCACATATCCAAAGAAAGGGAAAAAGAGAGTAAGAGAGCATAGTGATGATCTCCAATGCTTCTATGAGAAGAAAAGAAAGATTGTGGAAGCTAAAATTGTAGAGAAGGATAAAATGCTACTCTGATGGATCCTTATGCATTGGGAGTGATAGTAGCAATGCCATCTAGCACATTTGTGGAGGCAAAATCATTAAGCTATGATATTAGTATAGAAGAAGCACAGGCCTCCAAAGAGATAAATGGACAAAAGGTCAGGAAAGTAATACCAATAAGCATATCAAAAGAGGAGACTTAAAAAATGAGTGAAGTCATAGGAGCATAGAAAGTAGGTGCCAAGTTGAGTGATATACATGGTACATCCACCTCAGTAGAAAAAAGACAAGTATATGCTTAGGTAAAGACAGAATTGGCTGAAGAAATGCTGCAAGAGTCAAAAGTACATAAAGCCAAACAAGTCATTGAAACTATCCACATTGGGAGTGACAGTAGTGAAAGTGAAGAAAGATAAATGGATTCAGGAAAAGAAGTTGGAATGGAAGAAGAATCTAGTGAATTACTAAGTGAAGAAGAGGAGAAAAACACTCAGGCTAAGATGGAAATTGAACAAGGTGCAATGTCTTAAAAAGAAATTGAATCAGGAATAGTAGATCCATTTGGTACCCTAGTTTCTCCTAAAATAATAAAGGATGTGAAAGATGAATGACATAAAATTAAAGAGTCTAAAAAGGAAGATACACCTAAGGAGACAATAAAGGAAACACCTGCCCAAGCTAAAGAAGAAACAGGAGCTGGTACCTCAGGTGTAGATGTATTAAATATTCTAAATATGTATGGAGACCAAAGCAAAGAGGAAAAGAACATAGAAAGCAAAAAAGAATAAGTAAAAGAGAAAAAAGAAGAGGATACAATGGTAGGTTCACCTACACATATAGAGCAATTACAAAAAGAAGGTGAAACTATAGAAGATGTAGCCAATAAACCTGAAAGCAAAGAATATATAGAAAATATTGATGAAGGTAAAACTAAAAAACAAGTAGAAGATATAGACATGACAAATGTAAAATAAGCACATAAGGAAGAGGACCAAGAAAAGGAATCATCAAGGGGAGAAGGGCCTGAGGAAGAAGATGAAGGTGGAGGGGACACAGAAATTGGAGAAGAAAATGAGGGTGAGTCTCAACAACAGAATGATCCTATGGTACAAAAGCCAACCCCTCAACAGAAGCCTCCTCCAAAATAGTAATAGGAACAACAACAGCAACAACAAGAGCAGGGAGGAGTAGAAAGGCCTCAAGAAGAGGTAATCAATAAAGAAAAAACTGCTGAAGGAACAAAAGAGGTTCCTACCTGGTTAGGGGCAAATATAAGGAAAGAAAAGGAGGTACAATTAGTACCTATTGACATCAAAAGTCTATTGGGTGATACAACGCCAAGGAAAGAAAAAAGATTGTCCAAGACCATGTCAGCAATACAAAGAGGTCCAAATGGATCTAGGACACTAAATTTGGCCATACCACAAAAAGAGAAGGCAAAAGGAGAAATAACAATAGATGAATATAAAATACTCAATTTTGACCTAGGGCATACAACAAGGGAACAACACATAACTGAATGGTAGGATATGCACTGGTTATGGTAGAAATGTTAAGAAAGGATAAAGATAAACAAGAATATTTAAAAGGACACATTGTCCAATTACAACAATTCATTAAGGGAATAATTGATCCCAATACAATAGTACCAAAATTGCCTAGTGAGATAGTAGTTGTACCTAAAGATGAAATAAAATATATGGAGAGTAAGAGGCTTAAAGCCAATGTTTTTGAAGAATGGTTCAAGAACTTCATGTAAGAAGGAGAATAGGTAATAAAACAAGTCATTAAAGGATGGGAATTGGCTATGAGGGAAAAGAATAAATGTAGTATACTTGTATATAATGGTCAATTTAGAAGAGAGGAATGCAAATCTGAATTGTAACAGTTAGAAGAAATTGAAGAGAGAGTAGAAGAATTAATAAATGAAGGAGTAATTATCCCTTCAATGGCTAATCAAGTGCCATAGGCAAGGTTGGAATTAAAATTTGAAGAGGATAATCTCAGAAGATGCATAACAGCCACTTAGGACTTAGAAGAAAAGGTAGATGACATGATCAAAATGCATAAAAGGATAGTGGAAAGGCTCTTAGACCATGAGTGCATGGATACACCAGCATATGAACTGCAAAGAGCTTTAATAGAAATCAAATCCATTTTTACACCATGTATGGAGAATCCAAAGGCATATCTAAGCAAACAAATGATTGATTCATTGATGGAGGAAAATGCCAAGATGATGAAATACAAGAAGAAGAGTGAAAGTTCATAAAAAGAGGAAAAGAAACTAAAAGAAGGGGTTACAATGTAGGAATATATATGGACAAAAAGTTGAGGAGTAGATTGCACCTTTATAGGAGGTGTAATTAATAATTTTAAAACATATTTGAAGGAGTAGAAAAATGTAAAAGGAGAAAACAATATTGAAAAGGATAAAGTAAAGAGTATCTATAGGCAAAGTCTACAGGAAGGCAAAAGTCAAAGAAAAGGGGGAAATCTTATTTTGAAAAGATTCCAATGGCATCATTTGAGTGAGAAAAGATACCATTAAGATATTTTGAGAAATGATTAGGGACAAATGTACACCCTTGATTAAGAATAGATGGATCTTGACCGTAGATTAAGTTTTGTAGCCATAGCAGTATGAAGCTTAAAATTCTATATAAGAAGCTCTGCTACTTGTATATTACTAAACAATGATTTTTTTGAAAGATAGCTGGCACTGGTAATTTGTTTGAACATTTTGATTGGAGAAATATTTTAGTTTAGAGGAGGAGGTCACCTGTGTCTACATTAAGGAATGCGTGGAGTATCTAGCTTCCTTATTGTATTTGTAAGATGTTTGTAAGTTTTCTATTGATTTGATTAATGAAGCAAAAAGGTCATTCATACATTGTAAACCATATATGACTGTGTACTTTAAATACAAGTAAATCTGGGATTTTGCGTCTATTTTCAGAGTGTTTCTAGGTCTTACTTGTATCTAAAATACTACCTCTTTAAAAGCTTGTAATCTTGGATGTGTGTTCATGAAAATACTCGGGGCTTCACATTTAAAGATTTATGTCTATGGATTTGATCAAGTTTGATGTATTTCTTACAATGTGAATAAAGGGCATTTAGATCCTATAGTAGAATGATATTCAATTTGAACTTCTCTAAGTTTTCCCCAAACATTTGAAGTAATTAGCTCAAACGCAAAGATTTTAAGGAAATTGTCTTACATTTGAAAGGAGCATGCATGATTGTGTTAATATTTGACAATTTTCATATCAATTTGAAAAGAAAAGCTTGTTTCATTATAAATCATACAAATCTTTCTGATATAGTGTAAAATTATGCAAAGAAATGAATAATTTGTTTGTTTGTACAACAACTTGCATAATTAAAGTCTAGTGAGTTATAGATCACCTTAAATCAAGTAAGGCCCCTTGAATATTACAGTTTCACATTAACCTATTGAATTGTCCACAAAGTCAAGACTTGACCATATAGAAACTTGGGGTTAAGAACTCTTAATTGATTTCATCATATCTTCTGAGATAGTTTAGGTTCATTTTGTGAATTTTAACTTTTGTTATGAATGTGTAAAAAAATCATCAATAGTTTATGGCACTAGAAGGAGGGCTTGATTGGAGTTAAGTTAGGATTTGAGTAAACCTGGCTCATAATAGTGGTAGGGTGACCAGGTGTAGATCTAGTTCAGAGGATATATTTGTGCAATTACCTGATAAAAGGTAGAGTAAAGGTCCTTTAATTTGGAATCCTAGAATATCAAACGTAGGAGGCTCATCTGGAACGCCTCTTGGATCACCTTTTAATATCCATAACATAGTGAGTTCTGATAATTCTTCATCTAGATCTTTGAATCTTGGTGTAAGTCCTCCTAGAAGTCCTAGTCCACCTATAAATCCAAGTACTTCCAGAGGCCCAAGCCCACCACGTAGACCTGCAATGGCCTATTTTAATGTCAACTCTCCTATAACATTTAATGATTATCATGATATGCCAAAAAATCTTGAAAAGATATGTCCTAAATATCAATTGCATCAAGATCCAGAGGATCACATTAGGATATTCAAGGAGGAATGCTTTAGAGCCAGTTTAGAATATGAAGATGTTGTGTGTACATTGTTTCCTTACACCTTTAATGAGTAGGCTTCTAACTGGTACATTAACTTGCGTAATGGTTATATTTCTTCTTGGGCACTTATAAAAGAGGCATTTTTGTGTAGGTTTAGGGGACCAATTGATTCTTCCACCTTATATCATAAATTGGCTACAATTAAAAGAGATGAAGGAGAGCTTATTGATAATTTTGATGATAGGTTTCAAAAATCTTATTCTAGGTTAGAGGCTTCTTACACAGTAACTGTAGATACGTTATTAGCCATGTATAATGTTGCCCTTGATCCACTAATTGCTATGTTTGTCAAAAGAAAGGTTGATATAGATATAATATCCAAATCTTATAAGGAGACAGCCTTAATAGACTAGGAAATGAGGCAAACAACTTATAATCCATTCCTTAATGGATGAAACCCTAGGATGCAAAGTCAAAAGCAACCATGGAATGGAGCCCCTATACATAATACTCCATTATTGAACCTAGTTCCTACATACACACCTGTGTATAATCCTTCCCCAATCCAGACTATAGTCTCTTATGCTGGTAACAATACCAATAACAATTAGAGTAATGGTCATTCATTCTTCCAGCCCGCTAAGAATACATTTGTGACAAAGGCACAAGAGGATAGGGAAGAAATCAAAGAAAGTATTGCACACTTGAGAAGATTGACTACTAAAATGACACAACTAAGAAATGAAATTTTCTATGGTAGAAATAATCAAGGATACAGTCAGAACCATAACCAAAATCATAACCAAAATTATAACTAGGATCAGGGTTCCAACTAAGGATAGAATTATAGTTAGAGTCAAAATCATAATCGAGGACAAGCAATGCAAAATAGAGGACCTACTGTAGATAACAAAACCTGGGGTAATAACAATAGAAATTAGAATAAGCCAAGGCCACCTAGGGCATGGAACACAAGGCCAAATAATGGCACTCTAGCTTCTCCATTTGAGAATTTGGATAATCAGGAGACAAAACAAACAACTAGAATTCAAATGGCTAACATAGCATTAAAGAATTGGTGTAGGATTCATAATACCAATGCCCATGCTGAACTAGATTGTCCTCAGTTTCATCTGGAAACAAGTATTTTCAATGTGGATGTACAGGGTCCCACCTCTAAGTTTCTCATTCCTAAAGGTAATGAAATAGTGCCCTCAGGATTTTAGACTTCTTTAATCTTAGAGACTTTTACCTTTAGAACTAGGGAAGAAGAAGATCATCTGTTCGAAGATGATCCTTACTTTTGTGAGAACCTATATCCTGAATTGGCCTTAGTATTGAATGCATTTTAATTTCCCTTTAAAACTGAAAATGAAGTGTTATATGAAACAGAGGAGGTACAGGCCTTTCAACAGTCTAACAAAAATCATACCTACAATTTGAGAAATAATACCAGGCCAGTGGGTCCTTTCACTACTTCCACTCCTCCTAACAATTTCAATACTCCTCCAGATCAATAGGCCAGTAATAATAATGTAATATTAAAGGCTAATCATCATGTGAATAGTGGGACAGTAGCACCAAAAATCCAAATAGGAAAAATAGAGACAGTGGAAACAATGAGGTTAATGAGTTACTTGTCTGAAGAGATAAAGAAAATCAATGTTAGCATACCTTTATGTGAATTATTGAAAACTCCAAGGGTCAGAAATGCTTTCACAAAGTCCTTGGACACATCTGTGATGAGTGAGGTCTCTCTTGATATGAATGTTTCTAGCAAAGATCCGCAGCCCAAAGAAAAGAATAAGAAAATTGAATAGCCTTCCAACACTAATGTGGTCATGTATGCAGATAAGAGCAAAGCCCCTCATTTCTTGTTAACCATTAGGATGTTGGGGAAGAACATACATAATTGCATGGTAGATTCTGGTGCATTAGCCAATGTAATGCCTTTTGGGATATGCCAGACTTTAGGGCTGACTCCTACCAAACCTACCAAGGTTGTTACACAATTGGATAAAACTAAGGTCAATGTGATAGGAGAATTAATGCATATTCAAATGCAGTTAGCCTCAGATCCTAGGATGAGTTAGTTTATTGACATTTAGGTAGTGGATATAGCTATGAGTTACAGGATGTTGTTGAGTAGAAATTGGTCCAAAACATTAAATGGATATATGGACAATAATTTTTCACACATGTGGTTACCTTAGAGAGGTGTTCCAAATCAGATCAAGATAGACGATAAACCCAGAATGAAACACATGATTACATAATACAATAGGACTAATGATATATTGTATGCTTCTGTTGAACCTGGTGTTTATAGAGTCACTAACAGGGGAGTGCAAATTGAAGAAATCTTGATGCTAAATTTTAAAGAAAAACTTGTCAGTAAAGAAATAGTAGTGTTCATTGAGTCTGATGAGAATTCTTTTGATGAGGAAGACAATGGAATAAATAGTTTTGGTCAGATCATTAGTTAAGAGATAGAAATGTGCATTGAACAAAAGATTCCAGTTCAATGCAAGTTGTATAAGAGCATGTGTAGAGTCCATAATAAGCCTCATTCTAAAGAGAATTGTGGAATGTGTAGAGACATTATAGAATACCAATACAAGGTGCACAAAGGGGATGGAATTGCAAGAAGGAAAGGTTAATCCTAAACAACTAGAGATATACTTTCAGGACAACATGGATGTATTAATTCCAGATTTAGATAAATGAACAAAGGACAAGAGTGTCTGTCATTGTGATTTACAAATTGAGAGTATCAATTTGTAGGTACGTCAAAGTGAATTACCCATGAAGAAACAAGATAGTACCACACATGTAATAGAAAAGGCAAAACATGCAAAAATAAAAGGTCAAAAGAATAAAGAGGGCATGTGGACACTAAAATGTGATGGATCTAAATCTAAACAAGGTGCAAGCGCAGGTGTTGAACTTATAGATCCTAATGGTAAGTCATTTTTAGCAGCATATAGGCTATAATTCCTTTGTACTAATAATGTAGCAGAATATGAGGTTTTGATTTATGGACTTGTTATGGCTATCAAGAAAAAGGTGAAAATGGTGAGAGTATTCTTAGATTGTGAGTTAGTGGTCAGACAAGTAAGAAAGTTGTATGCATGCAATTATAAGAAGATGGTATGTTATAGGCATAGGGTGTGGGATTACTCATTTTCAAGTATTTGATGAAGATCAGCAAATTGTGGACTTTCTCACTTGTAATGAAGTGTTTGAAGCTCAAATCATTGACGAATAGGAAAGACCTAATATGTCTTGGGATGAAGTAGACATAATAAACTTGAAAATTAATTTCGTACCTAAGGGGGTAATTGAGTTAGAAATTTTTTTGACTTTGATGGGGTAGTTAGGTAGAAAGATTTACCCAAAACTGAAGGGGGTAAATGTGATCCCTATAACCTAGGAATAGAGAAAAGTCCACAAAATGTATTGATTGGAAAGGCTTGCTCCGTGGAGTTAAGAAAAGAAATTGTGGATGTTTTGAAAGATTACAAACATGTGATAGCATGGACATATGAAGATTTGAAGACATATGAAACGTCCATCATAGCTCATGAAATACCCTTGAAACTAGAAGTTAAACCATTTAGATAGAAACAAAGGCATGTGAATGCTATTTTAGAGCATTTAATCTTTAAGGAAGTGAAAAAATTATTGTCTACCAGGATAATCTTACCAGTAAGATATTCAACCTAGGTAGCTAATTTAGTACCTGTGAGAAAGAAAAGTGGAGACATTAGCTTGTGTTGAATTTAGAAATTTGAACAAAGCCTCTAAAAAAGATAATTATCCCTTGCCTCCAATAGATGAAGTACTGCAAGTAGTAAATAGGGCTAAGATGATGTCTTTCTTAGATAGATTATCAAGATATAACTAATTATTAGTTGATAAAGAAGATAGGTTGAAAACTACTTTTACTTGCAAGTGGGGTAATTATGCATATAGGAGAATGCCTTTTGGTTTAATAAATGCAGGTACCACTTTTCAGTGAGCCATGGACATTGCATTTCATGGATTATTAGGTAAATGCATTGTTATTTATATGGATGATTTAACTATTTACTCCAAAGATGCATCCAATCATGCAGAAGATTTGAGAAGAGTACTTAAAAGATGTGAAATGTAAGGGATTTCTCTTAACCCAAAGAAATGTTCAGTCAGTGTAACTAAAGGAAATTTGTTAGGACATGTTATATCTAAAAATGGGATATCCATTGATCCCAATAGAGTAGAAGGAATAAGAAAATTGCAATTACCTAACAGTAAGAAGGAATTAAAGTCCTTTTTTGGTAAGATTAACTTTGTCAGGAAGTTCATTACAGGGTTTGCAGAAATTGTGCAACCATTAAACGCCATGCTTAAGAAGGATGCAAAGATAGAATGGACACCAGTAGCCAAAGCTACATTTGAAGATATTAAGGAGGGCATTTGTGATGCTCCTGTGTTAGCAAGTCCAAATTATACAAAACCATTTTACATATATTCTTTTGCATCTTCACATTCAGTTGCAGCTGCCTTGACACAAAAAGGAGAAGATAATGAAGAAAAGCCCATAGCTTTCATGAGTACACCTCTGAAAGATGCACAACTGAATTATCTTGACATAGAAAGATAGACATTTGCACTAGTAAGGGCAATTAAGAAGTTTAGACATTACATTTTGTGAAGTCAAGTCAAGGCCATAGTACCAGATGTAGCAGTAAAAATGCTGCTAATGCAGAATGAGCCTAGAGAGAAAAGGGCCAAATGGATTACAATATTGCAAGAGTTTGATATGGAGATTATTCCAATGAAGTTGGTGAGCTCGGACAAGCATTAGTACAGACCATAGAAAACACAGATCCAAATTTGGTGAAGCAATAGTATGTATTAAATTCTAATGATGCATCAGGGTGGTATGATGATTTGAATACCTTTCTGATATCAAGTAAATATCCAAGTAAGATGAAGTCTTCTTAGAGGAGAGATTTATAGATTAAAGCACAGAGGTACATGGTACAAGGAGGTCTTCTATTCAAGAGGAACCATGAAGGTATATATTTAAGATGTTTAAATAGAACTGAAGTAGATAAGGTGTTGTCAAAGTTGCATGATAAGTATGGAACTGCTCATGGTTCTCATTTAGCTACTATGCATAAGATACTAAGAGTGAGATACTATTGGCCAACAATGTTTAAAAATACAAATAGTCATATTCGAAGTTGTCATACTTGTCAAATTATAGCAGACAAGGGAAGGAATCAGGGTAATCCATTACAGCCAGTCATTAAGTCTAGGCCATTTACATAGTGGGGCTTAGGTTTCATTGGAGTTATAAATCCCCCATCATTTGCAAGACATAAGTTTATATTGACAGTAATTGACTATTGTACGAGGTGGACTGAAGCCACATGTTGCCAGTTTTCTACTACTGAGGTGGTTATCAAATTTCTTGAGGATTACATCATAACAATGTTTGGAGCTCCATATTCGCTGGTATGTGATAATGGCCCTACATTTTCTTCTCTAAAATTTTCTAAATAGGCATTTGAATATGGGATAGTTTTAAAATTTTCTTCAAATTATTATCCTTAGGGGAATGGTTTAGCTGAGTCCACAAACAAGATTTTATTAGATATAATCAAGAAACTAATTGTAAAAATTCCTAGAGAATGGAATACATTATTCAAATATGTGATGTGGGTAGATAGGACTAAGGTTAAGTTAGCCTTACGCAATGCACCTTATCACCTAGTTTATGGGACTGATCCCATACTTCCAATGAATTTAAGAATACCTGTCTAGGAGTTTGCTAATGAGTATTTAGGATTTGATGATCACAAAGAGGCCAAGATAATCCAAATGTTACAATTGGATGAGAAGAGATATCAAGCCATTGAAAGGTTTGTCAAACATCAAGCAGTGGTCAAAAGATGGTTTGTCAAAAGAGAAAGAGTCAAAACATTCAAAATATCAGATTTAGTATTGTGTTGGGATAAAGCACATGAAAAGAAAGGAAATCATGGAAAGTTTGAAAAATTATGGTTAGGTCCATTACAGGTCATAGAGATAATATGAGATAATACATTCAGCCTCAAGACCTTGACTGGGGAAGCTGTACCATTACCTGTTAATGGCCAACATTTGAAACATTACTTTTAGGCTTAAGGTGAGGGTAGTTGGTATGTTGTGTATCATAATGTAAATAATGTATAGTTTATTGGGTTTTCCCTTGTTTTGTTTTTGTTTGGTTTTGTTGTGGTGGTTTGTGGGTTTGTTGCCTTGGTAGGGATGTTTGTTTTGTTTAAAGTATACAGGAGCAGATTAACAACCACTAAAAATAATAGAAAATTTAGAACATTTAGGTTAATTATTTGAAACTTATACATAGCTTGTTATGACTGTCATGAATGTAGAAAATGGTTTAGCTTGTGAAATTTTGTATTCAATAACTATGGGTTGAGTATTCAATGGAAGTTTCTCACAATGACATACCTAAAATCATTGAGTTTGTTGAACATACTAGTGTAGATGTTAGGTGAAAAATCAGATGCCACCCTTGCTACCATTACAATTCTCAACATAATTTTTAACAAGTGATCACTCCTTGCATCATGAAGTTACAATGGTAATATCTTATAAAGTCTCTATCTTACACAAAATATAAAAAATAAATAAATAGATAAAATAGATTTTATTGAAAATCTAAATTAAGCCATCTAAGTAACTCTACCAGGGCTATGGATGCTTGATGGCAGTGGGGCTCTACTTAGGAGAATTATAATGATAAATTTGTCAGGGCTATAGATGTCTACTGGGAGAAAGGCTCTTTCTAGTTGTCTCTGAGGGAATGACATCAACTATGTAGTTTAATATCAGTTACTAGTTTATTCAACTAATTTTCAAGATGAGGATTATTAATCACATGCATCCACTTAAACTGAATGGGGAAATTCATGCACCTTATTGAAACATTAGGTCTCAAGTTAAATAATGATTTATAGAAAACAAGGTTGGAAGTTATGAATTTATTTCATTTATTTTTCTTTAATGGTTTTAATTTAATTATCTTGTTTGGTTCCTAGTTGTTGTGGTGCTCACAACACACCCCATTTTACTTCTTAGCAAAATGAGGACCCCTGCTGTGGCTGTGACTTTTTGCTTAGGTGTGGGTCTGCTTGGTGGTAAAAGGGAAAAGGAGGAAAATGTTACAAATCTTGTTCAAAAAATGAAAAAAGTAGCATTAGGTACCCGAGCAGAATAGAGGTGAATTCTTTGTCTAAAATGAATAAGGGTTTCTTTTTGAACCATTTCAAAATTCCTAATATTCTGCAAGATATGCAAGTTTTGGTAAAATGCACTATAGCAAGGTTTGTATGTTGCATACAAGGTCATTTGTATGTCAAGTCGTGGTATTAAGTGTATGTTTTAGGTTATGAATCATTCTATCTATATACATATCGCTAATGTTTTAATCTTTACTTACAAATCAGACCCTATAGAATTCAGAGATAAAAGGGATAATTGGTTAAGTCCACAGTATGTATCTCAGGTTGTATGTTTGGCGAAAAGAAAAATACAAGGTAATATACAACACGATATACATATCACGGACTCAAGGAGAATATGAAATTTGATTTTATCAAGGTTGTTTCATGATTTATATGTTGCATGCTTCAGTTTATACCTTTTGATATACATACAACACGGAAGTTAAAAAGAATTAAAATCTAATATAAGTGATGCATCATGCCTTAATGTATATTTAAAGATACATTCACTTTATATACATATGTGGAGCTGAAGAGTTATGAATGTGTTTTATAAAAGATGAAAAATCTGATATGATTATACAAAAGAATTTGCAGGTATCGAGGCTTGTATATAAGGATAGATACAAGTATTGTTGTATCGTTGAAATACAAGTGGAAAGTAAAGTGGGTCCCACAGATTGTATCTTGAGGTTGTATTGTATCAAAAGATGAATATACAAGCTGACATACAAGAAAGGATACAAACAAAAGATGCAAGATGGATTTGAAAAAGAAGTTAAATAAAGGAAAATCTTTGTATGTTCAGGGCAATTGTATGCGAACAATATACATCTTCGATATAAAAGGAAATAAAAGACATTGACGGGAAGATAAAAGGTAAAAAGGGGGTTTGTATGAGTTCTATGTATGTGCACTTGTATCTATGTCACATACATTGCGATATACAAGCAAAGATACAAACACAGATATAAAGGGAAATAACATGGTGTATGACTCATTGCATAAAGGTTTGTATATTGAAAAGATACAAAGGGGACATACAAAGAATAATATACAAAGAGAGATACAAGAAAGCATGATGTATGCAGAAAATAAACTAATGGATAGAAGTTTAAAACAAAAAACTAAAATAAAAACCTGAATCCATAGGTGCATTAATTACTGTAATGAATGTCGAGCTAACACCCAAAAGAGTAAAATTCAAAGGGTTAGGGTAAATTTAAAGTTATTTTTCTTTCAGATTTACATTGTTAAAGAATTAAAACTACAGAAGGAAGAATTGCTACCGAAAACTACACAAAATTCATCACACGACGAAATTCTAGAAGCTGGATGGAGTAAAAAATAGTAAAGTAACTCAACTACATAAGGTTGAGCTATCGAAAGAAACAGGTATTTATTTTAAACACCGATACAGTTTAGTTGGTGAAAATGCAAGTAAATTTCAATAATTTTGCTGTGAAATGTAAACATCTGTTAAATTATTGTGTTTAATTGTTAATTACCAGGGTTGGGTTAAACAAATGTGAAAGTCAAAATGGAAAAGACAAATGGGGATCAGGGTAAAATGTAAAAAAATAGAAAATTCATAGTAAAACCCTAGGTAAGAAGGTAAAACGAAAAGTTAAAAGGATGCATTTTTCTACAGGGTGGCCCCAAAGCAGAAAAAGGTAGATATAGATGGTGAAGTTAAAAAAGAGAGGAAGCCACACAAAGAAATAGAAAAAGAGGAGTTGCCACTACATAGAGGGTACCCTTCATTGATCAGTTACACTAGAGTAGGGACATATACTAACATTGGGAACTATGATGAAAATGATGTTTTAGAGAAGATCATAGTTGCTAACGCTCTACCTAACATGAGGTGTCTATGGGAGAGTGCATTGTACAAGGCTACGGGTTTTCTGTTGGCTAGGGAAGCCAGGGATTTGTGTCTAGATTGCCTATATTTGTATGACCCAGCTATCAGGAATATAATGTTCCATGATAGACTCATTGCAGAATTATCCATGGAAGGTATTGCAAGAACATTTAGTCTGGAAATACATGAGAAAATGGTGGATATTGATAGAGATCAATACAATGAAGATTTCCATAACAATGAAAGGGATTGTAGAGGCAAGATCTTCTACAGTTGGTACGGTGCAAAAAATAAGCCCAAGGCTATGGCAAGAGTGCACAAGAATCTACTAAGAATATACTTTAAAGAAGAAATATACTTGATGATTACAATGCTAAGAAGATTAGTGGGATTGAGAGATGGCACTAGGTGTGAGCCATGGATGTTTACTATCATCCAGTTCATAAGGGAAGTGAAAAAAGAGTAAGGACAAATTCACTGGGCTAAGGCTATAAGCACATCCATATGGAAACAAGTGATGCTAAGGATGCAAAAGTTGTTTCCTTTCTATTTGTATTCATACTTACTATATTCATGTGCAGCAAAGGTTCAACCATTCATACATGGGATAGACATTGTTGGAACCTTAGCAAATGGTCCAGGTCAGAAGCTAGTGCATGAACATTACCCTAATTTATAGGAAGAAAATGCATTGAAGAAGTATGCTCTAGTGAATGATGTGTGCTATGTTGATAACTAACAGGGGGTGAATCAGTTATCTTAATTAATTTAACTTTCTATTCTTCTTTAACAACTAGTGCAGCATCAAAGCAAATAAGTATCCATAATCATGAAAGAAGAAATAAAGTCAATACACATAACATAATATTTTGACATGGAAAACCCCATTAAGGGAAAAACTACGGGGTGACTAACCCAAGAATGTATTCTCTGTTAGAAGAATAGAAATACAAAATGGCACTTGCCAATTAGGGCTCACTGCTTGAGCACACTGTTCACAAGAGGCTCACTGCCTATAAGAGATAAAGAGAGTAATAAGAAACATGAACTGATGAGAAGCATCCACATATGTTGAGGTTCAGTTCTGGTTAGGCTCAATACACTGATCTACTGCACTTCATTCTTCCTCTTCTTTGGTGCTGATGTCCTGTCACATATCGGACCTGTTTTACTATCTTCACACTGCCCTTCTACTTTTCTTCACACACAGCATACACAACACACACCTTCACATCCAAATCCATCTGGTATATATATCCACACCAATGATTTCAACACCTTTCTAGTCGGCATCTAGAATAGTCAATATTTTCCCAAACTCTGATTTGTCAGCTGAATCCTTACTTATCAAGTGATGTGTATCAAGGAGATGCTTATAGAAGTCATCAATCATGTCAGCCAATCATGAATGATACCTTAAGAAACTTGATCACCATCAATAACTCATCTAGATTAAGGTTTGATGCTCTGTTGGTCAGTTCTTCCTCTGTCAACTCTGCCAAACAGGAACCCAACACTTAGGTACTCATATCTTTTCACTCTTTCATCACCAAAGGCTCAATCTCTGTAATGTATTAGTCAATGTACACCTCTTGGCTTCCCCAAGTCCACACTTTACTAAGATACTTCCTCTAAGAGATCTGGACCTGACTGTCAGACCTTGCCACATGCTCTATTCTTGCTTACCGGACCACAACACTCTTCAATCTGACTTCCGGTATAGGTACACCATGTCCTGCGGATGTGTGGGATGAACTTTATTGCCATCAATGACAACAATCATGAAGCCACAATGTGTCTCTTGCCAACAATCTCCCCCTTTGGCATTGATGGCAACACTTAGTGAAAAATGACTAAGTGTTATAGTACACTGCCCCTTGGTTGATGCTCTGTTCTAATGTACACTTTACCAGAGCTCCCCCTTAGCTAGATTCCACATTTTTCACTATTCCTCACTCCCCCTTTGACATCAATGGCAAAGGGTAGGGTTCGCACACCAAAATTTTCAAGAAAAACAATCTATACATATCCGCATAAGTGTATATACAAGTTATACTTACATGTACTTAAGTATGTCTACAAAAGTATTCTTCAACTGTATAACTTCTATAGCCCAACTCTGCTTCATCCTATCCAAAATTGAGATGTGACCACTCAACATGAATGCAAATGTTTCTTCCTTCTTAAGATTTGTCAGATCATTTTTCTGGGCTATGGCCTGAGCATCAGTTAGGCCTCATGCATGGCCTCTAACTTAGGGATGATGATCCCTCTAAGTTCACTCAACCTGTTTATTCTATTTTTCTTCTCCTTCTCAAGCTTCTTTATTTCATCTATGACTGCAATAGTCTTACACTCTTGATTTACTATGGAGGAGGAGAGAGGATCAAAACTTTGAGATAAACTTAATAGTTTATCCTCTTGTTCTTTTACTTTCTTCTCAATATCCTTGGTCACTTTAGGCCAGGATAAACAAAGCTTATAGATATCTCCACCATCTTTAAGAGCATTTTCCAAGCTCTTTATTCCAATATCCATAACTCTCCTATCATTTGTTATTAGACCCTGTAGTTCAGAGAATCTTTTTCCCAAAAACTTCTTCCAGACATTTTCTTCTGCTGACTTCTCTAAGGAATCAAAATGCATATGAACAAAATTTACAAGAGACTTTAGATTACCAGATGTGGAGGCCGAAGGATCCTTTTGGAAGGATGGCATGATCTTATCCAATACACCAGATGCAGCTTCTATGAGCTCATAGTCTTCCATGTAAGACTTCAGGAGTTTTTCTTTTGCCTTTTCTTGAGTAAAGGATGCTAGCTTCATGGTTTGAATTGGGGAGAAGGAATCAAAATTGAATGGACCTTGAAGAAGTTCTGGGTCATCAAATTCCATCATCTCTTTGGTTAAGAAATCTTTGACTACTTCTGTTGTGTCTCTTGCCGGTGATAGGGTTTTCTCCCCTTCTGCAGCCTTAGCATTGTCATCTGTGGTCTTTTCTATTTGACCTTCTTCACTTCCCTTTACTTGTTCTTCTTGACTGATGCTCTCTTCTTTTCTATCTTCTCCTTCAATTCTGGAGTATCGAGGAGGATCTGGAATAGAAGTGTCTTCTTCTTCATGAACTTCCTCTTCCAGAGCAGAGGAATCTAAATCTTTAGCTTTCTCTTCACTTGTCTCCTTTGCCTCTTCTACCACTATCTCAGTAGATTCTTCTTTGTCATCCATGGCCGAGGGTTCATCACCTATGGCTGAGGGATCATCACCTAAGTCCTCTATAATAGGAATATTGAATCTTTTGTATGCATTCCAGAGGATGTCTTCTATTTCTTTAGCCACCTTGTCAGTTTCTCCAAGCATAAGCTGATTCATCCTAGCTTTGCTCCGGAACTCATCCTAGCAATCTTTGAAGATCATATTCTTTTGCTTAAGAGTGATGGAAGGATAGAGATGAATGGCTATCTATTCACATATCTCCATATCCTTTTCTTTAGCATTATTCTTTCTGATTTCAAGTTCCTTCTCAAGGCTTTTAGGAATTAGAGATATGATTTTGATGAAATCTTTGTTGTAGATATTCAAATACCTAATTGTGGCATCTTGCAGGATCTTCTGGTCAACTTCACTACATTCATCATAGAATTCTGTTAATGTTTTCAGGTTTCCATCCATAGTAATTGCCTTGATGATATCATCAAGAGTAGGCTTCTCAACACTTTTATTTGTCTTTTCTTCTTCCTTGTCTAGACTAGTAGAGGATTCTCTAGATACTTTCTTCTTCTTCTTCTTGATCTCTTCATTAGATTCTGTCTCTTTATCATCTTTGAGGCTTGTGTATGATCTTGTACTTTGTCTTAGTTCTCTTTTCTCCTTTACTAGAAGATTTTACTTTCAATTTTAATGTCTTTGAGCTCTTAGCAGTGGTAGGTACAGAGCTCTTAGAGGATCTAGTTCGGGAGGGGCCTTCTACCGAAGTACTCTCCTTTTCTTCTTCTTCCTTTTCTTTCTCTGCCCTTTCCATCTTCTCTCTATTTGCATCAAGTGCCTCTTTTGATATGCCATACCTTTTGGTAACATTCTCTACTTCTTTTCTCACTTTTCTCTTCATCTCTGGTTGTCTAAGCTCCACATGGATCTTCACACTTATCTCTTCAAAGGTTCCAAACCTTTGTGCCTTACGATCCTTGGGTTGACTAAACATGTGTTGAACATGCAGCTCTTCAATTTTCTCATCTACTTCATACCCCATTGGCATGATCCAGACTATCCTTGCCTCTACTGCCTCCATTAGGCATTGATCAATTTCTACCATAAAGCATACTGTATCCTTATACTTTTCAACTAGAGATTGGGGAATTCTCTCTCTTGCTTGCATCATACTGTAAAAGTTCTTGAAATAGCCCCAGAGTGCTATATTTTGTGCCTTGGCATCACCAAGCCCATGTATATAATCTCTAATTTATATGGCTACAAGTCTATCATTCTGCCATACCAAACCACTAGATCTAGGAAGCTCATTCATGAAGTAGAAGAATAAACATAATATCAGCCCACCATACTTGAATGAGTTCTTCTTGTCCTTTTTGATCTTTTGTAGGTTCTCCAACAGTTGGCTTAGAAGAAGTTCACAAAGATCATAGTCAGCATTTTCTTTTAGCATCTGATAAGCTGTATAAATTACAGTTCTAGGTACTAAAATGTCTCTGCTGGAGTGATATATCTTGTAACCAATTATCATGGATGCAAATTTGATATCTAGATCAATGATATCTTCAATTGTCATTGCTCTCTTGTCAAATTTTGATCTAGTTGCCTCACTCACTGTCTGATTCTTGATAGATTTGACAGTAGGTATCCCACCAAATGAGTGCAATTCGGTAACTACCCTAATGGAATCCTTGGTTATCTTGAATGGCCTTATCAACCATATAAAGTTATCATGCATTCTACTTAGAACATACCAGAGCCATTCATCTTCTATAAAATAGGTGAAACGAATGCATTGTGCAAAATGTTTGTCCCAGATAGCCTTATACTATGGTTTGAGTTCAAATGCGTCATCTATTAACTGATTATGATAGATATCTATCAGCTTGGATTCCCCAAAATCTTCAATGTTTGCATGAACATATGCCCTAATGTCTTCAACATGCAAAACCCCATGTAGAATACTAGAAAATGCCCCTAAGGGATCCACTTCTAGAGATTTGTAGGGATGTTTCTTAAATTTGGGGTGAGGCCTATCAAAAATCTTTACAACATTCAGAGAATCCATCTTAAAGATTCAGAGAGAGAGTTTGATCAAGAGCGAACAATACCTTTTTATGCTTATAGGTTTCATGGAATGAGCTAGATCAGATTGCTGGAAGAATTGTCTTCTATGGTTGATCTTTGAGAGGCTTGAGATAATTTGTTTGCAGAGCTATTTTTCTCTTCTTCTCAAGTGCAAATGTACAAGTGATGAGCAAATAAACCCTTTTATCTCTGAGCAAACCCTAATTCCATATTGCTTTAAATGCACAACTTAAGTTATTCTAGTTGCCTTATTCTCCTTGTTCTAAGAGAGATCCTTTCTGGATCACTGAGATATACATAGAGTTTTTCTTGATGATTAGTGATAATCTATCCTCCTTTTCCTAAACATTTGATCTACCTGCAGATGAAGATACTTCAAATTTGAATCATACCAGATCTGTCTGTGAAAATCTTGTTCTTACCAGATGACTATTAAATTGGATTAATCTCAGATGATTAACCTCTTCAAAATTTCTTGCGGATCTTCCATATATTTAACATGGCATATTTAGATATTTCTCTAAGAACCCTTTGATCCGCAACCTTCCATGTGCCAATTTTAGGCACCAATTGATTGGCTGGGGGAAAATATTTTCTTTTGTGACTCCCCCTGAGCCAGAGCTCATCTATTTAGTTTTTGGAAGGAATATCAGCACCAAATTCTAGTGCGGATCCATCCCCATCATTTTCTGTACTTCTCTTCACCCATATCTTGTTCATTTCCCTTTGAATTTCATCCACATTCACTTTTCCTTTTCCTTTGTCTTGGTTTTGATTATGATGCACCGAACCCTTTTTGTCTTGATTCTTGCAGAATATGGCAATATGACTGGATCTATTGCAATTGTAGCAAACAACATTTCTTTGCATATTTGACTGATATCCTCTTGATCTATACTGATTAGCCATATGTCCCATTCTATTGCATGCAAAACATCTACCATTGAATGAATTGATTATTTGCATATTTCTGTATTCATGAGTTTTGTGACCATACCTTTTGCAATTAAGACACTGTCCAGAGAAGGATGAACTAGTCTGATTCATTCTTCTTCTACACTGATTTGCTTTATGACCAAAGTTATTGCAATTGTGACAGTTTCCATTGAAGGAAGGATATCTTTGAGCATTTGGTTGCCTTACCGGAGGTCTTCTAGGCCTATTTCTTGGATTTTCTAATCTGGAGTTCTTCTAACCAGATCCAAAACTTTCACCTTTTTCATATCCCAAGACTTGCTTGTCATCTACCCTCTTTTGGCTTTGAAGAAGAAATTCAAGTTGAGCAGAGCTTATCTTGAATGTCTCTTTGTATTCATTTTCTGTTTGAAGCTCCCTTTTAAGAGTTTCAATCTGATTCTCAAGTTGTTCTTCATTATCTCTAGCTTCTTCAAGATTAGATTCTTGATTCCTAATTATTCTATCCATTTTGTGGTAGTCTTCTAATTTCTCCTTGAGAGATTGTCTTAGATCATCTTTAGTTTTTCTTTTCTCTTCAATTTCTTGAGTGAATTTCGTAACTCTTGATTCCATTTCATGTCTTACCATAATGACCTCTTTTGATAACTTATCACATAACTTGGTTTTCTCCTTTAGATTTTCATTTGTATCATTGGCTTCACCTTGACTTGCCAATTGCTGAAGCAGATACTTTCTCTTTTTCATAGAGATACTTAGTTTCCCTTTTAGTTCATTTATGAAATCATCAGCCTGTTTGAGTCTTTCCTTTAATTCATTATCTTTAGAGTTAGATTGGTCAATATCATCTAGGGCAGACTGAAATTGTTCCCTCATACCATACACATCCATTTGAATTCCTAGATCTTCCTCAAGCTATTAGGCTCTAATTGGAGGAACTTGGCTCTAATACCAATTGTTGATAACTGACAGGGGGTGAATCAGTTATCTTAATTAATTTAACTTTATGTTCTTCTTTAACAACTAGTGCAGCATCAAAGAAAATAAGCATCCATAATCATGAAAGTAGAAACAAAGTCAATACACATAACACAATGATTTTGACATAAAAAACCCTGTTAAGGGAAAAACCACGGGGTGACTAACCCAAGAATGTATTCTCTGTTAGAAGAATAGAAATATAAAATGGCACTTGCCAATTAGGGCTCACTACCTGAGCACACTGCTCACAAGAGGCTCACTACCTATAAGAGATAAAGAGAGTAACAAGAAACTTGAACTACTAAGAAGCATCCACATATGCTGAGGTTCAGTTCCAGTTAGGCTCAATACATTGATCTACTGCACTTCATTCTTCCTCTTCTTTGGTGCTGATGTCCTATCACATACTGGACCTATTTTACTATCTTCACACTACCCTTCTGCTTTTCTTCACACACACCATACACAACACACACCTTCACATCCAAATCCATCTAATATATATATCCGCACCAATGATTTCAACACCTTTCTAGTTGGCATCCAGAATAGTCAATATTTTTCCAAACTCTAATCTATCGGCTGAATCCTTACTTATCAAGTGATGCATATCAAGGAGATGCTTATACAAGTCATCAATCATGTTAGTCAATCATGAATGATACCTTAAGAAACTTGATCACCATCAGTAACTCATCTAGATCAAGGTCTAATGCTTTGCTGGTTAGTTCTTCCTCTGTCAACTCTGCCAAACAGGAACCCAACACCTAGGTGCTCATATCTTTTCACGTTTTCATCACCAGAGGCTCAATCTCTGGAATGTATCAGTCAATGTACACCTCTTGACTTCCCCAAGTCCAAACTTTACTAAGATACTTCCTCTAAGAGATCCAGACCTGACTGTCAAACCTTGCCACATGCTCTGTTCTTGCTTACCAGACCACAACACTCTTCAATCTGACTTTTGGTATAGGTACACCATGTCCTGCAGATGTGTGGGATGAACTTTGTTGCCATCAATGACAACAATCATGAAGCCACAATGTGTCTCTTTCCAACATTTTATACATACATGGTTAGAATTCTACCGAAAGAGCCTGATAAGAGGTTATCTAAAGATTCAGAGGATACAATTGGTCTACACAGTTCCTGGTATATTCAATTTTCACATTTTACTTATATCAGAACTGAGGGATTTGAGGGAAGACCTTTCATGCTACCTAGGTATCCTTCTAATAAATTGATTGTTCTGGAATTCTCAAGGAAGAATTTGAATGCCTTTAAAATGTATAAGAAGAAGTTTAGCACATGAAATCTTAAGTTACCTTGGTCAGTTAGTAGAAATTCATGCTATAGTGAGGAGGTTGGTGGTTATTTAGAATGGGAATTGAGGTATTATGGATTTGAGGAATTTGAGTTGGCCTGATGGTTTGATCCCTTTCATAGAATCCAAAATAGCATTAATTCTAAGCTCAAACATCAAATACATATTGAGGAATTTTGGTCAGACTATAATAATGATAAAGAGGTAAGAAAGAGGGCTCCTAAAAGATTAATAGTTGATCAAATGAGGTCTATGGGAGATATATATGTTCCCCCAGAGGTTGAAGATGATGGAAAATTGTTGCATCATAGTTATGAAAGTACTAGGCTTGCTCCTATTAGAGAGCCTGATTGGTCACAATCGTGGAACACATTTTTAGACACATTGTCGAAACTGGTCATCTTGTTTTCAAAAACATGGTTAAAAGATAGGATTGAAGAGCTTAAAGATGAATGGGTGGAGATCACATATCCAAAGAAAGGGAAAAATAGAGTAAGAGAGTATAGTGATAATCTCCAATGCTTCTATGAGAACAAAAGAAAGATTGTGGAAGCTAAAATTGTAGAGAAGGATTAAAATGCTACTCTAATGGATCTTTATGCATTAGGAGTGAAAGTAGTAGTGTCATCTAACACATTTATGGAGGCAAAATCATTAATCCATGATATTAGTAGAGAAGAAGCATAGGCCTCCAAAGAGATGACACGACAAAAGGTCAGGAAAGAAATACCAATAAGCATATCAAAAGGGGAGACTTTAAAAATGAGTGAAGTCATAGGAGGACAATAGGTAGGTGCCAAGTTGAGTGATATACCTGGTGCATCCACCTCAATAGAAAAAAGACAAGTATATGCTCAAGTAAAGATAGAAGGTTGAAGAAATGCTGCAAGAGTCAAAAGTACATAAATCCAAACAAGTCATTGAAACTATCCACATTGGGAGTGACAACAGTGAAAGTAAAGAAAGAGAAATGGATTCAGGAAAAGAAAGAGAAATGGATTTAGGAAAAGAAGTTGGAATGGAAGAAGAATCTAGTGAATTTCTAAGAGAAGAAGAGGAGCAAAACACTTAGGCTGAGATGGAAATTGAACAAGGTACAATGTTTGAAAAAGAAAGGGTACAAGAAGAATTAGAAATAGTAGATCCATTTGGTACCCTGGTTTCTCCTGAAATAATAAAGGATGTGCAAGATGAAGCACATAAAATTGAAGAGTCTGAAAAAGAAAGATGCACCTGAGGAGACAATAAAGGAAACACCTTTGCAAGCCAAAGAAGAAATAGGAGCTAGTACCTTAGGTGTAGATGTATTAAATATTCTAAATATGTATGGAGAGCAAAGTGAAGAGGAAAAGAACATAGAAAGTAGAAAAGAACAAGGAAAAGAGACAAAAGAGGAGGATACAATGGTAGGTTCACTTGCACATACAGAGCAAGTACAAGAAGAAGGTGAAACTACAAAAGATGTAGCCAATAAACCTGAAAGCCAAGAACATACAGAAAATATTGATGGAGGTAAAAATGAAAAACAAGAAGAAGATATAGACATGACAAATGTAGAACAAGCACATATGGAAGAGGACCAAGAAAAGGAATCATCAAAGGGAAAAGGGCTTGAGGAAGAAGTAAATGAGGGTGAGTCTGAACAACATAATGATCCCATGGTACAAGAGCCAGCCCCTCAACAACAACCTCCTCCACAACATCAACAGGAACAACAACAACAACAAGAGCAGTGAGAAGTAGAAAGACCTTAGGAAGAGGTAATCAATGAAGAAAAAATTGCTAAAGGCACAAAAGAGGTTCCTGCCAAGTTAGGGGCAGAGATAAGGAAAGAAAAGAAGGAGGTACAATTAGTTCCTATTGCCATCAGAATTCTATTAGGCGATACAACACCAAGGAAAGAAAGAAGAAATGCCAGGACCATGTCAGCAATACAAAGAGGTCCAGATGGATCTAGGATGCTGAACTTGGCCATACCACAAAAAGAAAAGGCAAAAGGAGAAATAACAATAGATGAATATAAAATACTTAATTTTGACCTAGGGCATACAACAAGGGAACAACACATAACTGAATGGGAGGATATGCACCAGGTTACGTCAGAAATGTTAAGGAAGGATAAAAATAAACAAGAATATTTGAAAGGACACATTGTCCAATTACAACAATTCATTAAAGGAATATTTGATCCTAATACAATAGTGCCAGAATTGCCTAGTGAGATAGCAGTTGTATCTAAAGATGAAATAGAAGATATGGAGAGTAAGAGGCTTAAAGCCAATGTTTTTGAAGAATCATTCAAGGAATTCATGGAAGAAGGAGAACATGTAATAAAACAAGCGGTGAAAGGATGGGAATTGGCTATGAGGGAAAAGAATAAATGCAGTATACTTGTATATAATGGTTAATTTAGAAGAGAGGAATGCAAATCTGAATTGGAACAGTTAGAAGAAATTGAAGAGAGAGTAGAAGAATTAATAAATAGAGTAATTACCCCTTCAATGGCCAATCAAGTGCCACAGGCAAGGTTGGAATTAGTATTTGAAGAGGATAATCTCAGAAGATGCATAATAACCACTCAGGACTTAGAAGAAAAGCCAGATGACATGATCAGAATGCATAAAAGGATAGTGGAAAGGCTCTTAGACCATGAGTGCAAGGATACAGCTGCTTATGAACTGCAAAGAGTTTTAATAGAATTCAAAGCCATTTTTACACCATGTATGGAGAATCTGGAGGCATATCTAAGCAAAGAAATGATTGATTCATTGATGGAGGAAAATGCCAAGATGAGGAAATACAAGAAGAAGAGTGAAGGTTCAGATAAAGAGGAAAAGAAACTGAAAGAAGGGGTTACAATGCAGGAATATATATGGACAAAAAGTCTAGGAGGAGATTGCACCTTTATAGGAGCTGTTATTAATAATTTCAAAACATATTTGAAGGAGTAGAAAAATGTAAAAGGAGAAAACAATATTGAAAAGGATCAAGTAAAGAGTATCTACAGGCAAAGTCTATAGGAAGGCAGAAGTCAAAGAAAAGTGGGGAATCTTATTTTGAAAAGATTCCAATGGCATCCTTTGAGGGAGAAAAGATACCATTAAGATATTTTGAGAAATGGTTAGGGACAAATGTACACCCCTGATTAAGAATAGATGGATCCTGACCATAGATTAAGTTTTGTACTTGTAGCAGTATGAAGTTTCAAACTCTATATAAGAAGCTTTGTTACTTCTATATTACTATACAGGGATTTTTTTGAAAGATAACTAGCACTGGTAATTTGTTTGAACATTTTGATTGGAGAAATATTTTTGTTAAGAGGAGGAGGTCACCTTTGTCTACATTAAGGAATGTGTGGAGTATCTAGCTTCCTTATTGTATCTATAAGACATTTGTAAGTTTTATGTTGATTTGATTAATGAAGCAAAAAGGTCATTCATACATTGTAAACCATATATGACTGTGTACTTTAAATACAAGTAAATCTGGGATTCTACATCTATTTTCAGAGTGTTTCTAGCTCTGACTTGTATATAAAATACTACCTCTCTAAAAGCTTGCAATCTTGGATGTGTGTTCATGAAAATACTTAGGGCCTCACATTTGGAGATTTATGTCTATGGATTTGATCAATTTTGATGTATTTCTTAGAATGTGAATAACAAGACATTTAGATCCTATAGTAGAATTATATTCAATTTGAATTTCCCTAACTTTTCCCCAAAAATTTGAAGTAATGAGCTCAAACGCAAAGATTTTAAGGAAATTGTCTTACATTTGAAAAGAGCATCCAGAATTGTGTTAATATTTGACAATTTTCATGTTAATTTGAAAAGAAAAGCCTGTTTCATTATAAATCATACAAAGCTTTGTGATATAGTAGTAAATTTATGCAAAGAAATGAATATTTTTTTTGTTTGTACAACAATTTACATAATTCAAGTCCAGTGAGTTATAGATCACCTTAAATCAATTAAGGCCCCTTGAATATTATAGTTTCACATTAACCTACTGAATTGTCCACAAGGTCAAGACTTGACCATAGAGAAACTTGGGATTAAGAACTCTTAATTGATTTCTTCTTATCTTTCAAGACAGTTTAGGTTCATTTTGTGAATTTTAACTTTTATTATGAATGTGTAAAAATAATCAACAACAGTGTCCAAGATGGATAGCATCCAAGATAGATAAATACATTGCCAGGCATTGTCTAAACCAAAGGAGGCACACATAAAAAAAAGGTTCCACCATGAAGATGATACGTTACCAGATGGTATCAAGCCACAACAAGTATAGTTACAAAGAAAGCATCAAATTCAAATCGCAACCATGAAGCTAGGCACTGCTTGTGAAATGAAATGTAGGTTTGTAAAATCAAAGGAGCACAGCCTTTAAAATAAATCTTAGTATCAAAAGAAAAGTTTAGGCTCCACAAAAAGTGACGAAGGCATTCATTCAAGAACAACACTGCCCCTCTGATAAATAATGCATGAAATAGGGTTTCACACTGCACAACAACCATCAGATAAAGACTCAATCCAATGGTAGTGGGAGAAAGTGAAAAGAAGAAAGCAGAGTGTGCCACTTGTCACTCCCGTGGGAGTTTGAGGGTCAAGAGAGAAATTTCATTCTCAAATAAGTGTTGTTTTGCCGCATGGAACAAGCATGAGGAAGATAAATCAATAGTTTTATTTTTTATAAAACTCTAAGAGTCATGAAAGCTAGAAAATAGAGTCATTTTCATTTTAATATAAGAATCATATTATGCAGTGGGCCCTACCGCATGAGCTGAGTGTTGTCAAAATAATAGATATGAGTCTCTTTCTTATGTTTCATAGGAAAGTCTCAAGGAAGTTTTAAATAAATAAATAAATGGAGTCTTTTAAGATTAAAAGATGAGACATAGTGGGTCCCATTGGGAATAAAGCTAAGATGTATTATTATAAAAGACTCTTATGTCCCTCATTAATAAAAGTGACTCTTATTTGACTCTTCACGAGAGATGAAATAAATGCAGCCCTAAGATCAACATAGCCTCTATTTTTCATGGCAAACAAAACAAAGAGAGAGCAGGAGTCTTCTTCACGTAGGCCAAAGATATGGAGGCAAATGTATTTTTCCAATAAAGGGGCAAAATATAAGACCTAGTTAAGAGGAGATATAGTTATCAAAGCCAAAATTAGAGCTAGATTTTAGGGGTTTATAGTTACAGATATTTTGGGGGTAGATGCAAAGGATTTTCACAAAGGTTCTAGGTTATAAATACATTGATTTGGGATAGAGATAGAGAGAACTACATGGAAACCATAGAGATTTTTCATAGTAGTTAGAGATATTTTTCTTTTGCCTTAATAGTTGCCTCGCAATGAGCAATGTAACATTTTATTTTGTGTAAACAATTTTGCCTATATAATTTTGTTCTCTTGTCAAGCAATGAAGAGTGGTGGTGTTTTTGTGTAGATCTAAATTTGTCTTTGATTCTTGCTTCTAATCTCTATTCTTAGCCTTTGTTAAATCTCATTTATTATGCTAGGTTACTAATCATTCTAATGCTCTTTAGTTTACCTGTAAATCTTTAAGGGTTTGATCATTGTGCTATCAAGTAGGTAAAGAATCTGGTGCATCACCTTAGTAGTTTAGGGTATTTATTTAATCTTGTTTTTTTCTTCCCTTTTTCCCCACAAACCCTAGAGAAGAACTAGTGTCTTTAAAATCTATAGGTTATTTTGAGAATCAATCGCATGTTCTCAAAATTTCCCATTGTTGGTAATTATCTATAGAAATAAACATCAACACATCCTAAATCCACCTCTTTCCATCACACATACTATCATACCCCCAAAACATATGTAATCATTCCATCTCCACTATCCTATAAATGTCAAAAGCATGTGACCATACACCTTCCACCATATACTTTACCTCCTCTACTTCCAACTCCTAATATCCCTCCAACTTTACCTCCACTTCTCCCAACTCCTAATATTCCTATCATCCAATCCCCTCATCCATTCATCCATAAATCCCCTCTAATTCCTAATCATGACCAACAAATGCACACATTATCTAAACAAGAAGCTTCCACCAAACCCATGGGATTCAAAAATAAAAATTTAGATGCCTCCTTTAGTAAATCCAAAAACCCTAAGGATCCTCATACCTTAAGACATCAATTCAAAACGTCAAAGCAAAATCCATCTAGAAAGCTACCCAAGCCCATACTTCCAAAATAAAAGGGAAAAAATAAGGTTTGGGTCCCTAAGCATAAAGAATGAAAGTCAAATAAAGCATACACATCTCATTCCATTCAAAAATCCCATTCCATCCAAACATTTCAAATTCCTTCATCCCATAATATATACAAGAATCATAAAAACCCTAAGTCTATGTGGGTACCAAAATTCCTAAATTAACCATCTCCTAAAAAAACATCTCCATTGCTTCCTACACAAACTTACAATTAAATGCTTCAATTTTTATCATGGTATGAGTAACTATTGGTCATGGCTACATTTCATTTTGCAACATTCCCACATACTCCCATTTCCCCATCCTTCATCCATTATCCTACATATCTTATCCATCACCTCCCTATGGTCCATGCTTTTTGATAAGTCTTTCATCCATCCTATTCCATAAGTCCTACATAATCCATATCATAATCCATTATACTCCATTCATCCTTGTATGAACCTTTTATAATCCACATCAAAATCCACTATCCACCTAATCCATCTCCCTTACCAACATCTATGAGCATAGAGGCATTCGACATGGTCCATATGATGACATCCATCTCTAATGGGACTGTCACCCTTCATGGACCTAGACACTTGATTACCTCCTATCCATATCCACCTACCTTATCCAAATATCCTATCAAAAATTAAAAAGAAATTAAAAAAATCAAAATGGTGAAAACCACCCTCGGTGGTGCCTTGTTTAAGTACCATGATTAAAACCTAGAAAACAAGCATCATGTGTAGGTTAATCTTCTATGTCACTTACACTTGGGGGAACATTGTCTCATCCATACCATGTTATCATTCTCCATCCTATCATATCCTATCTTACCTTACCATCTTACCATCCTTATCCATTACACCCACATACTTATCATATTTGCATCCATTTATCCTCCCTACCTCCTTTGGATCTTGATAACGATATGGGGGTGAAATGTTGACAAATGCTTTGGATATCTCTTGATATACCTCATCCTTTCCAAATGATCTTATCATAACTGTAGTGTCATAAGCTTTGTCATGTTAAATCCTAAGCATTACACCTAGAATGGGGCATATTATTCCTATGGGACATAGTCTTTGGAGATCACATCCTAGCTTCGTTATGATGCATACATCTCTTCCATCCACTTATCATGAGCTTTTGCCTGCCCTTTTGTCCATTCATTTTATCATATCTCCACCATTGCATATAGACTTGGTCTTCCCTTGTCATTGGTATCTAGCACACAGACTATCAAAATTATCATCCAATGCCATCCCAAAACATTCAAAAAAGAAACATCAAAACATTCTAAACATAAAAAAAATCAAAACATTTCAAAAAATCCAAAAAAATCCTAAAAATTCAAAATCTAGAAAACATATCAAAATATTCCCAAAAATCCAAAAAAATTTCAAAACATTTTAGAAATCCTAAAAAAACCAAAACATTCAAAAACACAAAAAAAATCAAAACATTCTAAAAAAAAATTTCAAAAAACACAAAAAAAATCAAATATCCAACAAAAAACAACCACGCAATAAAATCAATAAAATCAATCCACCAAGTCATTAATTCATCAATTCAATCATTATAATCAAACCAATCCAACTCCTCAATCCATCAATCAAAATCAAAGCACTCCAATCAATCAATCAAATCATTCCAATCAAATCCATTCATCATCCTCAATCAAATCAAATCAATTCTTCCAATGTACTCAAATTCATCCAATCCAACCATCAACTCAATTCTCTAAATCAATCTTCCAATCAAATCAATTCAAATCATCAATCAATCACATCATTCCAATCAATCAATCAAAACATGAAGTCAAAATGATCTAGACAATACCTAGCACTAAGCTTGTGGTATTGTAATGCAATAAAATAAAGAAGAAATGAGTTTATACAAGTAGGCAAACTTGCTAGGAGTTATGAATTGCCTCCAAAAAATTAATTTTTATTCATTCCAATTCGAAATATATAGGCTTACATAAAATATGAAGGGTCACATTACCCTTGGAAAATAAAAAGAACTCTTGGAAGGTGAAAACATTTTACAAAAGTTCAAAATTATGAAATTTTTTATCTTCCCCTTCGCAAGATCATAACTCCTAGCTATTTTATTGGAATTTAAACTTTTCACCTTTGAAAATGCAATTTACTAAGATGTAGAAAATACCAAAAACTAAATTTTTGATATTTTCCCAAAAATACCACTTAGATGACCCTAGACCTGATCATTGCTTCCCCCTTGGGAGGCAATGGGCCCCATAGATATCTATGGTAAGGGGGAAGCAATGGGCCCCGTTATATCTATGGTCTGCAACAACTTAGGAAATTTCTTTTTCATTTTGATCCCTAATGAACCACTTGCCTTGATGAGGAAGTTTACTTGCTTGAACCACATGATATAAAGGAATATGTTATCTTTTTAGTGTCATGACCAAGACATTAGTGATCTTTTCTCCAAAATGGAATTTATTAGGTAGATGATGTTGATCATGACTTTCCTTGTACTTTTTCCTAGTGTGCCACAATATCTCTGGAGCTTGGTAGATTTCTTCAATAAACTTGGCTGCCTTATGTGCTGATGGGGCATCTGAGATGACCAGTATCGCTACATCAATAGGAGCTAGTGGTTGATGTCCAAAACATATTTCAAATGGGCTATGCCCTATGGAACCATGTAGGGCATGTTTGTAGTTGTGCTTAGTTTGCCCATCCATTTGTGAATGGGATGTAGTAGACTTTTTCAGCTTGTTATCCATCATATCCTAGAGTGATGTCCTACTTTCATTTATTTGTTTTTGCTGAGTGGTAGTGGTGACCATTTTGTCATGGATATTAGCTACAACTAACCTCTTGTCCTTTGTTAGAACAAATGTTCCAATATGAGCAATTGGATGTTCACATTGTTTTTCAATAATCAAAGATGCTGGCTGTGTAGGACTTGTTGATAACTGAGAGGGGGGTTGAATCAGTTATCTTGATTATTTTAACTTTCTTTTCTTCTTTAACAACTAGTGCAGCATCAAATTAAGTAAGCATGCATAACCATGAAAGTAGAAATAAACTCAATACACATAACACAATTATTTTGACATGGAAAACCTTGTTAAGGGAAAAACCATGGGGTGATTAACCCAAGATTGTGTTCTTTGTTAAAAGAATAAGGTAGTACAAAATGGCACTTACCAATTAGGGCTCACTACCCAAGCACACTGCTCACAAGAGGCTCACTGCCTACAAGAGACTCACTGTCTACAAGTTATAAACAGAATAACAAGATACTTGAATTGATGAGGAGCATCCACATATGCTAAAGTTTAGTTCTGGTTAGGCTCAATACACTGATCTACTGCACTTCATTCTTCTTCTCCTTTAGTCCTGCTATCTTGTCACATACCAGACCTGTGTTACTGCTTCTACTCTACTCTCTACTTTTCTTCACACTTTCCAGCACACCACACACACCTTCATACCAAAATCCATCTGGTATATATACCCGCACAAAGGATTTCAACATCTTTCTAGTCGGCATCTGAAATACTCAATATTTTCCCAAACTCTGGTTTGTCGACTAAATCCTTGCTTACCAATTGATGCATATCAAAGATATGCTTATATAAGTCATCAATCATGTCAGCAAATCATGAATGATTCCTTAAGAAACTTTATTACCATCAATATCTCATCCAGATTAAGGTCTGAAGCTCTACCAGTTAGTTCTTCCTCAGTCTACTCTGCGAAACAGGAACCCAACACTTAGGTGTTCATATCTTTTCACTCTTACATCACCAGAGGCTCAATCTCTAGAATATATTAGTCATGGTACTCCTCTTGACTTCCCCAAGTCCACGCTTTATTGAGATACTTCCTCTAAGAGATTTGGACCTGACTATCAGACCTTGCTACATGCTCTATTCTTGCTTATCGGACCAAGATATACTTCAGTTTGTCTTTCGGTATGGTCATACCATGTCCTACGGATGTGTGGGATGGACTTTGTTGCCATCAATGACAACACTCATGAAGCCACAACATGTCTCTTGCCAACAATCTCCCCCTTTGGCATTGATGGCAACACTTAGTGAAAAATGACTAAGTGTTATAGTATACTCCCCCTTGGCTGATGCTCTTGTTCTTATGTACACTTTTCCAGAGCTCCCCCTTAGCTGGATTCCTCATTTTTTACTGCTCCTCACTCCCCCTTTGACATCAATGGAAAAGGGTAGGATCCACATACCAAAATTTCCAAAAACAATCTATACTTGGCCGCACAAATAGATATACATAGCATACTTACATATACTGAAGTATATCTGCAAAAGTTGTCTTCAATTGGACAAATTATGTTTCCCAACTTTGCTTCATCCTATCCAAAATTGAGATGTGACCACTCAAAAGGAATACAAAAGTGTTTGCCCTCTTTAGATCTATTGGATCACTGGTCTGGGTTGTGGTCTGAGCATCACTTAGGGCCTCATGCATGGCCTCTAACTTAGGGATAATTATCCCTCTAAGTTCACTCAACCTGCTTCTTCTATTTTTCTTCTCTTTTTCAAGCTTCTTAATTTCATTTAAGACTGCAATATTTGACACTCTTGATTTATTATGGATGTGGTAAGAGGATCAAAATTTTGAGATAGTCTTGACAGTTTATCCTCATGTTCTTTCACTTTCTTCTCAATATCCATTGTTACTTTGGACTAGGATAAACAAAATTTATACATTTCTCTGCCATCTTTAAGAGCATTTTCTAAGCTCTTTATCCCAATATCCATATTTCTCCTATCATTGGTTATTAGTTCTTGTACTTTAGAGAATCTCTTTCCCAAAAACTCCTTCTGAACCTTTTCTTCTGCTGACTTCTCTAAGGAATCAAAATGTGTATGAATAAAATTTACAAGAGACTTTAGATTACCAGAAGTGGAGGCCAAAGGATCCTTTTGGAAGGATGGTATGATCTTCACCAATACACCAGATGCAATTTCTATTAGCTCATAGTCCTCCATGTGAGACTTCAGAAGTTTTTCTTTTGCCTTTGCTTGAGCAAAGGATGCTATCTTCATGGTCTGAACTGGGGAGAGGGAATCAAAATTGAATGGACCTTGAAGCAGTTCTAGTTCATCAAATTCCATCATCTCTTTGGTAAATAAATCTTTGACAGTTTCTACAGTGCCTCTTGCTAGAGACAGAGTCTTCTTTCCTTCTGCAGTCTTAGAACTATCTCCTAGGGTCTTCTCTGTTTGGTCTTTTTCCCTTTCCTTTACTTCTTCTTCTTGACTAGTTTTCTCCTCTAATCTTTCTTCTCCTTTAGATCCAAAGTCTTCAAGGGAATCCGGATGAGAGATATTTACTTCTTCTTGGACTTCCTCTTCTAGAATAGAGGAATCTAGGTCCTTAGTTTTCTCCTCACCTATTTCTTTTGAAACTTCTACATTTTTCTCTGTAGGATCTTCCTTAGATGTACTAAGTCCTTCATCATCCATGACAAAGGGTTCATCACCTAAGTCCTCTATAACAGGAATACTGAATCTTTTATAGGCATTCCAGAGGATGTCTTCAGTCTCTTTGGCCACCTGATTAGTCTCTCCGAGCATAAGTTCATTCATTTTGGCTTTGCTCTAGAACTCATCTTTGTAATCTTTGAAGATCTTTGGAGTGATGGAGGGATAAAGATGAATAGCTATTTGTTCTCGGATCTCTAGATCCTTTGCCTTTGCATTCTCCTTTCTCATTTCAAGTTCCTTCTCTAAACTTTTGGGAATTCAAGAGAAGATTTCAATAAATGCCTTATTATATATGTGGCTTCTTCCAAGATCTTTTTATTTGCATTATTATACTCATCATAGAATTCTATCATTGGTTGCACATTTCCATCCACAATAATTGCCTTAACTACATCATCAATGGACAGAGTAGGCCTTTCAACAAAATCTTCTACTTCTTCCTTGCTATAACTGGTAGAGGGTTCACCGGATGTTTTCTTCTTCTTATTTATTTTCTTGACTTCTTCATCTATCTCTATCTCTTCATCATCCTTGAGACTTGTATACCTGATCTTGTTACCTTTTTCTTTGTTCTTTTCTTTGCCTTTTCGGACGTTTGGGCTTCCAATTTTGATGCTTTTTGGTTCTTGGAGGTGGTAGGTGTAGAGCTTTTAGAAGATCTGGTCTGGGAGGGGGATTGCACTAGAGCACTTTCTTTTTCTATTTCTTGCCTCTCTTTCTCTGCTCTTTCCATCTTCTCTCTATTTGCATCGAGTGCATCTTATGAAATGCCATACCTTTTGGCAACATTCTCTACTTCTTTTCTTACTTTTCTTTTCATCTCCGGTTGTCTAAGCTCCACATGAATCTTTACACTCAACCCTTCAAAGGTTCTAAACCTTTCTGCCTCAGGATCCTTGGGCTGACTCAAAAGATACTAAATGTGTAACTCTAGGATTTTCTCATCAGCTTCATACCCCATTGGCATGATCCATATTATTCTTGGTTCCAGATACGCATCACAACTCAAGCATCACAAATCAAGCATGGATTTAGCTGACAGATCAGTAACTTGTAAATATCATGAGTATTCTTGTTGCCGACTAAGAAGTTGATGAAATCCTTGATGTGGATATAAATACCAAATGGATTTAAGTATGTAGGGGTGTGGTGTGAAGTAGTGATGAAATAAAGTGTGAAGAAAAGAAGAGATAGGTGTGGAAGCAACAATACAAGTCCAGTATGTGATAGAGCAACAACACTAAAGTAGAGGAAGAATTAAGTGCATCAAATCATTATATTGTGCTTAATCGGAACTAAACTCTTGCATTGGTAGATGCCTCTCATCAGTTCAAACATCTGATTACCTTTTGTAAGTTCTTGTAGGTAGTGTGCCTCTTGTGATCAGTGTGCTTGGACAGTGAGCCCTAATTGGCATGTGCCATTTTCTTCTTCTTATTCTTTTAATAGATAGTACAATCTTAGGTTAGTCACCCCATAGTTTTTCCCTTAACATCATTTTCCACGTAAAAATCCTTGTGTTATGTGTGTTGATTTCATTTTTGTTCTTATATGCTTAGATGATTTGATGCTACACTATTTATTAAGATAACAAAAGAAAAAGTTAAAGAAATTTGAGATAACTGATTCACCCCCCCTCTCATTTATCTGCATTGCTTCCAACAATTGGTATCAGAGCTAAGTTCCTCCAAACAGAGCCTAACCACTTGAGGAAGATCTGGGATTCTCAATGGATATGTATGGTATGAAGGATCAACTTCAGTCTGCCCTAGATGATCTTGAACAATCCCACTCGGAAGCCAATAACTTGAGAGAAAGACTCAAACAAGCTGATGATTTCATAAATGAGTTAAAAGAAAAAGTATCTTTGTGAAAAGGAGAAAGGAACTACTTCAAAAACTAGCAAGTCAAAGTGAAGCCAATGATACTAATGAAGATCTAGATGAGAAAAACAAGCTATGTGAGAAGTTGTCTAAAGAAGTCATTATGGTAAGGCATGAGATGGAATAAGGGGTTATGAGATTCACCCAAGAAATTGAAGAAAAAAGGAAAATTGAAGATAATCTAAAATAATCCCTCAAGGAGAAGACATAGGACTGCCACAAAATGGATAGAATAATCAGGCATCTTGAATCTAATCTTGAAGAAGCCAAAGATAATGAAGAATAACTTGAGAATCAGATAGACACTCTTAAACAAAGTCTTCAAATAACAAATGAATACAAAGATAAATTCAAGATAAGCTCAGCCCAACTTGAAGTTCTTCTTGAAAGCCAAAAGAGGGTAGATGATAAGCATGGCTTGGGATATGATAAAGGTGAAAGCTCTAAATCTGGTCAGAAGAACTTTGGATTAGGAAATCAAAGAAACAAGCCTAGAAGACCTCCGATAAGGCAACCAAATCCTCAAAGATATCCATCCTTTAATGGATACTAGTTCAATTGCAACAATTTTAGTCATAAATCAACTCAATGCAAAAGGAGATTGAATCAGGCTAATCCATCCTTCTCCAAACAATGTTTCAACTTCAAAAGGTAGGGTCACAAATCTCATGAATGCAGAAATATGCAAATAAACAATTCATTCAATGGTAGATGCTTTGCATACAGTAGAATGGGACATATGGCTAATCAATTTAGATCAAGAGGATATCAATCAAATATGCAAAGAAATGTTATTTGTTACAATTGCAATAGATCCTGTCATATTGCCAAATTCTGAAGAAGTAAAAATCAGGATAAATAGGGTCTGGTGCATCATAGTCAAAAACAAGATAAGGGCAAAGGTAAAATGAATGCGGATGAAGTTAGAAAGGAGATGAGAAAGATTTGGGTGAGGAAGAGTATAGAAGATATTGGGGATGCATCCACACCTAAATCTGGTGCTGATATTCCTTCTAAAAACTAAACAAAGGAGCTCTAGCTTAGGGGGAGTCATAGAGAAAAACAAATTCCCCCAGTCAGTTAATTAGTGCCTAAATTGGCACATGGAATGCTACGAATTAAAGGGTTCTCAGAAAAATATCCAAATAACCCTTGGTAAAAATATGAAAGATCCGCATGGAGTTTTGCAAGAGTTTAATCATTCAAGATTGATCCAATTTGACAGCCATCTGATAAAGTAGGATTCTCATAGATAGATCTGGTATGATTTAGAATTGAAATATTTTGATCCACGAACCCATGGCATGATTGAAGAAAAGAAGATACATTGTCAATCCTCACTAAAAATGATTCTAAGTGTAACTCAGTGATTCGAGAAGATCTCTCTCAGAACAGGGCAATCAGATAACTTAAGTTGTGCATTGATTGCAAAAGGAAATTAGGGTTTGCACAAGGATAAAAGGTTATTTCACTCATCATTTGCACATTTACATTTGAGAAGATGAAAAGAAGAGCTCTGCATCAAAGTTTCTACAACTCTCTCAAAGATCAACTACAAAATCAAATTCAGCCAATGATTTGTTTCAACTCTTATTTTGAACCCTAGAGCGTAAAAAGGTACTTCCATTCTAAAAATCTCTCTCTGAATCTTTTGCAAGATGGCTACTCCAATGGTTGTTAATATCACTGATAGGCCGTGCCCAAAATTCAAGAAACACCCCTATAAATCCCTAGAAGTTGATCCTTTAGGCGCTTTTTCTAGCATTCTGCATGGGGTATTGCATGTAGAAGATGTTAGGGTCTATATCCATGCCAACATTGAGGAATTTGTAGACTCTAAGTTAATGGACATCTATCACAAACAACTAATAGATGAGAGTTTTGAACTCAAACCTCAATACAAGGCCCTCCAGGGCAAACACTTCTGACATTGCATACACTTTCCCTATTTTGTTGAAGATGATTGGGTCTAGTATGTACTAAACAGAATGCATGATAATTTCATGTGGTTAATGAGGCCCTTCAAGATAACAAAAGATGTCATTAGGGTAGTAACTAGACTGCACTCATCCAGTGGGTTACCTGCACTCAAATCTGTCAAGAACCAGATAGTAACTGAAGCCATCGGATCTAAGTTTGACAAGAGAAAAATGACCATAGATGACATCATAGATCTAGATGTCAAATTTTCCTTAATGATAATTGGGTATAAGATCTATCATTCTAGCAGGGAGAATTCTGTGTCTGGGCCTGCAATATATGCAACATATTAGATGTTGAGGGAAAATGCAGACTATGACCTATGTGATCTTCTCTTAAATCAACTGTTAGAAAACCTGCAGAAGATCAAGAAGGATAAGAAAAACTCCTTTAAGTATGGTTGTTTAATACTATGTCTATTTTTCTATTACATGAATGAGCTACCTGGATCAAGCGGTTGGATTTGGCAAAATGACAAACTGGTTGTAATACAGATCAAAGACTATATGTATAGACTTGGTGATGCTATAGCTCAAAGCACTACTCTCTGGGGTTACTTTAAGAACTTCCAAAGCATGATGCAATCTAGAGAGAGGATACCTCAATCCATAGTTGAGAAATACAAGGATACAGTGTGTTTCATGGTAGATATTGATCAATGCCTAATGGAGGCAGTTGAGCCCAAAACAGTTTGGATAATGCCAATGGGATACAAGGTTGATGAGAAAATCTTGGAGCTACATATTCAACACTTATTGAGCTAGCCTAAGGACCCTAAGGCAGAAAGGTTTGAAGCCTTTCAAGAACTAACTGTAAAAATACATCTTGAGCTAAAACAACTAGAGATAAAGAGGAAAGTTAGAAGGGAAGTTGAGGAAATTGCCAAAAGATTTGGCATATCAAAAGAGGCAGTAGATACAAATAGAGAGAAAATGGAAAGGGCTGAGAAAGAGAAACAAGAATCAGAGAAATGAAGTGTTCCGGTTCAAGCCTCCTCCTGAACTAGATCCTCCAAGAGCTCTACACCTACCACTCCTAAGAGCTCAAGAGCCTCCAAACCGGTAGTCAAGACATCTAGAAAAGGAGAAAAGAGAATGAAAACAAAAGCCACAAGGTCATACACAAGTCTCAAGGATGGTGAAAAAATAGAATATGATGATGAAATTAAGAAAATAAAGAAAAAGAAGAAAACATCTGAGGAATTCTCTGCCAGTAAAAACAAAGTAGAAAAGGCAGAAAAATTTGTTGAAAAGCCCACTCTTTCAATTGATGATATCATTAAGGAAGCCACCATGGATGGGAATCTGTAACCAGTAACAAAATTCTATGATGAATATAGTGATACTGACAAGAGGATCTTGGAAGAAGCTACAATCAGGTACCTAAATATTTACAATAAAGCATTGAATGAAATTATTTCATTGATTCCTAAAAGTCTAGAGAAGGTGCTTGAACTAAGAGAAGAGAATGCGAAAGAAAAAGACTTAGAGATCAAGGAATAGATAGCAATTTAGCTCTATCCTTCTATTACTCCAAAGCAAATGGACATGATCTTTAAGGACTGTAAGGATGAATTCTAGAGAAAAGAAAGAATGAATAAACTTATGCTTGGAGAAACTGACCAAGTAGCAAGAGAAACATAAGACATCCTCTGGAATGCCTTCAAAAGATTCAATCTTCCTATTATAGAGGAAATAGATGAACCTTCTACCATGGATGTTGAAGGATTAAATGCAACCAATGAAGAATCTTCTGACAAAAATGTAGAAGAGTCAAAAGAGACAGATAAAGAGAAGTCTAAGGACTTGGATTCCTCTTTTCCAGAAGAAGAAGCTCATGAAGTAGTAAACATAGGTAACATCTCTCCTCCGGACTCCACTATAGACATTCTAGATTCAGGAGCTGAAGGAGAAGAAAGAAAAGAGGAAAAGTGAGTCAGGAAGAGGAAGTAAAGGGAAAAGAAGAAGAATAAGTAGAGAAGAAGAAGACTCAATCTCTAGCAGATTTAAGAAGGCCAGAAGCATATGCATTTTTGTTGAGTGGTCATATCTCCATTTTGGATAGGATGAAGTAGAGCTGGGCCACAGAGTTTGTATTGTTGAAGGCCACTTTTGCAGATATACTCAAGTATATGTAAGTATAACACGTATATATACTTATGCGACCATGTATAGGTTGATTTTTGCAAATTTTGGTGTACAAATTCTGTCCTTTTCCATTGATGTCAAAGGGGGAGTGAGGAGTAGTGAAAAATGTTGAATCCAGCTAAGGGGGAACTTTGGTAAAACAATGCATAAGACAGAGCATCAGCCAAGGGAGAGTTTACTGTGACACTTAGTAATTTTTTATTGAGTGTTGCCATCAATGTCAAAGGGGTAGATTGTTGGCAAGAGACATTATGTGGCTTCATGAGTATTTTCACTAATGGCAACAAAATCTATCCCAAACATCCACAGTACATAATATGCCTATATCGGAAGTCAGATTAAAGATTATTTTGGTCTGGTGAATAACAACAGAGTATGCAAAAAGGTCTGAAAATTAGGTCCAAATCTCTCAGATGGTGTAACTCAGACAGTTATAGATTTGGATAAGTCAAGAGGGGTATCATGACTACTATATTCTAGAGATTTAGCCTCCTGTGATAAAGTATGAAAAAGATATGATCTTTTGAGTGTTGGGTTTGAGACAGGCAAAGGAGACAGAGAAAGAACTGACCAACAAAACATCAGACTTTAATCCAAATGAGTAAATGATGTTGATCAATAAATTTGTACGATCATACATTGTTGGCTGACATAATTGATGACTTCTATGTCTATGTTTCTGATACGCATAACAAATCAAGCATGGATTCAGCTGACAAATTAGTAACTTGTAAATATCTTGAGTATTCTTGTTGTCGACTAAGAAGTTGATGAAATCCTTGATGTGGATATAAATACTAGATGGATTCCAGTATGTAGGGGTGTGGTGTGAAGTAGTGATGAAATAAAGTGCAAAGAAAAGTAGAGATAAGTGTGGAAGCAGCAATACAAGTTTGGTATGTGACAGAGCAACAACACTAAAGTAGAGGAAGAATGAAGTGCATCAGATCAGTATATTGTGCCTAACTAGAACTGAACTCTAGCATTGGTAGATGCCTCTCATCAGTTCAAACATTTGATTACCTTTTGTAAGTTCTTGTAGGTAGTGTGCTTCTTGTGAGCAGTGTGCTCGGGTAGTGAGCCCTAATTAGCATGTGCCATTTTGTTCTTCTTATTCTTTTAACAGAGAATACAATCTTGGGTTAGTCACCCTGTGATTTTTCCCTTAATAGGGTTTTCCATGTAAAAATCCTTGTGTTATGTATGTTGATTTCATTTTTGTTCTTATATACTTATATGATTTGATGATGCACTATTTATTAAGATAACAAAAGAAAAAGTTAAAGAAATTTGAGATAACTGATTCACCCCCCTCTTAGTTTTCTGTGAGTTTATGTCTTTATTTTATACCTAGATGGATAATACAAACTTGTGATATTGAGATAATGGATTTCAAGGCATTTATTGTGTTACAAAGAAGAATTGTATTATTATTATGTTTTTTGTTGCAGTTTTGGCTTCATCAATCCATCTCCTCATGATTGAAAGACCATCTCTATGAGGGCTTCACCTCTAAGGTGACATCTATTTGTGTTTTAATCAATCTATTTCATCATTTAATTTGCCCTTTGCCCTCCTTGGGCACACACTCTATCTAACAATGGTGTTAGAAGACTTGAATATCATTTCGAGGCTTGACCAAGGCAAGGTCCTAAACACCATATCCCACAAACCCCTCTCTTTGTGATTGCAAGTTATAGGTGTGGGATTTGGAGAAATGCAAGTACAAGGAAGAAATTCAAAGGATAATGTGATAGGTGAAAGTCAGGTGTGGAAGATCAGACATAGTCATGAAACCCTAACCCTACCATCATCAAGGAATCTAACCTAAATGAAATCAAAGGATAATGCAATTCAAGCATAACATCACCTAGACCGTGCGATTCCTTGTTTGAGAGAGAGATGTGGACTGCTTCTTCAACAATAAGCAATTACAAAGCTGAAAGCTGCCATTGATGGATGATAAAAGCTCAAATGCTCAAGATGATAATGTAGGTGCTATATGATTGCTGGATTACTAGATTGCTGGATTACTAGATTGCTGGATTACTAAATTGCTGGATATGGAATGAAAGGGTGTTTATATAGAACTCAACCAAGATCAATCAACGGTGGAGATTCAGAGGCTATGTGAATGGCTAAGATTGAAAGTTACTAAATTTAGGTCCAATTAGTTGTACATGTGAAAGATTTTAAATGAAAGTTGTCTTACAACACATGATGAATGGGAAATGGACAAGTGTTGAAATGTGATAAATGATGAGGACTTAATTCAAATAAAGTATTTGAATTAGTTGGGATATGAGTTGGATATTAATTAAATAAATAAAATTTATTTAATTAATAGGATAAATGCATAAAATGAGATAAGACATGATGTGGAATTAATTAATTAAATACAATTTATTTAATTAATTGGCTAAGTGGATGAGAATGGGATTTTAATTAAATAAATAAAATTTATTTAATTAATTGGCTAATGGATTAGTGATTTAACAAGGTGTCGCTAGACATGGACAAATTTGGGTGTCTACATTTTGCCCCTCTTTGATACAATGTTCGATAGAACGTTGTGTCAAAGAAGATGTGAAATGCGTTCGATAAACAAGTTATGCCCTAGTGTAACTGGCAGGTGATGCCCCCTCGAGAGGTAAGCCAGGCGAACCAGGAAAGGCTAGGTTGGCTCTCGATAGAAGAAAAGGCGGAAAAGAGGGCAGACGCGAAGGAAAGGAGGGTTGCATGGAAGAAAATAGGCTGTGGCATAAAAGAATTAGGGTTTGGAGAAGGGCTATAAGTAGGTGCTTCAAGGGCAAATAGGCTCATTTGTGCTCATTTGTGCTTAGAAACTTAGAGAAATCCAGAGCTCCTGAGAGTGAGAGTGGCAGAGCTAGCAGGATGGTTATTCCACGCAGAGATCATCGTGTGGAGCGAGTGAGGACACATGGACGACCAGAGGGAGCAGGCGCACCGGTATGTTTCAAAACTTTTCCCAAAAGCGTGCATTTAATAGCCTAAAAGCGTAATTAATTCACACACGTCACCAAAAGCGACCAGTTTAGGACACAGCACATATAGGTCGCTTATGTAGGAATAAAGATCGCTTAGAGTAGTTCAGCTCGCATATGGGCGCAGGTAGGTCGCTTAGGGAAAATGAGGTCACATCCTGTCGGCGGGAAAATATCGGCGAAAATGCGCATATAGGTGAAAACTAGTCGCTTATGAGCAAATAGGAGTCGCATAGGGTAATAGAGCTCGCATATAAAGGCAAGCAGCTCGCATGTGGTAGATAGCGCGCTTATAGTGAAACAGTGAGCGCATATGGTGAGGTAGCTCGCTAATAGTGAAAAGCTAGATGCATATAAAATAGAGCTCGCGTTTAAGGTAAATAGAGTCGCATATAGGATATGGCTCGCATATGAATGGATAATGAGCGCAGAGGGAAGTTTAGGTCACTTATAGTGAAACAGTGAGCGCATGTGTAAAAGAGCTCGCGTTTGGTCAAAACAGAAGCGCATATAGGAAAGTGGGTCGCTAATGAGCAGGAAAACATCGCATGTGGTAAAATGAACCACCTATAGTAGGTGTAGGATAAAATAGCAAATAGATAGGCAAATTTTGAAATGAATGGCTAACGGAATGGACTAACAAGGGTAAATGGATGATGCAGGATGTACTACCACCATTGCTATCACGGGAGCCCCATCTGAGAGATTTGCGGCTGGTGAGACGGTTGGATGCAGAGGAGCTACTGGTGTTGGAGATCCTGGGCTTAGAGCATGTATCCTGATTAGAGCCAGTGCAGGCACATCGAGGGCTAATGACAGCGATGGTGGAGTGATGGATGAGTGAGCACAGTTCATTCTTGTTACCGACAGGAGAGACGACTATCACCTTAGAGGATGTATTCCAGATATTGAGGATTCTAATAGATGGGGACCGTGTAGATTATGATCCGGAGATGGGCCCAGCGGCCTTCAGGAGATTGTTTGGCACACCAGACATCGGAGCAGAGGGTTCAGAGATTCTGATGGGGAGGATGGAGGAGCTCTGCGACAGATTACAGCGGGTGGTAGTGGCTATCATTAGATGGCTAGTGGGTGATAGGAGAGCCAGAGGTTTTCCTGTAGGATGGGGGACAGTGATGGAGGGCATGTTCTCCTATGGCACGAGATATGCATGGGCAGAGTGCGTGTTGGGGCAGCTCTATCATTACCTGCATGATTGTGCGTACATGTTCAGAGCCAGTATGTCAGCAGGGGTGACAGTTTTGCATGTATGGGCATATGAGCACATTCCGGTGACGAGACCAGAGGGATGGGTTGCTAGAGCAGCAGGAGAGCCATTTGCACGGATGTATAGAGGAGCCTTGACTTATCGACAGCGCCGAGGGGTGGTATACTGGCGGCGGAGATTAGATGAGATAGACAGATTTGTATGGAGGCCATGGCTAGGATGTGAGCAGTGGGAGGAGGAGGATGCCGAGCTTGCCTATGCTAGACAGGCGAGGTACATTTTTGGACGCGGCGTGTACATTATAGAGCGTTATTTTTCGGAGAGAGCCCTGAGACAGTTTGGAGAGGCACAGGCAGTACCTGTAGGGGATGCCATTTTTGGGAGGACGAGGCAGGAGGTGTTCGATTGGGGTCCAGAGGTTGTGGTGGACACAGCCTTGGCAGAGAGAGATGGACTGCAGCCAGCAGCATGGCAGTGGAGATAGGGTCCTGCTGATCCAGGCACATTGCCAGAGTACGATGTATACTGGGCGACAGCTAGGCCGAATCGGTTGACACGAGATGGGGAGATTGGAGAGATTGGGATGGAGAGACCAGTGCGGAGGTGACGACGATGGGCTCCACCAGCACAGGCAGTAGTGCCAGCTGCACCAGGGATACAGATGCCAGGGCAGGTGCCAGGTCATCCTGCTATATTAGCACAGCCACAGGCACAGATTGGAGTAGGAGATGATGTGGGTATTCAGCAGCTACGGAGACGGATCAGAGAGGAGAGGAGATGGAGGCAGCGGGCACAGATGAGGCTGAGGAGAGTGGAGATGGATAGGCATCAGGCCGTGATTAGTCTGCGGCATGCTAGAGCACAGGCACAGACTTATCAGGCTCAGCTATAGTTGGGAGCTTAGAGAGGAGATGGACAGGATGACGGTGCTCTCGCTAGAGTTACAGGAGAGAGGGATATAGCTAGGCAGCATGAGCAGATGATGAGGCTTGAGCGAGATACTGCAGTACAACAGGAGCAGGCTATGAGAGCAAAGAGAGATGGTCTGCGAGCTGAGAGAGATAGGGCAGTGCAGCAGCTGCAGGGGATGACTAGTGAGCAAGATAGAGCAGTGGCTGCCTTGGGGACTGATGGAGCTACCATGTACTTGGCCACACAGTTGATAGCGGTACAGGCCGAGCTTTAGAGAGTGCAAGGTGAGGCTGAGTATTATAGAGGCTTATATTATGGAGCTGTGCCAGCAGAGCAAAGACAGCCTAGCTTCAGGAGCAGGTCAGGGGCTTCGAGCTCACGGAGGTCAGGTGGACTCGATCGGTAGCTTCAGTGATGGGGCCACCGAGAGATGAGGGACCAGGTACAGGACCTGTTGGTGGTGGTGGTCAGGGCGAGGGAGCTGGCAGTAGTCGCTAGGGCATACCTTGTTGACATTGTATCATGATGAGGCCTAGAGCCATTGTTGTACATTCATTCTTTTCAGGGCTCAGCTTGTATTATAGACACTTGTATTTTGACACACATGTATATATATATATATGGTAGTTTTGGCGATTTATATGATGTTATAATGGTTGTGGTTCCGTTGATATTATGACGGCTATGCATGTTATGTGTATGGATTATATATGGATTATGGATGGATGTTTATGCAAATGGTAATGGAATAGAAAATGTTTGAATATGTAAAAGGTAATGATATGAATAGATGTATGCATATAGGTAGATGGTAATGAAAGATATATATAATGGACTTATGTATGGCTAACACTTGTTTTGCAGGAGTGGGAATATGGACAAAGGATGATGGAAATGATTGATCTTGGCTGAGGATGATGGAACAAATGGATAAATAGAATGAATAAGATAGGATGATGATGGGCAGCTTTCAAGTAATTGCTCAAAATGAAAAGAAATGCAGTCCTTATGTTTGATATAGCATATGGATGTTATGCACTAGGGTATAAGAGACCAAGGTGTCGAGGTATCCAATGCGTAACTTAGCATGTCACAATCTTGTCTGAACGCATGTGGTCAAGATGTGGAGCCAACATGCACAAGATATGAATAACAGCTAGTGTTGGACTTTGACGCTACAAACAATGGTTTGAGCTTATCTCCACTACACATAATGATAACTTGTTGGTTATATGTATGGAGTTAGTCTTAACATAGAATAGTCTCCAATGCATAAGAGACTGTTTAGCTTCTCAGATGCTAGAGATATTGATATGTAAGATACTAATCCCAACACGTACAAGATACCAATATGCATAGGAAGAGAATAAGATCATCCCGCAAACATGGCATACGAAAGCTATATGACCATGCCCCAGTCCTTACTTCATCGCAACATACCAAGATATAAAGAGATCAAGGCAGTCTTGACTAGGTATAGAAAAGGGACAAAAGATAAATCAAAAGATAAAACAAAAGATACTGTCAGCACGTTCTCTTGCCAAGTTTGGGTGCTCTTGGATAGATTAAGCTGGTGCCTTGTTAAAAGGAAAGTTACATCCTGTTGAAGGCTAAAGTTGTTGATAAACTGCTATAGCAAATGTTGGCTTAAGGCATGCGGACAAATAGCTTCTGGCTTACCTGTGATTGGTTAAAGTGCTTGAACTTGCAATAGACACATGGATTGCTTCCTGTTTGAGCTGATCAAAGAGAAGAAGATGGATGATGCACGAAGATGAAGAAGATGGGGTGGATCATCTGTGCTTGAGTACTGGAAACTTCCTTCGTATTCCAGACTGCCTACATACCCTGTATCCACGGGATCAAAGCACATTTATGATGAAGATGAGACATGATGAATATGTAGTTCTGGGTTTTATTGATGATGTAAGTGATGAAAGATAGAAGAATGTGAGCTGAAAGATTGAAGGATGTTTAGAAGAAAAGATGACAGATGACTGATGAAAGGGGCTATCGTCTTAGCCTGAATCAGAGTGCTTCCTTCGCATCTCAGATTGCCTACATACCCTGTATCCACGGGATCAAGGCATCAACGATAGAGCTAGATGTAGTTCTTATTGATGTGGCTAATCGATTAGATGTTTGATCAAGCGATGTTTGTTGCGATTGTTGGATGAATGTGGATGGATTGTGAAGGTATGAGTCCTGGTTGCAAGTCGTTAGGTCATATTTGTCGGTGGACATGTGCCATGGCTGAAATTGATAAGGTGTGCTGTGTTGTAAGCTTAGTTGTTTGATGTGTTATGAGCTAGAGATAACAGGATCCACTTCCAAATAAGACTCAACAAATGCCCCCAGTGCGGGATGAGGTTTATTATGCAGAAGCGACAATGCAGAAAAGATGCAGCCAAGATGCTAAAGTGCCAAAAGATATAGATATCACGACAATGTCTCAAGTATGACAGTTAGCATTGACAAAGGATGAAGATGAAAGGCTATGTGTGAGATTGCGATAGGGCTTATAAGCATGGCTGATACAAGATGCAGTGGGGAAAATGATCAAACGAACCAAACAAATGAGGGAAGCTGGTCACTACACATAGCGCCTGTTTGCCAGGTTTTCACTATGGTACTTATCCAGGGCGCCTGTTTACCAGGTTTTCACCAGAGGACGGATTATTTATTGGATGTTTTTATGTTTATTTTATATATATATATATATATATATATATATATTTTGGATTTTTTGATTTTTTTGATTTTTTTGGGGGATAGCTGAGATTCATGGATAAAACTTCTTGAGATGAACGCTGTTGACGGGTTCATCCAAGGGAATGCCTTCAGGTGTTGACAAAGTGTATGCACCAGATCCATAGACTGCTGTGATAATGAAAGGACCAAGCCAATTTGGTTCAAACTTGCCCTGTTTCTCTCGATGCTGTTGATTCCTTTGGTTTTCTTTAAGGACAAGGTCGCCAACCTGAAATCTGCGTTCTCTGATCTTTTTGTTGTAGCTGCGGCGTAGCCAGTTTTGATAGACTTGAAGATGTTTCAATGCTGTAAGGTGGCGTTCATCTAAGAGCTCAAGATCATGGAGTCGGGACACTCGATATTCTTCATCTGAGATAGTATGTTGCAAGGATATGCGCAAAGAGGGGATCTCAACCTCGATAGGTAAAATAGCTTCAGTGCCATAGACGAGAGCATAGGGTGTGGCACCACTAGGAGTTCTGACACTTGTTCTATATGCCCATAAAGTAGGATACAGTTGTAGATGCCAATCTCGACCAGCTTCATTAACAGTCTTTTTGAGGATCTTGATGATTGTCTTATTAGAGGCTTCAGCTTGACCGTTGCTCTGAGGATAATAAGGCGTAGAGAACCTATGTTGAATATGGAACTTATTGCAAAGATCTCTAACCTCTTGGTTCTTGAAAGGCCGGCCATTGTCTATGACAATAGCTTGAGGAACTCCATAACGGAAGATGATGTAATGTAAGATGAATTTAGCTATTTGTTTACCTGTGACGTAGGTCATTGGTATGGCTTCTACCCACTTTGTGAAATACTCAGTGGCAGTGATAATAAACTTATGACCATTTGATGAAGTAGGATGGATTTTACCCACAAGATCAAGTCCCCATTGCGAAAAAGGCCATGGGGTGACAATAGGCTAAAGCTCATGTGCTGGTGCATGTATTAGATCTCCATGTTTCTGACATTGTAAACATCGCTTTGCAAATTGTTGGGCATCTTTTTCCATAGTTGGCCAATAGTATCCTGCTCGCAGAAGTTTCTTAACAAGGCCAGGGCCAGCGGAATACGAACCGCAGACACCTTCATGTACTTCACGTAAGGCCGTTTTTGCTTCCTCAGAATCAAGACATCTAAGAAGGATACCATCAAGACTCCAGCGATAAAGGGTGTCTCCTAAGATAGTGTAACGAGAGGCTCGACGGATAAAAGTTTTACGCTGGGTGTTGGATAGTTGAAGAGGCAAGGTGTGATTACGGAGATACTCGTATATATCTTTGTACCACAACGAGTTGGGACCAACAATCTCACATATGAGCTCAGACTGTGGAACTTCAAATGCTGGAATCAAAAGCTGTTCGACCAAGAATTCACATTTATGAGTGTTAGATGGCATGTCTAAAAGAGATCCAATCATAGCCATGGCATTGGCTGCTCTATTTTGTAGTCTTGGAATTTGCTCGAAGGTAATGTCCTCAAAATATTGCTTGAAATCGTCCACCATTAGCTTGTATGGAAGAAGCTTCTCGTCTTTTGTTTGATATTCATCTAAGACCTATTTGATAACTAGCTGAGAATTGCCAAAGACTCGTAACTATTTGATAGCCCATTGTACTGCCACGCGCAAACCTGTTATTAAAGCTTCATACTCTGCTATGTTGTTGGTACATGGGAATGCTATTCTGTATGATTTAGGTATGCAGTCTCCTTGGGGAGTGACAAACAAGATACCTGCTCCAGATCCGTGTTGAGTGTATGATCCATCAAAGTATAGCTGCCATCGTGCTGGAGAGCTTAAATTAAACAATCCTTCATCAAGGAATTCTGGGTATATTGGCTGAATGTCTGTGATAGGTGCTGCAGCTAATTGATCAGCAATGACTTGTCCTTTGATAGCTTTACGGTTCACATATTGTATGTCAAATTCACTCAAGATCATAACCCATTTTGCTAGTCTCCCTGTGAGAAGTGCTTTTGAAAGGAGATACTTGAGGGGATCCACATTAGAGATGAGCTTTGTTGTTTGGTTCAGCATATAGTGTCGCAACTTTTGGGAAGCAAACACTAAGGCTAAACAAGCTTTTTCCATGAACGAGTAATTGAGTTCATATCCCACAAGGGTTCTGCTAATGTAGTAGATGGCTTGTTCTTTTCCTGAATCATCATGTTGAGCTAGAAGTGCACCCAATGCTGCGGTTGTTGATGATATATAAAGCAGTAATGGACGATCAAGTACAGGAGGTATTAACACAGGAGGTGTTGCCAAGTATTCCTTTATCTTATCAAAAGCCTGTTGACACTTTTCATCCCACTTAAAAGGTTCACCCTTACGAAGAAGATGCTGAAAAGGATGACATTTATCTGCGAGTTGTGAGATAAATCTGCGGATAGATTGTAGCCTACCCTGTAAACTGTGGAGTTGTTTGAGATTCGTTGGTGGAGGCATTTCTATGATAGCTTTTACCTTAGCTGGGTCCACTTCTATCCCTCGTCGAGACACAATATATTCCAATAGTTTTCCTGATGTTACGCCAAATACACACTTCTTTGGGTTTAGTCTGACTTGGTATTTTTCTAATCGATCAAAAATTTGTGCCAACACTTGTAGATGTCCTTCCCTTGTCTTAGATTTTCCCAGGATGTCATCAACATAGTCTTCCATGATAGTATGAAAAAGGTCATGAAAAATAACTGTCATGGCTCGTTGATACGTAGCTCTAGCGTTTTTGAGACCAAAAGGCATTACAACCCAGCAATATGTGCCCCATGGACAAATAAAAGACGTTTTATCTTGGTCTTCCTCCGCTATTCTGATTTGATTATAACCAAAAAATCCATCCATCAAAGATAGCATTTCATGTCCTGATGTAAGATCAACAATGTTGTCTATACTTGGTAATGGAAAATCGTCTTTAGGACATGCTTTGTTAAGATCTCTAAAGTCTGTGCAGCAGCAAACTCGTCCATCTGGTTTTGCTACAGGTACTAAGTTTGAAACCCATTCTGGATAATCAATAGGCTTTATGAACTTTGCTTCTAACAGCTTCTGAATTTCTGCTTTGACCAATAAGGCAACTTGTGGATGCATTTTGCACAATTTTTGTTTGACAGGCTTTGCATCAGGGAATACTGCTAAATGATGTACCACAAGTGAAGGATCTAGTCCTGGCATGTCTGCATAAGTCCATGCAAAATTTATAGCTCTTCTCAGAAAAAATGCTGTGAAGTTCTTTCGTTCTTGCTCTGATAGTGATGCTGCCAGAAAAGTGATCTTCGGATTCTGTTCTGTTCCCAAGTTCATGTCTTGTGATTTTTCAACTAGCACAGTTGATTTCTCATGGTAATCAGCGGCAACAGGAAGATCAAATCCCTCATCCTCGGGCACCTCAGAGAGGTTTTCACCTTCGGATACGTCCTTTATTTTTACTTTTTCACGGTCAAGAGGCACCTTTCGGTTTTCACCTAGTGACCTATTTTGTTGAATTTTGTTTATTTCACTTTTGCGACTGAAGGATTTGATACTTCCGCCAAAATATGCTAGTTTAGGTAATTCCATCATGAAACTTGCTTTATGATCACCCAATGGGATACCTTGTCTCAAACCCATGAATTCTGCAATGGCTTCGTCATTTTCAAATGTATCTAATATCGGTGCCCCCTGTTGGTCCCAATCGATGAGGTCAGGATATACGAGTGAAAGGCTAATGGAGGGATCGTGATGGCTAGAAGAGGTTGCGGAAAACATGAAGATGGAATGTTCTTGAAAAAGGTCAGTGATATAAAGGGAGGAGTCATCGATGGTATCCGAGTTAGAAGTCTCTCCTACCGAGGACGGTCCAACGTCAATATCAGAAATACACTTAATGTCTTTGGGTCACGGTACCTCCGGTTGGTAACCAAGGCCTTGCTTATTAAACTTCGTAGACACAATAAAGGGGCTCAATAGGTCCTTGTTCCTGTGATCCCAAGCCGCCATGTCCTTTATAGCCCATGTTCTTTATGATACGAAACCCGTTGTTGTATCGCTCTACTTCAAGTTGGACTTGGTCATTTTCATCAAAGAATATCCAAGAGTTGATGTCCTCAATGTCTTCGTCATCCAAGAAACCACCTTTAATGAATACGGTAGGGGGAGCTTTGATAACAGCGGAGGATGAAGTGGGCTTAGATGTAGAGGGCTTACCGTGGGATTTAGGAGATAATGGAAGGGTACCAACGCAACAGGATTCCTGTAATTTGTATTCACCAGGGCCATGTTCGGTATATTTGATATGGAGGTTGGAAGCGGCTTTGCTAGATGAGGGCTTGAGGAGATCGGATGGGTCTACATAGGAGGATGACGGATATGCCTCGGTGTTGATAGGGATACAATTTGGACTCTGATATTTAGCTTGAAAAGCACGGCAAAACTCAAATGGATTGGGATCAGCTTGAATGGTAACTTCAACACCCTTATGTGGAAATTTAAGGCATTGGTGATATGTAGATGGAACTGCTTTAAAGGTATGGATCCAAGGGCGACCGAGGATGATGTTGTAAGGCAGATCAATATCAAGAACTTGACAGCGAGTTTCTGTAATGACCGGCCCAACTTGAATAGGCAATAAGATGATCCCTTCAGTATCTCTTTCAGCGTCATCATATGCTCTGATAGTTATAACTTTGGAAGTGTCAACATCTTTCTCAGAATATCCCAATTGCTTGATAAGTTTCAAAGAACATATATTTAGACCAGCTCCCCCATCTATCAAGACTCATTTGATACGGCGTTGGTTAACAAATACTTCAATATGGAGGGCCTCATTGTGTGACAGATGAATGAAGGGTTGAAGATCTTTGTCGGAAAAGGTCAAATGACAAGGGGCTGCAATGCTAGCGACCATAGATTGAAATTGTGTGATATTAATATTATTAGGCACCGAAGACTCTTGTAAGGCCTTATCAAGGATAGCTTTATGTGTGGGGGATATGCGGAGCAGCTCAAGGATAGATATGTGTGCGGGTGTTTTACCAAGGTGATCCAAGAGGTTATAGTCAGAGAGAGGTCGAGGAGGATGAGGAGGTGCTCCTTGAATGGTAACTCGACCTCTGCGCGTGGTTACGGCACAATCAGGTGCTCCTTGGATGGTAATGGTAGAAATGCGAGCATGGTCAATGCGGCCAATGGTAGCTGATGCATAATTATAGGGAATAGCATTTCCAGCTTGAAGATTATTTGTCTGATCATGAGATGGAAGTGGATTCTTGAAAGTCTCTAGATCATAGTTTGATGTGGATTGTTGAGCAGGTTGAGCTGTTGAAGGTGTGACGTTGATTAGACCTTGATCAATGCAGTTTTGGATAACATGTTTTAAGTGCATACAACCATTTGTTTTGTGCCCTTTAACTCGATGGTAATCACAATACTCATTTTCTTTGTACCAAGGAGCTTGAAAGAGTGGTTCGCCATTTGGTGGTGCATCGGGTAGAATAACATCTCTGGCTTGAAGCAGCTTTCGAAGAATAACTTCCATGGGTTCCACTAATGGTGTAAATTGTCAGCGTGGATTAGAAGTTTGGCGTTGGTTTCTTCGTTGTGGAAAAGACTGTCTTGGTGGAGAGGCTGCTTGAATGTTGATGGGAGCTCTCATAGTTTGGATATTCTTTGTATCAACAATACCGTCATTTACAACATTCTTGTTTTTGTTCCAAAAGCGAGACTTATCATTGGAATTTTGGGGAGAATCTTTGTTATCACGAAAGATCTTGATAGTTCCTTTGGCAATTAAGGCTCGTTCAATAATAACTCCTTTGGAAACTAGTTCGTCAAAGGTGTTAGCACTTTGCAATTGTAGTTGGAATGACAGCTCAGGATGAAGATTTTGAACAAAGATGTCAAGCTGTTGTTTCTCAGGGATTTCCCATGATAATTTGCTAGCCATATTACGCCATCGTTGGGTAAATGAGGAAAAGGTTTCACCATTGCGTTGTTTGTTGTTGACAAGGTCATTCATGTTTACCTCATGTTCAATGTTGAAGGCAAAATGTGATCGAAACTTGTTTGCCAATTCTAAAAAAGTCTTAATTCCTGGAGGTAAATGAGAAAACCATTCGAGAGCTTGTCCTACTAAGCTTCGAGGAAATAGTCTCAAAAGATATGTATCATCATAGGCAACATCGAGACATGCCACGAAAAAGGCTCAAAGATGGTCGTCCGGATTTCCTTTCCCTTTGTACTTATCAAATTGTGGGATTTCAAAGTGTGGTGGAAAAGGTATCATATTAAGAGACTTGTCAAATGGATAAGCGCATATGTTTTCGAGAGAGAAAGGTTTCTTGCCTTGTCCTACCCTTTCATCGATCATCTGTTGGATATCAGCTAAGGATAACTGCTGTTGTTGTGAAGGGGGTGGAGTGTGATATGAGACATATTGTGGTTGCGGTTGTGGTATATGTGGAGTTGTGACTGTTTGTTGTGGTTGTGGGATGTATGAAGCTGTGACTGTTTGTTGGGGTTGTGTGCCCACAATGTATGTCAAAGGAGTGGTATGTGACATGTATGTGTTAGAGGATTGCTGTCCTTGAGACACAAGCGGCAATTGGGTGTGCATCACATGAGAAGTGGATGTTGGATTGATAGTAGCAGATGGTTGGGAAGTTGTGATTGAATTCATGACATGATAAGTGACGGAGGGATTGGTAGATACGACAGAAGGATGAACATTGGGATTGGTATTTCGGACAATATGAGGATTGGTATATGTCATGTGTTGGGTGATATTAGAGAAGCCTTGGGTAGCATAAGAGGGATTGATGGTGTGTGGAGGATTGGAAGAAGAGGACAACATGGATGTAAGTTGATCAACATAAGAGATCTTATTGTTTGGATTGGCTTGAGAAATGAGGGGATCACTCATGTCAATGAGACTGACGTTGGGATTATAGGATAGCATGGAGGAATTAGCAGTTGGTGTATGAGATGTGGTAGATTGTAATGGGTGTGAAGCATGGACACCATGTGTCATTGGAATAGTTTGGGAGGTTTGCACACCATAAGACATGGAACTAGCTTGGGATGCTTGAAGTGTTTGCGCTTGTGTTGCATGGACAGCTTGTGTTACTTGAGGCATGGAAACAGTCATGGTAGAAGGAGAGATATGTTGGGGGACATGAAAAGGTGGAATGTTGAGATTTTGTGACATGAGAGGGAGCACATTGGTGGGCACTATCAATGGTTCTAAAGTATGCTCTGATCGTGGTAACTCAAATGAAGCAACAATAGGCAATGAGGATGATGTTTGCGAGGTAATAGGAGATGATGTGATTATAGTAGATGGTTTATTTGCAACAATAGTAGTAGTGTTGGGATCTTGCTCTCTAATAGTGGATATATCAAAGTCTTTAGGTAGTTTAGCACCCATGCGAGCAAGTTGGAGAAAACAGCGATCAGGCTCAGATATCATGAGTTTCTCAACTTGGTCCCATAGATAGGTATCTTGGAATTCTGATGAGTCGTCTTGAGATTGTTCTTTGAAAGTTTCCAAGGATGGTGGAGGTTGCATTTGTTGTGAAGACGATTCGCCCCTAGTGTATCCTTGAGGTATAAACATATGAGAAGGCATACCAGTTGTGAATTGAGTTGCGTCCTTAAGAGGTGTTGTGAATTGTTTGATTTCAACTTGCAATTTGGCATCCATTTCAGCTTTCAATTTGGCTTCTATTTCAGCTCGATATTGACTCCTAGTTTGAGGCATGATGTTGATGATGAAGTTGAGCTTGTCAAAGTTTTGAGACCCAAAAGATGATAGTTGGTTGATTGGTTGTTGTTTTGGTTTGCTGGTTTGACTAAGTTGCTTGGTTGATTTGGTTTGGCTGAGTTGTTGTTGGTTGTCCCTAGAGGTAGCTTAATCACTCAAGGGAAAGATTGTTTGCTGTTGATGTTTGTTGGAGCTAAAGCTAAAAGAGATTGTTTGCTGAAGCTAAAGCTGAAGGATGTTTGTTGGTTGAAGCTAAAACTGAAGGTTGTTTGCTGATTGAAATGATTGGGTTGATGTCTGATTTGCTGGTTGGGGTCTCAAAAGATGGAAAAGCTCATGAGTTGTGATTGATTGATAAGCTCAAAATAGGAGACAAAGTCCAGGTATTTGCTGTTGATCAAAGAGAAGTCTGAAAGCTGATGTTTGAGACTTAAGCAGGCTGGACTTGTGGATAACTCGGCTAATGCACTGAGATTTGCAAGGATTTTAGCTACAGGCGACTGATGATAACTCAAAGGCGACTCAAAGGATGCTAAAGGCGATTAATGATAGCTTAGATGCGACCTGGTTTAGTTTCGACAGAAAATGACAGTGCTAACCAGAAGCGAATGCTATGCCAGAGGCGATGACTGTTGGTTCAAAGGTGATTTTCTGTTGATCAGAGGTGACTCAGATATCCCTAAAGGCGACAGTCTATTGTTCAGAGGCGAGCTTGTTCAGGAATCAGGTGAATAACTGCGGCTTAAAGGTGATCTAGCTCAGATAATATGCGATTGGTTATGACTCAGATGCGACTTGGTTCAGGAACTAGGCGATCAGCTGTGGTTCAAAAGAGATTATGTTCAATGAAAAGGTGATCAACTGCGGTTTAAAAGCAACTCTGTTTAGGCAATATGCGGGCAGTTGTTGTTTAAAAGTGACGCAGTTCAGGTAATATGCGAGTCACTACAGTTCAGAAGCGATGTCTGTGGTCTGTGCGAGTAGTTTAGGTTCAAAAGCGACTGTGTTTGTGTAACAGTGGTCTGATTTTGCAGTTTTTCAGCAAGAAAACAATGATAACAGTCACTCACACTCACAACAAGCACAAACTGATACAACCTAGGCTAGGATAGGACAGTATCTGTTGAATCCCCTAGCTGCGCCTATTCAAAGCGGGTAGCTCCAGGATCTTGGTAGCACCGGCTCCTCCTTACATTTGCACACACTTCTCACGCATACCAAGATCTGGGATTCTTATAAGGCTTGACCCTCTCCAAACCTTTAGATTGTCCCTGCTACCTCGGCTAAGAACCACATGAATCGGGGCCGCTTCAAGGGTTTTGCCCTCTGCGTCAACAGATAGAAGGTTTTTGGCTACTACACAAAGTTGCTAATAACGGCATCCATTCGGGTGGCTATACGTGCGGCAGCGCTACTCTCCGTTATGGAGTCTCCCAGCCTCCAAGGGTTGCGCCTTGGAGGGTTTTGGGGGAGGTTGGCTGTCGGTATAACACAACTACACCCGTTGTTTGTGGCTTTCGACACAAACACTTTTCTTATATAGCGGTTCGGAAGGACTTGGCTTTAGCCATTACCGCTTGGGTTGTATCCCTTCTCACACCGGGAAGGCAGGCCCTCTAAAGATAATGACAAGTTCTCATACACCCAAGATCCATTTGATAGGCAAGGGGAGAGGATACTTTTGTCATTAAATTTGGGTTACAATCAGGCACATGCAAGCAATCAAAAAAGATAAATCAAGCACGGAGCAAACAGTAGTTCATTTTAAGCACCAAGCCCAAATATGCCTAATTTAGTGAAAAAAAGCCACAAATCTTGGACCGATCGAACCTGCAACAGATATGTCAGTAGTTTGATAACCTCCTTTCTTGGACAAATCGATAAGATGCTGCGCAAATACCCAGTTAATAGCCGAAAATCAAACTAGAACTGAAACAGATTTGAAAACAACAGAACTTACCAGATGTGATTCACTACTGATCAAAAGCGACCTCTATTATACCAGAGGTGAAATACTGCAGATCATATGCGACGCGTGAAAACACAGGATGCGACACCTGTTAGCTCATAAGCGACGCAGATTGGCCAGAAGAAATCGGTTGAGGGCCAAATGCGAACAATATCTGCAAAAACACAGCCGACAAACAAAACCCTAATCTAGAAGGCGATCATTATCAGTCCATAAGCGATACCAATGAATTCAAAAGCGGCTTCTGTCAACTCATATGCGATCCCGATATACCCAAAAGCGACCTGTTGCAGGACGAAAGCGACCTGTATCTGCAAGCAAAAGCTAAAACCCTAACCTGCACAGGCGATCACTATTAGCTCATAAGTGACATAGATCACTGTAAAGGCAAGTTCTGTTGGATCAAAAGCGACGCGAATATATGCAAAGGCGGCCACTGTTATGTCAAAAGTGACCTGATTATGTGTAAAAGCGGCAGCTGTTAGGTCAAAAGCGGTGAGTACTATCAAAGCAGCTGCAAAAATAACAAGCAAACATTTTAAAATCAAAAGCGATACTTTTTACCTCAAGCGACGACTGTTCGTTTGAAAGCGATCCAGAGAGGAAAATGCGGCCTGTTCCAGCTTAAAAGCGACGCAGAAATTTGTAAGCGGTGGAGTTTCGTTCAAAAGTGACTGGAATTTTCTGCGAGCACCTGCAAAATCTGATCTTCAAAGAAACAACTCCAAAAAATGAAGTTAATCAGGGACGTGAGTCCCACCAGGTGTGCCAAAATGTGATAGGTGAAAGTCAGGTGTGTAAGATCAGACATAGTCATGAAACCCTAACCCTACCATCATCAAGGAATCTAACCTAAATGAAATCAAAGGATAATGCAATTCAAGCATAACATCACCTAGACCGTGCGATTCCTTGTTTGAGAGAGAGATGTGGACTGCTTCTTCAACAATAAGCAATTACAAAGCTGAAAGCTGCCATTGATGGATGATAAAAGCTCAAATGCTCAAGATGATAATGTAGGTGCTATATGATTGCTGGATTACTAGATTGCTGGATTACTAGATTGCTGGATTACTAAATTGCTGGATATGGAATGAAAGGGTGTTTATATAGAACTCAACCAAGATCAATCAACGGTGGAGATTCAGAGGCTATGTGAATGGCTAAGATTGAAAGTTACTAAATTTAGGTCCAATTAGTTGTACATGTGAAAGATTTTAAATAAAAGTTGTCTTACAACACATGATGAATGGGAAATGGACAAGTGTTGAAATGTGATAAATGATGAGGGCTTAATTCAAATAAAGTATTTGAATTAGTTGGGATATGAGTTGGATATTAATTAAATAAATAAAATTTATTTAATTAATAGGATAAATGCATAAAATGAGATAAGACATGATGTGGAATTAATTAATTAAATACAATTTATTTAATTAATAGGCTAAGTGGATGAGAATGGGATTTTAATTAAATAAATAAAATTTATTTAATTAATTGGCTAATGGATTAGTGATTTAACAAGGTGTCGCTAGACATGGACAAATTTGGGTGTCTATAGATAAAAATTCAAGATCTAGAAGAAAGTTACTAATATTTTACCCTATTGGACTAGGGCACCCACCCCATAGTTCTCCCAATAAGATTTCCCCGATCTCATATATGGGTTATAGCCTGACACTACTCATGACTCTCGATCTGTAGAAATATTTTCCTATCAAACATGGGAGCCCACCCTATAGTCTGGAAAGTCTTCAATTCTAGAAATACAACTTCTGGTATATTTCTAATCTTTCCTGAGTGTCTTCCTATCTAGTTTTCTATATCATTATGTATATCTATACCCGATTGCATCACAAATAGGGTTCGAGACTTATTTGAATTAGGGTTTAACAAATCTCTCAATCTAATCAATCTTTCCATATCATTCCTAAGTACACAAACCTATAGTTGAGTTCTCATGCATTTGTAGTGTATTGGCTTGGTTGTTGTCCTTGAGTGTTATTGTGAAAGGAGGGTTTGATTTGATACATCTTAATACTATTCATCATCTTCCCACTTTTCATACATATAATTTTGGTGAACCCATGTTTTTACTAAACTTGCATCTTGGTGAGTGTTCTAATTTATATTTGCATTAATTCATATCATATTTATCATCTTGCATTGGAAAATTCACATACATTTGAAATTTTTTTTGAAAAAGCCAAGCATTCTAGGATTGCATTAAGACATAGTTTTACATATTTTACATTGTATTTCATAAAAATATTTAATTTTATGATTTTCACATCAGATCTAACCTTTATTACAGTAATTCATCATTAATTATTATCAAATATTTCATTTAAAAGTTGCATTTGCTAGGGTTTTGCTTAAAAAGTTGCATTTTTCATACAACCTAGTCTTTGCAAAAACTAGAGTTTGTAGTCAAAATTTCCTTTTCAGATTTTGCTACCCTTTTTTTTTAAAATTAATTAAAATCAGATTTTGAAGTGTAGTGTTGGATCATATTGCATGTTGTTGCATTCTTGCTTTGACACTTTCACCTTTTGCAATTACAGAGTGTGTATTTCAGCATTAAGGGTTTTACACACTTCCTTCACATTTTAGCTATCAAACATTGAAATCATTCATCTTGGCTTGTTGTGTAGCACTATTTTCATCCTATTTACTTTGTTTGTAGTGAAATTAGTGAGCTTTTGATCTTAAAAACCCCAATTTCCTCAAACTAGTTATTATAATTTACATCATGGATGTTTCTTGTTCTTCATCTTTGGAAGATTTGTTTGCATACATCATAGATATTGATAGTTTCTCCAAATTAATTAATAAGCATCCTCAACTATTAAAATAAATAGCATGCATACATAATGTTGATATTTCTGTATGTTCCACATATGGAATCCTTTGTTATATATTTGATTTTGATAGTTTCACAACTCTCATGGGAATATATCCTTTGATATTAGATGATCTCACTAAATTCAAATATGATGTATCATTTAGTAGTGATGACTTCAATATGTTTGATGAAGCCCTAGATGACTTTATTTCTATTGGAAATTCCACTACAACTCCTATTGCTAAAAGTTGGGATCATGCCCTAGATCTAATCTCTAATACATGTGATGGTAACTTAGTTGTACCTTATGATCTCTCTCCCAAAGTTGTTCCCATTTATGAGAACATTTTGGTGCAAGAGGATGAAATCATTGACACATCCCTTAACATCACCCTACCCTATCTCTATTCCAATGCTTTCCCTTTGAAAGATGAAGCATTAGTGAATGAAGAACTCCCTCTAACAAAAACACTTCATGGATAGATAATGAGAATTCATCTAACTCTATCCCTACCATAGTGCATGAAGATTCTATGGATCATCCTATTGATGTTCCTCCTTTAATCAAATGTTCAAGTACCTTGGATAGCACTAAGCAAGAAAAGCCCTTTGATCTTTCCCCTTTAGTTAAATATTTGAGTCCCTTAGGTATCACAAAGCATGCAAAGGCCATGCATAGTCTTTGGCAAGGGTCATTGTACCTCATCATTTAATCATATTTTAGATGTCAAATCCAGGGTTGTGTCCTTGGCTATCTGCAATTAGGAATCCTATAGTTACCAATTTTCTCTAGCTAATTCTAATGACTTTTACTAATTTAAAGAGATTGATCTATTTGCTTATTAAATGAATTCAAAGAATGCTGAAAATAGAATTGAACAATGAATTACTTAAAGCAAATCTATGAACTACAACATGCATCTATCTATCAAAATTAGTAAGTATTTTGTAAACCAAAATCTGAAATGACAAAACAATGGTACTAGCCTTCTTCCTTGGTGGTGAGAGTGGGCCCTTGTTCCACACCCTTAGGGATGAAGACTAAACTAAAGAATCGACACTAGAGAATGATACCACAACTCAATTTAGTCCAATTCCATCAACTTTGCATTAATATAAAAAATGAGATTACAGAAATCAGAAGAAAAAATAATCGCTTTCTTCTTCTACTTCTTCTGTAAGTATATATAAAATTAGTGATGAGATATCACTTATCCTATCTACCAGTTCTTCTATGAGATGACATCCATCTCTTTATTTTACTAGTTATCTAGCTATGGAAAATAACCATGCAATAAAAATAAATTGAGTGGAATAGAAGTCCACTCTAAATCTAAGTTTCAATCTTGATACATTTTGGCAACGAGGCCCTGAAAATATGGATATTAAATTAGTTTTATTAGTAACTCATGCAAAAACTAGAAAGAGATAAAAACTCCTAGCATTTAACTATAGATTGCCCTTTATCACTCAAGTGATGATTTGAGTAATATAAGGGGTATCACGATCACCACTAAAAGTGTCTAACTGATAGTTGTGCTGGAAATCTATTCTACTCTAAAGAGGTGCCAGAGATGTAATTGTGGCCTTCTTGCTCAACTCTAGAGATGCTCCAGACTTCAGTCCAGCTCCAGAGATGCTTTTCCTCTTTACTTCAAAACTTTGGATGTCATGGTATTTTCATATTGTCTCCAGAGATCATTAGGACTACCTCTGGAGATGTACAAAATTACCAACCTAAACATCTATACCTATTGATTCAAAGAGAAAGTTTTTTTGTAAATTTCCATTAATTCCATGCACATTAGTTCTTTATTCAGAAATCATGTTCTTAAGTAATTCATCTCCTATTTATCATCATTTAGAACAATCTTGCTAGCCTATTCAGGTGCAGACATCAAGAAGATGGAATAAGAAAGGAGAAAAAAAGAGGTGAAAAGATATGTTTCATGGGTGCTACTTGGCACTTATCATCCCCCCAGGCTTAAGGTTTAGCAGGTCCACCTGTTTCACAACCTGGACTTATTCTAATGGAAAGCCTATTAGTTAAGTTGTAGTCTTGTGCATAGGTAGTCCAAGTGGTATGGTTGGTAATACTATTTCCCTATTGATCAACCTATTTCAACCACTCCTACAACTTATTATCTTCCATCTACTTAGCCCAGACATGTAGTGGCTCAATTATGAGAGGGGGCCTAAAATGCCTACTTATCCATTCATATTTGTGTTTATCCATCATTTTGGATATTAACCTTGCCTTCCTCATAAATAACCCTAACTTAGTAGGGGTTACCACTTCTCTCATTTTCTGCTATGAAGTCAGAATGTTCCACCTTTTCTTTTCTATTGCAAGCATTGGATTAGCTAAACTATTCATAAAAGGACCAAAATCAATGGAACACTCTTGGAGATTTTTTAAGTAAAATGGAAAAATTTTGTTTTGACTTTCAGGGTGATAGACATGCCCTAAATCAGACCTCAAAAGCATGAGGGTTTGGACACTCCTTTCTAATGAAAAGATTTGTTTCTGTATCCTTCTTGAGGTGAGTCTCCATCTACTCATTCCAAATCTGATGATTCCTCATCATTGACATGAATGCTTTGAGCTGGCAATCCCCTACAAAATAATTAAGAATGAAGGTCATATCGTCAACATAGAAACCATGCAGATATAATTCACATAGGAAATTTTCATCTTCATCAGAGCTCCTTGTATATGCTTCCATGAACCCCTATACTATCTTTGTGTTCTCAGTTAAATTAGATAGGACAGAAAATAGTTTTCTTTGCAGGACCCTTTCTTCTAAAAACATAGCATAACTGGCACTTGGAGGCTTGCAAGATAAAATCTTAGAAGATATGGAGGCTATCTAAATGACTTTTTCCTCCAAGGTTTCTACTCTTTTTGTCATGGCAGTAACTGCCCTTTGCAATTGTAGCATAGGCTTAGAAGCCTCATATTCTCTACATCTCCTTTCCCAATGAAACAAGGCCTTAGGAATATCAATGGGGATTGAGCCCACATATGGATCTATTTGTACCTCCTATTCAATGGTTTCCCTTGGACCAACTAACTCATGAATATATTCCTCTTGATCATCTATTTTGTTGTTGCCCCAAGTCAATTGTTTATCTTGGCTCTATACTTTCCCAATTAATGTTGTAATTACTGTGAGACCATTGTCTGTAGCCTTGGTAAGATCAGAAATACTTTGTACTACCTCTATCTCCTTTTCCTTCATGATTTTAGATGTCTCAATCTTCTGGGCTTCCAGTTTATCTTCCCTCTTTTGAATTATTTGGTCTTTGCTCTAGATCTCTACTTGTAGTTTTTCAATTACCTATTTTTACTCCATCTCTATCTCCATTATGACCTTCTTGAGGTTAGTGATAATTAGGTTTTTCCCCCATATTAATCTCTTTAGATTATCAATTTCTTCCAACATTTTCTACTCTTTTGAAATCTCAATATCATCTTGATCAGAGGGGTGAGAGAAAGTTCTTGTTTCTTCTTTTGTTTGTTACACATTAGGATCTTCCATAGCCATCTATCATGCTTTTTCAGCTACACCCAATTGCTCTATTTCATCTTTCTCTATAGCCTCCTTGTCTTGAGGTTCTTCTTGGGTTTTCTCCATTTCTACTGGTATTGATGAAGGCCCATCTTTCTCCTTAGAAGTTCTGAAACCTAGAAGCACTTCAGCTAGGAGAGCAGTATCTTTATCAGTTTGGGAGAGCTACCTTTTTCTTTTTCTTCTCCATAGCATAGGTGGGGCAAGTGCCTCCAGAGAAGGTATCTCATCCTCAAAATCTGAGGAAATAGTAAAAGTCTGCCTATGTTCTATCTCCAGAGCAGGAGATTGTTCTGAAGTTGGACTTGAACCTAAATGGACATATGGTTCTGAGGAAACTTCTTTTGTCTTTTCTTCCTTACTAGAGGGATCTCATCGGAATCATGAGATGCTTCTTTAGCCCAATAGTGTATTCTAGAGTTAGCTTTCTTTGGGGTTCTCTTTGATTTCTTCCCTGACCTCTCCCCTGTTAGTCCTATAGGAGAAGATTCCTCAGCCAGAGTCGTCTTCCTCTTGGTTGAGCGAGTAATGTATGGAGTTTTCTCAAGAGTAGGCTCTTTAACTTCTTTGTCTTTCTTCTTCCTATCAGAAATAGGGGTAGCAGATGAAGAGGAGGTTGAAGGTTTTGTCTCTTCTTCTTGCTAGGTAGAGGAACCCTCACCCTCTTCTTATGCCTTCTCTGGCTCTCTGTCATGAGGTTTTTGTTCAAGAAATGTCTGCCATAATTCTTCCCCATCAACTTGAGACAGAAAGTGGTATTTAACTATTAGAAAAATGAGGCCATGATATTTCATAGGACCCTTGTTTTGTTGATATTTTTTTCTGTAGTTGCCCTAATGGTAGAATACAGAAAGTTAGGAATGTTTATGCTAAATTTAGGGTGTCCATTCCCATGCCTCATAAAAATCAACATTTTCATTATTGGTCCTAAAACTAAGGAAAATTGACCATCGCATGTGAAATATTTCATCATCCATGTAGCTATAGATTGCCAAGGGTTTGGAAGTGAGGACCTAAGAATTTCTTTAACCTCATTTTCACTTAAATGCAATTGTATTGCAGGTTCACCTTTAATAGAGAAATTCCTAATCAAATTAGCATATAAAGTTTTTAGATGATAAAACCTCTCACCTTGTTCAGGCAACCCAGAAATATGACTAATAGTGGTTGCAGAGATATTGATTTGAACTCCCCTTACAACTGTCTGATTGTCCCTTGGGTTTCTTAGGAACTCATCGACAATATCATCTTGAAACCCTTCAAACTTTTCTAGAAATTCCAACCATCCTACATTCCTTAGAATGTCTGTTATAGCATCATCTTGCAAAATACCTATAGCACTTTTTGACTCTAATTTCATCTTAACCCCCATTTCTAAATTATTTTCCTATCCATTGTGCTTACAATTCTTCCTCACTCGATAGGCTCTGAAGAACTGTTTTAGTTAACTCTGTTCTTCAGGGTATGTTGCAGTTTTGAATGAGGATTATTATGTCAATTCATTGAATCGATTAGGCTTATGGAAAAAGAAATTAAAATTAGTTAGAGTGCTTATGTGGTCATAATTGAAGCAGAGTGATGGGATACTTCATAGTCATGGTGGTAGTTTAGCAAAGATGGCAGCATACATGAATTTGGGAAGGAAAATAATGGCAGGAGGACATGTCATAATGATGGCACTCAAAAATAGAAATGACAAGATAGTTGATAATTAATGCTTAATTAAGAGAGAATTTCCTGAACCATTCTTAATGATGAGGTGCGATGTACTTTGTTGAGATATTATGGCATTGATGAGACTGGATGTGACGTGGCACCAGAGTATCTTGTTGTGGCTTAAAATGACATCAATCATCTTTATTGTCATGTAACTTGTAATCATTCCTACTAAGTGGTTTGAGAATCCATGTATCTAGGGTGATGTCAATGCAGTCCTTGTAAGTACACGTGCAAACAAGAGTAATGATTTCTCTCGAGATGCATGTTGACTTCATCTTTGTTCTTGCCATAAAGTGGAGGATGAGTCATGATGACCTCATTGAATGACATCTCTACTTTATTGCCTTGAGAGGTGGGTCCCCTCCCACTTATTATGGTTGTGAATAACTCTTTATTGGTGGAGCACTAGAGGTGCTCCCAGTTTGTGAGTGATGGAGGTGCTCATAGTTTGCGAGTGCTGGATGTGCTCCTAGTTTGCGAGTGCTGGAGGTGCTCCTAGTTAGTGAAGCGCTAGAGGTGCTGCTAGTTTGCGAGCACTGGAGGTGTGTTTGAGTAACTCCTGGCACCTGATAACCTCTGTAGCTTGATTATTCTTATCTGGCATAAAGAAGGGAACTTCCATTTTCTAGTTTTCAATCACCTTAGTTGAGAAAGATAGCCATTTACTAGTTTTCCATCTTCCTCTATTTTTTTTGAAGGCCGCCATTTGCTGGTTTTTAACCTTCTCTATTTTTTTTAATTTTTTCCCCTAGTCCAAAACTATGATAGAGGAGGTGTCTCCTATATCAAAACACAAATCTTTGAGGAACACTTCTTTAGTAGATGGCCTTTTATACAGTCTGATTTGGTGGTCATTTACTAAGAATGTGTCTGTGCTTCCATCAATAGGTTCCAATAGTACTATTTCATTTTCAAAAACTTCCTTTATCTGATAAGGACCCATCTAGTGAGTCTGTAGTTTTCCTTTGAACTCTTTTAATTTAGAATCATAAAGAAGAACCCAGTCACCTTGTTGAAATGTCCTTCTCTTGATGTGTTGGTCATGCCATTGCTTCCTTTGATACTGAACCAATTCTGTTTACTGAATGGCCTATGTTCAAATTTCATCCAACTCATTTAGATGAAGAATTCTATTCTGTTTGGCTATGGACAATGGTAGACTGATATCCAATGTCGTTTTAAGTGTTTGGAGTTCAAATTATATAGACAAAATAGGTTTTTTCCCATAAACTAATTCATATGGTGAGAAATTTTGTAGTGGAATTCCAACTAGTATTGTAAGCCCAAACTACTTCAGGTAATCTGTTAGCCCAATCTTTTCTATTCATTGCCATTGTCCTTGTCAGAATATTCTCAAGTCCCCTATTAATCACTTCTACCTACCCATTGGCTTAAGGATGGTAAGGTGAAGATTTTTTGTGCTTGACTTGATATAAATCTATGAATGCTCTGATTATCTGTGAAGTAAACTGAGGTCCTCTATCTGAAACTATGGATCTTGGCACTTCAAACCTCAAGAAAATTGCAATACTTGAACCTCAGCCCATTTAGTCACATAGTCTATGCATACTAGAATATACTCCTTGCCTGATGATGGTGGAGAAATTGGTCCCATAAAGTCTAGACCACACCCTTCAAATGGCTCCATCATTACTTGAGGATACAGTAACATCTCTTGGGTGAAGGTTGGTTGTCCCATCCTTTGGCACTGGTCACACTACTACACATACTTCTTAGTATCCTTATGAATAGAGGGCCAGTAGTAACCAGCTCCTAGGATCTTGTGGATGGTTTTGTGGGAAGAATAATGCCCACCAGATGGTTCATCATGACATGCTTTCAACACATCAAAAATTTCATCAACTTTTAAACACCTATGTAAAATGAAATCAGGACCACATTTAAATAGAAAACCATTTAACCATTTTTGAGATAAGATTTCCTTAACTAAGCATTTTTTTCTATAAGAGTCAATGTGGCTCAGCAAGCTAGGATCACCTGCAATCAAGACAACCTTGCACACAAAGATGACAAGAGAAGATGCTAAAACAATGGAGCAACTTTATTAAACTGTCATATGAAATACAATGAGAGAGCCTTTCTTATAAAGGCAAGGTGAGAGATAGAAGGGTGGAGTAAAAGGTGGAGATATGCCTACAACATGTGCCAATTAGAGGATGATAACTAATTGCACATGTGGAGGATAAGACAACTCACTCCAACAACTCAACACACAACTAGAAACACCTAGACATCTAGAAGACTCACTAAGTCAACTTAACATGTGTGAATTATGTGTTCACACCAACACCCCCCCTTAAGTGCAACTTAGGGAGTAGTCGACTAAAACAATGATGCAATGATGGATGATGGGTCCCAGCTACTAGGCCATGTTAGCTACCCATGTACAACAAATCTCAAGTGGAGAAAAGGAGAAAATTGCATGGGGTAAAACTCCTCTCCAAAAGTGAGAATGCAAAAAACAAATGAAGGATGTGATGGAAGGAGGACTCAAGACCCCCCACAGACTACATCCAACACATATATACAATAAAGTACCCCCCATAGGAGAGAAAGTGTGAGACTATAAGTCCCCCCCACAATGAAGTAGCTCCTGTGCCGATGGTGAATGCCTCAAAATGAATGCTGAAGAGTATCCAAAGCTTGCAAACAACATTCTTCCCCTTCAGAAGAAACAAGTCCAAAGGCTGATGTCGAAGAAACTCCATCTCAAGGTATGAGGGAAAAAGCCTCATGATGTATGATGTCTCTGAAAACTACTCAAGTGTCCACATGTCACAACCAAAAAATGCCACATAATCAGGTGCTACATGTGACAATCCAAGACAAGATGAAAATTCAAGATCATCAATCTCCAAAGATGAAGAATCCTCTAAATGATGCTCAAGACACTCCAACTTAGTGCCAAACTATGACAAGTGAAGAGGAGAAGAATCTTGCTCATCTGAAGTAGAAGATTCAACTCCTTCAAAGAGGAGATGAATGCCATCAATGATGTCCTCTAAGTCATCAAGATAGGACTGACGAAACAATTCTGAAATACATGTCAAGTACGCATCCCACAAAATTATATCTGGAAGACAAACAATATCTTGCTCAACTGAAGTAGATGAAGCTCTATCAATGCCAATCTCTGAAGAAGCAGGAGAAGGAGGAAGCTCAAAACTAGTCTTAGGAACCAAAGTAAATGCAAGAACACCAAGGTTCAAGTGACCATACTTCTCCTTAGAAACACGATTCACACTTGCTGCATGAGTGTGAATATCAATCAATGGATCTACATCATCATCAGAAACAAAATGGGAGAAAGTATACAAGCGAGATGAATGATTAGCCATCCCAACAACAATGATATCTCTGCTCTCCAAGTCATGTATGATCACAGAATCAGGAGTGAGCTCAACTATCTTCCCTGCACCACAATGAGTAATTTGGTAGATGGAAAGGAGATTGGTTGTCAAGGAAGGTACACACAACACATTATTTAATGTACATGAGTCACCAACATCAATTGTTCCTTTACCACTTGCATGCATGTATGTATTGTTACCCATCAAAATAGGTGGTGAAGTACATGACTAAAATGAAGAGAACATCCCCTGTGAAGATGCCATATGATGAGAAGCTCCAGAATCAAGAAGCCATCTCTCTAACTGTAGACTTATTGATTCAAAAAATGCTTTTCCTTTTCCTTTGTATGACCCATTAGCAATGCCTATTGTTGATGTAGATGATGATGGTGGCGAAGAAGAAGACTTGGGCAAAACTATTGTTGATGAAGAATACTCAATGTTATGTTTTTGAAGAAGTTGTGACATCTCCTCAAACTGTTTCTCATAACATTTAGTCTCATCATGACCCAATTTCTTACAATAAAAACACTTTGGCTTCTTCTTCTTATTTGACTCTTCTTTGGAAGAAGAGTTGGGGGTTTTCTTTGATTCTTTCTCTTGCTCATTAGACATTGAATCCTTTTGGTTCTTGCCCTTATTATGTGAAGTCTTAGGATCTTTTGTGCTTTGTGTTGCAACTAGAGCTTATTTTCTAGGTGACTTCAATGTGCCCATGTGTAGTAGCTTGGCTTGTTCTCTAGTGAGTTGTGCAGCAAACTCCTCAAGTGAAGGCATGGTAAACTTAGTACCAAAGGCATCCACTGTAGCATAATAGGTAGAAACATAAACTAAATATGCAGGACCCAATTTTGCAAGAATAGATAGAATCAATTGTTCATCTTCTTCTCAAGACCACTTTGTTTGAGTTGCAACCTACGAGACTTAAACTTGGTGAAGTCGTCTTCGATTTGATCAAAGTCTTGAGGATTAAGTGCAATTATCTCTTTTTCCAATTTGAACCTTCTTATTTTATCTTGCTTGCCAAATAAATTGTCTAGTGTTGTCCATATTTCATTTGGTATAGTACAAGACTCAACATGAAATCTCAAATCTAGAGAAATAGAATGACAAAGTGTGCCAAAAGCCTCATCTCTTCTATCTAACCATTTTCTTCTCTCAGTAGCACCTATGGGTTCAGGATCTATGCCTAAAGTTATTCTATGTAACTTTTGTTTATACAACACAAACTCCATGTTTTTCTTCCATTCAATATAATTATATGGAGTTAAAAGTGGAAATTGAGGCACATCCATGATGAAAAAGCAAGACAACAACACAACAACACCCCTTTACTATGTAAAAGAGCCCCCTCCAATTTGTTGTAGCACTTTATACTTAGTGCAATTTACAATCATCCTCAAAGGACCAAGATGGGGAAAACAATGAAATCTCTTCAAAAGGAAATCCAAGTGAGATTACAATCACTCACAATGATATATTACAACAAACAAATCCTCTCAAAACAATTATCACCTCCTCAAGTATCAAAATGCCCAAGTTATCAATCAAATGCCAAAAAAATGACAAATGAAATTAAATGAACCTAGAGCAAAAGATGAGAAAAGTGCATGGATAGATGTGTAGAGCTCCTGAATACCTTTCCAATGCCACTTGAATTACAAAAATTGGAGATCATGGCAAAAAGTTATGAGCTCAAGATCCAAAAGGAGAGATCTATCTTCAACCTACAATAAATGCTGGTAAACAGCCAAATTAGAGAAAAATTATGACACTAGTGTAAAGATCTCTCTATTATCTTTCCAACGATATCTTGTTTTCCTGATTTCAACACTGTGGCCAAAAGTTGTACAAAAAGCCAAAAAAGCCCTTCTTTAGGACTTTGAGGGGCAAAACAAGCCCCCCTGTCGACGGAATATTCCTTCCAATGGTCAGAATATGCTCTGCAAGCTACAAAACCACGTGGTTGGGAAAAAACCACTAGTTTGTTTGGTCAAAACCACTAATCAGAGGTTGAAACTGCTAGTTTGTGTATGGAAACCGCCGGTAGGGAGAAATACCACATGTGTGCAAAGGCTGACGGGTTTAAAACATTAAAACCATCAAATGCTACAAATAATCCACCAAAGGTATGGTTGAATACTACCAGTTATTATCAGATTGCTGAGGGTGGAGACCATAATCAATGGTTGAATGCTGACTGGGAGGAGCTCAGGCCGTCATGGAGACTGCCGAAAATAGGATCTATACCGACGACTACAAATGAATGACCATGATAGTGTTAAGGCCTTCAATGAGATTTGAGATATCAGAGAAAGTGGATTGAATATGCAAATGGGATGCCCACTGATAAGATCATCTGATTTAGCAAACAAAACTATGAAGATTATTGTTTAAGTTTAAACTCCCCCTCCGATGATCACTGGTCGCGGATAGTTTAACTGATGCTATCGACGATTATAGGGAGACTCACATGGGGAGATCGGAAGATCCGTTGTAAAACATTGTTTGATTTTAATGCAGTGCTAGATCTACTTAAACCACCAGAAAGAGAGATCTATGATTTTGGATGCTTGAAGTAATAACTGACGAACATAACCTTTTGGTCGATAGTTGCTGGCTTAAACAACTGACAATACCACCAAATGGTGTCGAAGATCTAAAGAAGATGCCCAAAAACTATGATAGTCAGTATGGAAGCCGACTGTTGATGCGAACCACCTTGTGACTTCTGGTAAAACTGCTAGATTCGGTGAGAAGACCACTGGATTACACAAAGGACAACTGTATGATGGATTTGATCACCAGTGGTGGCAATCTATGTAGACCGCTAGATACAGTGATGAAGACCGCTGCTACTAAATAAACTCCCAGAGGTTATACAACAGATGTCAACTTCAGATCACAGACCACCATTGGAATGGTCACTAAGGTTGATGGTTTTGATGGACCACTGTAGGTGTGGCCAATGACTGATCTGAAATCACTGATATTGAATTATCGGTAAGAACAACCGATAGTTTAGAAAATTCTCTAACGTGAATTTGATCACTGTCTGAAACAAGCTAGTTGCTAGAAAATTTGAAATGGCTGCTGAGGTGTAAAAGAAGCCTGTTGTCTTTGAGGAAACTACCTAAAGTGAAAACCGTCGATGCCAAAAACAATGACCGCTAACTGGTATATTAAGAAACTGACTAGTATGTTTGGTCGATGCTATTGAAAGGGATCCGTGGAGGTCTCACAAGGCAAACACTATGAGATTTGTGAAGACTACTCAATCTCACACAAAGCCAAAGGAAACAGAAACAAATGATTGTTGGGGATGTCGACTGTTTGGATGCCAATGAGCCACTGATATGAGATCCGCTAGATATACAATAGAAACCATAGGTTTAAACACTAAAACTGCCAATTCAAATGTTTAAACCACCACTGTATACCACTAAAAATTATGAAATGTGATTGTAAAATAAATAGCCGCCATGGAAGAAAAAATGGCCAAAGCCTAATACAAGGCATGGGGGTCCGTGGGTGGTTTAGATCCACTGTCCAGAGGATATTTGCTGACGTCTAGTATGATTGATCTCAGATTTTGTGGCTGCCTAGAATGTATGCAAAAGTCGTCCACTATTTGTTGAGACTGTTAAGGCTGGCTGGTAAAGATCTTGCCTAAGGCAGATCTAAGACACCTGAAGGTTGTTAGATCTACCAATGCAAAGATGTTGACTGAATAGGCAAAGGATCCTGCAGATGCTAATCCACCTGTGGTCTGGCTATGAATGACACCGGGAAATTTGGTCATGCCTAGTTGAAATAGAAAAAACCCCCACCAATAGATTTTGATGATGCAGGATGTCTAGTACAGCACAGTGCTTGCACAGTATGATGATGCCAAACGTACGTATTTTGCCAAGGCTAATGAGGGGCAAAAAATTTTTGCCAAAATTTTGATGACAAAATTCAATGAATGAACAGCTGATCTATACATATTTGGGCCTCCTGATTGCAACCGTGATGTCAGATTTGCTCCAAGATGCTCCTATGATGTTGCTCCTAGCAAAACCTCTCCAATGAGGGAAGGAAATTACAGTCAAGCCTCTGATACCATGTAAGAGTCAATGTGACTTAGTGTTGTGTGGTTACACAACACACCCCATTTTGACTTGGGAAAACAGGGACCCAACTTTTTGGCTTGGCTTGTTTGCTTTCCCTGGCGGGCTGGTAAAAGTAAGTCAGGTGCATCATCATGTGGAGTCAGGATGAGGTAAGTCCCCAATATGAGGTCAGTTTGTCAAAATTCACATTTCATGTCTGTGACCTCACATTCTAAAAGAGCATTAAATTCCATGCAGGTTTGCCTTTTACATCATCCTGATATTCCTCAGGATGTGAGAGTTATGAACAGTCAAAGTCTGGGTCAAACCTGATATTCGCAAAGGGAAGATCACACTTTATAACTTTAGTCATGTTGTCTCGTCATCATCATATTTGAAACATCTCCCGACATATCCTGCGGCTCAAATATCCAGACGTCAACTTTAAGTGGTAGTAAATCTTCCCAGTCAAGTGGTCTTTTGCATTACGAGCGTCATGTTTTTGAAGGTAACCTGATATTTCTTAATAACCTCATGCTGCGAAATATTAGCTTAAGCCAATATCCTGATGATGTCATCCAAACTGGATAAATGAAGAAATAAACATGACGATGACATCATCATCACATTCACATTTTAGCAAGATATTTTCTAATACATGATCATGTTCGTCTAATATGACGACGACGTCATGATACCTCTCCGATACTAAGAACGAATATCAGGATGATGTCATCCTGATATTCACAAAAGAGACATGAAAGTTTGTCTCGTCATCATCATATTTTAAAAACATCACCCAATACATCGAAATATCCTCCTGAGGTACCAAACACAACCAAAAGGGTGCTTTGTCACCCGAATCTTGTCGCGATAACAATTTCAATAAAGGGAGGAGGATGATATTGAAACTCGACCCGATATTTGCAAATATCATCCTGCCCTCATGATATCTTGTCATATGGATATCCCCCTGCTCCCGTTGCCGCCATTATCATTTAATGTGCACAGATATGGTAGGTGGTTCCCGCCGACCTCGGAACCCAATGAAACACCTGGCGAGATCTTGTGTTTTCACACAAATAATCAAAGAATGTAATCTAACTTGTCAGAGTTGCCCTAAATGTACCCTAACTGCGAGGTTAAAAGGTAATTCAACTGCCATTTTCACATTTACCCTGCGATAAAATTATTTTACAGAGCACCAGCTTCCATATCTGCATACCAGCTACTGTTGCGCGATTTGAGCTCACAGACAGAAGGAAGTAGGTGATCATCGGCTGAATTCAGAGCATCTTGGCAATCTACTGGTATAAAAGAGAAATCTGCATAACCAGGTAAGTAAATGAAACCCTCATCCTTTTATTATTGTTCAGGTAGGATGATGCAAGTTCTGGTTTATGGATCCATATGATTAAATAATGCCGAACAGATGCAGTAGGCTTAGTGATTTACGAAGTTAATTGCAATATGTATGTGTGTATATCTGTTATGAGATAGGATTTTGTTAATTGTAGGTACTCATGGCCAACAAGCGGTATGTTAAGTGTCAAGAAGAATTCAGTAGGCCTATGTTCTCTTCTCAGAGGGGGGTCCTGTTCAAGTATGGAGCAATTACAGACACCCATCAGGGGAGCACTAATCAGGAGGCATGGGCAGCTAAACTGAATGATGGGCATGACAAGAGTCCTATGCTGGACGCAGTATTTGTGTCAGGAATGTGGAACGCTGTTGGTTTCCCATATTCTATGGAATCCCCGGAGCTGGTTATAGAATGTCATTGGAATTATAATCCTTAGACGAGGCAAGTGGTGAAGCATGGGAGGATATATGCAGACCTCTCCATCAAGGGTCTCTCTCAGACATTTAGACTACCATTGGACAGTAAAGTTAAGAGCGTGGACCTCAAGAAGTCAGGAAAAGAGTATGAGGCCAACAAGAAATCAGCCAGGAAGAACATGTATCAATGGCGGGCTGAGAACAGCACATATCTGGCAGCAGCCAAACTTCTTGTGCACATGTTCAAGTATGATTTTAGTGAGGAGTACCAATATATGATTGCCCTCATGAATCGAGTAATGAGCCAGCCTGATGCTGGTAGTTTCAGAGATTGGATGTATGGGATAATAATGATGTGTCTGTATTCAGACATTAAGCCATTGTGGGGCCAGATAATAAGTGATGCTCTGCATGAGCAGCTGATGAACCTGGGAGGTTCAAATTGTGTATTTTACTTGACATCTTACATTGTTTACTCTTGTGCTTATAAAGGCACTTTTGATTCCTTAGTTATAGATGGAAACCTCACAGGCACAAATGCTGCATATATCTGGGATCATCATCCCCAGCTACAGAGAACCAACTACCTTAGAGACTACAAACTAGTCAATGATGCATTCTCTATGCATCTGGTAAGGACCATGGAAGAGGACAGAACAAAAAGATTGAGCATGGAGGCTCAAGAAGTAGTTTACAGGCATGGAGCCTGGTATATCTAGTTTGCAACCTTTTCTTACATAAGGGTTGAAGGTTTTGAGGAACATCCCCTCATGCTGCCAAGGTATCCGACTGATACAGTAGTATTAATGGAATTTATCAGGCAGCGCTCCATGATGATAAAAATGTATAAGGATGCCAAGAAGCTGCCACCAATTTTGTTCCCAGTCAGCATTGGCAACTATATGTGCCCTGATTCTGATAATATAAAGAAGGTGATGGTCACACTGAATAAAATGAATTTGCAACCTTTCCCAATAACAAGACCATATGATCCTTACGGCAGGATACAGAAGATACTAGGAAAGCCTATTCATCAGAGGCACCTAGAAGATTTTTGGGCTGATTGTGAAGATGAGGCAGAAGCTAGGAGAAGAAGGTATCAGAGGTTGACTCTAAACCAAATTAGGACTTTTCATTGTATCTCCCTTCCCCAACAATTGAAGAAGGATGATGGTAGGATAATGGCAGATGAGTATGAACAAAAGAAGATATATAATGACACTATCTCTGCACCTGACTTCACCATGCAGGAAGATATATCTTTGGACCCATTCATTGCCAGGACCATACAACTAACTCAAGCTTGGGTTGATGAGTAGGTGGAGGCATTGAAAAAGAAAGGTGTTGCCATTACGGTGGACAACAAAAAGAAGGGACAAGATATTCCTGGGGAAGTATATGACGACTTCCTGCTTGAGAAAAGGAAGACTAAAGGAGACAAGTTACCTCCACCACAACAACAGAGCAAAAGACCCCCAAGGGGCAAGAAAGTGGATAAACAACCCAAAGGGGTTATAATTGACAGGGCAGTGTTTACAGCTGAGGAGGCGGCTGGATCAGGATCAGAGTCGAAATCCCCTCCAAAGAAAGAGAAGCCCAAGACGAGTAAGACAGCTGAGGCTGGAATAACTGAGACCCTAAATGTGGGTCAATCCTCAGGGAAACGTGATACGGAGCATATCCCCATGGAAGAGGAGCCTAAAGAGGAAGAGGCTCCATTGATAATAAAGAGAAAGAGGAGAGCTCCACAGGTGTTGGTGTCCACCACACCTAAGAAACAAAGAACCTCCATGAGAGGTGGAATAAGTGAACCCCTTACACTAGTACAAGGAGAAGGTAGTGAAGTGCCGAAGGAACTTCAGCATAATGTTCCACTTCCTACCATCGTCAAGTTCAAAACTGAACTTGCAGAAGAACAAATGAAAGAAACCTCTCAGACATAAGTAGAAGGACATGTCTCACTTGATGAGACAATAAATCTGTCTGACAATGAGGTGGTGCAGGATGTGGCTGTACAGAAGATGGAAACACTTGCTGCTGATATAACTATGACTCCTCACAAGCCTCCACCAGTTCAAACTGTGATTGAGGAGATGAAACAAGCAGAAGAAGAGCAAGAAAAGAGCCCAGAGTAGGTAGCTCAAGAGATAGGGCTAGAAGCATTAATCACAGAGGTGACAAGTCCTGTAGTGGTGGACCTAACAGAGAAACAGGATGCAAGTCCTGAACAACCAGCAGGATCACCTGATAAAGGCCACCCAATAGAAGAGATAGAGATGGCAGAGTCAGAGGGCCATGCTCTTGAGTTAGGCCAACAAGATCCACAGGATACATCAGTAGAACCTGCTATAGTAGAGGTTCAGGAAGTGAAGGCTGATGAAAAGAAGGGAGCACTAGAGGATCCAGCTGCCAAAGTACAAGAAGTTGATAGTGCAGGCTCGGAAGAAGTAATAGCTACAGAACAACCGCCAGCACCTCAGGCAGAATCCCCAGTATCTGGTGCAGTGGATAAGCAACAAGGGGAAGAATTGGGAACAGATGAAGTAATGATGGAGAAAGATCATGATCAGCATGATCTACATATAGATACACCACAGGGTTCCCCACACTAAGAAGATGCTTCCCCAGAGAAGGAAATTCCTCAACAGGAGGATGTACCGCAAGATCAACAACAAAGCGAGCATCAAGAAGAAGAAAAGGAAAGGTCACCATCTCCACAACATCTGTTGATAGAAATGGGAGATATGGGTGCACATCATGATGATGCTAAGAAACATGATCAGGTACCTCCATGGTTAGCAAGAGAAGTAAATATTGAGGAAGAACTTGAAATTCAAGAATTCGATGTCTCCACTTTATTCTTCATGGACATAATGAAACCCAAGAGGAAGGCCAAAATGACTTCGTCCATCAAAAGAGATCCAGCAACTGGGAGAAGGACCACCCAAATTGCCATACCTACAGTGGAGAAAGAAAAAGGTAAAATCACTGTGGATGAATTTCAAATCAGCACAGTAGATTTGGGCTTTGCCAATGAGGACCAAGAAGGTCAGGAGGGAAAAGATATTATTGACTCTCTAATTCAAAAGGTGAAAAGAGAGAAGGAGAAGAATAAGCAACATAAAGAGCACATTGCTCAGTTGCATGCCTATAACAAAGGATTGACCAATCCTAATGATACCACGACTGAGCCTGCAGTCCCATTGACTACCATTTCTCAGGAGGAGGTAAATAAATTGGACCTCATGAAGCATGAGGCATCCGTAATAAGGAAATGGATGTCATCTGCATTGGATGATGCTATAGAAATAATGAAAGCCTCTTTGAAGAGGTGGAGCATTTTGAGTGATTCTAAGACTAAGGTAGATAAATTACAGATGCAGACCGGGAAGAGGTCTTACAAACTGGAGAGAGTCCTGAGCCTTTTAGGGGAAATAAAGGGGATAAATCCTTAATTGCTTATTAGTAAGCAAGTTCTAAATAGTAATACTACATTATTGATAGATATCTGGTATAAAGACATTCAGTTTGAGTGCAGAGTCCTCAAAAGATGCAATAATAAGCTGAGGGATATCAGCATGAGGCTACGAGATTTAATGGCTGAAGTGGCAATGATATTGGAAACACTGGAAGGCAAGGTGGAAGGGAAAATAGAAAATCAAGATGAAGAGTCTGCCATCAAGGTTGTACGCAGTAATTTCCAATTAGAAACAGATGGTCCACCTATCCACTTGATAGAAAAACTGATAGATAAAATAATGAGGATCAAGGTCCAGATGGAGAAATATAAAGAAACACTGCAGGACAGGAAAAATAAGCTGGATAGCAGCAAAGACAAATATGAAGCACATAAGCACACCATCATCAAAGCAAAAACTCAAGATGGTAGAGGGATAGATCAAGTTGTGCATTCATATGAGCAGGTTCGCAGTAGTATGCAGCCCCATATGCAGCATCATCATCATCAGGATAGCGAAAGTTCAGGAAGCGACGCACATGATGATGACCCGCATGAATCAGCTGAGGAGCATGATGAAGACACATCATGAAGGGGATAATAGCATAAGTAATATAGATAGTTGCCAGCTGGCAACTTGTGCCATTTTGTAAAGGTTGACAAAGTCAAGTGAATCATGACCATAGATTTGTATTGATAAATCAAGATTGCAGATCTTTTTGTAACGGATTCCTCACCTTATTCTATAAAAGGTGGTGGAATGCCTTATTGAAAACATTCAAAACTTAATTGAAATCTGTTTGTTGAAGTATTCAGGGCTCATTTCAAAGCTATTGTATATGTACATGTCTTTTGCATACTTAATAAAGGAGAAGAGTATTTTGATTACAAATCTTAGTAAATCTTGAGTAATCTGTGTCTGAATTCTGGATATGTGCTTTGATTTGCTGTGTCCCTTGGAGTGCTCATCATGTTGTATGTATTGTTTTCATTCATCATCCTTTGAAGTTTGCATCAACTGTATCTAGCTGTGGAATATCCTGGTGAACATATGGTTTGATTTCTTCTCCTCATGACAGTGTCAAGTATGTATGTGGATCAATAGCTAAAGGTTCAACATTAAATAGAAGCATTTCTTCAATTTCTTTTAAATTTCAGAGCATTTCATCTCCATAATTGTAAATAATTGATGATCTTAAGCAAATAACATAGATATGCAGACATCTCGTAGATAATCATAAATATTTAGTATATCTGAATACAAAGCATGCACAATTGAAAATATCATGCAAAGATTGAGGTATTTCTACATCTCCTCATCAAATAACTACATAATATGACTTCTCTGTAAAGAATTTCTGCAGGAATGTCATGATGATGATAAATTTTCACGTAAGGCCCTAAAATGGAAACAACAACTCACATTAACATCTGAGTGACTTTAGATGATTAAGACCTAATCACCGGAGACTTGAGATCCTGAATTCTTTGAATTCATAGTATCTTTCAAGATGAATAAAGGTTAATGTGTACTTTTATTCTATGTTTGTTTGTGACTAACATCATGACCAACATAAATTGGTGCTAGAAGGAGGGCCGTGATCTGGAATACCACGCTCATCATCATTATTTTCAGGTTTAATGATGCAGAGAGAAAGGTAACCTCCGATCGTTTGTGAATTTCAAATACTACACAAATATTTACTGTAGGAAGCTCATATATGGGCATTCCATGTAAAGATTTCTAGATCTCACATAAATATTGCAAGCTTTACAGTAGATCATTCTGAATTCACTAATATTGGCTAAAGATACGTAAATTTGTTCAAGCTTTGAAAGATTTAGGTCTTAGAAACTTGAGATCTCATGCTAAGGGTCAAGATAACCCAAAGGTCCCTTCATATTTGCACTATCTTTGCAAATATTTTGTAAATATCCAGTCTGATCAGCCATCTGACCGCAAATATCACCTCATTTGGTGAAATCCAGCCAATATTTGCAAAGTTTCAGCCAATTTGCCTCAAAATTGGGAAGTCCTGGCTCACAGGATAAATACCAGGTCTAGACCTAGTGGAATTTTTGAAGAATTGCCTGTTAGAGGTTTCAGACCTAGAACTGTAGACATTCATCATACTCCAAAGTCTAGTGCGCCAAGAACTTCACCAGAACCTCCCCCTGTAACTCCTGTTAGTTTACAAATACCTTTTGGGATATCTGTGACACGTCTAGTTCAGTCTCAGTGTGTGCCTTTAGTTTAGCCCCAGCCAGCTGCACCACTAGCTCAACCTCCTCTGGTTGCAATGTCTTTCTTTGCAGTGGAGTCACCTTTGACCTTTACTGCATATCATGAGTTACCAAAGAATCCAGACAAACTTTGTCGAAAATATCATCCTTATCAAGATGCTGACGATCATATCGGGACATTTAAGGAAGCTTGCTGCAGAGCCAGAATAGAACATCAAGACGTGGTGTGTAGGTTATTTCCTTTTTCCTTAGGGGAAGAGGCTTATAATTGGTTCATTAGTCTTGGCCAAGCCTCTGTTGGTTCATGGGCTGTCTTAGAGAAAGCTTTTCTGGACAGGTTCAAGGTCCCTATTGATCCATCTATGAATTACCATATGTTTGCTATAATCAAAAGATTTGAGAATGAGCCTATCACCAATTTCAATGCTAGGTTCCAGAAAATGTTGTCCAAGTTAGTTGCCCCATATGTAGTATCTGATGCCTCTACCAGGAGTATCTATTATTCAGCCCTAGATCCACTAACTTCCATGTTCATCAGGAGAACACATCCTGAGATCACTACATTGATAGGAGATTTTCAAGAAGCTATCAAAGTGAATCAGCAGTTGATACCTGCTCCTACTCCAAATATAGTATTCCCTACCTTGCCTGGCATACAGTCACAATACCCTGCATCATATCCTACAACATATTCTCCACAATATCCTGCACAATATCCTAATGGAGCATTGATACCCCCAGCAGTCATGCCTGCACCTTTGCAAGTACCTCCACTGAGCATCATGCCCCCTCCTAATGGAAATGGCCAATTGCTACAATATCCTGCACATGTTTAGACACCTCAGGGTACTGATTTGTCTAATAGTAACCATGGATCCTCTTTCTTCAAGCCTCAGACTGAAAACATGGTAGCCAAAGCTCAGGAAGAAAAATAGGAAATCAAAGAGATTTCTGCTCAATTGAGAAAACTCACCACAGAGGTGACACATTTGAGAAATCAAGGATTCTATTCCCAGTCAACTCATAATAGAAATTATTCCAATGATAGACCAAATCATCCTGACAGAGGATACAATAACAATAGTAATTTCAACAATAACAGTGGTGGGAATAACAGTAATCCTCAGAGACAACCCAGAGTATGGAACTCTAGGCCAAATAATGGCTCATTACCATCACCCCTAGACAATCAGCCTCCTGGTGAAGCCAAACAAACTACTAGAGTCAATCTTGCAGAGGCAGCCCTTACTAATTGGTGTAGGATCCACAATACTAATGCACATGCAGAATTAGATTGTCCACAATTTAGAATTGTTGCCAGCATCTTTCAGACTGAAGTGTCTAATACTTCTGGAAATCCACCTCATGCAGAAGGCAATGAGATTGTTCCTTGTGGATATGACTCAGCTTTTGTGCTAGAAGCGTACACTAATCAACCTCATCAGAGTCACAACCAGGTATGTGAAGAATCTGCCTTAACTTTTGAAACAATTTATGTTTTCCCCTTTGAGGATGAAAATGAACCTACAAGAGAACATGAGGAAGTACATGCATATCAGCAACAATATCCTAGTAAGCATAGTTATAACTTGAGGAATAATGCCAACAGACCTACTGGTCCATTGACATCATCCTTACCTCCAAATAATTTCAATACACCTCTTGATCCTAAAGCTAGCAATAATCCTGGATTCCCCAAGGTAAATGCTCAGTACTTGTCACCTCAGAACACAGGATCAAAGATTGTAAATGCACCTCATGAATCTGACAAGTTAGTCAGCTATCTGGCTGATGAAATGAAGAAAATTAAGATCAGCCTATCCTTGTCTGAGTTACTAAAAACTCCTACCATCAAAAAAGCATTCATGAAGTCACTAGATGATCCTGCTCCTAAAGAGGATAGTCATCTTTCAAGTCAATCCGGTGGCAAAGATCATGCTACTAGGGATAATATTATCAAGCCTAAAGTCCTAGCTATAGTCCAAGCTGCTGAAACTCCCACATGACCTTGTACAAAGATAAAACTAAGTCACCTCCATTCCTCCTCACCATAAGAATGTTCAGCAAGAACCTGCACAACTATCTAGTTGATTCAGTGGCCTCCATGAATGTTATGCCCCTGTCAATATGTAATGCATTAGGACTACATCCTACTAAATCCCTAAAGAAGGTGACACAATTGGACAAAACAAAGGTAAGTGTAGTAGGAGAGTTAACTCATATCCACATGCAACTAGCATCGGATCCTAGGATCCAGTATTACATTGATATTCAGGTAGTTGACATACCTGATACTTACGGGATGTTGCTTAGTCGAGACTGGTCCAAGACGCTCAATGGATATATGTCCACTGATTTCAGTCACATGTGGTTACCATGGAAGGGTATACCAAACCAGATCAGGATTGATGCTGAGCCAAGAATGAAACATATGATCACTGAATACAACAGAACAAATGAGATCTTGTACGTAGATGTAGAGCCTGGAGTTTATTGCATCAGGCCACAGACTGTCAAAATAGAAGAGATCCTGATGTTCGATTTGCATCATCATCATCATGATCATCAAGAGGACATGCCAGTCGTAGAACCTGATAATAATCCTGATAATGAGAATGAAATAGATCGCTTCAGGGACTTTGAGATGCATTTGTTTAAACAAGTAAAACGCTGTCAATTGTTAAATATACCTGCTAATGATATTTTGATTGTGGATGGTGCAGATTACATGATGAAGCACATTTAGAAAAGACTTGCGAAACATGCTTAGATATGATGATGCTGGAGCAGACATATAGTGAGGTGTCATCATCATGTTCTAAGGTAAATGCTACATCTGATGATGATGATGATGACACTAATTCTTATCTATTTTCTGCAGGAATAGAAGAGCTGACATATCATGATGCAGATCATATCTTGGAAACAGAAGAAGTTCTAGTGTTTGATTAGATAAATGATGTGAGGAAAGAAAAGATCACCCCTGGGAGTGATTGCTTTATGGAACCAGATTATGAGTTGTCTGATGAAGACAAAGGTAGTGACCTGACTAAGTTCAAGGAATTTCTAGTAAAAGAAATAAAGAAGATGACACGACAACATAAATCTCCCCAGGAGGTTTTAATCAAAGGTTGGTGTAGGTTGCATGAGGCACCTCACTCAGAAACAACTTGTTCACTATGTTTACACATTTTGAAGAAGCATGCAGCTATAAACCCAGAAGATCATCCTCCTGCTGAAATGAAAGAGAAAATAGAAAAGTCATCAGGCTCATGAGAAAAAGGAAAGAAGAAACTTGAGGATAATGATGTCCCTAAGTTAAAATGGATATCAGGCGGAGCAGTAGCTAGAGCTACAAAGAGAAAAGAAAGTTTAGCTAAATGTCCTGCTAAAGATAAACCTTGGATCCTGAGGTTTGATGGGTCCAAATCTAAGCAGGGTGCTAGGGTAGGAATTGATCTGATCGATCTAGCTGGAAAATCCTATTTAGTAGCCTATAGATTACAGTTCCCCTGCACTAACAATGTAGCAGAGTATGAGGCTCTAATTCATGGGATACTGTTTGCTCATAAGAAGAAAGTAAAGATTCTGCATGTCTTCAGAGATTCAGAACTGGTTGTGAGGCAAGTAAGAGGAATTTATTCATGTAACTATAGGAAGCTGTCCAATTACATACATCGTGTGTGGGATCTAATTGAGGACTTCGACACCTTTAATATCACTCATGTACCAAGAGAACAAAATCATAGGGTAGATGCACTTGCCCAAGCTGCCAGTACATTGGAGCCAATGTCTATATCTAGTCTGAAAAGATTTTCAGTAGAACTGGTGTCAGTACCTTCAGTACCTGATAATGTGACTAACCTCTAGGTGTTTGATGATGATCAGCACATCCTGGACTTCATTTCAAATAGGGACATATTTGAAGCTCAGATTATATATGAGAATGGCATGGAAGATCATGTCTAGGAAGAAGATGAGATATTAGAGCTGCCTAGCAATAGGATTTCCAAAGGTATGATTGAATTAGAGAGAGCTTTTGATTTGGATAATATGCTTAAACAGAAGGATCTGCCCAAGGCAGATGGAGGTCAATATTCACAAGTGAATATTGGACAAGCTGATGACAAGAAAAATGTCCTGTTGGGTAAGGTTTGCACACCAGAGGAGTTAGAAGGAATAACTCAGGCCCTCAAGGACTACATACATGTAATTGCATGGACTTATGATGAGCTGAAGACATATGACACCTCTGTCATAACTCATACTATACCTCTCAAGCCAAATGCTAAACCTTTAAGACAAAAGCAAAGGCCAGTCAATGCCTTGCTCGAACTAATAATTCTCGAAGAAGTCAAGAAATTGTTAAACGCCAGGATAATATTTCCTATGAGGCATTCCACTTGGGTGGCAAATCTTGTGCCAGTTAGAAAGAAGAATGGAGACATCAGGTTATGTGTAGATTTCAGGAATCTAAACAGAGCATCAGAAAATGACAACTATCCTTTACCCTCATTGGATGAAGTTCTACAGATTGTAAATGGAGCTAAAATGATGTCCTTCTTGGATGGTTTTTCAAGATACAACCAAGTGATGGTTGACAAAATTGACAGATTGAAAACCACCTTCACCACAAAGTGGGGGATATTTGCATATAGACGTATGCCATTCGGACTCATAAATGCTGGCACTACATTCCAGCGAGCCATGGATATAGCCTTCAGGGGCTTAATAGGAAAATGTATAGTCATATACATTGATGACTTGACAGTATTCTCCAAGGAAAGGGGGAATCATGTTGCTAATCTCAGAAGTGTACTACAGAAGTGTGAAGAGTACAGAATATCTTTGAATCCCAAGAAGTGCATATTTGGAGTGACAACAAGAAAGTTATTAGGCCACCTGATCACAGAAGATGGAATTTTCATTGATCCTGATAGGGTGGAGTCTATCATGAAGTTACAACTTCTAGGAAGCAAAAAGGAACTCAAGTCTTACTTTGGCAAGATAAATTTTGTAAGGAAGTTCATCAACAGCTTTGCTGAGACTGTCAGACCACTAAATGCTATGTTGAAAAAGGATGCACAGATTGAGTGGACACTAGAGGCCAAAGCTGCATTTGAAGATATAAAAAAAGCTATATCAGATGCTCCTGTCCTCATCAGTCCAGACTACACAAAGGACTTTTACATTTATTCATTTGCTTTAGAGCATACTTCTGCAATAGTGTTAACTCAAAGAAATGAAGAGAAAGAAGAGAAACCAATTACTTTCATGAGCTGTCCTTTCAGAGATGCTAAATTAAGATATGTAGATGTTGAGAGACAGGCACTTGCATTAGTCAGAGCAGTAAAAAAATTTAGACATTACATACTAAGAAGCAAGGTGATTGCTGTAGTACCAGATGCGGCAGTGAAGATTTTGTTGATGCAAAGTGAGCCTGGTGAGAAAAGAGCCAAATGGATTACTGTATTACAAGAGTATGATATGGAGATTACACCAATGAAGCTGGTAAGAGGACAAGCTCTGAGCCAGATGATATCTGAGATTGATCCAAACATCACTAGTCAGCAATGTGTGATCAATGAGAAAGACAATAAAGAGTGGTATTCAGATATCAGGCACATCCTGATTACTGGAAGATGTCCATCAAGAATGCAGGCTTCACAGAGAAGAGCCTTGAAGATAAGATCCCAAAAGTATATGATGAAGGGAGGAACCCTATTCAAAAAGAATTATTAAGGAATATACCTGAGATGTTTAGAAAAGCCAGAAGCAAATAAGGTCTTGTCAGAACTACATGACAAGTTTGGAATGGCACATGGATCATCCTTAGCCACAACACATGCAATCCTCAAAGTAGGATATTACTGGCCTACAATTTTTAAAGACACAGCTGATCATGTTAATTGTTGTCATGTTTGCCAGGTTGCTGCCAACAGAGAGAAATATGCTGCACAACCGTTGCAGCCGGTAATGGAAGAACGACCATTTGCACAGTGGGGCATGAATTTCATAGGGCCAATCAATCCTCCGTCCTCCTCAGGGCATAGGTATGTTTTAACAATTACTGACTATTGTACTAGATGGACTGAGGCTATTAGTAGCAAAACTTGCACTGCAGATGATGTCATTAAATTTCTGGAGAGCAACATTGTCACCAGGTATGGAACTCCTTATGCATTGGTAAGTGATAATGGTTCCGCCTTCATTTCTACCAAGTTATCAAGTTGGGCTTTTGATCATGGGATTATACTTAAGTTTTCATCCAACTATTATCCCCAAGGGAATGGATTAGCAGAATCCACCAATAAAAATTTACTGAATATCATAAGAAAACTAATAGAGAAAAACCCCCGGGAATGGAACTCATTTCTGAAGTATGCCTTATGGGTAGATAGAACCAGAATGAAAACTGCATTAGGAAACTCGCCCTTCCAGCTAGTATATGGGGTAGATCCTATCCTCCCTGTAAACTTGAAAATTCCTACCCTGCAGTTTGCCCAAGAATACCTAGGCATAGACAATAAGCAAGAAGTCAGGTTGCTTCAGTTGATGCACCTGGAAGAAAAAAGGACTCAAGCAATTGACCAATTTGCAAAACATCAGGCTGTTGTCAAACGTTGGTTTGACAAGAGAGCCAAAGTTAAAGCTTTCAGGATATCTAATTTAGTCCTGATGTAGGATAAAGCCCATGAAAAGAAAGGTGACCATGGTAAGTTCGACAAATTATGGATAGGTCCCTTTCAAATTTCTGAGATACTAGGAGACAGTACTTATAGGCTTAAGAACCTGACAGGTGAGGATGTCCCATTGCCAGTCAATGGACAGTTCCTCAAACATTATTTCCAAGCCTGAATGACTTCATAACAGTCATGTGTATCATATTGTATATTTGTATAGTTGTTTGTATAGTTTGTTTGTTTTGCTTGTTTTGTTGTGTCGGTTGAGACTTTGTTCTGGTAAATCATGATGATGCACTTCATCACCCCAAAAAATAACTAAATTGTTAAGGTTCAAGTGATGAGATCACATTTAGACATAGGTTATGATTCATTCTAAGAAGTGTTCATGATCAGGTTTGTGAGATCTTTTCATCAGGGTGCCTTTTCTTGGTCAAAATGAATCAATCACAATGAAACATCTAACAGCCTTGGGTTTGTTGAACACACAAGTATAGGTGTTAAGTGAAAAATCTAAAGGGACTCCCTTGCTACCAATACAATCTCCAACCTAAAGCTACAAGTGACTATACCTTGTACAAATGAACTAACATGATGATACCAGATACGAATTTTAAAAGAGAAAAATCAGAAAAGAAATAAAATTAGGCCACCTAAGTAACTCTACTGGGGCTATAGACGCCTGCTGGCAGTGGGGCTCTACTTAGGGAGATTGTATAGATAACCTTGTCGGGGCTATAGACGCCTGCTGGCAGCAAGGCTCTATTTAGGTTGGCTATGAGGGATGATCTCCAACTATGTAGTTTAACACTAGTTACTTATGTTTTCAACTTGCTTTCAAGATGAGGATAATTAATCATATGCACACACCTGATCCTTTGTTAGCATTGTTATCATGATGAAATTTTATCATTCAGAAGATCATGACACTTATGCGTAGATAAAATTAAAACACTATAGATGAATGTGATCACATCACTTGAATCATTGGGATTTGTTTGTTTTCTTTGGTGGCAAGTTGTTGTGTGGTTACACAACACGCCCCATTTTGACTTGGCAAAACAGGGACCCAACTTTTTGGCTTGGCTTGTTTGCTTTCCTTAGCGGGCTGGTAAAAGTAAGTCAGGTGCATCATCATGTGGAGTCAGGATGAGGTAAGTCCCCAATATGAGGTCAGTTTGTCAAAATTCACATTTCATGTCTGTGACCTCACATTCTGAAAGAGCATTAAATTCCATGCAGGTTTGCCTTTTACATCATCCTGATATTCCTCAGGATGTGAGAGTTATGAATAGTCAAAGTCTGGGTCAAACCTAATATTCGCGAAGGGAAGATCACACTTTATAACTTCAATCATGTTGTCTCGTCATCATATTATTTGAAACATCTCCTGACATATCCTGCGGCTCAAATATCCAGACGTCAATTTTAAGTGGTAGTAAATCTTCCCAGTCAAGTGGTCTTTTGCATCGTGAGCGTCATGTTTTTGAAGGTAACCCGATATTTCTTAATAACCTCATGCCGTGAAATATCAGCTTAAGCCAATATCCTGATGACGTCATCCAAACCAGATAAATGAAGAAACAAACATGATGATGACATCATCATCACATTCACATTTCGGTAAGATATTTTCTAATACATGATCATGTTCGTCTAATATGACGACAAAGTCATGATACCTCTCCGATACTAAGAACGAATATCAGGATGACATCATCCTGATATTCCCAAAAGAGAGACATGAAAGTTTGTCTCATCATCATCATATTTTAAAAACATCACCTGATACATCGAAATATCCTCCTGAGGTACCAAACACAACCAAAAGGGTGCTTTGTCACCCGAATCTTGTCGCGATAACAATTTCAATAAAGGGAGGAGGATGATATTGAAACTCAACCTGATATTTGCAAATATCATCTTGCCCTCATGATATCTTGTCATATGGATATCCCCCTGCTCCCATTGCAGCCATTATCATTTAATATGTGCAGATATGGTAGGTGGTTCCCGCCGACCCCGGAACCCAACGAAACACCTAGCGAGATCTTGCATTTTCACATGAATAATCAAAGAATGTAATCTAACTTGTCAGAGTTGCCCTAAATGTACCCTAACTGTGAGGTTAAAAGGTAATTCAACCACCATTTTCACATTTACCCTGCGATAAAATTGTTTTACAGAGCACCAGCTTCCATATCCGCATACCAGCTACTATTGCGCGATTTGAGCTCACAGACAAAAGGAAGTAGGTGATCATCGGCTGAATTCAGAGCATCTTGGCAATCTACTGGTATAAAAGAGAAATCTGCATAACTAGGTAAGTAAATGAAACCCTCATCCTGTTATTATTGTTCAGGTAGGATGATGCAAGTTCTGGTTTATGCATCCATATGATTAAATAATGCCGAACAGATGCAGTAGGCTTAGTGATTTACGAAGTTAATTGCAATATGTATGTGTGTATATCCGTTGTGAGATAAGATTTTGTTAATTGCAGGTACTCATTACCGAGAAGCGGTACGTTAAGTGTCAAGAGGAATTTAGTAGGCCTATGTTCTCTTCTCAGAGGGGGGTCCTATTCAAGTATGGAGCAATTACAAACACCCATCAGGGCAGCACTAATCTGGAGGCATGGTCAGCTAAACTAAATGATGGGCATAATAAGAGTCCTGTGCTAGATATAGTATTTGTGTTAGGAATGTGGAACGCTGCCAGTTTCCCATATTCTATGGAATCCCCGGAGTTGGTTATAGAATGTGCCCAGAATTATAATCCTCAGACGAGGCAAGTGGTGAAGCATGGGAGGATATATGCAGACCTCTCCATCAAGGGTCTCTCCTAGACATTTGGACTGCCACTGGGCAATAAAGTTAAGAGCGTGGACCTCAAGAAGTCAGGAAAAGAGTATGAGGCCAACAAGAAATCAGCCAGGAAGAACATGTATCAATGGCGGGCTGAGAACAGCACATATCCGGCAGCAGCCAAACTTCCTGTGCACATGTTCAAGTATGATTTCAGTGAGGAGTACCAATATATGATTACACTCCTAAATCGAGTAACGAGCCAGCCTGATGCTGGTAGTTTCAGAGATTGGGTGTATGGGATAATAATGATGTGTCTGTATTCAGACATTAAGCCACTGTGGGGCCAGATAATAAGTGATGCTCTGCATGAGCAGCTGATGAACCTGGGAGGTTCAAATTGTGCATTTTACATGACATCTTACATTGTTTACTCTTGTGCTTATAAAGGCACTTTTGATGCCTTAGTTATAGATGGAAAGCTCACAGGCACAAATGCTACATATATATGGGATCATCATCCCCAGCTGCAGAGAACCAACTACCTCAGAGACTACAAGCTGGTCAATGATGCATTCTCTATGCATCTGGTAAGGACCATGGAAGAGGACAGAACAAAAAGATTGAGCATGGAGGCTCAAGAAGTAGTTTACAGGCATGGAGCTTGGTATATCCAGTTTGGAACCTTTTCTTACATAAGGGTTGAAGGTTTTGAGGAACATCCCCTCATGCTGCCAAGGTATCCTACCGATGCAGTAGTATTAATGGAATTTATCAGGCAGGGCTCCGTGATGATAAAAATGTACAAGGATGCCAAGAAGCTGCCACTAATTTTGTTTCCAGTCAGCATTGGCAACTATATGTGCCCTGATTCTGACAATATAAAGAAGGTGATGGTGACCCTGAATAAAATGAATCTACAGCCTTTCCCAATAACAAGACCATATGATCCTTACGGCAGGATACAGAAGATACTAGGAAAGCCTATTCATCAGAGGCACCTAGAAGATTTTTGGGCTGACTGTGAAGATGAGGCAGAAACCAGGAGAAGAAGGTATTAGAGGTTGACTCTGAACCAAATTAGGACTTTTGATTGTATCTCCCTTCCCCAACAATTGAAGAAGGATGATGGCAGGATAATGGCAGATGAGTATGAACAAAAGAAGATATATAATGACACTAACTCTGCACCTGACCTCACCATGCAGAAAGATATATCTTTGGACCCATTCATTGCCAGGACCATACAACTGACTCAAGCTTGGGTTGATGAGCAAGTGGAGGCATTGAAAAAGAAAGGTGTTGCCATTATGGTGGACAACAAAAAGAAGGGACAAGATATTCCTAGGGAAGTATATGACGACTTCCTGCTTGAGAAAAGGAAGACTAAAGGAGACAAGTTACCTCCACAACAACAACAGAAGAAAAGACCCCCAAGGGGCAAGAAAGTGGATAAACAACCCAAAGGGGTTATAATTGACAGGGCAGTGTTTACAGCTGAGGAGGCAGCCAGATCAGGATCAGAGTCAGAATCCCCTCCAAAGAAAGAGAAGCCTAAGAAAAGTAAGACAGCTGAGGCTGGAATAACTGAGACTCTAGAAGTGGGTCAATCCTTAGGGAAATGTGATACGGAGGATATCCCCATGGAAGAGGAGCCTGAAGAGGAAGAGGCACCATTGATAATAAAGAGAAAGAGGAGAGCTCCATAGGTGTTGGTGTCCACCACACCTAAGAAACAAAGAACCTCCATGAGAGGTGGAATAAGTGAACCCCTTACACTAGTACAAGGAGCAGGTAGTGAAGTGCCGAAGGAACTTCAGCATAATGTTCCACTTCCTACCATCGTCAAGTTCAAAACTGAACTTGCAAAAGAACAAATGAAAGAAACCTCTCAGACACAAGAAGAAGGACATGTCTTGCTTGATGAGATAATAAATCTGTCTGACGATGAGGTGGTGCAGGATGTGGCTGCACAGAAGATGGAAACACTTGCTGCTGATATAACTATGACTCCTCACAAGCCTCCACCAGTTCAAACTGTGCTTGAGGAGATGAAACAAGTAGAAGAAGAGCAAGAAAAGAGCCTAGAGTAGGTAGCTCAAGAGATAGAGCTAGAAGCATTAATCACAGAGGTGACCAGTCTTGTAGTGGTGGACCTGATAGAGAAACAGGATGCAAGTCCTGAACAACTAGCAGGATCACCTAATAAAGGCCACCCAACAGAAGAGATAGAGATGGCAGAGTCAAAGGGCCATGGTATTAAGTTAGGCCAACAAGATCCATAGGATACATCAGCAGAACCTGCTATAGTAGAGGTTCAAGAAGTGAAGGCTGATGAAAAGAAGGGAGCACTAGAGGATCCAGCTGCCAAAGTACAAGAAGTTGATAGTGCAGGCTCGGAAGAAGTAATAGCTGTAGAACAACTGCCAGGACCTCAGGTAGAATCCCTAGTATCTGGTGCAGTGGATAAGTGACAAGGGGAAGAATTGGGAATAGATGAAGTAATGATGGAGAAAGATCATGACTAGCATGATCTACATACAGATACACTGCAGGGTTCCCCACACCAAGAAGATGCTTCCCCAGAGAAGGAAATTCCTCAACAGGAGGAGGTGCCGCAAGATCAACAACAAAGTGAGCATCAAGAAGAAGAAAAGGAAAGGTCACCATCTCCACAACATCTATTGATAGAAATAGGAGATATGGGTGCACATCATGATGATGCTGAGAAACATGATCAGGTACCTCCATGGTTAGCAAGAGAAGTAAATATTGAGGAAGAACTTGAAATTCAAGAATTTGATGTCTCCACTTTGTTCTCCGCAGACATAATGAAACCCAAGAGGAAGGCCAGAATGACTTCGGCCATCAAAAGAGATCCATCAACTAGGAGAAGGACCGCCCAAATTGCCATACCTGCGGTGGAGAAAGAAAAAGGTAAAATCACTGTGGATGAATTTCAAATCAGCATAGTAGATTTGGGCTTTGCCAATGAGGACCAAGAAGGTCAGGAGGGAAAAGATATTATTGACTCTCTAATTCAAAAGGTGAAAAGAGAGAAGGAGAAGAATAAGCAACATAAAGAGCACATTGCTCAGTTGCATGCCTATATCAAAGGACTGACCAATCCTGATGATACCATGACTGAGCCTGCAGTCCCATTGACTGCCATTTCTCAGGAGGAGGTAAATAAATTGGACCTCATGAAGCATGAGGCATTCGTAATAAGGAAATGGATGTCATCCGCATTAGATGATGCTGTAGAAATAATGAAAGCCTCTTTGAAGAGGTGGAGCATTTTGAGTGATTCTAAGACTAAGGTAGATAAATTGCAGATGCAGACCAGGAAGAGGTCTTACAAACTGGAGAGAGTCCTGAGCCTTTTAGGGGAAATAAAGGGGATAAATCCTCAACTGCTTATCAGTAAGCAGGTGCTAAATAGTAATACCACATTATTGATAGATATCTGGTATAAAGACAATTAGTTTGAGTGCGGAGTCCTCAAAAGATGCAATAATAAGCTTAGGGATATCAGCATGAGGCTACAAGATTTAATGGCTGAAGAGGCAATGATATTGGAAACACTAGAAGGCAAGGTGGAAGGGAAAATAGAAAATCAAGATGAAGAGTCTGCCATCAAGGCTATACGCAGTAATTTCCAATTAGAAACAAATGGTCCACCTGTCCACTTGACAGAAGAACTGATAGATAAAATAATGAGGATCAAGGTCCAGATGGAGAAATATAAAGAAACACTGCAGGATAGGAAAAATAAGTTGGATAGCAGCAAAGTCAAATATGAAGCACATAAGCATGCCATCATCAAAGAAAAAACTCAAGATGGCGGAGGGATAGATCAAGTTGTTCATTCATATGAGCAGGTCCACAGTAGTATGCAGCCCCATATGCATCATCATCATTAGGATAGCGAAAGTTCAGGAAGCGATGCACATGATGATGACCCGCATGAATCAGCTGAGGAGCATGATGAAGACACATCATGAAGGGGATAATAGCATAAGTAATATAGATAGTTGCTAGAAGGCAACTTGTGCCATTTTGTAAAGGTTGACAAAGTCAATTGAATCATGACCGTAGATTTGTATTGATAAATCAAGATTGCAGATCTTTTTGTAACGGATTCCTCACCTTATTCTATAAAAGGTGGTGGAATGCCTTATTGAAAACATTCAAAACTTAATTGAAATCTGTTTGCTGAAGTATTCAGGGCTCATTTCAAAGCTATTGTATATGTACATGTCTTTTGCATACTTAATAAAGGAGAAGAGTATTTCGATTACAAATCTTAGTAAATCTTGAGTAATCTATGTCTGAATTCTGGATATGTGCTTTGATTTGCTACGTCCCTTGGAGTGCTCATCATGTTGTATGTATTGTTTTCATTCATCATCCTCTGAAGTTTACATCAACCGTATCTAGCTATGGAATATCCTGGTGAACATATGGTTTGATTTCTTCTCCTCATGAAAGTATCAAGTATGTATGTGGATTAATAGCTAAAGGTTCAACATTAAATAGAAGCATTTCTTCAATTGCTTTTAAATTTCAGAGCATTTTGTCTCCATAATTGCAAATAATTGATGATCTTAAGCAAATAACACAGATATGCGGACATCTCATAGATAATCATAAATATTTAGTATATCTAAATACAAAGCATGCACAATTGAAAATATCATGCAAAGATTGAGGTATTTCTACATCTCCTCATCAAATAACTACATAATATGACTTCTCTGTAAAGAATTTTTGTAGGAATGTCATGATGATGATAAATTTCCACGTAAGGCCCCAAAATGGAAATAGCAACTCACATTAACATCTGAGTGACTTTAGACAATTAAGACCTAATCACTAGAGACTTGGGATCCTGAATTCTTTGAAGTCATAGTATCTTTCAAGATGAATAAAGGTTAATGTGTACTTTTATTCTACATTTGTTTGTGACTAACATCATGACCAACACTTAGCAAGCCAGGATCACCTACAATCAAGACAACCTTCCACACAAAGATGACAAGAGAAGATGTTAAAAAAATAGAGCAACTGTATTAAACTATCATATGAAATACAATGAGAGAGCCTTTCTTATAAAGGCAAGGTGAGAGCTAGATGGGTGGAGTGAAAGGTGGAGATATTCTTACAACATGTGCCAATTAGAGGATGATAACTAATTGCACATGTGCAGGATAAGACAACTCACTCCAACAACTCAACACACAACTAGAAACACCTAGATATCTAGTAGACTCGCTAATTCAACTTAACATGTGTGAATTATGTGTTCACACCAACATTTTCTATTTTGAGGTAAAATGGGATGGATACAAGCCTGTAGCTAAAAGATTAGCTATGTCAGTGAACCAAGGTATAGTAGAGGAGATAACAAATAGATGTTCATAGGGGAACCTATCCTCCACTGGCTGGTTTTCTCCTCCTGTATGCAATCTTGACAGAAAATCAACAACCAAGTTAAACTTGCCTCGATTATCAACTATGGTAATGTCAGATTCCCACAATAGCAATAACCACCTAATGATCCTTGCACCTACTACTGGCTTATTCATTAGGTACTTGATGGATGCATGATTAGTATGTACAAATATTTTATATCTAGTGATATAATGTCTAAATTTGTTTATAGCATAGATGACTGCCAAGAATTCTTTTTCAGTTGTGGTGTAATTTCTTTCTGCAAAGGTAAGGTTTTTGCTGATGTAATAAATGGCATGCATATTGTCTCCTTCCACCTTCTGTCCTAAAACTACTCTAATGGACTCATTTGAAGCATCAATTTGTATGTGAAATGGTAAATTCCAATTAGGTCCTCTCACAACTGGTGTGACAATAATCTTCTCTTTTAGGGTTTTAAATGCTGATTAACAGTCTTTTGTCCATAGAAATTCTATGTCCTTGTTAAGCAGAGTAAATAGGGGGGTAGCTGTTCTGCTGAAAATTTCTATGAATCTCCTATAGTAGCCTGCATGACCCAAAAACCCTCTAACATCTATCTAATTTTTTGGTGAAGGCAACTATGTGATCACTTCTATCTTGTTTTGATCCACTTTGATCCCATTTTCTGGAATGTGGTGTCCCAATACAATTCCTTCCTCCACCATCATGAAGCACTTTTCATGGCTCAACGATAATTGATTTTTCTCACAACATTTTATTACTTTCTCAAGGTTTGTGAGAGCTTATTCAAAATTGTCCCCATACACAGTAAACTCATCCATATAGACCTCCATGGACTCATTAGCTAATTCAGCAAAAATAACTAAAACAAGCCTTTGAAATGTAGTTAGGGCATTACAAAGTCCAAATGGAAGAACTTTGTAAGTGAAAGTTCCCCAAGAGTAGGTGAAATTGGTTTTTTCCTAATCTTCATGTGCTACTTGGATTTGGTTATACCCACTGAATCCATATAGGAAAGAAAAATACTTTCTCCCAGCAAGGTTGTGCAACACTTGGTCATTGAATGGTAAGGGAAAGTAGTCCTTTTTGGTAGCTTTGTTTAGCTCCTGATAGTCAATACACACCCTCCATTTCCCATTCTTTTTAGGCACTATGACTAGGTGTGAGACCCATTGACTATCTAAGATTGGATATATAAACCCCGCTTGCAGTAATTTTTCTATTTCAGTCTTAACAATGTCTTTTAAAGAAGGATTCAATCTTCTCTAGGGTTGTCTAACAGGTTTGATATCCTTAGGGTATATATGATGGGTACAGATCTCAAGAGTGATGCCCTTCATATCTTGGTATTCCCAAGCAAAAGTTGTTGAATGGGAAATTAGAAGTTGGATAAGTTTTTCTTCTTGAATTGTTGTCAACTGAGTATTGATATTAAGTGTTTTCCCTGGTAAAATCATGACCTATTTTGTGATTTGATCCATGGATGTAGTGATGCCCTTCATATCTTAGTATTCCCAAGAAAAAGTTGTTGAATGGGAAATTAGAAGTTGGATAATTTTTCTTCTTGAATTGTTGTTAATTGAGTATTGATATTAAGTGTTTTCCTTGGTAAAATCATGACCTATTTTGTGATTTGATCCATGGATGTAGTTAATCCATACACTAGAGTAATGGTATTGAGGGGACAAGAATGTGGAAGCAACATGTGGAACATGGCTAAGTCTCTATAAAAGGTCTCCACACAAGGAATGATATTTTCTAGGGTACAATGAGTAGAAGTGAGAAGTTCTCTCCTAGAATCTTGGGCAAGCTTCATCACATCCTCATTAATTAGGATGTGGGTAATGTCTTCTGTTGTATCATAGTAGATTTCTTCTTCCAACTCTCCCAAATGTTCCTTGATGGTTACCATAGCTACTGAGGCATTATTGTCCATGTTATCTGGCACATCCACCCATACTCTTCCTGTATAATGTATTGATGGTTTATCTGGAGGATATAGAGATATTTTCTTCAAATCTATCCCATTAGAAATGACCATATCCCTAGTTCAACAATCAATAGATGCTAATATTGTAGCCAACCATGGTCTTCTTAATATCAATGGATAAGCATTTCTCTAGTTTCTCGGTTCTAATATCAGGATGTCTACTAGAAATTCCCATGATTCTATTACAACTAGAACATTAATAATTACCCCTTTTAGAATAGCTACTGACTGGTCAGTAAGTTGAAGGATTGTAGTCATGGATTGGATACTCGTTAGGGCTAATTTGTCCATTATATGAACTGTCATCACATTAATTGTTGCTCCCAAATCAACCAAAACATTTGAAATTTCTACCCCTGAGATTAAAATAGTCATGACAAGATTTCTAGGGTCTCCATATTTTGGGAGGAGCATTTCTCCTATCAATAGATCTACTACTTTCCCTTCCACCTAGATTGTAGAAGGAAAGTTTTTCCTCCTACCTTGTGTTTTGACACAATGTTGTTTAATGAATTGATTCAGTTCTGGTACATCTCTGATTCCTTGGAGGAGTGGAATTTTAATGTTTAGTTTCCTGCTTTCTTGTAAAAGTTCTAATTCTAGGTTAGATTGGACTTGTTTTTGTAAGATCGTTTTCTGGGGAACATGTTGTTTAAGCCATTCTAGGTATGGTGTTAGTTTTTCCATCTCTGGAGCATCTCTGGAGATTTTATCAGAAGTGTGTTCAGGAATGTTCTACAGAGTCAGCCTTTTAGGAGGAACTCTAGAGTTATCCAAGGATGATTCTTTTAGCACTTTTTTGGTAGTAATCTCCTTTGGGAGTTGAGTGGATTAATCTTTAGGTTCATCATCATTTGTTACTTCAACTATAGTTGGAGGAGATGGCCTTAGGAATGCTTTCCTAGAATGCAACTGGAGATTATTTAGATATATAGCGTTAATGCAAGCCATGTTTTCTTGTTCTATCATATAAACAGGTGCTCCCTATGTATTTCGTGGATTTGGTATAGGTTGAGCTGGTAAGGGTGGTTGGCTAACTAGCTCATTTTGTGACTGAACTTCTGTGTTGGAGGGTCTAGCTAGTAATGCTTGTTGTTGACGTTGGAAATGCCTAGGTTGTCCCTGGTATTGGTTATTATATCCCTATTGAGGACCCCATTGAGGTTACATGTTTTGTGATCCAAACTGTGGTGGCCACTGTTGATTCCCCTAGTGTTGATTTTGCCAATTCTGGTGTTGCCAATGTTGATTTGGCCAATCCTGCTGTCTTCAAGGAGGATCATTCTAAGGCCCATGCCAAGTTGGATTCCATTGATTATTTCCTCAATTTGAAGGACCACTGTAAGAATGTTTTTTCTAGTGTATTTTTGTCCCACATAGTTCAATTCTTCTTCTATGATGACATTTTTCTTACTCAACCTTTTTAAGGCTAGAAGTTGACTACATTGACTGGTAGGATGTTCCCTATCATAGATCTAACAAATATCTGATTTGTCTAAAGGGTATTCTCTCAATAGATGCTTGTTTCTACACCTAGGACAATAGATGGAGAGTGGTTCAGTTGTTCTAGTTTTTTCCTAAATCCCATCCAATGTGGTATTTAGCTAGACAAAAATATTTATTTTTAGATTTGGAATCTCTTCCATTAACTATCCTATTTCATTTTTCCCTTTGAAGATTTTGGATGATCTCACTCCATCTTGGGTTCTAGATTAGTTCCTATAGAGTTCTTCTATAGCAGGTGTATCCATTTTATTGACATTTCCTTTTCCCATCAGTTCTCATGCCTATTTTGATTCTTTATCCAATCCTTTTACAAATAGGGTTCTAGCCAAAGAGTGATTTACTGGGTTGCCATACCTTCTCAGGGTGAAGTTAAACCTATCCACATAGTCCTCTAAGGTCTCTTCCTCTCCCCATTTAATTTTGAACAATTCCTCATTTTTATTACTGACTCTATAGTAATCTTGGTATTTTCCTAAAAACTCTATTTCCATCTGATCCCAAGAATGGATAGAGTTTTGGGGTAAACCCATAAACCATCTCATTGTATAATCTTTTAGGGTTGAAGGGAACAGTTTGAGTTTTTAGTTATCTGATCCATAATCATAAGTTTGGCATACAACTTTGAATTCAAACAAAAACTGGTCTGGATTCTCAGAAGAAAGACCTCTAAAATTTGGCAAGTGTACTGGTGAAATATTTTTCATAGGAGCATTGTCTCCAGTAGCCAAAACAATAGGATATGAGAAGGTTCTTGGAGCCTAATTTTCCTCCTCTTCATGATTATCATTATTATCATCCATGTCTAGTACTGGTTCTTCTCTCTGAGGTTCTGGGAAATTAGGTTCTATCAAAGGATCTTCCTAGAACTTTTGTTGTAATTCTTTCATATAATTAGTGAGTGGAAGATTTGGAGGATCTAAGGGATTTTTGATTTGAGGTGCAACTTCCAAGGTAAGTTCTAGGTTTCTTTCTTCAACAAGATCTTGTGCCACCCTACTGCTTTCTCCTATAGTTTGTTGATTGGGTGTCTATTTTATGTATCTTCCTTTTGAATCCCTAGCTCTAACCATACAGATCTAACCTAAAATTGTTTATCTAAGTTTTCCTAATTAACACAATATCCCTAGCAATGACACCAAAAATGACAAGGGTCATTGTACCTCATCATTTAATCATATTTCAGATGTCAAATCTAGGGCTATGTTCTTAGCTATCTATAATTAGGAATCCTATAGTTACCATTTTTCTCTAGCTAATTCTAATAACTTTTACTTATTTAAAGAGATTGATCTATCTACTTATTAAATGAATTCAAAGAATGTTGAAAATAGAATTGAACAATGAATTACTTAAAGCAAATCTATAAACTGCAACATGAATCTATCTATTGAAATCGATAAGTATTCTGTAAATCAAAATCTAAAATGACAAAACAATGGTACTAGCCTTCTGTCTTCATGGTGAGAGTGGGCCCTTGCTCCACACCCTTAGAGCTGAAGACTAAAGTAAAGAATCAACACAAAAGAATGATATCACAACTCAATTCAGTCCAATTCCATCAACTTTGCATTAATATAAAAAATGAGATTACAGAAATCAGAAGGAAAAATAATCTCTTGCTTTTTGTGCTTCTTCTGTAAGTATATATAAAATTAGTGATGAGATATCACTTATCATATCTACCAATTCTTCTATGAGATGACATCCATCTCTTTATTACACTAGTTGTCTAGCTATGGAAAATAACCATGTAATAAAAATAGATTGAGTGGAACAGAAGCCCACTCTAAATCTAAGTTTTAGTCTTAGTACATTTGGGCAGCGAGGCCCTGAAAATATGGATATGAAATTAGTTTTACTAGTAACTCATGCAAAAAATAAAAAGAGATAAAAACTCCCAGCAGTTAACTATAGATTTCCCTTTATCACTTAAGTGATGATTTGAGTAATATCAGGGGTATCATGATCACCACTAAAAGTGTCTAGCCGACAACTGTGCTGAAAATCTGCTCTGCTCTAAAGAGGCACTAAAGGTGTATGTCTCTGTTTGTAGCTCCAGAGATGTAATTTTTGCCTTCTTGCTCAACTTTGGAGATGCTCCAAACTTCAATCCAGCTCTAGAGATGCTTTTCATCTTTACTTCAAAACTTCTAATGTCATGGTATTCTGATATTATCTCTAGAGATCATTAGGACTACCTCCAGAGATCCACAGAATTGCCAACCCAAACATCTATACCTGTTGATTCAAAAAGAGAAGTTTTTCTAAATATTTCCATTAATTCCATGTACATTAGTACTTTAATCAGAAATCATGATCTTAAGTAATTCATCTCCTATTAATCATTATTTAGAAAAATCTTGCTAGTCTATTTGGGTACAGACATCAAGAAGATGGAATCAGAAAGGATAAAAAAGAGGTGAAAAGATGTATTTCATGGGTGCTACCTGGCACTCATCAGTCTTCCTTTGGTTGCAAATTCAAGGGTCATCTCACAATAGTGGGTTACACTTTTGTGGATGAAGAAAAGTTGAAGGTGCCAAAAAAACTATAGCAAACACCTTCGTTCGAAGGTGTTTTCTTCCCTCAAAGGTCCTGTTGGGGTTTTTAAATCTTAAAATAATGAGGCCTTTGTTCAAAGGTGTTCTCCATTCAAAGGTCTTAAAAACCCTTTGGACATCACTAAAGATACAATCACCAACAATTATCCTCACAACACTTTACCTTTCCTTCATTCCTATGCCCTCCCTTCAATAGATGAAGCACTAGTGGATGAGGAAAGGTCTCTCACATAAAATCCATTATGGATGGATGTTAAGATCAATCAATACAAGTCACCTATTCCACCCACTAAGGGGATAGTGAATAAGTGTACTAATGCTAGTACAATATTAACAAGTTCAAGACTAAATATGATATATCCTAAGATGATAGAAATGGATTGTTTGCTAGGAAATATCCCATTAAACCAGGTAAGTATTTCTCCCTCATTAAGCTACACTCACTATAGAACCTATTCTAGTTGCTCTCAAGGGTGGCATCCCCCTATATATATATATATATATATATATATATATATATATATATATATATATATATATATATGTTAATAGTGTTGTGGTGTATTCCCTAGTCTTGTGTTATGTGTTGTTTAGGTCTCCTAGGATGACCCTTGATACTTTTGTAAGGTCAAGGATACTAGGAGACCACCTCTATTGTGACCATTCTTCTTTTTGTTTCTACATTCTTCTATCCTCCTCTCATCTATTTTATTGTTGTGTGTTGTGGCTTGGGGGCATAGTGTTGTAGAAGATATCTTGGGGGCATCCTCCTACATGTTGTTTCTAAGGAACTTGGTTCTCCTCTCTCATTTTTTATTGTTTCCATTCTTCAATGATTCTACCTAGTTAGAGGATGATAAAAACAAATAAATATTGATATGGACCATGCATTCCTACAATAAGAAATAAAAAATGGACCTAGTCCATTTATGAAGTTAGGTTGATATATATATTTGATGCTTGACTAGTAGAATCACTCTATGTGATCTATCATGTTGTCATATCTCTTATAACAAACCTTTGCAATACATTTATTTCTATGTGCTTTGGATGGTTTTGAATCTCACCTTGTTATAGTCAATTCTGAGATACCTGCAGTATAAGTCCAATGGCTATACCTAGTTTTGAACCTACAAGTGTAGCCTTAGTTTTTGATGTGATTTAATACATGATTTATGCATAGATTTCATGATTTGTTTTGGTTATTATCATAGAGTAAGATGTTCTAATATTATCTCTTGTTAATTATCTTAGCAATTCATATCGATGTGTTTGTGGGAACATTTGATGATCATGGCATATGTTAGTGCCTATGGGAACATGGGCTTTGTAAAGGATCTTGTTCCCTTATGTGTCTTCACTCTAGCTTAATGTGCTTGATACTGGAAAGTGGAATCAACCACCTTAAGGTGGGGGCATATATAATGCCATCTATCTTATTCCTTTTACACTAACAAAGCATGTTTGAAAGCCTTCATTGCGAGGTGGGATGTTGTATTTGTTGAGCTAGTCCACATCCTTTTAAAAAGAAAGAAAAAAGCCCTCATTGCAAGGTAGGATTATGCATCTCTTGATCTACTGCATACCCTTTTATACAAATACTTTTTGTGGAAGGCAGGATGGTGTATCTCTTGAGCTAGTACACATCCTTTTATACAAATTCCTCCATGGAGGTGGGGTTGGATCTTGAGTCATGCACCGTTAAGAATGTCTTTGGCAGTTGTGGTAGCATAACTCAATAGTCAAGTGTGTTTGGCATGTTTTAGATAGTGGGACTTAACAATAAGCTCCTTCCCATCACTCATGTTTATCGTGTATAAGATGTATAGTGTTTCTATGGCATGCTATGTGAGGCTCATTTATTTCATGTGTTTTCCTTATATGTTTGTTGTGTCTACCCCCAAGTGTGGTCTAAAGGCATGTAGTGATGAGCTCCCTCCACACTTGGGTATTTATCTGGTGTGTCTTCCCCCTGGTGTGGTCTAAAGGCATGCAAAGATGAGCTTCATTCACACTTTGGGCTTTGTTTTGTATGTTTTTAGCGGTCTAAAGGCACGTAGTGATGAGCTCCCTTGACCTCCCTAGTTATAGCTAACATATATATTTATGATCCTTCTCAAGTGTCTTCATGTCTAGTTTTCTATAGCATTCTATTCATTTGTACATGATTGCATCACAATTAGGGTTTGAGACTTATTCTAATTAGGGTTTAACAAATCTCTCAATCCAATTAATCTTTCCATATCATTCTTGAGTATACCAACCTATAGCTAAGTTCTCATTCATAGTTACTTGGCTTAGTTGTTGTCCTTGAGTGTTATTGTGAAAGGATGATTTGATTTGATAGATCTTAACACTATCCACCATCTTTCCACTTTTCATACATAATAGTAATATACTTTGAAAATCTTTGTATCGAATCTATATTTTTATCCATTGTTGTGGATGTTCTTTCTAGCAAACTTTGATTGTAGTTAAGTTTTTCTCTTGCCACATTTCTATTAGAAATGAAAGCACAACTACTCAACATAAATTTAATTCAAATGTATGTTTAATGATCTTTAATAGAGTATTAGAGATGGAGATTGCATCATAGAAAGTAAACCCACAATACAAAAATATACTAGAAGGAGAATGAAGCACATAAGACAATATTTAACATGGAGTAAACCCTTGCGAGTAAAAACCTCCACCAAGAAAATAGGCCAAGTTGTATTATCTTCACAAAAGGAGATTACAAATACATTCAGTTCCTCTATCCTTTAACCTTCACTTTGGTAGAACCTAGGTACCTGTAAACCTATTGTGCATCTCATCTACTATTCCATGGTTATATAGAATTTACAATCCTCAAGATAGGTGTCCACCTTGGAAACTCCACCCATGCAGCAATAAATGTCATCATACATGCATCCTACACTTGGTAAAAAAGGCCCATGCAAAATTGGGCACCTAGAGCCAAGAATGACATCTTACAACACCTTATGATGCATCATAACCATCACAAATATCACTAAAGCCTATCTTTCCAAGATGGGTACCTAGGGCTAAATATAGCAGCTTACAACTCATTAATATTCATCATATGCATCATAGTGTCATAGAATCTTATGACAACTTGCAGTTGTCATAGATTATTTACATGCACTCATCAAACATTATGATGTGTATCATAAATGCTAAAACTAGTAGATTCTCCACATAGGTTCCCCACTTTGACCAATTACTATTTGCCATATTAAAGGACATCCCATAACTACTTCTAGTAACTCAAACTTACTAGTGCAGTAACTTCGTAATTACCGTGGATAGTAAATAATTTTTACTACTACTAGTGAAACTAGTACATCCCTTATGGGTAATTACAAATAATAAATGGAATAATACAATATTGGGATTTATAAGGTTAATGGTACCTTATCCCAACATTCTCCCGCTTGACATTATACATTGTAAATCAACCAATAGGAAATTGATATGCAAAATAATCATGCACTAGAAACAAGGCCCATGGCATCTCTGTACCACATGAACTTCTCTATGCTCATAGGCTTGGTCAATGAATCTGCAACATTCTCCTAATTGTCTATCTTCTTTAGCTTAATATGCCCATTTGCAACCAACTCTCAAACAAAGTGATACTAAACATCAACATGCTTAGTCTAAGCATGATACATAAGATTCTTGGCTAAATAGATAGCACTTTGGATATCACAACCATTTTGAATGTTCCTCCAATCAAAACCAATACCTTTACACAATCTCCTCAACCAAACTGCCTCCTTAGAGACATGGGTAGCAGTCATATACTTTCCTTCTATGGTGGACAAAGCAACTGTGGGTTGCCTCTTACTCATTCAACTCACTGCTCCTCCAAATAGAGTAAACACGTTGCCACTAGTGGACCTTTGACTATCTAAGTCACCTGCCCAATCTACATCAACAAAACCCTATATGTTCAAAGATTTATCAGCACTATTAGTACCAAAGTAAACCAAACAATAATTAGTACCTACAAGATACTTAAGCACTCTCTTTGCATAAATTCACTATTGTCTACCAAGGTTAGACATAAATCCTCTCAAAACTCCCACTGCTTGGGCAATATCTGGCCTAGTGCAAACCATTGCATACATCAAACTCCCTATAATACTAGCATATGGAATTTTAGACACATCCTCAAGATCATCCTTAGTCTTTGGACACATATCTAATGAAAGCTTAGTACCAATGGGTAAAGGAACTCTAACTGGGTTACAGTCTTGCATAATAAATCTCTGCAAAATGGTATTCACATACTTATTTTGTGACAACTAAATCTTTCTATTACCTCTGTCCCTCTTGATCTCCATACCTAGAATATACTTGGCAACTCCAATATCTTTCCTATCAAATGCACCTGAAAGTTGAGCTTTTAGCTCACTGATCATACCCTTAGTATTGCTAAAAAATAACATGTCATCAACATACAATGCAATGATCAGTATAGAATCATCAACACAATAATTGTAAACATAGTAATCCTCCTCGCTTCTAACGTAAATGAATTGAAATTTTGATACCACATTCTGGGGGACTATTTCAAACCATAAAATGACCTCTTCAACTTGCAAACCCAATGTTCTTTTCCTTTTATCTCAAAACCTGTAGGCTGTTGCATATAAATTTCTTCCTCGAGATTTTCATGAAAGAATACAGTCTTAAGATCCATTTGCTCAATCTCCCAATCAAAAGCTACAACACTAGATTAAAACAATCTAATAGAAGTCAATTTAGTAATAGGAGAGAAAATCTCACCAATATCAACTCCCTCTCTCTAGGAGTAGCTCTTGGCAACCAGTTTAGCCTTGTACTTCTCCAATGACCCATCTACTCCAAACTTCTTCTTTAAGACCCATTTACAACCTATGGCATTTCTTCCTTTGGGCAAATGAACAAGATTGCAAGTGTTATAAAAGTCTAAATCCATCATCTCCTCTTGCATGGATAACTACCAAGAGTCACTATGATCTGAAAGAATAGCTTCCCTATAGGATCTAGGCTCATCATCAGTACTCAATAAAGAAAATACACAATGGAAGTCTAGTGGGCTATACCTGTCAACTGGATTCTATTGTCTTGTGGATCTTCTCAAGGGTGGAGTAAGAGTCTCAACTTATTTTTCTGCATGATCATCTATACCAACTTTTGTAACAATAGATTCATATTCATTAGAACTATTTGAATCTTCTTCTTCTTCAATCCCAATCCATCATTATGTTCTTCCTGAGGTGCATCTTGTTGCTCTATAATAAATGTGCACTCCCTTTACCTTTTAATCTTTTTCTTTTGGATACTTAGGTTTAGAAATATCTCTAAATTCCCTAAAAATAACATCTCTAGAATTGATAATCTTATGGGTTAGTGCATTTCAAAGCTTATAACCTTTGACATTATCACCATATCCAATGAATGTACACTTTTAAGCTTTTGGATCTAACTTAGATCACTTTTCCTTAGGCACATGAACAAAAGCCTCATAGCCAAAAACCCTTAAATGTCAAATAGAAAGCTTCTTACCTGTCCACACTTCATAAGGTGTTGAATCAAGAGCCTTACAAGAAGATCTGTCAATCAAGTAGCAAGCAGTACACACAACCTCTACCCAAAATCATTCATCAAACTATGCATCACTCAACATAATCCTGGTTCTTTCCATGATTGTTCAATTCATTTTTTTTGTAACACCATTATGTTGTAGTGTGTACAGAGTTGTCTTTTGTCTGATAATACCCACATGCTTGTAAAACTCATCAAATTCCTTAGAGCAATATTCCACTCCATTGTCAGATCTTAATATTTTTATCTTTAATCCCAATTGGTTTTCAACCAAGACTTTAAAATCCTTAAACTTAGTGAGAACTTTAGATTTGTGTTTCATAAAATAAATCCATCTAAATCTGGTTACATCAACAATGAAAGTGACAAAATAACAAGATTTTCCAATAGAATTATTACCCATAGGTCCAAACACATTCGTATGAATAATTTATAACTTCTCTTTTGCTCTATTGCTTCCTAAAGGAAATGATTTTTTGTTTTATTTACCAAACACACAAAAATCAAAGTGCTCATCAGAATAGGAGAAACCGTCCAACAAATCTTTATTCTTAATAGTTTTCAAAACAATATTTTTTGTGTGAGCCAATCTATGATACCAAAACATACATATATTTTTAGTATTGGCCTCAAATACATAGGAGGTATTACAAACTGTAGTGGCTTCAAGCTTGAATAGGTTTCCCAATCTCTTCTCCTTCGCTACCACCAAGTTCCCTCTCACCAATTTGTAGCCATGCTTGTCAAAAGTCACATGCATTCCCAAATCATTCAGCTTTGAAATAGAAATCAAATTTCTAGTTAATCCAGGAACATGATAAAATGAGGGAGGGTTTAATCCTCCCATCACTAAAACACAATAGTAATTTGCCTTTCCCAACTATCAGATATGCAGAGTTATCCCCAAGGTACACATTAACTCTATCATATTCTTCATATGTGGAGAACCATTCCTTATGTGGGGTTATATGGAATGAGCATCTTGATTCAACCAACTAGTGATCATTAGAAACAATAATACATGCAAAAAGTAAAATGTCTTCACCTAATTAAAGGACCTATTAGAAGCACTCTCCCACTATGTCATTATGTTTATGTACTCCTTGATATGTCACCTTTTACCATAGTTCCAACACATAACTCTATTCTTCTTCCCATGAGTCTTATATCAGCCCTTGGACTTATCATTAGACCCTTTCTAATCTCCTTTTGGTCCTCTTTCTTTAGACCTTCCCCTGACACTGAGAGTTGTTGTTTAAGGTGTGAAATTTGGATTGTTAATGTTTTAGTTGTTAGATTTTGAATCCGTCTTTCACCCTTAACATTCAAGGATCTAGGGTCAAGTGGCCATGCACTATTATACCCTAGGTAACTACGAGATGTAGGGAAACTTGGATTAGGAGGTTTAATTGTCAATTTTCTTTCTCCTATGCTCAATTAACCATTAAAACCCTAATTTTGTAAAAATAATAGTAAATAGATGAATTATAGGAAAAGCTCTTGCAAAAGGATGTAAAATATCAAATCAAAGAGTACCTATTTTCAAGGATCCAAGGTGGAAAAATCAGGGACACAGGAGCAGGCACCCAAGTCCAAGGCCCTAGTTTCTGTGAACATCTCGAAACTCAGTCTACAACTCTTTCCTACTATTCTAGAGATTTTCCTGTCATAGAAGTTGGAGGACTACTGAGTGGGCACCCAAGTCTAGGGTGCTATTTTATCTTCGATTCTACAATTCTGACACTCCAAGATGTCTTCTTGCAACTTCACTTTGTCTATCTCCTCAACCTGTAATGTGCAACCATGAAAAATTTGGGAGGGGATTATGGTGTTTAGGATCTTTCCTCGGTCAAGCCCTAGAAGGAAACTTAAGTCTTCCAAACACCTTTGTCAAATAGAGAGTGCATGCCCTTGTGAGGTAGAGGCAAAATCTAAATGAAACAATGATTGAAAATAGAATTATATCACCTTGTAGTGAAGATCTCATGGGAAAAAGATGCTCTTCAATCCATGAGGAGATGGATACTTAAATCTACAAATACAAACACATAACAACACAAGTTTGCTCTTCGAACACTATGAAAGCCTTGAATCACAAGTTGATAGCTAGTTGAAATCTAATTGCAATCTAGTTTCTAAATGAATGCCTAATCATGCTTTTATATGCAACTACAAGCATTCCCTCCAAGATTTCAAAAATTCAAACTTACTATGTCAGCCTAGGGACCAAATAACAGTCATAAACTGGCACTTAAAATTTGGGCCTAACCCAAAATAGGGAAGGACTAGGGTGCAGGTGCCCAAGTGCCCCCCCTATTTTGGGTAGGGTTAAGCTCAAGGGGTCCCCCTAGGCCCCATTTTCTATAAAACCCAGGGTTCATTCCATTGGAATGCCAAATTATGGAGTAAGATGTCCTAAATGCACAGTAAAGACCTGAGAGCTAAACCTTATGAGGGAAAAGCCCCCAAGGGGACATTTTCTGGCATTACATTTAGCCCCCACTATAATGTATGTATAAACATGAGGCCAATACATGCATTAGAGTATGGTCACAAACACAACAAACACGCCAAGCACGGAGAAGATAGGCCAACCAGATAGAAGACAGTAACAGACACACAAAACATAGAGAAGACAATTATAGTCACCCAAAACATGGAGATTACAGTCAATGCATAAAAGAAACATTAATGTATGGAAGACAGGCATGATTTCTCTTCTTTTCATTTTCTCATATATATGAAATACAAATACAAGTACTAGAAAGGAAACAATCCTCCCATAATGCAAGAAGCACTCATTGCATTGGTGTTTATACAACATATATGGGGCAACACACATGCAAGACACTCAAAACCTTCAAAAATGTAGGAAACACTCATTGTACTAGTCTTTAGACTACATATGGGGAAATAAAAATGCTAAACAAATCAAGCACGCCAAACACACACACTTGAAGACATAGAGAAAAGACAATAGACAAGTAATGATGTGTTCCCTATTTCTAGGCTCATCACCATCTCAAGCACATTACAGACACACACCAATGATTGGGCTTTGCCACAAAAATTGCAGGAAACATGCTTAACAGTTGAGTTAGTCACAAAACTATTTCCCCCCTCTGTAGAGGACTTTTGAAAATGATAGGATGATGCAATCTGCTCTAAGAAATACACCATTCCCACCTCTGCAGAGGGCTTAAGATAAAAAAGGATATATGTACTATCCTACCTCTACGAAGGGCTTACATGATTGATTGATTGCAAACAAAATTAGGATGTGGGAAGCACTCATCGCACTAGTTTTTAAACTGCATCTGAGGACAAGCACATAGCTAACATCTACAACAGATAGCTTAACTTATATATGCCCCCACCTTAAGGTGGTTGATATCAGGTATCAATATCAAGCACATTATGGTAGGAAGAAAACACACAAGGGAAGACAAGCTCTCATAAAGCCCATGCCCCCTAGAGGTGACATGTACTTAATGATTTCTAAATGTTCCCGCAAACACATCCCTACAAGAAACATGTTAGTGTCTACATCATGATAAACAACAACATTAATGCATATGAAATTTGAGCCATGTAAGATTCAAGGTAGACAAAGTGCATGGAGTAGCAGTATTGTTATGATTTGTAACTGAGATAGAAAACCATCAAAATCACTATGTGGAAAGCATGAGTGCTTCCACTAGCCAAGCGTTAGATAAAATAAACAACCTCATTTTCATATTAGGAACTAAGTCCATTTTTATATTGCTCTCAAAAGGGACACTAGGTCAGCATCAGTGTAAATGTTTTTTGTCATTCGCCCACTAGGTGGAAACACTAGAGGAAGGGAAACAATAAATAAGAGAGGGGAAACAAGTTTCTTAGGGATAATCATGTAGGAGGGTGCCCCCAAGTCACCAACCGCGATGCTATGTCTGTAAGACAACACACAATGATGAAATCAGAGAGAGGCAATATAGAAGAATGATGATACAAATAGAAGAAGCTCACAATAGAGGCAGTCTCCTAGTATCTCAGACCTTACAAGAGAATCAAGGTCATCCCAAGAGGCCTAAACAACACATAACACATCACATGGGAAGCACATCATGAGAGAGATAAAGGGTTAGAGATACTTACCTGTATGATATTTGTATAAGATTTTGAAACTTGCAAACCTCTTGGAGAGGTACTTGATCATGTTGAGTGAAAAATTTGAGTGGTTCTTATGAAAGTTTTGTTTATTATAATATGATACTTGCTTTGTTACTCCTTGTGTAAATATAAATTTTTGTTGCTTATGAGGAGGGGAACCACTATTTTCTTTAACTGCTGACAGTCCTCTGACTCTTTTTTTATTTTTATCGAGTTTTCATTGTTGAATCTTTCTAGCATGGTGATGAGAATCATCCTATACCATCTTACTCATCTGTATTAGTTGTTGTTCTTTCTTTTTAGATGTATCTTGACTATCTCCTGATCCATATAAGGATAACGGAGGAGGAACCTCAACATAAATTCCATTTCTTTGTGGATGAGGAAAGTTGTCCCCTTGTTTCTTATCTACTTCAATCATTTCCACAATGCTATCATAGTCCATGTAATCATCCTTGTCTACTTCCACTAAACCTTGTTCCACCATATTGTTTTCAGTGTTCTTAGGGAAAGGATTAGTGAATATTTGTAAGTTTTGATTTAGTGGAGGAATCGACTTGTTTCCATTGTCATTCACACCTGATACCTAGATGACATTTGATTCAATAATGTCATGCATTTCATGTTTAAGATGTATACATCATTCAGTGTCATGTCCTTATGTCTGATGATAATGACAAAAGGCATTAGCATCAAAGTAAGGTCCTTGTTTACTAGGATCAACATGATTGATTGGGGGAAGCTTCAGAATGTTATGACTCACAGCTTGGTTCATGATGGAATGATAAGACTCAGATATCAGAGTAAACTTTCTTGGCTGATATGATGCTTTCTTTGGATTAGTGATAGCTGAAACATTCAAAAAGTTGTTCATATTTGGTCCATTAATCTTGATGAAGCTTCTATTATTATTATTCCCCTTAAAGTTGTTTTGTGATAATCCACCTGTGGATTGACTAACTTGAGCCAATGAGTTTTGGCTTTCATACTGACTAGATGAAAGTTGATAATCATGAAGGGCAGTGCATAAATGTTGAAAGAAGTTATACTTCATCAAGAGGATCTTATCACAAATATAAGGTTTTAGATTTGTAATGAATATCTTCTGAACATCTTCATCTTTCATGTGATATTGAATCTATGCATAAACCCCTTGATACCAACTAGTGAATTCAGTCAACTTCTCTTTCAGACCTTGTTTGCATTGAACCAAGTCAATAAGAGTGACTTGAGGTCTGATATTTGCTAAAAAATGTTGTAAAAATTGATCAATCAGCTGCAGAAAGGAATGTATTGAATTTGGAGGCAAAGAGCAAAACTATTCTAAAGCAGTATCTTTGAGAGATCATGGGAAAGGTTTTATCCTCTTCAAAATAGAAATCACTACACATAGTTGTAAATGCTACCACATGAATATTGGGATCTCCTTTTCCACCATATTTTTCAAAGTAAGGAGTCTCAAACCTCTTAGGCATAGGGATTCTCAAGATTGCATAGGATATAAGATTATGGGTATGATATGTTGGTAAACTAGGTTGCAAAGAATTTGTCAAATTTGTTACTTTTTTTTGTAAAGCATTCATACCCTATAAAAGTTGGTTTAGAATGACATCATTTGAAGATGTGGTTTGTTGTGAGGAATTGGGACCAAAGTGGGGAGGTGATTGAAATTGAGATGTTATAAGTGGAGGCTTGGAATAAGTCAATGGTTGTTGGACATACTGGTAGGTGGAAAATGGTTGGGAATAACTATGTGTGATAGGAGGTTGAGAACAATTATTCATAGGAACAGTCACATTATGGACCAAGTTATGATAATCAAATCTCATAGCTTTGTAATTGGTGCCATTAGATACTCCAATACTAGTAGTAGCATTACTACAAACATTTGCATCAGTTGTTAAGATCGTTGATGTAAAGGTTGATATTCTTGTAGTTGGTATAGGTGCCAAAATTTGAGTATGCAACAATTATGGCATGTTGTTAATAACTTTTGCATATTCACTCACCAACATTACATTAGTTTTCACAATATGTGTTAAACCATGAATAAAATTAATTCCATCTTGTCCTTGTTTTAACAATTCTCTTACATGGTGAATCACAGGTAAAGTTTCTTCAACTATTCTCTTAGTTTGCACATATTAGATTGAAATTTGGTGAGGTATTTATCAAGCTTATCAACTTGTTTTGTAGGTACATGTACTACTACCTCAATAGCATCCTCAACAACATGAAATATTTGATCTTCCATAGTGGTTGGAGGATGCATCATGTCTTGTATAGTTTGAGTTTCTCCCTTTGTAAAGAAGGTGTGCAAAGGATTGTCAGAGGTAGGGATATTGTTTTCATCAAGAGCACTAGATCCCATTAACCTTTTACTTCTTCTCAAGGGGAAATTGTTTTTAGGATAGTGGGTCATAAATCTTATGAAAAAGCACACAAAACACAATGCACAAACTAGGATGACAAACCCTAAGAGAATGATATGTTTAAAAGCCAAAAATGCTTGAAATTTTGTACTTTTTTAATGCATATAAGTGAAATCAAAGGGTGTTGTAAGGATTTTAGTCAAGGGAAGAAAATTATATGTCTAATAATAGTCCACAACAATAATAGGATCCTTCTCAACACACTGTTGATGCAAATCCAAGATAATGACAAGTCAAAATATAGTTAAAATATGTCAAATAGGCACTTTTTCACCAAATCTCAATGCAAAAGAGCACAACAAAGGGTGTTGTGAGTAAAATGATGAAGGAAATAAAATTATATTATTAATAACAGCTACTTAATATCAAAATACCCAACACAACATGCTTTTAGTGCCACTCTAGGTAAAACCCTAGTGAAAATATAGCAAAAATAGGCTAATTTTTTACAGTTTTTCAATTCCAAGACCTAGAAAAAAGGGTGTTGTAATGAATTGTAGGAGGTGAAGAAAATAAAATCAATGATATCAGTCACTGAAATCCATAAAATTGATTACAACACGTTGGGAGTGCAAAGTAGGTCAAACCTTAGGGCAAAAATAGTCAAAATGTGTAGTTTTTCATCAAATTTTCAATGCAAGAGGCCAATCAAAAGGTGTTGTGAAGTTTTTTAGGATGGAAAGAAAATAAGTACCCTGATAAAAACCAATTAGTGCAAAAATACCCTTTGTAACATGCTTATGGTGCAATTTTAGAGAGTCGGTAAGGCCAAATTTAGTGAAAATCAATGTTTTTGAAGCCCTAGGTTTTAGATCTTGACACAAAATGCTATGTGAATGTTTTGAAGTATAATTTATGATAATAATGATATAATCTCAGATTTTAAAATGATTTCCAAGGTCTAATATGTAAAATTCCAATGCAAATCTAATGAAAATGCATGAAAATTGCTAGTTTTTGTTGAAATTTTCTCATGCAAAAATACAAATATTTTAAATCTAAATGCAAATTTACACTAAAATGCAAGACTACAGCCAAATTATAATTTTAATTATCCTCTAAAATTAGTAGGAAAATCTAAAACAAGATTTTACCTACTAACCCTAGATTTTGGAATTACTAGGTTTAATGAAAATTGTCAAAATTTCTACAAAAACCTAGCAAATCTATGACGACAATGCAATGCAAATTATTGAATTTTTTTTCCTATAGTTTATATCAGATCTGATGCAAAAATCATAAATTATGGAAATTTAGAAAGAATTGATGCAATTTAGTAACCTATATGAAAATGCAAGCTAGGGTTTTCAATTTTTTACAAATTTTTGAATTTTTTTCTAATTTTCTCAATGCAATAAGATGAAAGACTATATGAGTGATTGAAATCAATAGAAATCTGAAGACACACACTCAACAAGTTGTAATTTAAGTCCAAAAACATGGGTTCACTAAAATGTTTAGGGAGAAATTAGGATTGTTAATGTTTTAGTTGTTAGATGTTTGAATCTGCCTTTCACCCTTAACATTCAAGGATCTAGGGTTGAGTGGCCATGCACTATCATAGCCTAGGTTGCTGTGAGATGTAGGGAAACTTGGATTAGGGAATTTAATTGTCAATTTTATTTCTCCTATTCTCAATTAGCCATTAAAACCCTAATTTTGTTAAAACAACAGTAAACAGATGAATTATAGGAAAAGCTCTTGTAGAAGGATGTAAATTATCAAATCATAGATTACCTATTTTCTAGGATCTAAGGCAGAAATGTCGAGGACATAGGAGTGGGTTCCCAACTCCAAGGCACTAGTTTTTGTGAAGATCTATAAACTCAGTTTGTAATTCTTTCCTACTATTCCAAAGATTTTCCTGTCCCAAAAGTTGGAGGACTAATGAATGGGCACCCAAGTCCAGGGTGCTATTTTTCCTTCTATTCTGTAATTGTGACACTAAAAGATGTTGACAGTAAAAAAAAATTGTAATATCTCTCACAAAACTTAATGAAATTATACCAAACCAAAATAATTGTAAACTAGAAACACATATCTTTCTATCAATCTATTATATGCATCAATGTGAGGCTATACCAAGTTGTACCATGCATATTTTTGACTGCATTTTCAAAAAATTAAACTCTGCAGACCTACCCTCAATAAAAATGCCATAACTTATTCAAATCTTAATGAAATTTGATGCAAAAAAAAGAAATGGAAAGTAGACTCAATAATATTTCCAACCATATATGTATTTCTCCTATATATGTCCATACAGAACCGTACCAAATGCTGCAATGGGACTGTTGCAGGGAAAATTAGAAAATTACAGTCCATAAAACACTCATATCTTTCACAAAACTAAATAAAAATGCATGGGACAAGAAGAAAATGGAAGGTGGTTGAAGGATCTATCATTTTCAATCCATTAGACATCCATTCAATTCCATACAGGGCCATACAATAGTAAAAGAGAGCAAATTTTTGAAGGAAAATACAGGAAAACATTGTTTTTTCTCATTCCATGCTCAAATCTTCAACCACCCACGAATTCTTCATGGTTACAAGGCCTTTTAAAGGCATTAAAACATGTCTCTTCAGTTCATAACTAATTTGGAGTGAACCAAGAGCCAAATGACTCTTCACCTTCCAAGTTTGCATCTTTTTTCCAATTTTAATTGACAATCTTTACATGGTTTGTAATATTTTGCATTTTTGAAATTCCTAATGATCTAAACATATAAAAATGAATTGATAAACCTTATTACAATGTGGAAGAATACAAATTTAATCAAACTCAAAGATTTGTCCAGGGCAATATTAATTTACCAAGGTGCTCCTGCACCAGATGTCTTTCTGCAACTTCACTTTTTCTAGCTCCTCAACTTATAACCTACAACCATGAAAACTTTGGGATGGGGTTGTGGTGTTTAGGAGCTTACCTTAGTCAAGCCCTAAAAGGACACTTAAGTCTTCCAAACACCTTTGTCAGATAGAGAGTGTATGCCCTTATGAGGCATAGGTAAAATCTAAATGAAACAATGATTGAAATCACAATGATATCACCTTGTAGTGAAGATCTCATGGGAGGAAGATGCTCTTCATTCCACGAGGAGATGGATGCTCAAATATGCAAATACAAGAACATAAATAACATAGGTCTTCTCTTGGAACACTATGAAAGCCTTGAACCACAAGTTGATAGCTAGTTGAAACCTAATTGTAATCTAGTTTCTAAATGAATACCTAATCATGCTTTTATATGCAACTACAAGCATTCCCGCCAAGATTTTGAAACTTCAAACTTACTGTGTTGGCCTAGGGACCAAATAACAATTAGAAATCGACACTTAAAATTTAGGCCTAACCCAAAATAGGGTAGGACTAGGGCACGGGCACCCAAGTTCTCCCCCTATTTTGGGTAGGGTTAAGCTCAAGGGGTCCCCCTAGGCCCCATTTGCCATAAAACCTATGGTTCATTCCATCGGGATGCCAAATTATGAAGTAAGACATCATAAATGCACACTAAAGACCCAATAGCTAAACCTTATGTGGGAAAAGCCCCAAAGGGGACATTTTCTGATGTTACAATTGTCATGAAGGATTGCACCCTATCAAGCAATAAGCTCAATAATCTTGTGAAACATGGGATCACTATTAGGCTATGGGTTGTATATGATGAGATTGAACCTCTAGAAGAGCCAACTCCCTTTAAGTGCCCCTTAGATATGATATACTTTCTTGGAAAGGAGATAGAAGGATGATTAAAAAAAAATGTCCTAAGGGGTGATGCACCAATGATTATATCCTAACTTACAATCTGATTCACAACTATTTCTCAATGCATTTGTTCTTACAACTCAAATTAAACAATCTTATCACATCAATATTTCATAGGAAGGCATGAAATCAATCTAATTCTTGTTGAAGGAAAACCAATGTTCTCACAACTAAGAAAAGTAAAAGAATCACTTGCACAATCTGTAACCTATGGTAAAATCTGCACTATTGTATACTTTCATTCAATAAATGAGATAGAAAATTTAAAGGTTTTAATTGAAAAAATAATAAATGTTTATCAAATCATTCAAAAGAGACAAGATACCTGAATCCAAGAAGAAGAACCTCTAATTTTATTGGAAAATAGAAGGAAAAACTCTACAATAACTTTGGAACTACTAGAAGGTATATTGTTGTTGTATAAAAACTTGTAAGATATGTTGAGTTACAATACTGAATCTATATCTACAATGTGCAAAGGCTAGGGAAAAAGAAAGAACTGAGGAAAAAGAATAAGCCTTTTTTCCTTATAATACAAAAATTTGTCCCAAAAAGCAAAGGGAAGATCAACTCTAGTTGAACTGCACTTTGACTGATGCATGAATAGACTAAAAAATTAACTCCTAGTTGCTGGGTGAGCAAGAGCAAAAATCCTAAAAAGGGGGTCTACAACTGCTCCAAATTGAGCTATTTTAGCTCATAACTCCTTATCTCAAGGTGTTTGAGCAAAAAGAATGCTAAAAATAGGCCTGTTTGGTCCTCCAAGTCAAAAATAGGAATAAAATCTTTTCTTGCATGAGTTTGCCACCTCACTCAAACTCCTCCTTTCTCTTTTGCATGATTGGAAGGAAAAAAATACTTATTTTGACAAGTATTAAGGATAAGTATTTTGCATGATTTACCTTAATAGGTGTTTTTGTAATTACCTCCTTAGTTTTCTAAAACAAATATTAAGTTAATTTATGAACTATTACCCTTAATAAGTGTTTAAATACAATATATTTTCCTTCTTCTCATGCAAAAGAAAAGAGGAGTTACATAATTACAAATTGACTTAGGGCTCCTCCTCTTACAAAATCTCACAAGGTCTTCCATGATGTACTTATTTCCCTTGGCTTCTAAAAAGTCCTCAAACCTATCATCATTATGCAAAAAAACCCTAAGTCAAAGTAAAAACACTCAAAGGCTATCATATCACCTTGGTTTCAATATTCATCATATAAAAATAGTCAAAAAGTGTTAGGGTTTAGGTAGGTCAGAGAAATAAACACTAACAATTATATGTAGATTAAATAACCCAAATATAACAATGAAGAATAAAACAAAAGAGATAAACACAAAATTTTAACGTGGTTCACCCAAAATATGCTACATGCATAGAAACTTAGCCATCCAATGATTTTATTTTCCAATGCAAAATAGATTACAATCTCATGAATTCCATATCGCAACATACATCCTAGCTGCTTGTAACAAGATTTTTGGAAGCTTCTAGAATTAGGGTTTTACAATGTCATTTTTTATTTGTCAATTAACAAAAAATTAACTACTGACCCTGAATATGCAAAAAAGGGGAATTTTTTATGCATGATTAGTCACCACATACCAACAATCTCCCACTTGGAGACTGATTCTAGATGACACTACTACACTTGCAGCTCCCACTGGATTATAGGCTTGGCTTGTTTCTTATGTCCACCATTATCAATCATAAAGACCAATAAAAACTAATGAGGAAATCAATTTCTCCCATTTAACTATCTTTGTGAACATATCTGCAGGATTCTCACCTGTGTGAATTTTCTCCAACTTCAACTGTCCATTTTTTAAAACTGAAGTGGTGTCTGAGCTATATGTTCTTAGTTTTTGAATGTAGAGTTGAATTCTTATCAAGATGAATGGCACTCTGGCTATCAGTATACAAAGGGCTATCTTCTTATTATTTTACCAATTCCTCTTGAAAGTGTTGTAACCAAATCATCTCCTTGATAGCTTTTGTAGCAACAACATACTCAGCTTCAGTGGTTGAAAGAACAACAACCTCTTATAGCCTTGATATCCAACTAACTGCAGTACCTCCTATAGTAAAAACATAGCCTTTAGTACTCTTGCTATCAATATCACCTACCAGATTAGAGTCAACATATCCTTTTAGAGCAGAATTTGTTTGTCTAAAACATAGTTTCTTTGAAGTAGTACCTCTCAAATATCAGAGAATCCATTTTATTGCATTCTAATGTTCCATTCCTAGATTTCTTATATACCCACTCACAACTCCCACTGCATGTGCTATCTATGACCTTGTGTATACCATTGCATACATCAAGCTGCCAACTACTGATGCATATGTTATCTTAGACATTTTATCGTAGGTAAAGGTGTACTAACTACTTTTTCATTCTACATGTTAAACCTTTTCAACACCTTCTCTACATACTTTGAGACAAAAATAATTTTCTATTTGTACTATCCCTTGTGATCCTCATACTAAGGTTTTGTTTTGTTGCACCCAAATACTTCATAGAAAATGAATTTTCTAATTTCTTCTTAAGTTCATTAATTTATGATGTATATTAGACCCAACAACAAGTATGTCATCAACATAAAGCAACATGATAATATAGTCACCACTACCCAATTTCTTAAAATAAACACAATAATCAGAATGACATCTTTTGTAACCCTGTTGATCCATAAAACTATTCAATTTCAAATACCATTGTCGAGGTGCTTGCTTCAGGCCATACAAACTCTTCTTTAACTTGCACATAAATTCCTCCTTACCCTTGACCTCATATCCTTATGGTTGCTGCATGTATATTTCCTCTTCCAAATCCCCATGGAGAAATGTTGTTTTCACATCTAGCTATTCAAGATACAAGTCTTCTACAGCCAAAATACTTAGAATAGTTCTAATAGAAGTAATCTTTACAACCGAATAAAATATTTCATCAAAATTTATACCTTTTTTTGTGCAAAACCTTTTTCCACGAGTTTGGCCTTATATCTTTTCTTGCCTCCATCTTCTTCCTTCAACCTGTAAACCCATTTATTTGGTAATGTTCTTTTACCTATATGCAATTGGACTAAGTCCCATATCATATTCTACAACAAGGAATCCATTTCCTCTTTCATGCCTAGCTCCCACTACTTTTTGGTATCTACCTACATTGTTTATTCATAACCTTCAGGTTCACCAAAATCAGTTAATAATATATATTATAATGATGGGAAAATCATTTTGGAGGTCTAGTTATCCTTGTAGAACATTTAAAACTTGCAAGAGCATTTGGGATAACTTGTTGATGAGAATCAGGTACCACTAGCATTTTATTTTCTTGAATCTCATCTAGCACCACATATTCCTTTTTGGCCTATTCATGCTTCTTTTCTAGTAGTTGATCCTTATACATGACCTTCTCATTGAATATAACATCTCTTCTCCTAATGATTTTATATATTTCATAATCCCATAATTGATAACCAAATTCATCTACTCCATATCTAATGAAGGTACATTTTTTAGACTTAGCCTCTGTTGGCAAGAGACACTGTGTGACTTCATAAGTGTTGTCATTGATGGCAACAAAGTCTATCCCACACATCTACAATACATAATGATGCAAAGCATCCACCACTAAAACCCTCTAACATACATTCTCGCTTGTATGTCTATACATTATTAAATATGCATGCAAACTTCATTATATGTTTATTTGCCTATCGGCAAAACATAACACCATCGGCCACCTTCATACTTATCTCCCTGATGCTGAACTCACCCTGATGTATATCTTTTACGCTTGTATCTATTGCAAGATACATTCCTCGTTTATACATCAAAATCTTACCTGCTACACCCGCGACCCATTTACATTTGTCGCTTCTCTTCCACTGAACATACAATAGTCAACCCACAATCACCAGTTTCTGCCACCCATTCTATCAGTCACCACTTGTACATAACCCTTTGTATCACAGAATGTATATTCCAATATACATTCGCAATATACATACAACTCGCAACTTGCTCTTCTAGTACCCTTACCTCCTATTGTCGGTTGCCCCTTGTATCCGTAGACCAAAAACTCTTTGAACCTTCATGCAAATTACCATCTCGACTAGTCACCTTTTGTATCAACCTTATGTACATTTTTGATGCACATTTATCACATACAACTCGAACATGCAACTGATAGATACACAGGGACTGTCTTCACATACAACTGGTGTATACACAAACTATCTTCGATGTGCAAAAGACATATACTCATAAATTGCATAACTCGATATACTGTTGCAACATACAAACTCTAATGTGCATATGCGGGATACTCACAACATTCATCGGCGGGATACATAGAAATTGTTTCCGATATACATTTACAATATATACAGGAATTGTATATCCGATATACTTAACCTTGTATATTTCCAACATGCATTTTCAAATATGCATTTGACTGAACCTTGACTTCCTTGTACATGCAATAGACTTATATACTTCAATGTATGTTTCAACATACAACAGTGATTGACCAAAGGTGATATACTCACAATATGCAATAGCGATATACTCACAGATTGTATATCCTTCATGCAAAAGCAATATACACATAAAATGCATGTATGTTGAAAACTTCATGGATTTCATAGTTTTAACCTACCTAATCTCCAATGATGACTCGATCTGCTTCCTATATGGTTTCTCAAGGTCTTTTCAACCTGCACAACCTGGCACATTCACATGCTAGGGTTACTCAACACCTCTGACCTGCAATCCTGCAACATGCATGCGAACATAAACAAAAAATACAAGACTAAACCCTAAACTACTATACATAACCATTCCACCGATTATGTAGGAATCAACCGGTGGAATGGGTAAACGAATCCATCCGACCTCAAGACAATAAAATGATTTACTTAGAAAAACCTGATGGCAAAGAGATGTATAAACTCAAAATAAGATTTTGTTTGTGCTTTCAGAAATGTTTACAGATGCTCTATTTACACTTTCACAACTGAACTGAACAACAACTAATTACAACACATAATATATCTTCATTCGATCATCTGGGGGTATTTATCTACTCACAAAGAGTAGTACTGACTTGGATTCCCAATGGCTGGGAGATACAGCTGTCCAACAAACTCCAACTAACTCTAAACTAACAACCTAAAAATAGAATGCATTGGTCAAACTGACCTTATTACATTTAATGATCATTTGAGACCTTATTGAAAACATAAACATAAACATAAAACAACTAAATGCCTCATGGAGGCCATCGTGGGTTAGGTGCACCTGCACCATACTCCCCAATTTGAAAAAAACTCATGTCCCATGAGTGAAGTCTTTGACTGGATCCACCTGTAGTGGCTGTCTCATATCTGCCCTATGATCTCTACGCTGCAACCCACTGCCATGGAGGCAAATACTCATGCCTAGCACTGTAGGCTCTTCTCACACCTTGCTGGTCATTCTTTCTGACCATCATCTCTGTCTGAACATCTGCATTAGAAACCTCATGTACTGTTATGGCAGAATGTGCCTATCTTTCAACTCTTAGGGGACAAACAATAGTCCCTACTAGGATTGCATCCTTTTCATTCCAATCAGCTTGTGGCAGTGTATAAACCTGCTTATGGATCTTCTGCTGATCCACCTGATCTCTATCAGTCAGAACTAAAATCTTCTTCAAACTGTGATCTCCTCTCCTGGAGATATCCTCAATGGCCTTTGACTCTACTATAGGCATCTTACAAACTCCCTCTTACCTACCAAAATAATCTTACCTATCTTCTTTACTTCAGCATCCTCCTACAATGGTGTCATCATAAAAGTTCTCTCATCCTTCATGATGGTGTAGGTATTAGCATACCCATCATACAATGCTCTCTTATCAAATTGCCATGGCCTACCCAATAGTAGGTGACAATATTCCATGGGCAATATGCCACACAAAACTCTATCCTGATACTCTCCAATTTGAAAATCAACATATGCCTATTCATATACCCAAAGTGATTGACTATCACTCACCCAAGATGCTTTGTAAGGATTTTGATGTGGAATCCTTTCCAATTTTAGTTTATCCACCATTTCCTCAGATACCATATTATCTGTTGAACTAGAATCTATTACTACTTTGTATACTTTACCTTTGCTCTTGCATTGGGTTCTAAAAGTGCTCTTCTTTGTAACATGTCCTATGATGTCTTCCAGATTGTTCTCCTTAACATCAATGATTCTCCATCTTGGACTGGGGCTGCGCTTCTTATTGGAGAATTCACACTTTCATCTACCTGCTCTTCTTGCACAAATTGAACCCTCTTGTCATTCTTCCTATTATCTCTTGATGATGAACCTTGCCTTTCTGGACATTTAAAAAATGGGTGACCAATTTCATTACAATGATAACATCTTCCAGTGAAAACATTAGAACCTCTACCACTTCCAAATCTACCTCTTGTGCCTTTCCATCCACTTCTAAAATTAGATTGTTCTTGTCCTTTACCAGCCTCTTCTGGATTCTCATTGGTTTGCCTTATTGCAGAGGCCAATCCTCTTCCCCTTATATTGCTGCCTCTTCCTCTCATGGACTTATCCTGTCTCCTTTTCATCTTTTCTTCAATCCTGATTTCCATTTGATAACAGTCTTCTACACTCCTAGGGTTAGCCAAAACTAACTCATCCTGTATGTTCAATCTTAAACCAGCCAAGTATCTAGCAACCTTTTCAACCTCATTCTCATGATGACCAGATCTCATACTTAACTTGTAAAACTCTTCAGTATATGCTTTCACATCCATTTCTTTTTGTCTTAAAAATTGTAGTTTCTTAAACATTTGAATTTCATAATCCTGGGGTAAAAATTTACCTTTGATCCTTGCTACCATCTTGTCCCATGAAGAAATCTTTGACTTACCTTTCTTTCTCCTTTCTGACTATACATAATCCCACCATACCAAAGCGTGACCTGACAATTTGGTCTTTGCAATCTTTACCCTCTGCTCCTCAGGAACCTCCTCACATTCAAAGTGATTATCCAATGTAGCAATCCAATCAAGTAACTCTTCCTCATTCAAACTTCCAGTGTACTTTGGACCATCAATCTTTACCTTAGGTTTGTCATTCTGAACTGCCCTTAACAGTTTTGCAAACCTCTGATCTTCAGCATTCAGTTCTTCATCTACCTCTTCAAATTCTTTAGTATCATCTTCTTCCCTTTCTAATTCACTGTCTTCCACTTCTCTTCTTTTGTTTGTGTCCAAGGCTGCAAGCTTGGCTTGAAGTGCTTCAACAAGCTCTTTCATCTTCCTCATCTCTTTAGTATGTTTTTCCTTCATCTCCTGCAACTCTTTGGTAGTACCATTACCTTTCGGAGGCATCTTGTCAACCTCTCACTCCTACTTCTGCCTTCTCAGTGACAGAACCAAACACACAATAGCCCAAACCTTTTACTGAGCTCTAATACCACTATGATGCAAAGCATCCACCACTAAAACCCTCTAACATACATTCTCACTTGTATGTCTATGCATTATTAAATATGCATGCAAACTTCATTATATGTTTATTTGCCTATCGGCAAAACATAACACCATCAACCACCTTCATACTTATCTTCTCGATGCTAAACTCACCTCGATGTATATCTTTTATGCTTGTATCTATCGCAAGATACATTCCTCATTTATACATACAAACTCTTACCTGCTACACCCGTGACCCATTTGCATCTATCGCTTCTCTTCCACTGAACATACAACAGTCGACCCACAATCACTAGTTTCTGCCACCCATTCTATTAGTTACCGCTTGCACATAACCCTTTGTATTACAGAATGTATATTCCAATATACATTTGCAATATACATACAACTTGCAACCTACTCTTCCAGTACCCTTACCTCCTACTGTTGGTCGCCCCTTGTATCCGCAAACCAAAAACTCTTCGAACCTTCATGCAAATTACCATCTCAACCAGTCACCTTTTGTATCAACCTTATGTACATTTTTAATGTACATTTATCACATACAACTTGAACATCCAACCAACAGATACACATGGACTGTCTTCACATGCAACTGGTGTATACACACAAACTATCTTCGACATGCAAAAGACATATACTCATAAATTACATAACCTGATATACTTTTGCAACATACAAACTCTGATGTGCATATGCAGGATACTCACAACATTCATTTGCAGGATACATAGAAATTGTATCTGATATACATTTATAGTATATATAGGAATTGTATATCCAATATACTTAACCTTGTATATTTCCAACATGCATTTTCAAATATGCATTTGACCAAACCTTGACTTCCTTGTACATGCGATAGACTTGTATACTTTGATGTATGTTTCAACATACAACAGTGATTGACCAAAAGTGATATACTCACAATATGCGATAGTGATATACTCATGGATTATATATCCTTCATGCAAAAATGATATACACAAAATGCATGTATGTTGAAAACTTCACGGATTTCACAATTTTAACCTGCCTAATCTCCAGCGATGACCTGATCCACTTCCTAGATGGTTTCTCAAGCTCTTTTCAACCTACACAACCTAGCACATTCCCATGTTAGGGTTACTCAACACCTCTGACCTGCGATCTTGCAACATGCATGTGAACATAAACAGAAAATACAAAACTAAACCCTAAACTACTATACATAACCATTCCACCAATTCCATAGGAATCAACCGGTGGAATGGGTAAATGAATCCATCTGACCTCAAGACATTAAAATGATCTACTTAGAAAAACCTGATGGTAGAGAGATGTATAAACTCAAAAAAGGATTTTATTTGTGCTTTCAGAAATGTTTATAGATGCTCTATTTACACTTTCAAAACTGAACTGAACTACAATTGATTACAATCCATACTATATCTTCATTTGATCATCTGGGGGTATTTATCTACTCACAAAGAGTAGTATTGACTTGGATTCCCAGCGGCTGGGAATCACTTCCAGGCGGCTGGGAGATATAGTTGTCCAACAAACTCCAACTAACTCTAAACTAACAACCTAAAAATAGAATGCATTGGTCAAACTGACCTTATTACATTTAATGATCATTTGAGACCTTATTGAAAACATAAACATAAACATAAAACAACTAAATGCCTCATGGAGGCCATCGTGGGTTTGGTGCACCTGCACCACATAATATGTCTATACCGGAAGTTAGATTGAAGATTGTTTTAGTCCAATGAACAAGAACAAAGTATGTAACAAGGTCTGACAATCAGATGGTGTAACTTAGTAAGTTGTAGACTTGAGAAAGTTAAGAGGGGTACCATGACTACTGTACTCTAGACATTTAGCCTTCGGTGATAAATCAAGGAAAAGATATGAGCATCTGAGTGTTGGGTTCCAGTCAGGTAGAGTAGATAGAGGAAGAGTTGATCGACAAAATATCAGACTTTAATCCGGATGAGCAAAAGGTGCTGATCAAGTAATATGTGAGATTATACATTGTTGGATGACATAATTAATGACTTTTATGCCTATGTTTTTGATACGCATGACAAATCAAGCATGGATTCAGCTGACAGATCAATAACTTACAAAAATCTTGAGTGTTCTTATTGCCAACTAGAAAATTGATGAAATCCTTGATGCAGATATATATACCAAATGGATTCCAATATGTAGGTGTGTGTGTTAACAAGTAATGAAATAAAGTATGAAGAAAAGTAGGGATAAGTGTAAGAGCTGCAATTCAACTCTGGTATGTGACAGAGCAACAACATTAAAATAGAGGAAGAATGAAGTGTATCAGATCAGTGTATTGTCCCTAACAGAAACTAAACTCTTGCATTTGTAGATGCTTCTCATCAGTTCAAACTCCTGATTACCTTCTATAAGTTCTATAGATAGTAAGTCTCTTGTAGGCAGTGTGCCTCTTGTGAGCAGTGTGCTTAGGCAGTGAGCCCTAATTAGCAAGTGCTATTTTGTACTCTTTTATTCTTTTAATAGAGAATACAATCTTGGGTTAGTCACCTTGTGGTTTTTCCCTTAATAGGGTTTCCATGTAAAAATCCTTGTGTTATGTGTGTTGATTTTATTTCTATTCTTATGATTACATATGCTTTCATGTTTTGATGCAACACTGATTATTAAGATACAAAAGAAAAGAAAATAAAGGAAATTGTAGCTAACTAATTCACCCCCCCTCTTAGTTATCTACCTTGTTTCCAACAATTGGTATCAGAGGTAATTTCCTCTAAACAAAGCCTAACAACTTGAGGATGATTTGGGAATCTCAATGGATATATATGGTATGAAGGAACAACCTTAGTTTGCCCTAGATGATCTTGAACAATCCCATTCTAAAGTCAATAATTTGAGAGAAAGACTCAAACAAGCTGATGATTTCATAAATGAGCTAAAATAAAAAGTTAGTATCTCTGTGAAAAAGAGAAAGGAACTACTTCAAAAATTAGCCAATCAGAGTGAAGACAATGATACTAATGAAGATCTAAATGAGAATAATAAGCTATGTGAGAAGTTGTCAAAAGAGGTCATTATAGTAAGCATGAAATGGAATCAAGGGTTATGAGATTCACCCAAGAAATTGAAGAAAAAAGGAAAATTGAATATAATCTAAAACAATCCCTTAAGGAGAAAATAGAGGAATGCCACAAAATGGACAGAATAATCAGGCATCTTGAATCTAATCTTGAAGAAACTAAAGATAATGAAGAATAACTTGAGAATCAGATAGACACTCTTAAACAAGATCTTCAAGGAACAAATGAATACAAAGAGAAATTCAAGATAAGCTCAACCCAACTTGAAGTTCTTGAAAGCCAAAAGAGGGTAGATGATAAGTGTGGCTTGGGATATGAGAAAGGTGAAAGCTCTGGATTTGGTCAGAAGAACTTTGGATTAAGAAATCAAAGAAATAGGCCTAGAAGACTTCTGATAAATCAACCAAATGCTCAAAGATATCCATCCTTCAATGGATACTGCTTCAATTGTAACAATTTTGGTCATAAAGCAACTTAGTACAGAAGGAGAATGAATTAGAATAATCCATCCTTCTCCAGACAATGTTTCAACTACAAAAGGTATGGTCACAAATCTCATGAATGCATAAATATGAAAATAAACAATCCACATGGAGTTTTGTAAGATCTTAACCGCCCAAATTAATCCAGTTCTGGTAGCTATCTAGTAAAGTAGGATTTTCACAAACAGATTTGGTATGATTCAGAATTGAAATACTTTGATCTACAGACCCATGACATGATTGAAGAGAGGAAGATACATTGTCAATCCTCACTGATAATGATTCTAAGTTTAGTGTAGTGACTTGAGAAGATCTCTCTCAAAATAGGGCAACCGGATAACTTAAGTTGTGCATTTATTACAAAAGAAAATTAGGGTTTGCACAAGGATAAATGAGTTCTTTCACTCATTGTTTGCACATTTGCATTCACGAAGAAGAAAATAAGAGATCTGCAACAAAGTTTCTACAATTTACTCAAGATCAACTAGAAAATTAAATTCAACTAGTGATTTGTTTCGACTCCTATTTCAAACCCTAAAGCATGAAAAGGTACTTCCATTCTAAAAATCTCTCTGAATCTTTTGTAAAATGGCTACTCCAATAGTTGTCAAGATCACTGATAGGCCGCGTCCTAAATTCAAGAAACACCATTATAAATCTTTAGAAGTTGATCCTTTAGGCACATTTTCTAGCATTCCACATGGGGTATTGCATGTAGAATATGTTAGGGTCTATATCCATGCCAACATTGAGGAATTTGGAGACTCAAAATTTATGGACATCTATCGCAAATAGCTAATAGATGAGAGTTTTGAAATCAAACCTTAATTCAAGGCCCTCCAGGATAAACACTTTGGACATTGCATACACTTTCCCAGTTTTATAGAAGATGATTGGGTCTGGTATGTCCTAAATAGGATGCATGATAATTTCATGTGGCTAATGAATTCCTTTAGGATAACTAAAGTTGCCATCAGGGTAGTGACTGGACTACATGCATCTAGTGGGATACCTACGCTTAAGTCTGTCAAGAACCAGATAGTAACTGAAGCTGCTAGATCTAAATTTGAAAAAAGAGCCATGACCATAGATGACATCATAGATCCAGATGTCAAGTTTTCCTCAATGATAATTAGGTACAAGATCTATCATTCTAGTAGGGAGAATTCTGTGTCTGGGATAGAAATCTATGCAGCATATCAGATGTTAAGGGAAGATTTAGACTATGACCTATGTGAACTTCTTCTAAATCAATTGTTCAAAAACCTACAAAAGGTTATAAAGGATAAGAAGAATTCCTTTAAATATGGATGTCTAATACTGTGTCTGTTCTTTTTTTTTATGAATGAGCTACCTTGATCACATGGTTGGATATGGCAAAATGACAAACTGGTTGCAATTCATATTAGAGATTATATGTATGGACTTGGTGATGCTCAAGCCCAAAACACAGCTCTTTGGGGTTACTTCAAGAACTTTTAGAGCATGATGCAAGCCAGAGAAAGAATTCCTCAGTCCATAGTCAAGAAATACAAGGACATAGTGTGCTTCATGGTTGACATTGACCAATGCCTAATGGAGGCAATTGAGCCAAGGAATGTGTGGATAATGCCTATGGGATACAAGGTTAATGAAAATATCTTGGAACTACATATTCAACACCTATTGAGACAACCTAAGGACCCTGAAGTAGAAAGGTTTAGCACATTTCAAGAACTAAGTGTAAAAATACATGTTGAGTTAAGACAACTAGAGATAAAGAGGAAAGTAAGAAGAGAAGTTGAAGAAATTGCCAAAAGATTTGGCTTATCAAAAGAGGTAGTAGATGCAAATAGAGAGAAAATGGAGAGGGCTGAGAAAGAAAAACAAGAAGTAAAGAAAGGAGATGTTCTAGTACAAGCCTACTCCTGAACTAGATCTTCCAAGAGCTCTACACCTGCCACTCCTAAAAGGTCAAGGACCACCAAACTAAAAGTCAAGACATTTGGAAAAGGAGAAAAGAGGACAAAGACCAAATCCACAAGGTCATATACAATCCTGAAAGATGATGAAGAAACAAAATCTGATGAGGAAATCAAGAAAATGAAGAAGAAGAAAACATTTAGGAAATTCTCTGCTAGTAAAAATGAGGAAGAAAAGGTAGAGGAATTTGTTGAAAAGCCCACTCTTTCCATTGATGACATCATCAAGGTAGTTACTGTGGATGGGAACCTATAGCCAATTACATAGTTCTATGATGAATATAGTGATACTAACAAGAGAATTTTGGAAGAAGCTACTGTCAGGTACCTAAACATCTACAATAAAGCTTTCATTGAAATTATATCCTTGATTCCTAAGAGTCTAGAAAAAGTACTTGAACTAAGAAAAAAGAATGCAAAGACAAAAGAATTAGAGATTCAAGAATAGATAGTAATTTAGTTTTATCCTTCTATCACTCCAAAACAAATGGACATGATCTTTAAGGACTGTAAGGATGAATTCCAGAGTAAAGAAAGAATGAATAAACTTATGCTTGAGAAACTAACCAAGTAACAAGAGAGAAAAAGACATCCTCTAGAATGTTTTCAAAAGATTCAACCTTCCTATTATAGAGGAAATAGATGAAGAACCTTCTACCATGGATGTTGAAGGATTAAATCTAACCAATGAAGAATCTTCTAATGTAAAAGGATCAAAAGAGATAGATGAAGAGAAGTGTAAGGACTTGGATTCCTCTATTCTGAAAGAGGATGTTCATGGAGCAATAAACACTAGTGACATCTCTCCTCCAGATCCCACTATAGACATTCCAGATTCTGAAGCTAAAGGAGAAGGAAAAAAAGAGGAGAAAGTGAGTCAAGAAGAGGAGGTTAAGGGAAAATAAGAAGAACAAGAAGAAAAGACTAATGATGACTGTTCCAATAACCCAAAAGAAAAGAAGACTCAATCATCAGAAAGAGACACTGCAAAGGTAGTGAAGAACTTCCTAAATAGAGAAATTATGGAGATAGATGACCCTGAGCTATTTCAAGGGCCACTAAATTTTGACTCTTTCTCTTCGGTACAGACAATGAAAATAACATCTTTTGCTCAACCCAAAGCAAAAGAAAAACTCCTAAAATCTCACATGGAAGACTATGAATTGTTGGAGATTGCATCTAGGATGCTGGAGAAGATCATGCCATCCTTCCAAAAGGATCCTTTGGCCTCACCATCCAGTAACCTGAAATCTTTGGTAAATTCTATTAGCACTCATTTTAAATCTTTAGAGAAATCGGCAGAAGCAAAGGTCCGGAAGGAGTTTTTAGGAAAATGATTCACTGAAGTGTAAGGATTGATTACTAATGATAGGAGGACCCTAGACATTGGAATAAAGAGCCTTGAAAATGCTCTTAAAGATGGTGGGGATATATACAAATTTTGTTTATCTTAGCCCAAAGTAACAGAGGACAATGAGAATAAAGTGAAAGAACAAGAAGGTAAACGGTCAAGTTCATCTTAGAATTTTGATCCCCTCACTACCTCTCTAATGAATCAAGAATACTAGGCCATTTTTATCATCAATGAAATAAAGAGGCTAGAAAAAGAAAAGAAGAACATAATAAATAGAATGGGTGAACTCAGAGGGATAATTATCCCTAAGTTAGAGGCAATGCATGAGGCCTTGAAAGATGCTCAGACCATAGCCTAGACTAGTGATCCAGTAGATTTAAGAAGGGCAAAAGCATATGCATTTTTGTTGAGTGGTCACATCTCCATTTTGGATAGGATGAAGTAGAGCTAGGTGACAAAGTTTGTACAATTGAAGGCCACTTTTGCGGATATACTTAAGTATATGTAAGTATAACATATATATACTTATGCGGCCATATATAAGACAATTTTTACAAATTTTGGTATGCAGATTCTGCCCTTTGCCATTGATGTCAAAAGGGGAGCGAAGAGTAGTGAAAAATGTGGAATCTAGCTAAGGGGGAGCTCTAGTAAAATAGTGCAAAAGATAGAGCATCAGCCAAGGGGGAGTTACTGCGACACTTAGCCATTTTTCACTAAGTGTTGCCATCAATGCCAAAGGGGGAGATTGTTGGCAAGAGACACTGTGTGGCTTCATCAGTGTTTTCATTAATGGAAACAAAGTCTATCCCACACATTCATAGTACATAATATGTCTATACCAGAAGTTAGATTGAAGATTGTTTTGGTTTGGTGAACAAGAATAGAGTATGTAACAAGGTCTGACAATCAGGTCCGTATCTCTCAGATGATGTAACTCAGTAAGTTGTGACCTTGGAAAAGTCAAGAGGGGTACCATGACTACTATATTCCAAAGATTTAGCCTCCAGTGATAAATCAAGGAAAAGATAAGAGCATCTGAGTGTTGGGTTCTAGTCAAGCAGAGCAGACAGAGGAATAACTGATTGACATAATATCAGACTTCAATCCAGATGAGTAAAAGGTGTTGAGCAAGTAATATGTGTGATTATGCATTATTGGCTGACATAATTAATGACTTCTATGCCTATGTTTTTGATATGCATCACAAATCAAGCATAGATTCAGCTGACAAATCACTAACTTACAAATATCTTTAGTGTTCTTGTTATCGACTAGAAAATTTATGAAATCCTTGATGCAGATATATATACCAGATAGATTCTAGTATGTAGGTGTGTATGAATAAGTAATGAAATAAAGTGCAAAGAAAAGCAGGGATAAGTGTGAGACCTACAATTCAACTCTTGTATGTGACAGAGCAACAACATTAAAACAGAGGAAGAATGAAGTGTATCAGATCAGTGCATTATCTCTAACCAGAACTGAACTCTTGCATTTGTAGATGCTTCTCATCAGTACAAACTCTTGATTACCTTTTGTAAGTTTTGTAGATAGTGAGTCTTTTGTAGGTAGTGTACCTCTTGTGAGCAATGTACTTAGGCAGTAAGCCCTAATTGGCAAGTGCGATTTTGTACTCCATTATTCTTTTAATAGAGAATACAATCTTGGTTTAGTCATCCCATGGTTTTTCCCTTAACAGGGTTTCCACGTAAAAATCCTTGTGTTATGTGTGTTGATTTTATTTCTATTCTTATGATTACATATGCTTTCATGTTTTGATGCAACACTTATTATTAAGATACAAAAGAAAAAAAATAAAGGAAATTTTGAGATAACTGATTCACCGCCCCCCTCTTAGTTATATACCCTATTTCCAATAGCCTCAAGCTTGGTTCTATTTTCAATATCAACATGGACAATAGTTTACTTTTTTATCCATCCATGCCTCCTCTAGAAAGCCACCATCTAAAGGATTTGAAGGTCCCCTGTTTATTAAATAAATAGTGGTATGTACAACATCTGCCCAAAAGTGTAAGGGTAGTCCAACATGCAATCTCATGCTCCTTACACACTCCATAACAATCCTATTCATCGTCTCAGAGACACCATTTTCTTGTGGGGTTCCAGGAATTATTTTTTGCCTATAGATTCTATTATATGAACAGTAATTTTCAAATTCTATGTTGCAATACTCACCTCCATGATCAAATTTGAGACACTTCAACTTTTTTCCTATCTCATTCTCAAACAAAGCTTTCCATCTTTTAAAAGTTTCAAATACTTATGATTTTTGTTTTAGGAAATACACCCATGTTTTCCTAGTTGCATCATCAATAAAAGTAACATAATAGCAAGAGCCACCAAGAGAAGATACTTGAGTTGGTCCCAATACATTTGAATGCACAAGCTCTAATTTCTCACTCTTCTTCTCTTTCCCAACTTTGAGAAATTGGACTCTTTTCTATTTTCCATAAACACAACTTTCGTAAAACTCCATGTCAATCTGCTTTAAACCTTGTAGTGAATTTCTAGAGTGAAGTCTCTTCATCCCTTTCTCACTCATGTGCCCAAGAATATGGTGCCACAATTCTATTTTTGGCCCTATAGCAAGTGCTATAACTATCTCAGTAGCAACTATTTCTATAGTAGCTAAGGTAGAATAAGTATTACTAGTACACAAATACAATGTGCCTACCTTTTCACCTTTAGCTACTACTAATGCACCTTTAGTGACCTTCCAAAATTTGTCTAAAAAGGTAACTATGCAATCTTCACTACCTAGTTGTCCAATAGAAATTAAATTCCTTCTCAAATTTGGAACATTCCTTTGTTGCAAATATGTGCCTATGATGTGTTGTCATTGATGTCAACATATCTCCTTGTTAGAGATAGTGAAGATAGTACAGTTCAGTAAAGTAGATTGCTCTACATTCCTAGTGAGACAAAGATCATAGTCTATAGATTAAAGGGTTTTATAGAGGATTTTTTGAAGTTGCTCTAGTTAAGATCTGAGAGGTCCGCATGGAGGATTAGTGAAGTTATGGCCATCTGAGTAGAACCAGGTTTTACAGTTGTTCAGAGGTAACAAAGTGACAGGAATTTGGTCCAGATTGCTCTGCATTGGAATATTATGGTCTACAATTCTAGAGGTATGTTTGGGATGTTAGTGTTTATCCTCAACTTAAGTGGTTCATGGTTTGGAGGTCAAGAAATCTTTCTAGTGTGATAGTCATAACAATTAGTGTTCTTAAATTTCTATATGAAGATGCAAATGATTTTGGTAATTTGAGATGGTGTGGTTGTTCTTGTTGATTATTATGCTTGTGGAAGTCTTTGGATCATGTCCCTATTGTGTTGGTGGTCCACATTAAGGATTGAGCTCATAGTTGAAGATTTCTCCTTGGGTGTTGCTATTCTTTCCAATCTTGGCCAATCAGATGTTTTGTGCATGTTGTAGTTGATCTAAGAAAATTTCTATGGAGCATGGCATGTTGTTCAAGGAAGATTTGAGTCCCAACTATGTTTTGCTGATAGTGTAGTGGTCTGCATGTAGCATTTTGTATTAAGTGAAGTTTTGTGAATGTAATTTCTTATAATGCCTATCTTGCAGAATGTTCCAGATACATGATTGTAAGGCCGACTTTGATGTTCATTCCAAAGTCAATGTCATGTATAAATAAGTGTAATGATATTGTGTAAATGGTCTAAGTGTAAAGATGTGGAGGTAGCAAAGAAGTGTTTGGGAGAAGAGCAAAGGTGTTGTGAGCTTCAATAGAACTAAACCCTGGCATGGAAAAGATGTTGTTTGTCGGTTCAACCTTTAGTGTTAACCATGTGAATATTTTTGTAGACAATGAGTCTCTTGGAGTAGTGAGCTCTAGGCAGTGTGCTCAAAGGTAGGTGCCTTCCCATTTTTCTATTTTTTTAATAGAGAATAAATCTTGTGGGTTAAGCCCCACCGTGGTTTTTCCCTTAACTAGGTTTCCATGTAAAAATCCTAGTGTTATGTGTGTTGATTGTATTTCTACTCATGTATTGTTTATTCATGCTTTCATGGTTATATCATTAATCTGATAATAAGTAGTAAAGAAGATTAAATGCAACAAAAGATAAAGTTTTGTGACAACTGATTCATCCCCCCTCTCATTTGTCTGCCCTAATTTCAACAATTGGTATTAGAGACAGTTCCTCTAAAAGAAGCTTGACCACTTGAGGAGATCCAGGATGTCAACATACAAGAAGGATAGTTTGAGGTTTGATGGAACAAATTACTCTCTTTGGAAGAATCACATGGAGTGTCATTTGCAATACATGGGTGAACATTATTGGTTGATAACTAAGAATAAGTATACTCCTCTAAAGAATGGTCCTACAACTCTAGATGAAATCAAAGAAGCTAAATACAACATTCAAGCTAAAGAAGCATTATTGAGTGCCCTGACTGATATAGAAATGACAAATGTCTTGGAATTGCAAATTGTTCATGAAATCTGGAAGAAGTTGGAAACTTAGTATGAAGGCGATGCATATGTCAAATGTGCTATGTTACATAGCCTAAAGGGTAGGTATGAATGTTTGAGGACAAGTGAAGATCAAAACATCACTTGCTACATGCAGAAGGTGAACGAACTTGTGTGCAGTATCAAATGTGCTGGTGGAAAACTTGAAGAATCAAAGATTGTTGCCTAGGTGCTCAGATCCTTACCTACTTCATACAAGCATAGAGTTGCTTCTATTTAGGAGATCAAGACTGTGATAGAGGTTACAAGGGATCAACTAGTTGGCAAGCTTTCAACATTTGAAATTAGTGAGTTTGGTGATTCTCTTCCTAAATTAGAATCTACATTTAAGGCCGGTGTTTTTAGAAAGCAAAGATTTGATCAAGGTGAAAGCTCTTCAAGAAGACTAACTAGATATGAGAAGGCAAGGAAGGAACTTGAAGAAGATGAATATGAGCTTGAAGAACTTGAAGCCCTTATTGTGAAAAGATTACCAAGAGGGTTCGATAAGTATGAAGGAAAGTTGCCTTTCAAATGTTTTGCTTGCAATAAGATTGGTAATTTTGATTCAAGATATCTAGAGAGGGTTTCAAAGCCAAACCCTAACAGACCTAGGGTTTAGAAGAAATGCTACTATGTCTAAGAAGTTGTTGATGGAGTCATAGATGATGAATCTAATATGGGAAGTACCTCTGGAAATGAATGGGTGTTCATTGCTATCCAAGAAGAAGATCTAGTTTCTACTAAATTTACTAGTTGTGTGAATGTGGAAAGTGTCTTGGCTACTCAGGTTGAAGAAAAGGATGAATGGGTGATTGACAATAGATGTCCTCATCATATGACTGGTGATAAAAGCAAGTTTGTAAGTTTGGAAAGATATGAAGAGTGAATTGTGAAGTTTGTAGACAATTCAGCTGGTAGTATCCATGGCTAAGGATCCATCTCTCTTGATGGTAAGAATAACACTAATGATGTTTTATATGTAGAAGGGTTGAAGCATAATCTTCTTAGTGTTGGACAGTTGGTCGACAAAGGGTATGATCTCCAATTCAAAGATGGAAAATATAGAATTTTGGAAAGTTCTGGAACTGAGATTGCATCTAGTATACAAACTAGAGGTAATATATTTCACTTAAGTGGTATTGGTAAAAGTTGTTTGATTGCTCAGATTGATCAGAGTTGGTTATGGCATAGGAGAATGTGTCATGTAAGCTTTAATAACATTGCCAAGATAAGTACTACTTAGGCTATGAGAGATCTTTCAAAGTTTATGAAACATGCTAATAACATGTGTAAGGAATGTCAGCTAGGAAAACATAATAGAGCTACATTCAAAAGTAAAGAATAATTTTCAAGTGGATTGTTGGAACTTGTGCATAATGATTTGTGTGGTCTTGCTAGAGTTAGGAGTTTGCAAGTAGATAGATACTTTATGTTGATGATTGATGATTACTCCTAAATGATGTGAGTCACTTTATTGAGAGAGAAATTAGAGGCTCTCGATAGATTCAAAGTGTTCAAGGCTAAAGTGGAGAATGAGATTGGTGTGAAGTTAAAGTGTCTAAGATCTAACAGAGGTGGAGAGTTTACCTCCAGTGAGTTTAATGCATTTTGTGAAGAGCATGGAATAAGAAGATATTTATCTTCTCTTAGGACTCCTTAGAAGAATGGAGTTGTGGAAAGGAAAAACTAGACTATTCAAGAGGTTGCTAGAACCATGATGATGGAGGCAAATATTCCACATGTCTATTGGAGAGAGGCTATGAGTACTGCTATCTACACTCTTAACTGGGTGCAGATAAAAGGTAATACTGGTAAAACACCTTTTGAACTGTGGTTTGGTAATGCTCCTACTGTGAAAAACTTTAGAGCTTTTAATAGTAAATTCTATATCAAGAGACATGAAGATATAGGCAAGTTTGATGCAAGGTGTGATGAAGGAATATTTATGGGTTATTCTAACCAAAGTAAGGCATACCGATGCTTTAACAAGAGATTGAAAAGGATTGTTGAAAGTGCTAATGTCAAGGTTGATGAAAGAAAGGAGAGACCTTTCAAGTCTTGTGGATATGAATCAGATGATCTAAATGAAATTCCAAATAAAGGAAAGTAAGTTCAAACTCGAACTTAGATTCAAATTGCTCTAGAGAATCTAGACACATAAGAAACTAGTGAAAATGTTGAGGAACAAGTTCAAGAAAATCCTTAAACTCCTAGGTATGTAAGGTTGAATCATTCTAAAGATCAGATCATAGGAGACAAAACTAAAGGTGTTTAAACTAGAAGAAAAATTGTTGAAGAACAAGTGGAGTATTGTTTGATTTCAAAGATCGAACCAAAATTAGTGAATGAATCTTGTAATGATGAAAATTGGGTAAAAACAATAGAAGAAGAATTAATAGAAATTGAAAAGAATCATATTTGGGATCTTGTCTATAGACCTAAAAATAAAAATGCAATTGGAACTAAATGGGTCTTCTAGAATAAATTGAATGAAGATGGTGAAGTTGTGAGAAACAAAGCAAGATTGGTGTTCAAGGGATATTCTCAGGTAGAGGGAATTGATTTTGAAGAAACTTTTACTCTAGTGACATGAATTGAAGTAGTCAAATTATTTCGTGCCTTTGCTTCTTACAAAGATCTCAAAGTTTACTAGATGGATGTCAAGTCAGCATTCCTAAATGGAGAGTTGGAAGAAGAAGTCTACATTGAGCAACTAGAAGGATTTCAATTGTTTGATCGAGGAGATATGGTCTGTAGATTGAGGAAAGCATTGTATGGACTTAAACAGGCCTTAAAAGCCTAGTATGCAAGATTAAATAAGTATCTTCTAAAGTTAGTGTTACCATTTTTTCATAACTCAAAATTGGTAGAGCTGATGCATTGTAGTTAATTATCTTAAATTGGAACTTTATAGCATTTATAGTGGCACCAGTTGTGTAAGTTATCATATAGATAGATTCAGTTTTATTAGCTATGGTTATGTAAAAGAGAGTACAAATCAATTGATATTCATTGTTGTTTCAAAGTGCTCACCATGGTTTGAAAGATGTCTCATAATGCATTTCAGTATTACATTCATACAATCAGATGAGATATACATAAATGAATCATGTTGCAATGAATAAAGAACAAAAGAGAGAAATAATTGGTCCCACACAAGCTGTGGGAGTAGCTGGATCTGAATATCTAGTACAATATGTTATGCAACTGTAAAAGGGAAAACAAGAACTGACAAAGCATGTGAAGGAGAGGATGCCAATCATTGCATGAAGTCAAAGTTAGTTGATCATGTTGCAACTGCTCTATCAATTGTTGATCTCTGAAACTGTCATGAATCTACAAAAATGTGGGAAGGGTCCTATTAGAGCTCATGACATCATCTCATCCATACTCTATATCAGTATGAATAGCATACATAAAAGATTCTATGAGATAGTCAAGATCAGAAAGTACAATATTCATCAATTACAAGAGAGGAGAATGAAGCATCATCAAGCATCATTGTTTTTTAAACTAATATGTTTGTTTTATGTGCAGGTATAGGATAAGTCATGTTGCTGATCCTTTGTTTTAAAATAAGCATGTGGAGAAAATGGGTTCCCATAAGTGTTGAGCCCAACATGCTTAGAGGAATGACATTAATGTAGAGATATTCATGCATACTATCCATCTATGCCAAAAGATATAGCCAGGAAAGACAAAAAGATAGTTGACTTTGTGTCTTCTAAAGACAATATGCATAAAGACAAGTTGCTGCTACAATAGATGTATCAAGTGTAAGATCAGAAGGACATCATTCACATGTATCATATCTAAGAGAATTCAAACTAGTACAACAGTCATGGATATCAAGAGCATTTCAATTATCATGGAGCAGTAGATAAGTAGCATTTAAATTAGGTATTCCACCACTTTTGTTGAGAATGAGATGTAAAACTACTTTTGAATCCTTTACACAACTACAAATTGCAAGAGACAATGTCTGAGCCAATCACAATAAGGTATAGTGTGACTACATCATAAGGATGCCCATGCCTTCTGTATACTACATGTACATTGTCTCAGCTACTGAAGATAAAAGGATGCATTATCAAAGTTAAACTAATGCCATGAAGATACAGTTACAGTGCTATACTCAGATATATCCATGATATAGAAAAGGTAAAAGAGCCATTGCCATTAAGCATGATTTGCAAGTGAGTGCATTTAATGATATAGTGAGTTGGATCAACATCAAGTATATATACTACAGGTTGAGTAATCATATCAAGTATATACTAAGATCAATAAATGTACTTCATGAAACTAATGGGCATCCACAAGAGATGAGAAAGAGGTAATATGAGTTAAACATATCATGATATGTATATTGCAGTCATCATAAGCTATAGAAAGAAGAGAGCCATTACCACCGTGCACCATCTAGTTTGCTATGATACAATGAGATAGATTTCAAGCATATATGTCATGCATATCATCCTAATTGTATACAAAAGTAGATAGATAGTTACTAGATGAAGTATACATAGTGCATAACTATATTGTGTTAGAGAGCAACAATATGTCATGATAGGAGATCATGTATAATGTAGTAAGTTAGACAACAAAAGTGTATGCTAGGCTATAGGACATGTCCAGTCTATAAGGATCTGATGATTTATATCTTTCTTTAATGGAGATGTTCAATTGTATGATAGCCATAGAGGTCTAGTATGCAGTCATAACATAATATGCCATGCATTTGAGATAAGTAAAGACAAAAAGCTACAACAAATGAAAGATGCCATAGTGAAGTATGAAGCATATGTGAACTGAGTTAACAAAAGGTCTTAGGTCCCACCTTCAGCAAAAGACATCTAAGAGGAATGAGATGACAAGATAAAGCCAAGGATACCATCTCATGGTCATGTCCAGTGAAGGAGTACCCTCTTGCGGGGGTTCTAAAAAAATATGCAAATAAAAGAGGAATCTCAGTGTTATAGAAGATACAGGAAATGGTAAATGGAATTATTCTGCATAAACCCACTTAAGTTTTCATTTCCAACTATTCAGAATGTAAACTTGGCCCACGACCTTGTAAGAGAAAACCCACAAGAAGATAGATATTTCAGTATATTTTCTTTATTTCAGATATCAAAACCCTATTGTTATTGATAAGGAGAACTTCAGTTGTAGGAGACAATGGGTTTTTGACTAGCTCAAGATCACATGAGGGAAAATATAAGTGCTAATATGTTTGGTAGAATGCAAGTTGATAACCATAGGTGACACAAGATACAGAGAATGAGACAAATGAATGAATCAAAAAAATCTATATATTAGCTGCAGATAGGGCAATGGGAGACCTAAATCAAGCATCTACAAAGGAGAAGAAGATAAATATTCATATTGTAGTAGTTTTGAGTCCATTTGAACCATAAAAATGAAGATAAGTGAGAGAAATGGTATAGTTTTTATAGTCAAGATCTTACCTCGTAAATAGATGTGAAGACTAGCAAAAGATAGGTAGTAAATTTTGGGCATTATGAAATATTTGAAGGCTTGAGACCAATGCATCCAAAGGCATCTCGAGCATAAGGAATGGAACAAACAATAGAGAAACAAACAAATGCATCAAAACAAATCTTTCTTAGCCATGGCATTAAGAGCCAAAACCTCTGATAGATATGGAAGTATGGTTCAAATCTATGATAGTAGGGTCTTACCTTGTTTTTCTCGTGAGATTCTTCAAAGAAAATTGTGTAGATACACCAACAAATCTGAGGGTTTTCCCTAACCAAAACCCTAGCAACAGTGGCAGTAATGTGCAAAACATGTCTTCTCAAACTTGCAGTAATGACATGATGAAAAGAGTCAAATTTGACATGTGGCACTTCTATAGGCAATGACGTGGCATTGTCCAAGGCACGAAGACATATATGAGCTGGCAGAATATCGAAAAATGGACATGCATTTGTAGAGTTAGAGCCATGGTACCAAGCCTTCAAGGCTTTCATATTTTTTGCAAAATATATGTAATATTTTAATTATTTCTTTTAATGATTTTTATAGAAAATCAATAATGATATCTTGTAAAATATTTTGGCAAAATTATAAGCTAGATATTATTTTATTACTATTTTAGGCAATTTATAGACTAATAAAATAAATCAAATATTCCATTTTGATTTCTTTTATTTAGAGTTATATACGACAAATTTTGGAGCTTTCATGAGCAGAGAAAAGCAGTTTTATGGTGGGACCATATGAGAGGGCAGTTTTGCAACTTTATTTTCAAGATTGGTGGCAGATCTAGAGCTTTATTTTTAGCTTTTTTGAGTAGCTCAAAAATAGACTTAGGGCCTATTTTTAGGAGTTTTTTCAGCTTTCTTTTGAGGAGATCTTTTGGAGGTAAAATTTATAGGAGGAAAATCTTAGTTTTTCTCAGTCAGTTGATTTTAAATTTTTCTCTTGTTCACAGGTAGAGTTGTATACAAACAGCTGGCTCATATTTAATTTTATGCATTGTACTCCTTCTAGTTCAGAATAGAAAATTTTCCTATTTCATCTACTTATGTGTTTTTCAACCTTGATTTGATGTCCTATTATGACAATTTGTTATCCTTTATCATGTCTCAATGCTGTTAGATTGCATGTTTTCTCCTTATTGTAATTTGTGTTTAAAATAAACTTTATTAGAAATTATTTAGGGATTGAAACTCATAGGTGGGATTGTGAAAGTTTAAAGTTTGAAGGGTTGTTTGTGAGTGAATAGATTCATCTAGATTAAATTCAAGAGTTAGTTTTGCATATCAGTTACCCTCTATCTTTTTCACCTGGAAATCATTAGTTTAGGAATCATAAGAGAAGTAGCTCACTCTGGAGATTCATTCTCATTGTAGGAAACCCACATTCAAGAATGATTCCATGTTTCAATATGTAGCTAAGTTTCTGTGAACTTAGCAAGGGTGCATACTTGATTGATAACAGCTTTTGGGATGCCTGGTGGGACTCTGAATGCATTTTTAGAGAAGTTTTTTAATCTTCAAGCTGTTGTTTCGATATACGTAATAGTGTTCTAGCCTTTAGATGCTTCTTGCAAGTATACCTAGTGACTCTAAGTTTGAATCTACTAGTTTTAGTATGATTAGGTGTTGGTATGTTATAAAATTCATCTATTTTCTAGCTTTTATATGAATAAAAATGTCAGATTTTTATAGGCAGTATGAATATCCACCACCATACTATGAAAATGTTGTTCATAGAGCCCCTTATCAACCATATGAGGCCAATCAAACTATTGTTTCCTATTCTTTGGCCTTGCAAAGCCAGTATGCATAGTATAATTGCCACCCACCCACCCACCCATATTCAACTTCCTTACTAGTCGTATACAAGTAGTCATAATACTAGTTTTAGCCCAAACATTCAAGATGCTTACCTCATGCCTAGTCCTGCCCAATCTCCTAGTCAACTTTCTTACTAGTTTGGAATTAAAGAGCTTAATGACATGGCAAGAGATGTTTTGTCAGACTTTAATAGGAAGATGGAGGAGATTGAGAGAGAATGGGAGTATGAGGAACACCAGGAGGTGCTGGCCTACCAAGCCTATATGCATGAGAAGGAGTTGGAGGTACAAAGAGCACAATATAAGAAGCAACTTGCAAATATAAAGGGTTATCAATACTAGGAAGGACTGATATTTCAACCAAGATAGTATGAAGAGCCCAATTTGCAGCTACAAGAGTTGAATCACCAAGTTTATCTTCAACATCCAGAGTAGCCACCCTATGAGATCTCTATTTTTTATCATGAGTGGGAGACACAAAAGAGACAATTTGAAGAGAATCTCAAAAGAGAAGTAGCAGTACAAACCAATTTCTCACTTGCTCAAGCCCAAGCAACCCATGTTGTCCCAGAGCAGCTTTCTCAAGAAGAGTCACGTAAGTATAACTTTCTAAGGTTCAGGCTAGATAGGCCTCTTAATGCCCCTAAAGTAGAAACCCTAAGTTTCAAGCCATGTGGAGAATCCTCTTCCTACCAAGAAGTTAGTCTAGAATGTAAACAGATTCCTTAGAAAGTGAGAATCCTAAATCTCAGAGGATCTGATTTTGTTGAGAAGCCTATTAGCATTCAAGATCAGTCTATTGACCAATAGAATAGAGATAGGCTGGTGAATTTACTACATGTAGCTCTAAAGAAATATTAGTTAGAGTAGAAAAGGATCGTATAAGAGAAGAATCCTTTTGATGAATCCATCAATGTTTGCACTGAAGAGCTTCTGTGTTGAAAAGGATGTTAATTTTTTTTTAGGAAGTCGTGTAGTACAAGAGGTTGATTCACATGAAAAGGTTGTTGTTTTTTGTGTAGGGCAAGTAGATTCAAATCTGGTACCAAACCCCCTACATTTTGACTCATTTGAAAAATTTTCTAGCGCTATTCAAAAGATGCATGATGACAAAGTACAAAAAATTTAGCATGAGGAGAAAAATTTAGCTTCTTTGTTTGATCAATTACCTCATTTTGTCTAGCCAACTGAAGGTGGTATTTGCATATCATGGACAACAGTTTTAAAGTAGTATGAATATCCTCAACAATCTAGTGAGATGTTGTTTGAAGCTGAGCAATCTAATGAGGAGGTTTTGGATCATGTAGAGGAAATTGAAAGAGAGCTTGTCATGCAACTTACATAGCTAACTGATTGCTTCCATGAGGTGAAAACTAGTCCTCTTTCATTAGAAAGTCAAAATGCTAATGAAGAGGACATGTTTTGGGATGACCTTGAAAATTTTGTTTCAACTTTAGATGTCAAACAATCATCTTTTAAAGGAGAATCTATTGGAAACAATGCAAATAACTATGAGGGGGGTGAATCAATTATCTTATAACTTTTCTATTTGTACTTTCTTTTTTTATCTTATCATTTAGTGCTATATCAAAATAAGGGAATCATAAGAACTAAAAAAGGAATTAACACATAACACAAGGATTTTTACGTGGAAACCTTGCTAAGGGAAAAACCATGGGCTGACTAACCCAAGATTGTATTCTATGTTAAAAGAATAAAGAGTACAAATTTGGCATTTGCCAATTAGGGCTCACTGTCTGAACACACTACTCATAAGAGGCCCACTAGCTACAAGAGACTTACTATCTACAAATGCTTACAGATGATACCAATGTGTTTGAACTAGTGACAACATCTATACATGTAAGAATTCAGTTCCAGTTAGGCACAATATACTAATCTGGGACATTTGATTCTTCCTCTACTCAATATTACTTTTCTATCACATTCTGAGCTTGAATTACTACCTTCACACTTGTCTCTACTTTTATTTACACTTAATCATTCATACTATCACCAGCACACCCTCACAAGATTGAATCTATTAGGTATATATATCTGCATCAAGGATTTCCAACAACTTTCTAGTCGGCAACAAGAACACTTAGGATATTTGCAAGTTACTATTCAGTCGAGTAAATCCATACTTGATTGATGATGTGCACCAAAAAATTAGGCATAGAAATCATTATCTATGTTGGCCAAAATCATACAATGCCACAAATTGCTTGATTAATACCTTTTATACATCCAAAATGAAGTCTGGTACTCTATCTGTCTATTCTTCCTCCGTCTGCTCTGTCTGACTGGAACCCAATACATAGAAGATCATATCTCTTTCATGCTTTATCACCATAAGCTAAATCTCTAGAATACAGTTATGATACCCTTCTTGACTTGTCCAAGTTTGTAACTTACTGAGTTACACCATCTGATAGATTTGGACCTAATTGTCAGACCATGTTGTATGCTCTATTTTTGTCCATTGGACCAAAACAATCTTCACTATGACTTTTGGTATAGGCATATTATGTACTGCGAATGTGTAGAATAGACTTTGTTGCCATCAATGACAACACTTATGAAGCCACACAGTGTCTCTTGCCAACAATCTCCCCCTTTGGCATTGATGGAAACACAGTGAAAAATGGTTGTGTCGTAGTAACTCCCCCTTTGCTTGTGCTTTGTCTCTTTGCACTATTTTAATGGAGCTCCCTCTTTGCTAAATTCCTTATTTTTCACTATTCTTCACTCCCCCTTTGACATCAATGGAAAAGGGTGGAATCCGTATACCAAAATTTTGCAAAAATTATTATATACATGGCTGCATATATATATACAAGTCGTACATTATACTTACATATACTTAAATATATCCACAAAGGTTCTCTTCATCTGTATAATTTCTATGGCCTAACTCCTCTTCATTCTATCCAAAATGGAGATGTGTCCACTTAACAAAAATGCATATGCTTCTACCCTCTTCAGATCTATCAAATTACTGGTCTGGGCTGTACCTTGAGCATATGTTAAAGCATCATGCAATACTTCTAACTTGGGAATGATTATTCCCCTAAGTTCAGCCATTCTATCCATTAGATGCCTCTTCTCCTTAGCCAGTTTCTTTATCTCATTTATGATAACAACTGCTTGACATCTTGATTTACTAGAGAGATGGTAAGAGGATAAAAATTCTAAGACAGGCTTAGCAACTTTTCTTCTTGTTCTTTTGTCTTCTTTTCGATGTCCACTGAAACTTTAGGCCAAGATAAACAAAATTTATATATGTCTCTTGCATCCTTAAGGGAATTTTCAATGCTCTTTACTCTAATTTTTAAGGTTCTTCTATCATTGTTGATTCATCCTTGTACCTCACTGAACCTTTTTTTAGAGAACTCTTTCTGAACTTTAGTTTTTGCCAATTTTTCAAGAGATTCAAAGTGAGAATTAACAGAATTAACCAAGTTTTTCAAATTAACGGATGGAGAGGTAGATGCATCCTTTTGATATTTAGGTATGATCTTCTCTAGTACATTGGATGCAATATTCAACAATTCACTATTCTCCATGTGTGATTTTAGAAGTTTCTCTTTTTCTTTGGCCTAAGCAAAAGATGCTACTTACATTATCTGGACTAGAGAGAAAGTCAAAATTTAATGGCCCTTGAATCAACTAAGGTTCATCTAGCTCCATCATTTCTTTGTCGAGGAAATTATGTACTATCTCTGCAGTATCTCTTGCTAGTGATTCAGACTTCTTTCCTTTAAAGATATTAGGACTGACTAGTTCGGGTAAGTCATCACCAACCTTATCTTCTTATTCTTCTTCTTTTGCCTTACCCTCTTTCTCTTGATTCTACTTCTCTTCTCTTCTTCCTTCTCCTTCTTCTTTAGTGCCCGAAAAAATTGTCTTGACAACTGTGGGATCTAGAGTAGTAACATTACCAGAGCTTACTGTTTTGTGAACTTCCTCTTCTAGAATAGAGGAGTCTAAGTTTTTAGATTTTTCTTCATTTATTTTCTTTAATCCTTCGACATCCTTGTCAGAGAATTCTTCATTGATTACTTTTAATCCTTCAACATCCATGGTAGAAGTCTCTTCATTTGTTTCCTCTACAATAGGTAGATTAAATATCTTCAAGTCTTTCTAGAGAATTTATTTTGTTTCATCAGCTATTTGATCAGTTTCTCCAATCATGAGTTTATTCATCCGAGATTTGGTCCAGAAATCATCTTTACAATCATTCAACACCATGTCCTTTTGTTTTGGAGTGATAGAGGGACATATCTATATCACTATATGCTCCCAAATCTCTAAGTCTTTTGCCTTTGCATTCTCTTTTCTTTGCTCCAATACTTCTTCTAGGGTCTTTCAAATTAATGTAATTCTTTCAATGAATGCTTTGTTATAGATATTCAAATACCTGATAGTCACCTCCTCCAGTATTCCCTTATATGCATCATTGTATTCATCATAAAATTCTATTACTAGCTGTAGGTTTCCATCCACAGTGACTGCCTTAATGATGTCTTCAATTGAGAGAGTGGGTTTCTCAACAAATTCCTCTGTTTTCTCTTTCTCATTTCTGCTATCAGAGGACTTCCTGGAAGTTCCTTTCTTCTTCATTTTCTTGATTTCCTCATCTGATTCTATCTCTTCATAATCCTTTAAGCTCACATATGTCCTTGTGTCTTTGTTGTTCATTCTCTTTTCTCCTTTCTTGGATGACTTGACTTCCATTTTTTAGTCTTTGAGCTTTTAGAAGTGACAGGAAAAAAACTCTTGGAAGATCTAGTCTGGGAAGAGGCTTGCACTGGAATGCTTTCTTTCTTTTCTTCTTGTTTTTCTTTTTCTACCTTCTCCATTTTCTCTCTATTGGCATCTACTACCTCCTTTGATATGCCAAATATTTTGGCAATTTCTTCAAATTCCTTTCTTACTTTTCTCTTCATCTTAGGCTGCCTTAATTCAACATGTATTTTTATGCTTAGCTCTTCAAAGGTGCCAAACCTTTCCTCTTTAGCATCCTTAGGTTGGCTCAGCAAGTGTTAAATATGTACCTCCAAAATGTTTTCATCAACCTCATATCCCATGGGCATTATCCACACAGTTCTTGGCTCAACTGCCTCCATTAGGCATTGATTAGTGTCAACCATGAAGTAGACTGTGTCTTTGTATTTATCAACTATTGATTGTGGTATTCTCTCTTTGGCATGCATAATGCTTTAGAAATTCTTGAAGTAACCCCAGAGAGCTGAGTTTTGGGCTTGAGCATCACCAAGTCCACACATGTAATCTCTGATTTGAATAGCAATGAGTTTATTAATTTGCTAGACCTAACCCTTTGATCTAGGCAGCTCATTCTATATAGTAGAAAAATAGACATAGTATTAGACTGCCATATTTGAAGGAGTTTTTCTTATCTTTCTTGATCTTCTACAAGTTTTCCATCAGTTGATTTAGTAGAAGCTCACATAGATCACAATCTGTATCTTCCTTCAACATCTAATATGTAACATAGATTACTGTACCAGACACAAAATTCTCCCTGCTTGAGTGGTACATTTATAGCCAATTATCATTGAAACAAACTTGACATCTAGATCTGTGATGTCTTCTATAGTCATTTCTCTTTTGTCAAATTTTGATCCAGTGGCTTCAATTAATATTTGGTTCTTTACAGATTTGAGTGCTGGTAACCCACCAGATGAATGCAATCTGGTCACAACCCTGATGGCATCTTTAGTTATCTTGAATGGCCTCATTAGCCACATAAAATTATCATGCATTCTACTTACTAGACCCAATTGTCTTCTGTAAAAGATGGAAAATGTATGCAATGTTCGAAGTGTTTATCCCTCATGGTCTTGAATTTACGTATGAGTTCAAATTCTCATCTATTATCTATTTTTGATAAATGTCGATCAATTTTGAGTCTCCAAAATCTTTGATGTTTGCATGGATATAAACCCTAATATCTTCTACATGTAAGACACCATGCGGAATACTAGAAAATGCACCCAAGGGATCAACTTCTAGTGATTTGTAAGGGTGTTTCTTGAATTTTGGTCTCAACCTTTTAGAAATATTAACAACCATTGGAGTAGCCATTCTAGCTAAGAAATCTAGAGACAATTTGTAGAAGGGAAGCACCTTTTCATGCCTTAGAGTTTGAAGTAGATGTCGGAGCGATTTTCTATTTTGAATTTGATCTTTAGCTTGAACTTGAGTAAACTATAGGATGTTCTTCTCAAAACTCTTCTTTTCTTCTTCATGAGTGCAAATGTGTAAATAATGAGTGAAAGAACCTTTTTATCTTTGCATAAAACCTAATTTCCTTTTGTAATAAATGCTCAAGCTTTTAAATCATCCGGTTACCCTATTTCTCAAGTGAGCTTTTCTCAAATCATCTTGTAGATCTTCAAACTAGTACCTTAGTGAGTTGGTAGCACTTAGGGGCCTTGAAGACTTTCCTCTGAATTTGCAGATCAAAGTATTGTATTTGTAGATCATACCAAATCAACTTCTATTGTTCTATTAATACTAGTTGGCTACCAGAACAAAATCTACTTAAGTGGTCATAAACCTTGTGAAACTTCATGCGGACCTCTCACATTCTGATTGAAAGTTCTTTGGGGAATTTTATAGGAACCCTTTAATCCACAACACCATATGTTTACTCAATGTGTTGAATTTAGGTACTTACTGACTGGCTGGGGGAAAATGATTTTCATTGTAGCTCCCCATGAGCCAGAGCTCACCTTTTAGTTTCTAGAAGGATTATTAGCACTAGATTCTGGTGTGGATCCATCTCCAATACTCATTGTGCTCCTTTTTACCCAAATGTTGCTCATCTTCTTTTGGACTTCATCCATATTTACTTTACCCTTGCCTTTATCTTGTTTCTGATCATGCTCCTCTGAACCTTTTCTATTCTGATTTATGCTTCTGTAGAATCTGGCAATATGACCAGATCCATTGCAATTGTAACACACAATATTTCTTTGCTTATTTGAATGATATCCTTTTGATTTGCACTCATTAGCCATATGTCCAATTCTATTGCATATAGAGCATTTACCATTGAAAGAATTATTCATTTGCATGTTTTTGCATTCATGAGATTTGTGACCATACCTTTTGCAATTGAAACATTGACTAGAGAAGGATGGATTCATTTGATTCATTCTATTTCTGCACTGGATTATTTTATGATTGAACTTGTTGCAATTGAAGTGGTATCCATTGAAATATGGATATCTTTGAGCATTTGGTTGCCTTATCGGAGGTCTTCTAGGTCTGTTTCTTTTGATTTCCTAATCCAAAGTTCTTTTGATCAGATCTAGAGCTTTCACCTTTCTCATATCCCAAGCCATTCTTATCATCTACCCTCTTTTGACTTTCAAGAAGAACTTCAAGCTGGGCTATGCTTATCTTGAATTTTTCTTTGTATTCATTTGCATATTGAAGATCTTGTTTGAGAGTTTCTATCTAGTTCTCAAGTTGTTCTTCATTGTCTCTGGCTTCTTCAAGATCAGATTCAAGATGCTTGATTATTCTATCCATTTTGTGGTAGTCCTCTATTTTCTCCTTGAGGGATTGTTTTATATTATCTTCAATCTTTGTCTTTTCTTCAATTTCTTGGGTGAATTTCATAACCCCTGATTCCATTTCATGCCTTATCATAACAACTTCTTTTGACAACTTCTCACATAGCTTATTTTTCTCATTCAGATCCTCATCAGTATTATTGACTTCATTCTGATTGGCTAGTTTCTGGAGTAGTTCCTTTCTCTTTTTCATAGAATTAATAAGTTTTTCTTTCAGCTCATTTATGAAATCATCAGCTTTTTTGAGTCTTTCTCTCAAATTATTGACTTTAGAGTGGGATTGTCCAAGATCATCTAGGGTAGACTGAAGTTGTTCTTTCATACCATATGCATCCATTAAGATTCCTAGATCTTCCTCAGGCTGTTAGGCTTGTTCAGAGGAACTTAACTCTGATACCAATTGTTGGAAATAATGTAGATAACTAAAAGGGGGGGTGAATCAGTTATATTATAACTTTTCTATTTTTACTTTCTTTTCTTATCTTATCATTAAGTGCTATATCAAAACAAGGCAATCATAAGAACTGAAAAAGGAATTAACACATAACGCAAGGATTTTTATGTGGAAACCTTGCTAAGTGAAAAACCACAAGGTGACTAACCCAAGATTGTATTCTCTATTAAAAGAATAAAGAGTACAAATTTGGCACTTGCCAACTAGTGCTCCCTACCTAAGCACACTACTCACAAGAGGCCCATTGCCTATAAGAGAATTACTATCTACAAATGCTTACAGATGATACCAATGTGTTTGAACTGGTGAACAACATCTATACATGCAAGAATTTAGTTTTGGTTAGGCACAATTTACTAATCTGGCACATTTCATTCTTCCTTTGCTCAATATTACTTTTCTATCACATTCTGAGCTTGAATTACTACCTTCGCACTTGTCTCTACTTTTCTTCACACTTAATCATTCATAGTATCACCACCACACCCTCACAAGCTTGAATCCATCAGGTATATATATCTGCATCAAGGATTTCCAACAACTTTCTAGTTGACAACAAGAACACTTAGGATATTTGTAAGTTACTATTTAGTTGGCTAAATCCATACTCGATTGATGATGCACACCAAAAACTTAGGCATAGAAATCATTACTTATGTCAGCCAAAATCATATAATGCCACAAATTGCTTGATCAATACCTTTTATACATTCGGATGGAAGTCTGGTAATCTGCCTGACTATTCTTCCTCTGTTTGATCTATCTAACTGGAACCCAATACATATAGAAGCTCATATCTCTCTCATGCTTTATCACCGGAGGCTAAATCTCTGGAATAGAGTAATTATGATACCCTTCTTGACTTGTCCAAGTCCACAACTTACTAAGTTACACCATCTGATAGATCCAGACATGATTGTAGGACCATGTTGCATGCTCTATTTTTGTCCACTATGTTGGCAAGAGACATTGTGTGGCTTTATAAGTGTTGTCATTGATGGAAACAAAGTCTATCCCACAAATCCATAGTATATAGTATGCCTATACCGAACGTCAGATTAGAGATTGTTTTGGTCCGATGAACAAAAACATAGTATGTAACAAGGTCTGACAATCAGGTCCAAATCTCTCAGATGGTGTAACTTAGTAAGTTACAGACCTGGACAAGTCAAGAGGGGTATCATGGCTACTATAGTCCAAAGATTTAGCCTCTGGTGATAAAGAAAGAAAAAGATATGTGCATCTGAGTGTTGGGTTCTAATCAGGTAGAGAAGATAGAGGAAGAACTGACTGGTAGAGTATCAGACTTCAATCCAGATGAGTAAAAGTGTTGATCAAGTAATTTATGGGATTATACATTGTTTGCTGACATGATTAATGACTTCTATGCTTATGCTTTTGATAAGCATCACAAATCAAGCATGGATTTAGCAGACAGATCAATAACATGCAAATATCTTGAGTGTTCTTATTGCCGAAAATCCTTGATGCGGATATATATATACTAGATGGATTCTAGCATGTAAATGTGTGTGTTTTTGAAGATGTGAAGAAATAAGGTGAGAAGAAAAGAAGGGATAAGTGTGAGAACAACAATTCAAGTCCAGTATGTGACTGAATAACAACATTGAATAAAGGAATAATGAAGTGCATTAAATCAGTATATTGTGCCTAATCAGAATTAAACTCTTGCATTTGTAGATTTTTCTCATCAGTTCAAACACTTGATTATCTTCTGTAAATTCTTTAGACAGTGAGTCTCTTGTAGGCAATTTGCCTCTTGTGAGTAGTGTGCTCAAGCAGTAAGCCCTAATTCACAAGTGCCATTTTGTACTCCTTTATTCTTTTAATAGAGAATACAAGCTTGGGTTAGTCATCCCATAGTTTTTCCTTTAAAAATGTTTCTACGTAAAAAATCCTGGTGTTATGTGTGTTAATTTTCTTTTCTGCTCTCATGATTACATATGCTTTCATGTTTTGATATAACACTGAATATTGAGATAATGAATGAAAAGAAAATGAAGGAAATTTTGTGATAACTAATTCATCCCCTCTTAGTTATCTGCCTTATTTTCAACAATTGGTATCAGAGCAAGGTTTGTCTGAACAAAGCCTAACAGCTTGAGAAAAATTTGGGAATCTCAATGGATGCATATGGTATGAAGGAACGACTTTAGACTACCCTAGATGATCTTGAACAATCCCACTCTGAAGTCAATAATTTGAGAGAAAGACTCAAACAAGCTAATGAATTCATAAATGAGCTAAAAGAAAAACTTAGTATCTCTATGAAAAAGAGAAAGGAACTAAAAAAATTAGCCAATCAGAGTGAAGTAAATGATACTAATGAAGATTTGAATGAGAAAAAAAAGCTATGTGAAAAGCTATCAAAAGAAGTCATTATGGTAAGGCATGAAATGCAATCAGGGGTTATGAGATTCACCCAAGAAAGTGAAGAAAAAAGAAAGATTAAGGATAATCTAAAGCAATCCCTCAAGGAGAAAATAGAGGACTGCCACAAAATGGATAGAATAATCAAGCATCTTGAATCTAATCTTGAAGAAGCTGGAAATAATGAAGAACAACTTGAGAATTAGATAGACACTCTTAAACAAGATCTTTAAACTAAAAATGAATACAAAGAAAAATTCAAGATAAGCTCAGCCCAACTTGAAGTTCTTCTTGAAAGCCAAAAGAGGGTAGATGATAAGCGTGGCTTGGGATATGAGAAAGGTGAAAGCTCTAGATCCAGTCAGAAGAACTTTGGATTAAGAAATAAAAGAAACATGCCTAGAAGACCTCCGGTAAGGTAACCAAATGCTCAAAGATAGCCATCCTTCAATGGATACTACTTCAATTGCAATAATTTCAGTCATAAAGCAACTCAGTGCAGGAGGAGAATGAATTAGAATAATCCATCCTTCTTCAGACAATGTTTCAATTGCAAAAGGTATGGTCACAAATCTCATGAATGTAGAAATATGGAAATAAACAATTCATTCAATGGTAGATGCTTTGTGTGCAATAGAATGAGACATATGGTTAATCAATGTAGATCAAGAGGATATCAATAAAATAAGCAAAGAAATATTGTATGTTACAATTGTAATAGATTTGGTCATATTGCCAAATTCTGTAGAAGCAAAAATTATGATAGAAAAGGTCCAATGGAACATGATTAGAAACAAGATAAAGGCAAAGGTAAAATAAAAGTAAATGAAATTCAAAAGGAGATGAGCAAGATTTGGGTAAAAAAGAGTACAATAAATATTGGGGATGGATCTGTATTAGAATTTGGTGCTGATATTACTTCCAAAAAGTAAAAAGGGTGAGCTTTGGCTCAGGGGGAGTCACAGAGAAAAACAATTTCCCCCAACCAATCAGTTAGTGCCTATATTCAGTACATTGAGTAAATATCTGACACTACAGATTAAAGGGTTCTCAGAAAAACCTCCAAATAACCTTTAGTCAAAATGTAAAAGTTTTGAATGTAGTTTTGGAAGATTTATAAAAACTCAAGTTAATCTAGTTCTGACAGCTATCTGGTAAAGCAGAATTTCATAGACAGATCTGGTATGATTCAAAATTGAAATGCTTTGATCTGTGGACCCATGGCATGTTTGAAGATAAGAAGATATGTTGTCAATCCTCACAAATAATGATTCTAAATGTAGACACCCTAAAATGACCATGTATTTGAATCACTTGCATTTTGTCTAATCTATAGCATCACCTGCATTTCAACATTAATTAAATAATTTAATTATTTAATTAATTTCATCAAATTCTTCTAAAACCTTAAAATTTAATATTAATTAAATAAATCTCCTTTATTTAATTAATTTTAGCAAAATCAACCTTATTCTTCCATTAATTAAATAATTTATATTATTTAATTAAATCATTATCCTCTTTCAAATTTCAAGTCTCCATTAATTAAATAATTTTAATTATTTAATTAAATCATTATCCTATTTCAAATTTCAAGTCTCCATTAAATAATTTATATTATTTAATTTAATCATTATCTTCTTTCCAAATCTCAAGTCTCCATTAATTAAATAAATCCCATTATTTAATTAATTCATCACAAATTCTATCTTATCCAAACAATTAAGTAATTCCTAATTATTTAATTAAATCAAATTCATTCTTCCAAATTTAATAAATCAAACCAAATTTATTTAAATTCTCTCAAACCTCCAAAAATAAGATAAATCAATCATTTTATTTATTCTTCCAAATCATGCACAACAATTAAATAAATTTATTTATTTAATTTGTTTTCTTATCTACAAATATCTTTCAAATCTTCTAAAAATAAATTTTCTTCTCCATGCACACACAATTAAATAATTTATTATTTAATTTCTCTTAAATCATGCAAAAACAAATTTAAAGTTGAGTTATCTATTCAGTCAACCTTGTTTTTATCAATTTCTCTTAAATTAGAAAAAAACTTTCTAATTTATAAAAAACATGTCTTATCTTTAGAAAAGAAAGTGTTTAACTCAGATAAAATAGATTTTGTGTGACACTTGTCTTCTTCTTATTCATTGCACGTTCCTCAATTGTTCTCCTCCATTGATTCTTCTGAATTATCTAGACCATTGATCGATCTCTGTTGAAACCTATATAAACTCCCCTCATCTCTTTCATTACCCTTCTCTTCGATCACTTATTCTCAGGCATACTTAACAGCGCTTTGAGCATACATCGCATCGATTGAGCAACTTCACAATCTTTTGACATTAATCTTTGAGCACACTACTTGCTTATTGCAATCATGGTTTTGCAATACTATTGAGTAATTTACATTCATCCAAATGGAACAATACAAATCTCGATAAAAGCTTTCATGTTTTATTGATTTATTAGTAATAGTTTTTATTTAGATCAGTTCTCTTTATGTTATTAGTTTTTGATTTGTTTAAGTTTATCATAGTCAATTTTCCTCATACACATTCTAGCATGCCTGGTGGGACCCACTAACCTTACTTTTTTTTATAGAAAAAGTTGATTTTTTTTAAGCTAGGTATGGAAAAGTGCAATCACAATGCAGAAGATTTGAAGATTCTTATTCACTAGTTTGAGAGAATAGGCGTTGATCATTCAAATGGGGTAACTTTAGCTCAAAAGATATCTGGGTTTTGTCAAAAACATCAAAATATTATTTGGGCATCTCTTATTTTTTGTAGAAAGTGTACGGATTTCAAGAAAAATAGATTCCAATTCGTGTCCTTATTTTTAGCCTATGCTTTTTTTTAAAAAAATTTTTGGCCTATTTTAAAAAATTTCATGAAATTAGGAATATCTGTGTAACTTTAGCTCAAACGATTTCTGGGTTTTGTCAAAAACATCAAAATTCTATCTTGGTATCTCTTTTTTTTGCAAAAATATATGGATTTCAAGAAAAATAGATCCCAATATGTATCCCTATTTTGAGCCCATGTTTTTTTTGACCTATTTTTAGCAGTTTCACAAAATCGAGCATATCTTTTGGATACAGAGTCAAATTTTCACAAAACCAGTGGCATTGGAAAGATGGTTCTCCCAACTTTTCTGTGATAAAATAATTTTGAGGTAATTTTATCAGATTTATCAGGTACACTCAGTCAAAGTCAACCCTTCTTTACAAAACTTCAAATGGTCATAACTTGTGCAAATTTTTCTCAATTTTCACAAACTTTTTTTAAAAATTGCATAGAATTCAATATAGAATCTGATCATAATATTCAATCTACTATACCTAATCATTATTATTAGATTTTTCATATTGCTCATTTTTTCACCTAACAAGTTAAGTGCTTTTGGTCAATTGATTTATTTTTGGCTAACTATTTGAGTTTTGGTGGAACTAATCAACATTTTGCAGCCTCTTATCACTCAAACAAAGAAAATGGGTTTCTCTAACATGTTCATGCAGGATGAGCTTTGAAGAAATTGACAAATCTATTGTACTAAGTCTTAGAAACATATTGCCTTCTTAAGAGATAATTAAACAAATCATTTCAGTAATTTAAGTCTTAGGAACACCTCAATTTTCTAAGGGACAATGGACATGAATGCCAAACACTTCAATTTCATAAGGAATAATTGACAACTACAAACGTGTGTGTGCCTAATTTAGTTGCACCTTATTTTTCTTATAAGAAGATAATTGAACCTTTGTTTTATGTGCTTGCTCTTACATTTTCAGTATTTCCTTTAGAAGGGCCTGCTTTTGGATTGCATTTCATCCAAAAGGGATGACCCTAAGAGAAGTTTTCCTTTGAACCTCTATATAAGAGGGATAAGGCGAAAGCCAAGTCCTAACTGACGTTAGCTTTACCTTCTGGTGCCAAACTGAAAAGAAGAGTACTAGCTCTTTGTGGAAACAATTTTTACATTAAACAAAGTGTTTGATACTCTTAGTAGGATTGGTTAAAACTTTTAATAGCTTGTCACATTGCTCATAAGGTGTTGGTCCCTCAAAGTTACTAAGAACCATTCTAGATAGAGACTACCCAATCTACCTCTGAATGTTGCGGTAATCATCAATGTAAGGGGAATCGATTTAAGCCCTTAAGATACTCACCATTGGCTCCCTTGAGAAGAGATAGTATTCCCTTGGCCATAAAGCTCTTGTGACCTACTTGAGCTTTTCAAGGGGAGGGTGAGATATCCCTACCTATTGTCTCTCACAAAGATATAAAATATCTGACACCTTTATGGAATGATATTTTTATCGACGGAGTATTAAGCTGTGAGCTAATCTACTGCAATGAAACCTTGTCTCTAGGGATAAAAAGTGCTTGTTATTGATTGCAATTATCTTATACCTGTGGAAACATTGGGCTTTTTTGTGAGCCTCGAATATACACTATCTGTTGTGTCAGTCCTTTTTGACCACTTGTTTGTTGTGTTTTCTCTTGCCAAAGATAAATCTAATCAGAACCATAACCAAATCTGTCAAAATTGCCTTTAAAAAACATCAGACACTACTTCAGCACCTCTGGTATTATAGCAGCTCGCCCTTGGTGGTACAGTAGCTCACTTTTGGTCACATTAGCTCGCCTTTGGTATAGAAGTAACTCACCTCTGGTAGCTCAGTCCATCGCCTTTAGTTTTACAGTAGCATGGTTTTGGTTGCACAGTCTTGCACCTCTAGTCAAATAGTATAGCACCTTTGGTCCAGTCACTTGTGCATCAGAGTTTGTCTTTCTCAAAACACAAGTAGAATCTCATCATTACCTTTTGTCCTAGTGTATTTCATGGTAACCACTAGGTTCCAGCAAACTATGAAGTCCAAGCAAGTTGTCCCTAGGAAGCACAAATTGCCTCCTTGCACACTATAATTAGGTCGTCTCAACATTACTCCCAAGGTTACTCCTAGAACACCCACAGAAAGATCTACCAATTCTCCCAACATGCCATACCTTAACCACCCTAGCACTCCTCATGAGGGTAGGGTCCCTTTGGTAAGTACACCTCACTATACCACCAGCTTGCCTCCAGATTTTGTACCACAAGGATATACTATTGATCAAGCCACGCCTCAAGAAGGTAGGGTCCCTTTGACAAGCACACCTCACTATACCATTGGCATGCCTCCAGATTTTATCCCACAAGGTTATACTACAGATCTAGCCCCACCTCAAGAAGAGTGACACTTTGAAATGGGTCAATCCTCTCAAGAAGATGGGTAAGATCTTGATGAATTCATACAAGATCCTAGAGTTGTAGCTGCCTTTGAAAAAATCCTTAGCAAGAACCAAGATCATTTTTTTCACTTGCTTGCATAGCAAGGAGCCAAGTTACATCAAGATTTTAATTTATCCACTCTCAAGGAGACAAACAACACCTTAAGTGCCATACAAGTGGTCCAAACCATGTCAATAGTGACCATGCCTTTACCAGCACAAGGCTCACAGGGGAAAACAATGGTACAATATAAGAATCCCCTTTTTCAAAACCCAATAGGAAAGAGGGCTGTTTCACCGCTTCTGACTCCTATGGAAATCTACAAACACCAACAAGAGACTCTATAACATCAAGTGAAGCTAGCTAAGAAAGCCACCTTAGCTCAATCAAATATACAATAAACTCGTAAAGTGTCCACACCAATCGCAAGTGGAATTTTGGTTACTTCTTCGCGAATAGGTTTCCCATCCAATTATGATCCGGGGAACAACTATGTAGCCATGCAACAAGGGTCTCAACACATACCACCTCCTATATCATCAAACCTTCATGTCTCTCAACCAACTAGAGTCATGCAACCCCAACCACAACATTCTTCTACTCTCATCCTCAATCAACCTCAACCATCACAAATCATATCTACCTATGTCCCTCCTCTGCTATATTCATCAGTGCTAAATTTCTTTCACATGTTGCCTAGCCACCCTCAACTTCCCCAACATCAAGTTTCCCAATGCTGTGTGCCACATCCTAACCTAATCCAACGTACTTTAGCTTTCCTCCACCTAATTCTTTTCTTCAACCATCGCAAAGCCAACATTCTTACATAGCACCACCTCCACCTCTTCCAAATCAAAACATCCAATTCCAAACCAATCCGAATCCAACATACAACACATATGACCCCAACCAATCTTACGTCCCTTATAATACCAATGCTCATGGTTCACACTACAATCTACCATATGGGTAGCAACAACCACTTCTAGGACAATAGGAGATGTTTCCAACCCCTCCCACAACAATGGAGCTAAAGATCGTAGAAGTTCAACAACAACTATCTGATCATACGTTTGGCCACACCAAGAAGACCTTCTCTTTAGAAGAAGTGTGTCCTTATCCTTTTGATCGGTTATTACCTATGATCCCTTTTTCTCAAAATTTTACTATTCCTTAGTGTGATAAATACAAAGGAAAAGGTGACCCAAAAGACCATCTCAAGAAATTCTATCTTGCTTGCTTTGAGGTTTCACATAATGACACATACCTTATGCATCTCTTTCCTCGCAGTCTTGGAGGTCAAGCAATAGAATGGTTCTCACACTTGCCTATGGGTATCAAATCTTTTAACGAGCTAGCAGAGAAATTTGTCACCCTTTTTTCCTACAACATAGAGCATGAGATCTCCATGACTGATCTATGCAACAATAAATAGAAAAATGGTGAAACTTTCATTTCTTTTCTTCAATGATGGAGAAAAATGGCTAGAAAATTCCCTTTTAGGATTCCTGAGAAACAACTGGTTAGCATATTTGTGCAGAACCTCAACCAAGAGTTAGGTTTCCATTTGCAAATTCTTAGTGCTACCACCTTCGACGAAATCATGTATAAAGGAATTAATATCGAAAAGGCCCTCATTGCTAAGGGTGTGGTCAAAATCTTCAAAGAAACAAAAGACAATGCTCCTCATCAACAATCGAGCGATAAACTTGAATATTGGAACAAAAACAAAAACATGGTCAATGATGGGGTGGTCGATTCTAAACATGTCCAAACTTTGCAAACATCGCTGTAGCTTTCCAAACCAAGTCAAGCTCCACCTCAACAACAACAACAACAAAGGAAACCTTATCAAAACCAACAGCAACAACAACAAGAGCGGCCTCAACAAGATTACCCTCCGCGACGTCAATTCACTCCCTTGGGAGAGCCCATAGAGATAGTCTTACAGAAGATTTTACACAAAGGTCTCATCACCTTACCTGATGCTCCCCCATATGGGGAACCTGTTTACAAAACTATGCAGTACAAAGAAAATGAATACTATGAATTCCATAGGAGCAAAGGGCATAGAACCGCATCGTGCATGAAACTCAAGCACCTAATCCAAAATCTCATCGAAGGCAATCAAATATCCCTACAAGAAGATCCACCAGCTCAGCAAATGAACAAAGACCTCAATATGTACAAGGAACCATTCCCTCATCATGGTCCACCTCCTCCTTAGGATAGAGGTAAAGGTATCAATCATGCCTCCACTTCCTTTGATTCCATTGTAGGTCATTTTGAAGAGAGTCGAGTGTCTACCCTCACAATCAAAGGTAAATCTATGGATTGCGCTATTACAACTTGCCGTGGTCATGTCACCATTCGTGGTCCTACACCCAGTATTCTAGCTTAATCTGATTATAATCTTGTCAAACATCTAGGGAAAATGCTAGCACAGATCTCTATCTTGGACCTTCTATGGTCATCACCTGCACATAGAGTAGTGCTAGAAAAAGCCCTCCAAGAGTCTTCGGTTCCTAACAACATAGCAGTTGCAAATTTCTAATCTATAGTAGGTAACATTGCTTCACCCTACAATGTGGTCTTCTCTGAGAAAGATCTCCCATCCCATGATCCTTGTCACAATGATGCCCTTCATATTGAGGTTCTCATCCATAAGCGCAAAATCAAATGTATACTCATAGATGGTGGTGCTGGTCTCAACATCTGTTCTTTAAAGTTACTTAAGCAATTGGGATACTCTGAGGATCATGTCAACACTAATCAAAGTATTACAATCAAGGGATATGATGATGCTGAACGCCATTCAGAAGCTATTATCCACTTGCCTATACAACTGGGCCCTGTTATGTTGGAAACTAGGTGCCAAGTCCTTGACATTGAGCTACCTTACAACATTATCCTAGGCCACCCATGGATCCATGCAATGAAAGCTGTTCCCCCCATGTACCACCAGTCCCTCAAATTTCCATTTAATGGTATGGAGATCACTGTCCCAGAAGACCCCAATCCTTTTGAATTTTGCAGTGTCTTGCAAGGTAGTTATAAGAATTACAACCAAGTGCCTAAAAATGCAAAAGCCCTTGAATCCCCACTATATGTTGATCCTGAAACTCTAACACAAACCTCTACAAGTGAACCTAATCCTATTCCCAAAATCAAAGCACACATCCATGATATAGGCTTTGGCACTTATGATATCTCAAAATCTTGTTGTGTAGGGTGGACGCCTTTATCTCCAAAATATTACAGCCAACCACCCATTGCCAAAGTAACCAAAAAGGCAGCTATTCCTCCCCCAGCATTTCTAACCCAATTCTAATAGGGACGGTTATTGGAAGAGGAAACTATTGAGGACATTTCTTCTTGGCTCTATAAAGAGAGAGAACTAGTCACAATACCAGTCAAGCAATATGGCAATGGCTTAAGGATAGTAAAAAACATGGGCTATAAAGGCAAAGGTGGCCTTGGGAAATAGAATCAAGGAACTATGGAGCCCATTGTTGTGACAAAGAAACTAGACAAGAAGGGATTAGGATTTGGTAAGAAGGTACCACATGCCTTGGACATCAAGTATATCCTCGATGAGGTGGCTGACACTTTTCCTTCTGATTCGACGTCTACTAAGGATATCATCAATGACTCTTCCCTCCATATGACCAACCTATTTGTAGAATCCTCCATTTTTACGCTATCCTCTATGTCCTTAACCTCCACCACAAACACCCAGAATGTCACACTTGTCTACCTTGAACTTATCAATTGGGACCAACAAGGGTCCCCCGTTATAGATGTATTTCAGAATGATGAAGCTTTAGCTGAATTCATGGGACTTTGGGAAGGTATCCCCCTTGGTGATCACAAAGCAGGTTTTGTAATGGAACTAGAGCCAACAACTTATTTTGGTGAGAATTCCAAATCCTCCAGTCACAAAAGTAAAAATAAAGAAAGATCTCTAGGTGAAAACCACAATGTGGTACCTCCTGATCACAAAATAGTAAAAACAAAAGACGTATCCAAAGGTGAAAACCCAACTGTGGAACCTGAGGATGGAGGATTTGACCTTCCCCTACCATCTAAGTATCAAGAGAAGTCAGCTCTCCTAGTGGAAGATTCTACATAGATAAACCTTGGCACAGAGCAAAATCCAAAGACCACATTCCTAGCAGCATCACTATCAGAAATAGAGCACAGGAATCTTAACAAATTCTTCTTATAGAGAACCATCAACTTTGCGTGGACCTATGCTGATATGCTAGGGTTAGACCCTAAGCTAGTAGTTCATTATCTCATAGTTGATCCAAAAGTTCAACCGGTCAAGCAAAAGTTGAGAAAGATGCACCCACAGATAGCTCTCTTAGTAAAAGTGGAAATACAGAAGCTGTTAGATGCAAAGTTCATCTGACCTATTGACTATTCAGACTGGGTATCAAACATTGTACCTGTGTCTAAACCCAATGGGCGCATCTGCATGTGCAATGATTTTAGAGATCTTAATAAAGCATGTCCCAAAGATGACTTTCCACTACCAAACATTAACATTATAGTAGACTTGACTGCAGGTCATGAAATGCTTTCCCTCATGGATGGATTCTCAGGCTATAATTAGATAAGGATAGTAGAAGAAGATCAACATAAAACAACTTTTACTTGTCCTTGGGGTAATTATTGTTGGTGTATCATGTCGTTTGGTCTAATTAATGCAGGAGCAACCTATTAGAGAGAAATGACGATGATATTCCATGATCTCTTTCATCATATCATGGAGGACTATGTGGATGACATACTAGCTAAATCTTCTAGGGAAGACCACATATAGGTTCTAGGATAGATCTTTGATAGGCTCAAAAAATACCAAGTGCGCCTCAATCCAAAGAAGTGTGTCTTTGGTGTAACATCAGGGAAACTATTAGGATACATTGTATCTCGTAGAGGCATTGAAGTAGATCTCGCAAAAGTAAAAGCTATAGTGGAGATGCCTCCACCAAAGAACCTCAAAGCATTAAGGAACCTTCAGGGAAGGTTGCAATCCATTAGGTGTTTCATCTCACAGCTAGCAGATAAATGTCAACCATTTCAACACTTGTTCCAAAAGGATGTCTCATTTCGATGGGACGATAAGTGTTAAGAAAAATTTGATCAGATCAAAGAGTATCTAGCTACACCTCCTATATTAGTTCAACGAGTTACTAATAAACCTTTGATATTATACATCTCAACTACAACTTCAGCCCTAGGGGCCTTGCTAGCACAACATGATGAAACAGAAAAAGAGCATGCAATTTATTATATCAGTAGAACCTTGGTGGGATATGAACTCAATTATTCATCGATGGAAAGAGCTTGTTTTGCAGTAGTGTTTGCTTCCCAAAAGTTGTGGCATTACATGTTGAACCAACACATAAATCTATAGCCAAAATTGATCCCTTGAAGTATCTACTAGCAAAAGCAGCTCTTACAGGTAGACTAGCTAAATGGGTCATGATCCTTAGTGAGTTTGACATTGAGTATATGGATCGTAAGGCAATCAAGGGACAAGCCCTAGCAGATCAACTAGCATAAGCACCCATGACAGATACACACCCTATGCTAGCAGACTTTTTGGATGAGAATCTATTCACTCTTTCTAACTCAATAATGTTGAAGTTATACTTTGATGGTTCCTACACACAACATGGATCAGGGGCTAGCATCTTATTCATCACACCTTAAAATGACTATATTCCAAAGTCATATCAGCTTGCATTCCCTTGCACCAACAACATTGCCAAGTATGAAGCACTCCTCATAGGTCTCAATACAATAGTTCAATGGGACATCACAAAATTACAAGTATATGGAGACTCATAACTAGTCAGTCAACAAGTTACAGATGAGTACCAAACAAAAGATGATAAGTTGGTCCCCTACAAACAACTAGTGGATGCCTACAAACTACACTTTGCTAACATCACATTTGAGCAAATTCTAAGAGAACATAACAAGGCTGCAGATTCTATGGCTTCTGTAGGGTCACTTATAGACATGCCTACTAATACACAGAAATGTGAATTCTTGATCGAACAGTTGTTAATACTAGTCGTCGATGTTCCCGTTACTGAAATCATCTGCAAACTTGTTGGTCCCAATTCCCCATGGTACAAAGACATCTATGAATACCTTAAACACAATACCTTTCCCTCTGACCTATCATCCACCCAACGCAAAACCTTTATTCGTCGATCCTCCTGTTACACCATTCTAGTTCATACACTATATCATCGGAGTCTCGATGGTATCCTCTTACAATGTCTTAATGTAGAAGAAGCTGAAGCTACCTTACGAGACATACATGAAGGTGTCTGTGGTGCACATTCTACCAATCCTAATCTCACTAAGAAGATACTCAGAATAGGGTACTACTGGCCTACAATAGAGCAAGATGCTGCATAGTTTGCTAAGAAGTGTCTACAATGCCAACATCATGGAGATTTGATTCACGCACCAACTCACGAACTACAACCTGTGACTACTCCATGGCCTTTTTCTCAATGGGGTCTCGACCTCGTAGGACAAATCCACCCATCCTCATCTAATGGCCACAAGTTCATCATTACTGCCACTGAGTACTTCACAAAGTGGGTGAAGCCATTCCCATGACCTATATCATCGGTAAGCAAATAGCCAAGTTTATCCTTAACTACCTCATATGCCGGTATGGTATTCCCCAAGCCATTGTCACTGATAATGGGAGACCATTTAAGAACCAAGATATCCATGCATTATGCACACAATACATTATCCAACATCGTTTCTCAACTCCCTACTATCCACAGAGTAATGGCCAAGCTGAGGCTTCCAATAAAATCATTCTCAAAATCCTCAAGAAAACAGTCAATGAAGCTGTCGTGATTGGCACTTGCAACTCAATCCCGCCCTATGGGCCTACCGCACTAGTATCAGAACACCAACTAGTGCCACACCCTATGCCTTGGTCTATGGCTCTAAAGCCATCCTACCTATAGAGGTCGAGATCCCATCCCTTAGAGTATCCATGCAGGACCTGATTGGTGGAGAGGAGTATCACACTTCTAGATTAGCTGAGCTAGAACTATTAGATGAGAGGCGCCTTGCCACACTTAATCATCTCCATGTCTATCAAAACCACCTCCGACGTAATTACAAAAAAAAGATCAAGGAAAAATGGTTTCAAGTTGGTGATCTTGTACTCAAAGAAAATTAGAGAAAACAAGCAGATCGAGAAAAAAAGGGCAAGTTTGAGCATAATTGGTCAGGTCCCTTTATTGTGATAGTAGCATATGGATCAGAAGCTTATACTTTAGCTACACTTGATGACATTCCTCTAGATGAGCCACTTAACAGTGTTCATCTCAAGAAGTTCTATGCCTGATCCTTAGAGTATTCCAAAAAAAAAAATCTGTCCTCTAGTGAAAAACTGGTAAACAGGCACCTTGGATAAATACCATAGTGAAAACCTGGCAAACACGCGCTATGTGTAGAGTTAGCATCCATCATCTATCAAGTCCTGTCCACTCAATGTCCAATGCACAAAGCACGCCTTTCATCCATACATCCATAATAAAATCATTGACCTTGTTTGCATTTCCATCTCCCTATCTAGTAAAGCTTGGAAATTTGTCAATGTCCCTTGTCGTCATCCCACATCTTGATTTGTGTCAACAATTTGCACTATCTGGTCCTAGGTTACAACTTTCTAGGTCTTCTTCATCAGTCATCCATACAAATTCTTCTACCGAAATGGGGGCAACTCTTTCCTTAACTTGGGTCTAGGATTGGTGCCTTGTTCGTGGTTCACAACGCACTCTTCAATCTTTTCTCCTTTCTGCTGATAACATCCTTTAACAGACACATCGCTCCTACGATAAGGCTGTTATCTTGTCAACACTTTTCCTACATCATCACACAACTAGAACTACATATTATCATCATTTCAACCTTAAGGTACCTTGATCCCATGGATATGGGTATGTAGGTAGTCTGGAATACAAAGGAAGTATCCAGTACTCAGGTACATAAGATCCCCTCCTTTCACCTTGCCCCATTCATCACTCTATCCCAAACTACATATTATCTTCTTTCATCTTTCCCCATAATGTGCCTTGATCTCGTGGATACAGGGTATGTAGGTAGTCTGGAATACGAAGGATGTATCTAGTACTTAGGCACATACAATTCATCATTCTCCACCCGTTTCAAAACATCAAACACTGTCACCTTTCTAGTCTTCTATTTTTCAAACTCCATTCGCCTTGACTTGACTAAATCAAGTAGTGAGCTAGTGCATCCTTTTCAAGCAAAAGTCCTTAACAAACCTGAAGCAAAGCAGCTTCCTTTCAGAGTCATCTACTGTCCTAACTGTTCCAATTGCCAACATCCACTAAATCCAGCTTAACCAAAGCCCTAAATCAACAAGCTTGTCTTTTGCATAGTGTTCCATTGTCAAGACCAACACACGTGTCTCTTGTGACATGTGGCATTTCCTGTAGTGAGACATTATCTTTTTAGGTACATAGCACCCTTTAACAGACACATAGTTCCTATGATAAGGCTGTTATCTTTCCTATCCAATCTATCCTGAGAAACCTCTTTGGAAAGAGAATATATTGGTTGTATGTTTACTTTGTAAGCCAGTCAATTTGCTTTATGGTTTATCTTTTGTTCCTTTTCCAATACCTATTCAAGACTACCTTGATTTATCTATAATCTTGGTATGTTACCATGCAGTACGGATTGGGGGCATAGTCATTGCTTTTGTATGCCGTGTTTGAGGAATGATCTTTAGCATCTTTCTTAGCATCATATTTATCTTGTGTGTGTTACGACCTAGCATCTTACATATTTAATACTCTTCTTACATTTGCATGTGTTGAAGTTTATTTTATGTTCAAGACTATGGTTCAGGCACATGTACCAACAAGGTTATATTATGTCTATGAGATCTAAGTTCAAACCGCTTGCTTGTAGAGTCAACGTCCATGCACTTGGATATTACTACACCTTGGTCTTTTATACCTTGGTGGCGAACTATCCACGTGCTATATCAAAAATAAGGATTGCTCTTTACATACAATTGTGAAACCAATGCAACAAGCTCATCCATTTACACCATCCATTTTTCCATGGCCTTATATAGTTTTCCAGCAAAGATCAATCAATAGTCTTTCTCTTATGTTCTTTTCTATCTCCACTTTCTTCTATTCAACCTTGCCTATCTCCAACAAATCTTCTAGTCGAGAGTCAACACAGTTCTTCTGTCACTTCCCTATCTTTCCTCTTGAGGGGGCACCCTACAATAGCTATGCTAGAGCAACTAGCTACACTGGGGCATCAAAAATTGTATCATGTCTTCAACTATCGATTTCTTTGAAGCAATGTTGTAAACTGCATTGCATCAAATAGGGGCGAAATGTAGACACCCTAAAATGACCATGTCTTCAAATCACTTGCATTTTGTCTAATCTATAGCATCACCTATATTTCAACATTAATTAAATAATTTAATTATTTAATTAATTTAATCAAATTCTTCCAAAACTTCAAAATTCAACATTAATTAAATAAATCTCCTTTATTTAATTAATTTCAGCAAAATCAACCTTATTCTTCCATTAATTAAATAATTTATATTATTTAATTAAATCATTATTCTCTTTCAAATTTCAAGTCTCCATTAATTAAATAATTTTAATTATTTAATTAAATCATTATCCTCTTTCAAATTTCAAGTCTCCATTAAATAATTTATATTATTTAATTTAATCATTATCTTCTTTCCAAATCTCAAGTCTCCATTAATTAAATAAATCCCATTATTTAATTAATTCATCACAAATTCTATCTTATCCAAACAATTAAATAATTCCTAATTATTTAATTAAATCAAATTCATTCTTCCAAATTTAATAAATCAAATCAAATTTATTTAAATTCTCTCAAACCTCCAAAAATAAGATAAGTCAATCATTTTATTTATTCTTCCAAATCATGCACAACAATTAAATAAATTTATTTATTTAATTTGCTTTCTTATCTACAGATATCTTTCAAATCTTCTAAAAATAAGTCTTCTTCTCCATGCACACACAATTAAATAATTTATTATTTAATTTCTCTCAAATCATGCAAAAGCAAATCTAAAGTTGAGTTATCTATTGACTCAACCTTGTTTTTATCAATTTCTCTTCAATTAGAAAAAAACTTTCTAATTTATGAAAAGCGTGTCTTATCTTTAGAAAAGAAAGTGTTTAACTCAAATAAAATAGCTTTTGTGTGACACTTGTCTTCTTCTTATTCGTTGCACATTCCTCAACTGTTCTCCTCTATTGATTCTTCTGAATTATCTAGACCGTTGATCGATCTATGTTGAAACCTATATAAACCCCCCTTATCTCCTTCATTACCCTTCTCTTCGATCACTTATTATCAGGCATACTTAACAGTGCTTTGAGCATACATCACATCGATTGAGCAACTTCACGATCTTTTGACATTGATCTTTGAGCACACTACTTGCTTGTTGCAACCATGGTTTTGCAATACTATTGAGTAATCTACATTCATCCAAAGGGAACAATACAAATCTCAGTAAAAGCTTTCATGTTTTATTGATTTATTAGTAATGGCTTTTATTTAGATTGGTTCTATTTATGTTATTGGTTTTTAATTTGTTTAAGTTTATCATAGTCAATTTTCCTCATACACACTAAGTTTTAGGTAGTGATTCAATAAAATCTCTCTCAAAATAGGGCAACCAGATAACTTAAGTTGTGCATTTATTATAAAAGAAAATTAGGGTTTGCATAAGGATAAAAGGGTTCTTTCACTCATTATTTTCACTTGTACTCACGAAGAAGAAAAGGTCTCTACAAATAAGATTCTACAATTTACTCAAGATCAACTGAAAAATGAATTCAACCAGCGATTTGTTCCAGCTACTGATTCAAACCCTAAAGCATGAAAATGTACTTCCATTCTAAAAATATCTCTTTGAATCTCTTGCAAAATGGCTACTCCAATGGTTGTCAATATATCTGATAGGCCGAGACCTGAATTCAAGAAACACCCTTACAAATCTCTAGAAGTTGATCCCTTGGGCGCATTTTCTAGCATTCCTTATGGAGTATTGCATGTAGAAGATGTTAGGGTTTATATCCATGAAAACATTAAAGAATTTTGAGACTCAAAATTGATGGACATTTATCACAAACAACTAATAGATGAGAATTTTGAATTCAAACCTAAATTCAAGGCCCTCCAAGACAAACACTTCAGACATTGCATACATTTTCCCTATTTTGCAAAAGATGATTGGGTTTGGTATGTTGTAAGTAGGATGCATGATAATTTTATGTGGCTAATGAGGCCATTCAAGATAACTAAAGATGCCATCAAGGTAGTGACTAGACTGCATTCATCTGGTGGGTTACCCACACTCAAATCTGTAAAGAACGAAATAGTAACTGAAGCCTCCAGATCCAAATTTGACAAAAGAGTAATGACCATAGATGACATCATAGATCTTGATGTCAAGTTTGCCTCAATGATAATCAACTACAAGATCTATCATTCAAGTAGGGAGAATTATGTGTCTGGTACAACAATCTATGCTGCATATCAGATGTTGAGGGAAGATGCAGATTATGATCTATGTGAGCTTCTTCAAAATTAGCTATTGGAGAACTTGTAGAAGATCAAAAAGGATTAAAAAATTCCTTTAAATATGGTAGTCTGATACTATGTTTGTTCTTCTATTACATGAATGACCTACCTAAATCAAATGGTTGTGTCTGGTAAAATGATAAACTAGTTGCAATTCAGATAAGAGATTACATGTACGGACTTGATGATGCTCAAGCCCAAAACACAACTCTCTAGGGTTACTTCAAGAACTTCTAGAGTATGATGCAAGCCAGAGAGAGAATACCATAGTCCATAGTTGAGAAATACAAGGACAATTTACTTTATGGTTGACACTGATCAAGGTCTACTAGAGGTAGTTGAGCCAAGAACTGTATGGATAATGCCTATGGGATATGAGGTTGATGAAAAAATCTTGGAGCTGCATATTCAACACTTGTTGAGCAAGCCTAAGGACACCAAAGTAGAAAGGTTTGGCACATTTGAAGAGCTAAGTATAAAAATACATGTTGAGTTAAGATAGTCGGAGATGAAGAGGAAAGTAAGAAAGGAAGTTGAAGAAATTGCCAAAAGATTTGGCTTATCAAAAGAGGCTATAGATGCAAATAGAGAGAAAATGGAGAAGGTAGAGAAAGAGAGACAAGAAGCAAAGAAAGGAAACATTCTGGTGCAAGCCTCCTCCTAGACTAGATCCTCCAAGAGCTCTGCACCTATCACTCCTGAAAGCTCAAAGGCTACCAAACCGGAAGTCAAGCCATCAGGCAAAAGTGAAAAGATAATGAAGACCAAAGCCTCAAGAACATATACAAGCCATAAGGATCATGAAGAAACATAATCAAATGAAGAAATTAAGAAAATGAAGAAGAGAACATCTAGGAAGTTCTCTTCTAGCAGAGATGAGCAAGAGAAGGCAAAGGAATTTGTTGAAAAGGCCACTCTTTCCATTGATAACATCATCAAGGTAGTTACTGTGTATGGGAACCTGTAGCCGGTGACTAAGTTCTATGATGCATACAGTGATGCTGACAAGAGAATTCTAGAAGAGGCAACTGCCAGGTGCTTGAACATTTACAATAAAGCTTTCATTTAAATTATATCATTAATTCCTAAGAACCTAGAAAAGGTACTTGAGATGAGAAAAGAGAATGCAATGGCAAAAGACTTAGAGAGTCAGGAGCAGATAGCAATTCATCTTTATCCTTCTATCACTCCAAAACAAATGGACATGATTTTTAAGGACTGTAAGGATGAGTTCTAAAGTAAGGCGAGAATGAATAAACTCATGCTTGGAGAAACTAACCAAGTAGCAAGTGAAACAAAATATATCCTATGGAATGCCTTGAAAAGATTCAATTTTCCTATTGTAGAGGAAATAGATGAAGAACCTTCTACCATGGATGTTGAAGGATTAAATGTAGTCAATGAAGAATTTTCTGACAAGGATGTTGAAGGATTAAATGTAATCAATGAAGAATTTTCTAACAAGGATGTCGAAGGATTAAAGAAAATAGATGAAGAGAAGTCTAAGGACTTAGATTCCTCTATTCTAGAAGAGGAAGTTCATGAAACAACAAACACATGTGATATCTCTCCTTTGGATCCCACTGTAACTATGACAAACATTCCAGACTCTGAAGCTGAATGACAAGGTAGAAGAGAGGAGAAGATTTAAGAAGAAAAGGTTAAGGGAAAAGAAGAAGAACAAGCAAAAAAGACTAATGATGACTCTTCTGATATTTCAAAGAAGTCTCAATCTCTAGCAAGAGACACTATAGACACAGTGAAGAACTTCTTAGACAGAGAAATGATGGAGCTGGATGAACTGGAGCTATTTCAAGGACCACTAAATTTTGACTCTTTGTCCCTAGTTCAAACAATGAAAACAACATCTTTTGATCAAGCCAAATCAAAAGAAAAACTCTTGAAATCTCACATGAAGAACTATGAACTGTTGGAGATTACATCTAGGATGCTAGAGAAGATCATGCCATCCTATCAAAAGGATCCTTTGGCCTCACCATCCGGTAACTTGAAAAAAATAGCAAATTTTGTTAACACTCATTTTGAATCTCTAGAGAAATAAGCAAAAGCAAAGGTCTGGAAGGAGTTTCTGGGAAAAAGATTCAATGAGGTGCAAGGACTTATTGGAAATGATAGGAGGACTCTAGATATTGGAATAAAGAGCCTTGAAAATGTTCTCAAAGATGGTGGGGACCTATTCAAATTTTGTCTAACTTGGCCTAAAGTGACACAAGACATTGAGGAAAAAGTAAAAAAAAAGAAGAAAAATTATCAAGCCTAGTTTAGAATTTTGACCCCCTTTCTTCCTCTCTAATGAATCAAGGATGCTAATCTATTGTTATTACAAATGAAATAAAAAAGATGGACAAAGAAAAGAAGAACATAATGAACAGAATGGGTGAACTTAGAGGGATAATTATCCCTAAGCTAGAGACAATGTATGAGGCCTTGACAGATGCTCAAACCACAGCCCAGACCAGTAATCCAGCAGATTTAAGAAGGGCAAAAGCATATGCATTCTTGTTGAGTGGTTACATCTCCATTTTAGATAGGATGAAGAAGAGCTAGACCACAGAATTTGTACAGCTGAAGACTACTTTTACATATATACTTAAGTATATGTAAGTATAACATATGATTTATATATACTTATGCGGCCATGTATAGAATATTTTTTTTGCAAAATTTTCATATGCGGATTCTGCCCTTTACCATTGATGTCAAAGGGGGACTGAAAAATAGTGAAAAATGTGGAATCCAGCTAAGGAGGAGTTATAGTAAAATAGTGCAAAAGACAGAGCATCAGCCAAGGGGGAGTTACTGTGACACTTAGCCATTTTTCACTAAGTGTTAACATCAATGCGAAAGGGGGAGATTGTTGGCAAGAGACACTATGTGGCATCATAAGTGTTGTCATTGATGGCAACAAAGTCTATCCCACACATCCGTAGTACATAGTATGCCTATACCGAAAGTCAGATTGAATATTGTTTTGGTCTAGTGAACAAGAACAAAGTATGTAACAAGGTCTGACAATTAGGTTCTGTTGATGATTATTTTTACACATTCATAATAAAAGTTAAAATTCATAAAATGAACCTAATTGTCTTGAAAGATATGGAGAAATTAATTAAGATTACTCAATCCCAAGTTTCTGTATGGTCAGGTCTTGACCTATTGGATAGTTCAGTAGGTTACTATGAAGCTGTAATATGCAAGGGGCCTTACATGATTTAAGGTGATTGCTGACTTACTGGACTCTATTTATGCAAATTGTTACAAATATCCACAAATTATCTATCTCTTTGCACAAATCCATTACTGTATATCAAAGCTTTGAATGATTTATGTTAAAACATGCTTTTCCTTTCAAATATGTATAAAGATTGCCAAATATCAACTTAATTGATCTCAATTCCTTCAAATGTTAGACAATCTCTTTTAGATTTATGTGTTTTAGCTAATTATTTCAAAGTTTGGGAAAAGTTAGAGAAAACTCAAATTCAACATCACTTGCTACAAGATCTAAATGCTCTATTATGCGCATGGTAAAGATTACAACAAATTCAATTAAATCAGCAGATTAAATCGTTAAATGCAAATGCCTTGAATATTTTCACAAACATGCATTCAAGATTGTGATCTTTAATAGAAATTGTTTCAAATATAATGAAGAGCTAGAAGACACTTAGAAAATAGACGTAGATTTCCAGATTCACTTATATTCAAAACACATAGCCATATATAGTATACAATGTAGGAATGACTCTTAGCTTCATTAATCAAATTCACAAAACTTACAATGCTTTACAATACAGTAAGAAAGTTAGACATTTCCACGCGTTCCTTAATGCAGACATAGGCAACCTCCTTTAAACTAAAATTTCCTTCTATTCAAAGTTTCAGAACAAATTACAATTGCTATACTATTTTCTATAAATCCTTGTGTGAATAATATACATGTAGCAAGGTCCCTTATATAGAATTTGAACTTTCAAATTGCTATGGCTATAACTTTCATCTACGGCTAAGATCCTTCTCTTTCTGATCAATGGTGTAACTTTGTTTCTAACTGCCTGCCAAAATATCTATTTGGCATCTTTCCTTTCCCTCAAAGGATACCTTTGAAATCTTTTACAACATAAGATTCCCCTTTTCTTTATTGACTTTTCCCACCAAGGTTCTTTATTTGACTTCTTTTCAAAAAGCCTTTACACTTGCTTGCTTTTCACTTTTTCAAATATTTTCTGAAATTGCCAATTACTCCTTCCACAAAGGTACGGTCCCCTCCTAGACTCTTTGTCAAAATATAATCTTGCATCACAACTCCCTCCTTCAACCTCTTTTCCTTATTCTCTGAGCCCTCTCTTTTCTTCTAGTATTTCTTCATTTTAACCTTTTCCTCCATTACAGTATCAATCATCTGCTTGCTAAGATTAGCATCAGGATTTTCTATGCAGGGTGCAAATATAGCATTGAACTCTGTCAATGCCCTTTCTAAGTTATACACTGGCACTTCCATACATTCATGTTGTAGTAATCTCTCTATTATCCTCTTATGTATCTTGATTGTTTCATCTGCCTTTTCTTCTAAATTCTGTATGACTGCTGCACATTTCATGAGGTTATCTTCCTCAAACTTGAGCTCTAATATTATTTGTGGCACTTGATTTGCCAATGTGATAGTAAGTGCTCCTTCATTAATCAGTTCTTCTTCTCTTTCTTCCACTTTTGTCAACTGTTCAATTTCAGACCTGCATTATTCTTTTCTATTTTGGCATTTATGTGTAAGCATCATACATTTATTCTTTTCTTCTGCACTTACTTTCCAACTTCTTATAGCTTGCCTTATTGTTTGTTCCCCTTCTTGCATGAAATCATTAAACCATTCATCAAAGATATTAGCCTTTAGCCTTTTATTTCTCATGTCTTGTATTTCTTCCTTTGACACCACTGCTATGTTATTAGGTTGTTCTAGTACTGTGGCACTGGGATCAAATATCCCTTTAATAAGTTGTTGAAGTCGGACAATGTGTCCCTTCAAGTAATCCTATTTTTCTTTGTCTTTCTTCAACATCTTTGCTGTCACCTAATGCATGTCTTCCCATTCATGAATTTGTTCTCTTGTGCTATGCCCCAGGTCCAAATTCAATATTTTATATTCTTCCAAAGTTATTTCTCCTTTTGGCTTTTCTTTCTGTGGAATTGCTAGGTTTAGCATTCTGGATCCATCAGGACCTCTCTTTATGGCTGACATTGTCCTAACTCTCATGTTTTCTTTTCTTGGAGTATTATCACCTATCAAGCTCTGAATGTCTATTGGTACTAACTGTACCTCTTTATCTTTCTTTCTTATTTCCTTTTCTAACCATGCAAGAACCTCCTTTTCACCTTCTGCAACTTTATCTTCATCAATCACCTCTTCATGAGGTTTCTCTATTTCAACTTCTTCTTGTTGTTACTATTCTTGCTATTACTCTTATTGTTCATGTTGTTGTTGTTGCTCTTGTTGTTCTTCTTCTTGTTGTTGTTGTTGCTACTAAAGTGGTTCTTCTTGTTGCTGTTGTTTCTCTTGCATTGTGGGATTATTCAGTTGTTCTTTTGATTCCACCTCTTCTTCTTCTTTTTCTTTTTCAGTATCCCCTCTAGCATCACTCTCCTTTTAATGATCTTCTCCTTCTGATGATCCTTTCTTTTGATCATCTTCTACCTGTTTATTAGGTTCATTCTCATCCATTTTTTCTTCTACCTCAATATCTTCAGGCTTCTTAATTTATTCTTCCACCTTATCTATAATTCATGTCTGTGGTTGCTCTGTGTTAACAGGTGAGCATGCCTTTGTATCATCTTCTTTTTCCTTTTCCTCTTGTTCTTACATATCTTCTATATTTTTCTTTTCTTCACTTAGCTCCCCATACATATTAAGCATGTCTAAAGCATCAACACCTGAGGTATCTTCTTTTGTTTTCTCTTCTGCTGAAGCAGGTGTTTCTGTAATCATTTCTTCTAGTATCTTCTCTTTTTCAGCCTCCTCAATTTTATGTGCTTCTTCCTACATATCCTTATATATTTCAAGTGGCACCAAAGTACCAAGGGATCTATTGATCCTACTTCTTCTTGTACTTTTTCTTCTTGTCCCATGCCATGTTCAATTCCTATTTCATCTTGAGTACTTGGCCCTTCTTCCTCACTCAGAAAATCACTGGAATCCTCTTCTATGTCAATTTATTTGCCTTTGTACATTACTCTTTCTTCACTATCACTACTCTCAATATTCATAGTTTCCACTGTTTGTTGAGCCTTGTGAATATCTGATTCCTTTTGTATTTCTTCAGCCAATTCTACATTCACTTTCCTAAATGCTTGTCCTTGTTCTAAAGATGTGGAGGCACCAAGTACATTGGTCAGTTTTGCACCTACATTTTGTGCTCCAATCACACCACTTGGTTCAGATGTTTCACCTTTTGACAGACTTATTGGAATCGCCCTTCTCACTGGCTGTCTTAAAGTTTCCTTAGCAGTCTGTGCCTCTTCTGCACTTATTTCGTGACTCATTGATTTTGCATGAACAAAAGTGTCTAATGCTACTACTATTGTTATCCCTAAAGCATATGGATCCATCAATGTAGCATTTTTATCCTTTTCTATAAGTTTGGCCTCAACAATTTTTCTCTTCTTCTTATAAAAACATTGAAAGTCCTCAGTAGGTTCCACCTTTCTTTTCCTCCCCTTCTTTAGGTAAGTGACCTCTTTGCCTTCAGCTTTTAGTTCTTCAATTCTATCCTTTAGCCATGTTTTTGAAAATAATATTATTGGTTCAGATTCTTCATCCAAAGATGTGTTCCATGGTTTTGACCAATCAAGCTCTGTAATAGGAGCCATTCTTGCTACTACATAGCTATAATGTAACTATCTATCATCATCCTAAACTTCTGGGGGCACATATATATTCCCTATAGATTTCATCTTCTCAATAGTCAATCTTTTGTGGGCTCTTTTTCTTACTTCCTTGTCATTTTACAGTCAACCTAGAAATCCTCAATATGTATCAGATGTTTATAACTTTTATACACAAAGTTTTGGATCCTGTGGAAAGGATCAAATCTTCTAGTTAAATCAAATTCTTGAAAACCATAAAACCTCAACTCCTATTCTGAATACCCTGCAACCTCTTCACTGTACCATGAATACCTGCCAATAGCCCAAGGCAATCTCACATTTCCCCTGTTATTGAATTTCCTTTTGTACATTCTGAACGCATTTAAATTTTGTCTTGAAAACTCCAAAACAATTAACTTATCATATGGATATCTGGGTAGAATAAATGGTTTCCCTTCAAAGCCCTTAGTCCTTATGTATGTAAAATGTTTAAATTGTATAAACCAAGAACTATGCAATCCAATTGCATTTTCTGCATCCTTAGATAACCTCTTGTTAGGCTCTTCTCTTAATATTCTTACCAGGTATGTATAAAAAATGTTATTAACCAAAGCAAAATTCTTTAAGGCATTTTCTTCATGTAGGATAGGGTAATGTTCATACACCAACTTTTGATTAGGACCATTTCCTAGGGTATCTACCCTTTCTATTCCACGAATGTAAGGCCTGATTTATGTAGCACAGGAGTATAATACATAAGAAGATAGATAAAATGACAAGCTTTTCTGTTGTCTTAACATGGCCCGTCTCCAAATAGCAGTACTAATTGCCTTGGCCCAATGTATTTGTCCCTAATCCTTTTCCCCTGTTCTTATGAATTCTATGATAGTGAACATCTAGGGTTCACACTTAGTACCGTCTCTTAATCTAACTAATCTACTCAACATAGTGATCATTAAGTAAATTTCTTCTTTAAAGCATATCCTCATCAGATTCTTAGGTACCCTGGCTACAACCTTGGGTTTGTTTTCTAGGTTGTACCAGTTGTGAAATATTTTACTCTTGCATTCTCCTTCATTTGTGTAAAAGTTCTCATTATACTGATCAATGTCAATATCCCTCATTTTCTCATTAATCTCTAACCCAAATGTTTTGGCAATACCCTCTATGGTTAGATCAGCAATTAGTCTATCGTTCAGCATGACCTTCCTTGTAGTGGGATCTTATAAAATTACATAGTCCAAACATAAATCCTTGGCTTCCATTACCAGTGGGAAACCTGTAGCTTTGTATAATCCACTTTTCTAGATATGCTTCATATCAGAAGCATCAGCAGTAGTGATTTTCTTTAATACATCTTCTGCATCATAATTTCCAATGTTAGTGTCTATGCCCATTCCACTTGTATTGATCAGCGATGGATAACCCCTATGCAATGTCAACTCTTCTTTCTCCACCTCCTTCCAGGGTTTTCTTTCCTTTTTCACCTCTTCCCCTGGATCTTTCTTCTACTTTGGGGCCATCCTGTAGACACATACTTCTTTTAACTTTTGTTTCAATTTCTGGTTTAGGGTTTTTACAATGAATTTCTACTTTTACTATTTTACCCTAATTCATTTTTCCTTTTCATTTTAATCCCTAAATTCATTAAGCTCTATTTAGCTAATTAACAATTAAAATAATAATTTGCCAAAATGCATACATTCAATGAAATTACTGAAATTAACACTATTTTACCAACTAAAAATAAATGGAATTTGGATAAATACCTATTGTTAGCGACCGTTTACCCGTTGACTTACTTTTACTATTATCACCTTTGTTCAGCTACTGTAACTCTTTTCACCTTTGGTAAATTCTACTCATTCACTATAATAGCTCTTTTTCTACAATTTTTCACTCTCAGTAGTATATTTGAAAGCAAAATAATGTTAAAATTGCCCTAACCCTCGTTAAATTTTACTTTGTTTGAGTGTTAAATTTGCATTAATTATAGCAATTAATGCGCTACACTCTCTGCCTTTATTACAGTGTTTATGTTTTTCAAATGATTTAATGTTAGCTTAATTCAACATGCATACCTTTTTCTCTTATACATTTCGTTGTATGTTTCCCTTTGTATGTTTTCATTGTATCTCTAAACATACAAGCATTTTATGCAAAGAATTAACTAACGCTTTTACCCTTTTTTCACTTTCTGTACATCTTTGTATCTTTGGTTTTGTATACCTCACTTGTATATTCCCTTACATAAGTGCACATACAAATCTTTTATACAAATATTTCCTTACCTTTTATTTTTTCCACGATGTCTTTGTTTCTTTGTATCTCAGCATTGTATATCGTAAACATACAAAGAATTTACCATTTTTAACTTCTGTGACAAATCTGCTTTGTATCTCCATATTGCATATTTTAAATATACAATAGTTTGTATATCACAAAATATACATGGTTATTATACAAACAAACATGTACCTATAGTGGGGTTCACCTTACCTCCCAATAGTGCCTTTCTGCGATGCTTTTACTTCTTATTGAACCTTCAGACTTCAAACTATTAAAAATCGTATTGCATTTACCTTCGCATCCGCAATGTATATAAAACCTTGTATATTTCACCTTGTACACTCTGAAACATACAACGACCAAAACATACAATAGTTTAACTTTATTCCATAAAGATTTCAGTTCTGGTTTGTATAAAGTGCAATGTATATCAGCATTGTATATAAGAAATATACAAAGTGCAATATACATCAACTTAAGTACCTTTGATAACTCTTCAGTTCTGTGGCCTGTATAAATCAATGCATCCTACAATATACACTAAATCCCGATGCACTAATTATACCATATATAAATTTTCTCTCAATTCCACGTTGTATGTAATGTAATGGATACCTCCCAATACATACATACAAAGCCCCAAATATACAACCTTCTTTCCATATTTCATACCCTTTTTAGATCTGTGCTATGTATAACTCGTTGTATATTTACTTTGTATGTCTGCCATGTACCAAATATACAAGACAAAATACACATAACGGATTTCAATGTTTATTCATTCCAATTTTGACTATTTTTGGGCCCGACTTGTATATAAAGATAAAACAATTAGCAACAAATGTATACAAGTATAATAACATACAAAACTTGATAACCTCGTTTTGTGACTAACAGAAAAAGCATGATATACAAATGTATTTGCATATGAAATGACTTTGTATATACAAATAAGTTTGTATATACAAACCACAAACCCTCTGACTGTATATTTACCCAAAATGCTTATAACTTGCAAAATACAAGGAATTTTGAGATGGTTCAAAAAATAACCCTTATTCATTTTTCACAAGGAATTCACCTGTACTATGCACTAGTACTTAATGTTAGTTTTTCATTATTTTCATTCAGGTCTATACTTTTAGTTACCCTTTTCCCTTTACCACCAAGCAAAAACACACAAAAGCAACAAAAGCCAGCTACAACAGGGGTCCTCATTTTGCTAAGCAATAAAATGGGGCGTGTTGTGAGCATCACAGCAACTAGCAACCAAATAAAATAATTAAATTAAAACCATTAAAAAAAATAAAATGAAATCAATTCATAATTTCCAACTATCTTTTCTACAAATCATTACCTAACTTGAAACCTAATGTATTCAATAAGGTGCATGAATTTTCCTTTTTAGTTTAATTGGGTGCACGTGATTAATTATCCTCATCTTGAAAATTAGTTGAACAAACCAGTGACTGACATTAGACTAGCTAGTTGATGTCATTCCCTCATAGTCGACTGGATAGAGCCTTGCTGCCAGTAGGTGTCTATAGCCCCGACAAGGTTATCGTTACAATTCTCCTAAGTAGAGCCCCACTGCCAGCAAGCGTCTATAACCTCGGTAGAGTTACTTAGATGACTTAACCTGGATTTCAGTAAAATCCATTTTACTTATATTTTTATATTTTATATTTTTTTCTTGATAGATATTTCATAAGATATTTTAGTTGTAACTTCATGATGCAAGGAACAGTCACTTGCTAAAATTAAGCTGATAATTGTAATGGTAGCAAGGGTGACCTCTGATTTTTCACATAATATCTACACTGGCAGGTTCAACAAACCCAAGGATTTTAGGTGCGTCATTGTGAGAACTTTCCTTGAATACTCAACCCATTCTTATTGAATACAAAATTTCACAAGTTAACTAACTTTCTACATTCATGATAGTCACAACAAATTATGCACAAATTTCAAATAATTCACCTAAATGTTTTGAATTTTCTATTATTTTCAGTGGTTGTTAGTCTACTCCTGTATACTCTAAAACAAAACAAACATCCCTACTATAGCAACACAACACACAAACCAAAACAAAACAAACAAAACTAAACAACAGAAAACAAAACAAAACCAAAACAAAACAAAACAAGCAAAACTATACATTATTCACATTATGATACAACACACCAACAACTCTCACCTTAAGCCTGAAAGTAATGTTTCAAGTGTTGGCCATTAACTGGTAATGGCACATCTTCTCCAATCAAGGTCTTAAGCCTGAAAGTGTTATCTCCAATTATTTCTGACACTTGTAATGGACCTAACCATAACTTGTCAAATTTTCCATGATTTCCCTTTTTCTCATGTGCTTTGTCCCAACACAACACTAAGTCTAAAATTCTAAATGTTTTAACTCTTGCCCTTTTGTCAAACCATATCTTTACCACTGCCTCATGTTTATTAAATTTCTCAATGGCTTGATCTCTTTTCTCATCTAATTCCAATAGTTGGATTATTCTGGCTTCTCTGTGATCATCAAAGCCTAAGTATTCATTAGCAAACTTCCAAACTAGAATTCTTAAATTAACTAGAAGTATGGGATCAGTCCCATAAACTAAGTGATAGGGTGCATTGCCTAAAGCTGATTTAACCCTGGTCCTATCTACCCACAACGCATATTTCAGTAAGGTATTCCATTCTCTTGGGTTCTTTTCAATTAGCTTCTTGATGATATCTAATAAAATCTTATTTGTAGACTTGGCTAACCCATTACCCTAAGGATAATAGTTTGAAGAAAAATTTAAAACAATTCCATGTTCAAATGCCCATTTAGAAAATTTTAAAGAAGAAAATGTAGGGCCATTGTCACATACCAGAGAATAAGGAGCCCCAAACCTGGTTATGATGTTCTCTTCAAGGAATTTGATGACTACCTCAGTAGTAGAGAATTTGCAACATGTGGCTTTAGTCTTGCTTGTACAGTAATCAGTCACTGTCAGTATAAATTTGTGTCCTGCAGATGATGGAGGATTTATGACTCCAATGAAATCTAAGCCCCACTGTGCAAATGGCCTAGAATCAATCACTAGATGTAATGGATTGGCTTAATTTCTCCCTTTATCTACTATATTCTAACAGATGTGGCAACTTCTAATGTGACTCTTTGTATCTTTAAACATAGTAGGCCAATAGTAACCTGCTCTCAGTATCTTATGTGTTGTGGCTAAATGGGAGCCATGAATAGTTCCATATTTATCATGTAGTTCTAGCAACACCTTATCTGCTTCATCTCTTTCAGACATCTTAAATATATTCCTTCATGATTCTTCTTGAATAAAATACCTCCTTGCACCATGTATTTATGTGCTTTGATCTTTAAAGCCCTTCTTTGTGAAGATTTCATCTTGCTTGGGTACTTTCCTGATATTAGAAATGTGTTTAAATCATCGTACCACCCTAATGTCTCATTAGTATCCAGTACATATTGTTGTTTTACCAAATTTGGGTCTGTATTGGCTATGGTTTGTACTAGAGCTTGTCCTCTGACTAACTTCATAGGAATGATTTCCATGTCAAATTCCTATAAAGTTGTGATCCACTTAGCTCTTTTCTCTCCAGGTTCATTTTGCATCAGCAACATCTTCATTACTGCATCTGGTGCTATAGCCTTAACCTGACTGCATAAGATGTAATGTCTAAACTTTTTTACTACTGTTACTAGTGCAAATGCTTGCCTTTCTATATCAAGATACTTCAACTATACATATTTTAGAGGTGCACTCATAAATGCTATTGACTTCTCTTCATCATTTTCTCCTTTCTGTGTCAAAGCAGCTGCAACAAAATGTATGGATGCAAAAGAATAAATATAGAATGGTTTTGCATAATCTGGACTTGCCAATACAGGAGCTTCAGAAATTACCTCCTTGATATCTTCAAACATAGCTTTTGCTATTGGTGTCCATTCTATATCTGCATCTTTCTTCAACATGGCATTTAATGGTCACACAATCTCTGCAAACCCTGTAATGAACTTCCTAACAAAGTTAATTTTACCAAAAAAATGATTTTAATTCCTTTTTAGTGTTTGGTAATTACAATTTCTTGATTCCTTCTATTCTGTCAGGATCAATAGATACCCCATTCTCAGAAATGACATGTCCTAATCATTTTCCTTCTGTTACTTCAAATACACATTTCTTAGGGTTAAGCGAAATTCCATACCTTTCGCATCTCTTGAGGACTCTTCTTAAATCTTCCGCATGGGTGGATGCATCTTTAGAATAAACAGTTAAATCATCCATATAAATTACAATGCACTTACTTGTCAATCCACAGAATGCAATATCCATGGCTCTCTTAAAAGTGGCACCTACATTGATTAGTCCAAACAACATTCTCCTGTAAGCATAATTACCCCATTCACATGTAAAAGTAGTTTTCAACCTATCTTCCTTATCAACTAGGACCTAGTTATACTCCAAAATCCCATCCAGAAAAGACATCATCTTGGCCCCATTCACTACTTGCAACACAAGTTGGGTAAGTGCAAGAAGATGGGGGGCCAAAAAGTGGCCAAAAAATTTTCAAAAAAATTTAAGTCATAACGCGAGTGCATTATAATGCGCTCGCGTTATGGCTTGGTAATGACAAGCCTCAGGCTCGTCATTACCAAGCCATAATGCGAGTGTGTTATAACGCACTCGCGTTATAACTTGTTATAAATAAATTAAAAAAAGCAATGCCATTTCATTACATTCTATTTTTCTCCTCTGCCCGTGGCTTCAAAACCCTCAAAAACGCACTCGCGTTCTACAAAACACCAATCAACACAAAAAGCTTGACGATTCATCGCCAAAATGCCGCCGCGACGTCGAGCACGCCAAAGGGGTGAGTTGTCTTTATTTTTTTGTTTGAATTTCTTCCTAAATAGGTAGGTTTTTGTTGATTTTTGATGTATATTTCGTTAATTGTAGGAAATGTTAATGCACCTCCTCCTCCTCAAAATCCACAAAATCCTGAGGAGGAAATACGTACAGAACAACAACCTCCTCCATTCATTCCTTGACATGCCCCTGGAACACAAGATAATATAATGGGGGAAATTGAAAACAACAAAAAACAAATTAAAGATATAATTGCAAGGTTGAAAGATCCTTCCACTTCAACCTTGCATAGGTCCACGCTTGTCGAATCTCTTGAGTCTATGTTATCAAATGTAAATTCAATTAGTAAGCAAATAACTAGTTGGACCGATAAAAAGAGAGAGTTTAGAGATTACTATGCATATAAATTGTCATACCAAGATGTCCAAAATTACAAATTACAAAATTAGACTTGTGTTCAATTTTAACAAATCCAAAAACAAATCAACCTCCACCCATTACATGCAAGAGGTTCCCTATCCATTGGTGCAACAACCAAGTGATAAGGGACAATTTCAGGCAGAGGTGGTGGATGGTTTTGGACCATCCTCCATGCAATAATAATGAGGTCCCACAATACTTTTTGAGGAAACTCTACTGTGAGTTTGTCCTCAATAAAGTGCCAAACTATTTTGATATGCGAGACTTCTAGGGTAGAGGTGGGGGCTCAGCACAAGATAGACTAGGGGCACGTCTTGACCCACAATGGGTAGTGAGACGAGTAATCAGCAGACCAGCCCACGAGCATGTTTCTATCCCTTCCATTGTGAAGGAGAGTGTTGAGGTCGATACACTGAGGTCGATTAGTGCCTTGACCTAGAGCATCATAGAGCATGCCGATCCTACAACACAGAGTGGGTTGGGAGGTAGTGCGAGGAGTAGGGTCCCACCACATACTTGCCAGGCTTACGGGTCAGCCTATGGTTATGACCCCATGGATAGTCAGGATGCAGGTGCACAGGCTACATCTGCAGCTGAGCAGATGGTGATGATAGATACCCTCCTGAGTGAGACTTTCGGCCTTGATACTCAGGTAAATATTAGCAAGTTTATTGAATTTAATTTATTAAATTTCATTTTTGAAATACAAGATTAACTAATTTAAATTGATGATTTTAATGAAATTTCAGGGTCATAGCGTCGATGCAGTTTTCAGTGGTTCTCCACCTACATTTTTCACTAGATAATCTACTGTCGAGGTATGTAACTAGTAAACAATTATAAATATTACATGTGAATAGCATCATTATATGAATGGTATTCTAATTTCTAATTTTGGATGTTGAATAGGTTAACACTGTAGATTTCATGGCAACACCTGCCAGCGGTGGTGGACTTCAAAGCTTTACAGAGGTAATAAAATAAATAGTTTAATGAATGAATTGTACTTACTAAATTTTTGTATGTGATTTGTGTGTTTTATTGTGTGTACTTCCATGTTTAGATGAATGTGTGTGTATGTTAGGAGCCATGATTTGCGTCACTATTATAGTTTTCGTAATTGAATAATGTTGTTTTATTTCCAGATGATGCAGGCTGTGGATACACCTCCCCATGTTCATAGGGCAATGGAGCACGGTGTGGCCTCTGCGATTCATAGCTCTATGGCATTGACAGGGGTATGAGGCAGATTAGTAAATTTCAATTTACATTCATTGTTATAGTTGTCTATTTTTGAAAAATCAAAAGATTATTGATTTGAAGTTTAATTTCTATCTGGATGGTTTCTATAGGACATGACATCACCAGGGCCTATTCTTGCTACTGAGACAAGTGAGGAGACAAATTATATGTTAGCGGTAAGTGATTATTTTGTTAAATGTTTCATTTTTTTATAACATGTAATTTCTATATATTAATGTCTATACTTTTTTTTGTAACAGGTAAAGGTGTAGGAAGAACTAAATAGGAGTAGCCCTTTGGTTTGTAGTAGACCACCCACATGCATGTCTCCATCCCCTAGAAGATCAAAGGTTGCTCGTGATTTATTCTCTTCACCAGCCAGAGGGGAATGACTTTTTATTGTGTTCCTCTGTTGTATGCCTATATGGCATTTGTGGACATATATTTTGTATTGTACATAGTTGACATTGTATGCCTATATGGCATTGTTGTAAGCCTATATGGCTATTTTGTATATATGTTATACTTATATCGACAGATATTGATGTATGCCTATATGGATATTTGGTTAATACAAATCTTTTTTATTGATGGCGTCCATACTTGCAATATAAATCCACTTTTGAATGGATATTTGTAGATGGCTACTTCAACTATTTAAAGTCCAATTGTATTACATAGGATGTTTGCATTTTCTTTGATAGGCTTGATAGGCCATGGATTACATGATGGTGTTTGATGGAAAAGTATGGTACTAGAAGACTCTAGTTTATTCTTAATAGGCTTGTGATTGATAATATCTTTGCATGATTGCATTTGATCTTGGATCATGGGCATGTTGTTAGAATTTTGATTGCATTGTGATGTTTGATGGATAGACATGGTGTAAGTGTAAGATACCCAACTAGTTCTACAAAAAATTTTCCTTACTTAAACACTTTTACTTGCTAACAATTCATCAACTACTTCAATAACATAAAGATATACATGAAGATAATTATTTGAATGAGACAACATTAGAGTTGGGTACTTGTCTTGTTACTTGATTCAATCAACTTGCAATGTCTTATTACATGGAAAATGCTTTCAATAGCATGAAGTACAACTCATTCAATGGAAATACAAGGACAGGCGAAGATTTGGAATGTTCAACTCATCACCTCACAAGGTAGGCGCATATTTGAAGGATTTATAGGTTTTTCTGACTTGGGCACCAAGTTGAGGTGACCTCCTCCTGAAGTTGCGCCTTGTCAACATTAGGTGCCAATTAGAGTTTATGGATGCTCTGGATTGTTTCCAAGAGTAGGCATCAAAACATCATCATTAAGAAAGTGTTTTAAATGCTAGGCACCCAAATGAGCCCTCTAGAGTCTAGGCGCTCCTTTCATGCATTCTATGTTCTAGGCACCAATTGAAAGGAGTGGAGAACAGGGCAAGCGCCTTCCAAACAAGGTGTTTCCTTGAGGTGACAATGACTTAGAAAGTGTGCCTAAGGTGAGCGCCTTGAGTGAAAAGGTCTAACAAACATCTTTGAACCCCCTTTCAAGGTTAGGCGCATTCTGGAGGTGGAAACAAGTAGAAGGTGCGCCTTGGCTTCCTTTGTCAATTCTTTCAAGTCTTTGATAATTAGGAAGGTGGAATGCTTCATTGTAGAATGAGCGCCTATCTTCTAATGTCCAAACTACTTCTTCTGGCTCACTTTGTGGCTAGGTGCCAGAGCTAAACTGTTCACACAAGGGAGTGCACCTAGACTCACTTGATGTTTTCTTACTACTTCAACCCCTGGAAGATGTTCCAAGGTGTTCCCATTTACAAGCACCTGACCTCCCAAGTTCCTTCATGTGCTATTCCTTGAAGGTGCCAAAACTGAGCTCCAGTGCCATGGGATTGTGCCTAACATCTTTGAAGAGTTTCTAAGCCTTTTGCAAGTTGATATCCCAAACTCATGCTTCTAGGCGCAACAGGAGCTTTCCAAAGGAGTTTCCAAGTTTTAGACGCCAAGCGAGGTCATGGGTGAATGGAACTGCGCCTTAGGAGATGACTGGATCCTAAGCGTCAGTCTGGAGTTATAGTGGAATTGATATGCGCCTCAAGTAGCTTAGGCACCCATTTGAAGTGATTCCTTTAACACTTCTCTGTCAATCTCAACTGCAAGGATGATCTCCTAATCCAATTTTGATCCTCTTGAGATGCAAATAGCTTTTCATTTCACTAGGCGCCATCAATGATGATCATCAACCAAAGCGCATTTCAAAGGTGAGATAGGCAAGTGAGGCGCCAAACTAGTCCTTAAGACTTATCTCCTTCTATCAAGTCAATTTCAACTATGTGAGAGAGTTCTATTCTAGGCGCAAAATGGAAATGTTTCATCAATTGGTGCATCTTACAAAGCTCCCAATTCTAGGCACCAGAGCCAAAGAGTTTTTCCCAACACATGCACCTGGGCTAGGAATTCACCTAAGAGACATCACTTAGCTTTAAAACTTTCAATCTATAGCCATCTGGGCTAGGCACTCCAATGGAGGATCCTTGAACTCATGCATTGGCGCCTTCTAGTTCTAGGCACCCATTTTGGATGATTCATCTTGATACTAGCACCCAAAATGACTAGACTCTCTTCATCATCTAATTCACTTAGAAGACTCAAGTTGGAGACTTAGTTGTATATCCATGTTCTCCAAAAGATTCATTGTACCTCTATGCACATAGGCGCCCTAGTTGATGTGATTAAAGTGCTTCAAAGCTCCATGATTCTTGGTTAGGCGCACATTTGACATTGAGCAAGCAAGAAAGTGCGCCCTGACTCTAGGAGTCCTACCTTAGTCAAGTTTAGCATCCAGACTTAACTAATTTCAAGTTTCTGACTTTGTTCCTGCAAAAAACAAAAGTTAAGTTAGTCAAAAACCAATTCATTCCCTCATTATTTTGAATTAGCCTCCGGGAATGAGGAATAGGCTAACTCATTCTTCATTTGATGATCAGGCCAGAAACGGGGACATGACAGTAAGATATCCTACTAGTTCTACAAAAAATTTTCCTTACTTAAACAATTTTACTTGCTATCAATTCATCAACTACTTCAACAACACAAAGATATACATCAAAGATAACTACTTGAATGAATCAACCTTAGAGTTGGGTACTTGTCTAGTTATTTGACTCAATCAGCTTGCAATGTCTTATTACATGGATAATGCTCTCAATAGCATGAAGTTACAACTTATTCAATGGAGATACAAAAGAAAGGCCTTGAAGCCTTGATGTTTACAATGGCGTCTACACTTGATCAACTCAATCAAACTTAATGATGTCAACTGAATGTCAACACCTCACAATATCACAAGGGAGCATCACCTTGCTTGTTGCATGGATGAACGTCATAGTTGCATGACTCTTAGGGTCAGGCGCCAACTGAAGGTAGTAGAGACCAGACTAGGCGCCATCCTAAGCTGGGCACTTCCTTGAGGTGGTAGAGACATGGATGAACGTCTGGTGGGGTTTGATGACTCTATATTGACACTCAAATTCACTTAGGTGCAATATTAGTGTTCTTCTAACTAGGCGTCAGATAGGAGGATTCTTAGGGGTTTTGGCGCCTAGGTTACAACTTGTTAATTTCTCAAAGAATCTTTGAAACACTTGACTTCCAAGGATTATCATCTTAAGAGTAGATGATGATGACATGAAGTAGAGATCTCTCTAGGACTGGATTAAGCCTTGCTTGATGATAAGACGAACATGAAGTGATCCTTCATGATGACCCTTGGAGTGACCCTCTTGGAGTTGTGGACTTTGAAACTTTGAAGATTGAGAGATCTTGAAACTCGGATGGATGAATGTCTATCATTAATGAAGTACACTTGCAAGATATTCCTCGGAGAACTTGAATGGATAGATGCCTTGAAATTTCAACATGACGTTAGTGATGAAGAGTATTGACATGTTGGACTTGATGTGACCTTGCTGAAGGCACATTTTCTTTCTTAGCATGAACATCCCAAACCAAGGCACCAACTTGGAAAACCCTGTGAAGGTGCCACTATCTGGAATTTCTTCCAAGGTGTTAAAACTTGACATCTTTTCTTCTCTAGGTATTATCTCCTTCAAGGCGCTCCTTAAAATCATTAGAAGTACTCAAGACTTACCTTAGTCCAAAGTGCCACAATCCATTCCTTAAAGCACAAAGAATTCTCAAAGGTGCCCCTATTTACCTCTAAGCACTCAAATATCATTTAGATTCAAGGCGCAAATTTAGCTCCAAAGCACAAATTTCCATCATCAACCCATCAAGGTGCATCATCTTCCCTTTGTATCCCCTTCAAGGCATAGACATTCACTTCTTCACACTCAAACTCACTCTCTAGCGCCAGAATAGGTGTATAACTTCAAATAAGGTGCTAATCTTAGGTTTCTAAGTACTTAGTTTGATCTTAAGGCTATCCTTCCTCTAAGCACTCTCTTCAACTCCCTCACTGAAGGCCCTCTGTAAGTTTGGGTGCGTTTCATCCCAAGGCGCTTTAACATCATCCAAGGAGCAAATTCACTCTCCAAGACAAGGTGCAAAAAACCCTATCCTAAGGCACTCAAATCTTGCTTCTATACCTAAGCGTACAAACATGAGATTGTGACTTCAATCATCATTCTTGGTGAAGGCACACAAACTCTCATTCAAGGCGCATATCTTTCTCCAACAAGGTGCATATATTCCTCCAACAAGGTGCATATTCAATTCTAGGGTGCTCTATCTTGGATTAAATCAAGGTATCTCCTCAACAAGGCGCTCCAAACCATACCAAGGCGCTAAAACACTTAATACAAGTTCTTCAAGTGCTTATCCAACTTGATTCCTCCAACACAGGGCGCTCAATCTACTTTCTCAAACTTTCAACTCAAATCCTCACCTTATATTCTCCAAGGCAAAAAGGTGCAATTTGATTGAGGGCGCTAAAACTCTTAGGCGCACTTATCTCCCTGAACTTACCTCTCTTCTTCCCTAGGTGCCAGAAACACCTCTTTATCTCAACTAGGCACTTATCTTCTCTAGGCGCACATGGTCTTCAAGGCGCATTTCATTCATCAAGGCACCTATCTCTAACAATCTCAACACTCAAAGGGACTCAAAACTCATCTAGACACCATCACTTCCCTAAAGGCGCAAAATTGGTGTAGATACATTCCACTTATTAAGGATCATTCTGGCACCCAAATCTTGTCAAAGCAAATGATCAATAGGTTCTCTCTAAGGCACACTCCAGGGTTTGATCTTTCAAGACTTCTCACGTCAAAATTTTGACCAAGACACTCAAGGCGCTAGTCTTTATCATCTAACCCTACAGTGCACTTACTCATTATGATATACTCCTCAACTTTGTATTCAACCTTGCCCAAGGCGCATATTCACTATAAGGCATTCTCACTTTGTCAAGGCTCAGAGGGCTTCAACTTGCTAAAGGGTAGAGGTCTAGGCACATATCTAACTTGAAACTCAAGGCGTTCCAACCCTCTTGCTCTAGAATTCCTTCTAGGCACTAAGTGACTTCTCCAATTCCTTGAAAACATTTGAAGTGTTTTACCTTCTCAAGGTGCTCCTTTGAACTTGACTCCAAGGTGTTATAATCTCAAAGGTGCTGACATCATCTCAACCAAAGGCGCTCAATGATTCATCCCATATCTAGGCGCTAAAACACTCAATCAACCAAGTCATTCAAGGCACCATTCAGTAAACTCATCTTCCATGATATTCCTATCAAGGCGCATATCACTTCTCTCATGGGCTTTAGGCGCTCAGTTGAGTGTTTCAATACTACTTAGGTGCCAAATTCATTTTAATGCACCAATCACAAAGAACTTTCAAACACTGGGCGCTCACAAAGAGTCTTCCAACCTTGGGCACTAAATTAGGTCTTTGCAACTATCCAAGGCGCATATCTTGGTTTGAATAACTTATGGTGCCAAGACAACTTCTCATTAGGGTGCTCAAAACACTTGTGTTTACATTTGAAGTGCTTTACCTTCTTAAGGTGCTCCAGACTAACCTGACTCCAAGGCGCTCCATCATCATCCTTAAGGCGCTAAAAACATCATCTCCACTCTAGGCAAAAACATCATCCAACTCCTTAAGGCACTTCACTGTGAAAGTCTGAAGGCGCTCTACCTAGACCTTTCCCCTAGGCACCAGAACTCCTAAGCGCTCACCAGATAACTCTCTTCTTCAAGGCGCAAATCTTCCTATACTATGATTGCCTCTGAAATGCCGATTAACATGATGTGAGGGTGCAAAGGCTACTCCAATCCTCAGTGAGCGCCTAGTTTAAACAAGGAGAAATAAAGCATTCAAAACTATCCAAACGATCATCCCCTTCCTAACATCTTCAATGCTCTGAAAAACCTTGGCCAAAATGACACATAACAACTCCTATGCAAAGCACCTGAGCAAGAAAAGAGGGGGTCCCCAATCTGATGGGGTGATGTGTGATTTGGTCAGAATAGTTACCCTTTTGGGGTGATGTGTGATTTGGGGTGATGTGTGATTTGGAGGGCTCAATTCTTCAAGGTGCCCATTTTGTTCACCACTTGTAGCATCACTTGTCCAAGGCACATATGTGATTTGGTCAAAAACAGGTGCCTAGAGTGAATAGGCTTTCATCCTGACTTAATACACTGCCTCCTTCTGATGATTTTTGGGGCAGCAGAAAACCTTTCACCATGGGCAAATGGCTCAGAGCTATAAAAAATTGAGAGACGTTATTGTAGAGGCACTCTACATGATCGTGTTGCCTTAGACAGAATGTTTCTAAGTGACACAGTTTTCGAGTAACATCTCGTCAAAGATTGCTGCCTTTTTGCACTTTGGACTCTTCAGGGATATCGTCGGTACAATGTAGCTCTGACTGTTTCGACATATTTGGGTGAAAAATAGGACCATGCCTAGCATAAATGTACCCATTCGGACACGTTGGAATAGTCAGTTTGGTCACATCACGAGCAAGACGAAAGTTACACCCCTTTGCAACTTTACACTGCCTCCTTCTGACGATTTTTGGGGCAGCAGAAAACCTTTCACCATGGGCAAATGCCTCAGAGCTATAAAAAACTGAGAGAGGTTATTGTAGAGACACTCTACATGATCCTGTTGCCTTAGACGGAATGTTTCTAAGTGACACATTTTTTGAGTAACATCTCGTCAAAGATTGCTACCTTTTTGCACTTTGGACTCTTCAGGGATATCGTCGGTACAATGTAGCTCCAACTATTTTGACATGTTTGGGTGAAAAATAGGACCATGCCTAGCATAAATGTACCCATTTAGACACGTTGGAATAGTCATTTTGGTTGCATCAGGAGCAGGACGAAAGTTACACCCCTTTGCAACTTTACACTGCCTCCTTCTGACGATTTTTGGGGCAACAAAAAACCTTTCACCACGGGCAAATGCCTCAGAGCTATAAAAAACCAAGAGAGGTTATTGTAGAGGCACTCTATGTGACCGCGTTACCTTAGACGGAATGTTTCTAAGTGACACGGTTTTCAAGTAACATCTCGTCAAAGATTGCTGCCTTTTTGCACTTTAGACTCTTCAGGGATATCATCAGTACAATGTAGCTCTGACTGTTTTGACATATTTGGGTGAAAAATAGGACCATGCCTAGCATAAATGTACCCATTCAGATGCGTTGGAATAGTCAGTTTGGTCACATCATGAGCAGGACAAAAGTTACACCCCTTTGCAACTTTACACTGCCTCCTTCTGACGATTTTTGGGGCAGCAGAAAACCTTTCACCACAGGCAAATGCCTTAGAGCTATAAAAAAATGAGAGAGGTTATTGTAGAGGCACTCTACATGATCCCGTTTCCTTAGATGGAATGTTTCTAAGTGACACAATTTTCAAGTAACATCTTGTCAAAGATTGCTACCTTTTTGCACTTTGGACTTTTCAGGGATATCGTTGGTACAATGTAGTTCCGACTATTTTGACATGTTTGGGTCAAAAATAGGACCATGCCTAGCATAAATGTACCCATTCAGACACGTTGGAATAGTCAGTTTGGTCGCATCAGAAGCAGGATGAAAGTTACACCCCTTTGCAACTTTACACTGCCTCCTTCTGATGATTTTTGGGGCAACAGAAAACCTTTCACCACGGGCAAATGCCTTAGAGCTATAAAAAACTAAGAGAGGTTATTGTAGAGGCACTCTACTTGATCACGTTGCCTTAGACAGAATGTTTCTAAGTGACACGGTTTTCGAGTAACATCTCGTCAAAGATTGCTGCATTTTTACACTTTGGACTCTTCAGGGATATCATTGGTACAATGTAGCTCCGACTGTTTTGACATGTTTGGGTGAAAAATAGGACCATGCCTAGCATAAATGTACCCAGTCAAACACGTTGGAACAGTCAGTTTGGTCGCATCAGGAGCAAGATGAAAGTTACACCCCTTTGCAACTTTACACTGCCTCCTTCTAATGATTTTTGGGGCAGCAGAAAACCTTTCACCATGGGCAAATGCCTTAGAGCTATAAAAAACTGAGAGAGGTTATTGTAGAGGCACTCTACGTGATCATGTTGCCTCAGACATAATGTTTCTAAGTGACACAATTTTTGAGTAACATCTCGTCAAAGATTGTTGCATTTTTGCACTTTGGACTCTTCAGGGATATCGTCCGTACAATGTAGCTCTGACTGTTTTGACATGTTAAGGTGAAAAATAGGACTATACCTAGCGTAAATGTACCCATTCAGATGCGTTGGAACAGTCAGTTTGGTCACATCAGGAGCAGGATGAAAGTTACACCCTTTTGCAACTTTACACTGCCTCCTTTTGACGATTTTTGGGGCAGTAGAAAACCTTTCACCATGGGCAAATGCCTCAGAGCTATAAAAAACTAAGAGAGGTTATTGTAGAGGCACTCTATGTGATCACGTTCCCTTAGGTATAATGTTTCTAAGTGACACAAGTTTTGAGTAACATTTCGTCAAAGATTGTTGCCTTTTTGCACTTTGGACTCTTCAGGGATATCGTCAGTACAATGTAGCTCTGACTGTTTCGACATGTTTGGGTGAAAAAAAGGACCATGCCTAGCGTAAATGTACCCATCCAGATGTGTTGGAATAGTCAATTTGGTCACATCACGAGCAGGACACCAAAAATGCAAAAGTTGCTTTGTGTAACTTGACAACATTGACACTTTTTTACAACATGACTTAAAGACTCAAACTGACCCCAAATGACTCAAAGTGACTTAAAATCACCTTGATTTGGTGCCCAATGTACATTATAGAGGTCGAGGCACTCCTTATCATTCAAACATCTTAGATGAGCGCATAGGAAAGGAAAAAGCTCTAAGTTTCATCATCATGATCGCCTAATATCAAGAGACTTTAATGGCTCAAACCTTAGCATGGAGTCCTAAGGCACATTTCATGTCTCCTTTCATCCAGTTTGGTGCCCTTATGTAGATTTTTCAACTTGATTTGGTGTCCTATATGTGAAGGAAGATCTAAAGGCATGAAAGTGGATGTCATATTGCAAGAGTTTGGATCATCAAAATTGAAAAAAATAAGTCTATTAAGCATGGGTGCCCTTGGTCTCTTTTCATTCATTATGAGCGCCTTGGGAGAATGGTATATAGGTCATCATCATGATTGGGCACCCTGGATCCAGAGTGTTGGAGAGATCATCAAATGGTGTCTAGTAGGGTGAGTTATGAGTTTGGTCGCATCAGGAGCAGGACACCAAAAATGCATAACATGATGATGTAAAAATGTGTACATATGTGTAAAAATGCAGGAGGAAATAAAAAAAGACAAACCTTACAAATTAATGTGCATACTTACAACTCAATGTAACATAACTTTAGAAAATTAATGTGAATACTTACAAATTAATCCAATGAACCATCCGGGTCTGCTCTTCTCTTTATTGTGTCAAGTATTGCTTCATGGTCAGACTCACGCACCTTCCACAATATTTTGTTCAAAGGTCTACCCTGATACTTTATCAAATGAACATTGGATGCCACGACAAGGTTCAAGTAATGAAGAATCTTTCGATGCATGTCAAAGTCTTGAAATAGCTAAATATTAACACTCTTATTTGGGTACCTTCTAAGCCATGTTCCAGTAATAACCACTGATCCTGAAGGGTATTCAATATTTTCTCCATCTGTAACAGGGGCCTCCAATTTCTTTTTGGCCTCAACACAATGACATAAGTAATAATCTATTCCCTGTTCATTATCTTCATCTGCAATAACTGCATATACATGCCCTACATTGATATGTGTAGCAAATTAGATGAAATTAGTTATTACAAAAACACTACAAACTAAGATGACATTACCTGGTTGAACTAGATGAAATTAGATGCATATACGTGCCCTATATTACCTGGTTGAACTAAATCTGATATGTGGTCAAAGTCAACTGATGATTCCATCTGTGTTAGTTCCAGTGCCGTCAGGGGTCGATACGTGTCAAGTGGGCTAAGATAACTTAACTACCATTCGTCAACCCACTCCTTTGACTTGCACTCATCCTAGACTTGAATTGTATAGGAAGAACAAAAGCATGACATCTTTTGTGTATGGATACTCCATGAACCTACAATTGAGCTTCTGAAAGAGTGCATCTCATTTGATCTTGTCAGTGTACAACAATCCTCATATGGTGCAATGTTAGTATCATCTATCAACCAAAAAATTCTATGAACTAAAGACTTACCTTCATTACCTGGACCCATGGAAGCATTACACCACTCGACAATCAATTTTGCATCTGTCAATATACTTTAACTCTTCTCATGCTATGGCTCTTTTGATACATGCTCCTGCACCATCATGCTCCCCCTTTCCATGCTCAGCCTCACAAAAGTTCCACATATGTTGAATACCTATAAAATTATGCCTCCTACTTAGCCAATAGAAATTCTATGAGTTCTTGAATTGTGACGCACAATTATCCGACCATATGATATGCTGACTGAATGATATGCCCCTTCTAGCCAAATCATTGTAGAACACCTGAAAGCAACCTTGCACGAACTCCATAGAATGCGTATGATCATCACTAATATAGAAATTATACTCCCTTATGATCTTTCTGTCATCCTCTATACTATCATTCGCATGAATGAATGCGATGTGCACAAATATAAAAACCTGTGTGGAGTTGAAAGATCATGCAAAGGTGGCACAATGTGTCAAATGTGCATGTGAACTTCCCAATAGCACGAAAGCACTTCTTTTTTCTCGAAGCACGCACAGAATCAGTAAGAAAATAGAGCATGTGGGCCTAGATCATGGGGGTAACCAATTTTTTACCGTTTCAATAGAAATACAAAATGCGAGCGCGTTATAACGTGCTCGCGGTATAACGCGCTTGCATTTTATCCTGCTATACATTCATCACATCCTTTGCATTGATCACATCTTTTTCTTGCAAGGGCTTGCCAGATGCTCTGCCATATGATAGGCATAACAATGAAGGGGCAAGCCCTCATAATCAAGTTCATGATAAAAAATGCCCTCAACACTCAACGTCAAACCCTAATCCCTAAACCCTCAACACTGATCCCTCGACCCTCAACCCTCAATGTCAAATCCTAATCCCTCAACCCTATCCCTAAACCCTCAACCCTCAACGTCAAATCCTAATCCCTCAACCCTATCCCTAAACCCTTAACGTCAAATCCTAATCCCTCAACCCTCAACCCTATCCCTAAACCCTCAACATCAAATCCTAATCCCTCAACCCTCAACCCTATTCCTAAACCCTCAATGTCAAATCCTAATCCCTCAACCCTCAACCCTATCTCTAAACCCTCAACGTCAAATCCTAATCCCTCAACCCTGATCTGTCATCCCTCAACATCAAATCCTAATCCCTCAACCCTAATCCATCATCCCTCAACTCTAATCCCTCATCCCTAAACCCTAAATGCTATCCCTAATCCTACACCCTCAACAGACTCGATACTATACCTTAAACTCTAATCCCATATCCCTAAACCCTCCAACCCTATCCGTAATCCTTACAACCCTCAACCCTAATCCCTCAACCCTTAACTCTGATCCATCAACCCTCAACACTATACCTTAAACCCTAATCCCTTCAACCTCAACCCTATCCCTAAACCCTTGACCCTCGAACCTCAAACCTCAACCCTTGACGTCAAACCCTAATCCCTCAACCCTTAACTCTGATCCCTCATCTCTCAACCCTAACCCTAAACTCTCAACCCTCAACATCAAATTGTAATCCCTCAACCCTTCACTCTAATCCCTCAACCCTAAACCCTATCCGTAAACCCTCAACACTATACCTTAAACCCTAATCCCTCAGCCCTCAACCCTAAACCTTATCCCTAAACCCTAATCCCTCAACCCTCAACCCTAATTTGTCATCCCTCAACTCTAATCCCTCATCCCTAAACCCTAAATTCTATCCCTATTCCTACACCCTCAACAAAATCAATACTATACCTTAAATCCTAATCCCTCAACCCTTAACTCTGATCCCTCGACCTTCAACCCTAATCCTAAACCCTAAACCCTCAACCCTAAACCCTATCCCTAAACCCTCAACACTATACCTTAAACCCTAATCCCTCAACCCTAACCCTAAACCTTGTCCCTAAACCCTAATCCCTCAACCCTCAACCCTAATCTGTCATCCATCATCCCTCAACTCTAATCCCTCATTCCTAAATCCTAAATGGTATCCCAATTCCTAGACCCTCAACAGGATCGATAATATACCTTAAACCCTAATCCCTCTACCCTCGACTCTCTTATTTAACCCTAATCCCTTGACCATTAACGCTATCCCTCAACCTCAACCCTCAACCCTCAACAATCAACTCTCAACATTAAACCCTAATTCATCAACCCTAAACCCTAATCCCTCAAACCTAAACCCTATCCCTAAACCATCAACCCTCAACACTATACCTTAAACCCTAATCCCTCAACCCTCAACCCTAAACCTTATCCCTAAACCCTAATCCCTCAACCCTCAACCCTAATCCATCATCCCTCAACTCTAATCCCTCATCCCTAAACCCTAAATGCTATCCCTATTCCTAAACCCTCAACAGACTCGATACTATACCTTAAACTCTAATCCCTTATCCCTAAACCCTCCAACCCTATCCCTAATCCTTATACCCTCCACACTCAACTTTAACCCTAATTCCTCGACCCTCAAACCTATCCCTAAACCCTTGACCCTCGAACCTCAACATCAAACCCTAATCCCTCAACCCTTAACTCTGATCCCTCGACCTTCAACCCTAACCCTAAACCCTAAACCCTCAATGTCAAATTCTAATCCTTCAACCCATCGCTCTAATCCCTCAACCCTAAACCCTATCCCTAAACCCTCAACACTATACCTTAAACCCTAATTCCTCAACCCTAACCCTAAACCTTGTCCCTAAACCCTAATCCCTCAACCCTCAACCCTAATCTGTCATCCGTCATCCCTCAACTCTAATCCCTCATTCCTAAATCCTAAACGCTATCCCTATTCCTAGACCCTCAATAGGCTCGATACTATACCTTAAACCCTAATCCCTCTACCTTCGACACTCTTATTTAACACTAATCCCTTGACCATTAACCCTATCCATCAACCTCAACCCTCAACCCTCAACCCTCAACTCTCAACATTAAACCCTAATTCATCAACCCTAAACCCTAATCCCTCAAACCTAAACCCTATCCCTAAACCATCAACCCTCAACACTATACCTTAAACCCTAATCCCTCAACCCTCAACCCTAAACCTTATCCCTAAGCCCTAATCCCTCAACCCTCAACCCTAATCCCTCATCCCTCAACTCTAATCCCTCATCCCTAAACCCTAAATGCTATCCCTATTCCTAAACCCTCAACAAACTTGATACTATACCTTAAACTCTAATCCCTTATCCCTAAACCCTCCAACCCTATCCCTAATCCTTACACCCTCCACACTCTACTTTAACCCTAATCCCTTCAACCTCAACCCTATCCTTAAACCCTTGACCCTCGAACCTCAACCCTCAACCCTCAACATCAAACCCTAATCCCTCAACCCTTAACTTTGATCCCTCGACCTTCAACTCTAATCCTAAACCCTAAACCCTCAACATCAAATTCTAATCCCTCAACCCTTCACTCTAATCCCTCAACCCTAAACCCTATCCCTAAACCCTCAACACTATACCTTAAACCCTAATCCCTCAACCCTAACCCTAAACCTTGTCCCTAAACCCTAATCCCTCAACCCTCAACCCTAATCTGTCATCCGTCATCCCTCAACTCTAATCCCTCATTCTTAAACCCTAAACGCTATCCCTATTCCTAGACCCTCAACAGGCTCGATACGATACCTTAAACCCTAATCCCTCTACCCTCGACACTCTTATTTAACCCTAATCCCTTGACCATTAACCCTATCCCTCAACCTCAACCCTCAACCCTGAACCCTCAACTCTCAACATTAAACCCTAATTCATCAACCCTAAACCCTAATCCCTCAAACCTAAACCCTATCCCTAAACCATCAACCATCAACAATATATCTTAAACCCTAATCCCTCAACCCTCAACCCTAAACCTTATCCCTAAACCCTAATCCCTCAACCCTCAACCCTAATCCGTCATCCCTCAACTCTAATTCCTCATCCCTAAACCCTAAATGCTATCCCTATTCCTACACCTTCAACAGAATCGATACTATACCTTAAACCCTAATCCCTTATCCCTAAACCCTCAAACCCTATCCCTAATCCTTATACCCTCCAAACTCTACTTTAACCCTAATTCCTCGACCCTCAACCCTATCCCTAAACCCTTGACCCTCGAACCTCAACCGTCAACCCTCAACGTCAAACCCTAATCCCTCAACCCTTAACTCTGATCCCTTAACCCTCAACACTATACCTTAAACCCTAATCCCTATCCCTCAACCCTTAACCCTTAAAACTTAAACCCTATCCCTACACCCTCAACACTTGACACTATATCTTAAGCCTTAAACCCTCGTCCCTAAAGCCTCAACCCTCAATCCTTAAACCTTCAACCCTAAACCCTATCCCTAATCCCTCTACCCTCGACACTCTAACCCTAACCTCGACATTAAATGCTAATCCGTCAACCCTAAACCCTAATCCTAAACCCTCAACCCTCAACCCTCAACACTATACCTTAAACCCTAATCCCTCAACCCTCAACCCTAAACCTTATCCCTAAACCCTAATCCCTCAACCCTCAACCCTAATCCATCATCCCTCAACTATAATCCCTCATCCCTAATCCCTAAATGCTATCCCTATTCCTAAACCCTCAACAGACTCGATACTATACCTTAAACCCTAATCCCTTATCCCTAAACCCTCCAACCCTATCCCTAATCCTTACACCCTCCACACTCTACTTTAACCCTAATTTCTCGACCCTAAACCCTATCCCTAAACCCTTGACCCTTCAACCTCAACCCTCAACCCTCAATGTCAAACCCTAATCCCTCAACCCTTAACTTTGATCCCTCGACCCTCAACTCTATCCCTAAACCCTAAACCGTAATCTGTCATCCCTCATCCCTAAACCTTAAACACTATCCCTATTCCTAGACCCTCAATGGGCTTGATACTATACCTTAAACACTAATCCCTTATCCCTAAACCCTCCAACTCTATCCCTTATCCCTTAACCCTCGTGATTAATAGCCTTGAACGTAACAAAAATTGAGTGGGACATAACGCGAGCGTGTTATAACGCGCTCGCATTATGTCAAACATGACAAAAGACAGACTTGCGGGAAAGAAAAATGCAAGGCGTTATTTCTTGCTTTGGGAATCCCAAGCCTTGGGCTTGGGATTTGCTTTGGATTTGCAACCCAAAGGCTTGGAGTGCCTTATGAACAGTCATAGACGTGTTTTTCTATATTCTTCAAAATTTCACATAATTTCGTTCGTGCTAACCCTCAGATTTGCATGTGTTTCAAGGTTGAACAAATCGAACACATGGGTAATGTTAGGCTTTCTCTTAGCTATTTGACGATGTGATTTTTTTCACATTTTAACAATGTTAAGCCTTTCATCTTTAATTTCATTTGTTTGTGTGTCCGTTTTTAGGCAAAAACCACTGTTTGGTCTTTTTTTCATTGTAAAATAACTATTCATTCAAATTTCAAAAAAATTACATATTTAGAAACTAGACTCGATTCTACAAATATTAAAAAAATAAAAAAATGATTTTCAATTAGTTTTCAAAATTTATAGGGGTAGCACAGCCAAAATTCTATTTTTTAGGATGTGTCCACTTTAAAAATTAGTAAAAAATCAAATATTCATCAAAAAATTATTAGAAAAATCGGGCATAAACTACATGCTATTAGCTAATTTCTCACTGAAGCGATTTTAAAAATACCAAAAAAAAGTTGACCTTTTGAGGGAGCCACAAAACATGCTATGTTATGTTTTTTTGATAGAAACAACACCAATTTCTGTGGCTCCCTCTTTTGAACCCCCTAATCTATGCCATTTTCAAAACAAAATAGTAGTTTAGAAAGTAGACTCAGAGCACTACGAACATTGTTTTGGTTGCATCTCCAAATTTTCAGTGTAACTATGCTCAATTTCTCATCCAAGGCCAGTATTTCCTGATTTCAAAAAAAAAGTGGCCACTTAAGACCCCTTTTTGGCCCCCCATCTTCTTGCACTTACCCACTTCATCTATGGGAGGCAGAGGATAATTATCTTTCTTAGATGCTTTGTTCAAATTCCCAAAATCTACGCAGAACTTGATATCTCCCCTTTTCTTTCTAATAGGTACTAAGTTAGCTACCCAGGTTGAATGTCTTACAGGGAAAATTAATCTAGCAGACAACAATTTTTTCACTTCCTCAAATATCAAAGGTTCTAAAATTGCATTCACAGGCCTTTGCTTTTTCCTGAATGGTTTGATATTTGGTTTCAAAGGTATCACATGAGTGATGATGGATGTATCATATGTCTTTTAATCCTCATATGTCCATGCTATAACATGTTTATAATCTTTCAGAACATTAATAACCTCTTTTCTAATCTTATCATAACATGGCTTTCCAATTTGTACATTCTGGGGATTCTATTCTATTCCTATGTTATAGGGATCACACTTACCTCCCTCTATTTTAGCCAAGTCCTTCTGTTTTACTACTCTATCAAAATCAAAGATTTGTTCTAACTCAATCACTCCTTTAGGCAGAAAATTGCTCTTTAAGTTTATTATATCTTCCTCATCCCAAGACATATCAAGCCTCTCCTATTCATCAATAATTTGGGCCTCAAATACTTCATTGCAAGTTAGAAAATCTAAAATTTGCTGATCCCCTTCAAATAACTAAAAATGAGTTACATTATCTGGCACACTGGGCACATTCACTAATTCTACAACAAATCTTTTCAACCCTGACAGTGTTAAAGGTTCTAGAGTGCTAGCAGCAACTGCTAGTGCATTTGGCCTATGGTTCAATTCTCTAGGGATATGCTCTATATTGAAAGCATCAAATGACTCTATTAAATCCCATACCCTATGCTTGTAACAAACCATCCTGTTATAATTGCAAGCATATACTTTCCTTACCTGTCTGACTACTAGCTTAGAGTCTGAAAACACTCTAATCATTTTTACCCTCTTCTTTATAGCCATGACCAGTACATAGATTAAAGATTCATACTCTGCAACATTGTTAGTACAAGCAAACTGTAACCTATATGCTGCTAAGTATGATTTACCATGAGGATCTATGAGTTCTACCCCAGCACCTACACCCTGTTTAGATTTGGAACCATCACATTTTAATGTTCACATGCCATCCCTATTCTTTTGACATTTTGCTTTAGCATGTTTTACCTTTTCTATCACCTATGCAGTGCTATCTTGTTTATTCAATAGCAATTCATTTTGACTTACTTGTACACTGATCTTTTCATTTTGTAGCTTAGACTGACAAACACCTTTACCTTTTGCCTCTTTTCTTAAATCTGGAGTTGATCCATTTATGTTGTTCTAAAAATAACTCTCTGGTTGCTTAACCTTTCCTTCTTGGGGTTCCCTCCCCTTTGTGCATTTTATGTATTGATATTCAACAATGTCTCTGCACATTCCACAATTCTCTTCAGAATGTGGCTTATCATGAACTCTACACTTACTTTTGTATAACTTGCATTAAACTGGAATGTTTTGTTCTATGCACTTTTCCATTTCTTGTCCGATGACCTGACTAAAATTATTCAATGCATTATTGTTTTCATTAGAAGAATTTCCATCAGACTCTATAAATAATTTTGTCTCCTTATTGACAGGCTTTTCTCAAAAATTTAGCATTAAGATTTCCTCAATCTGTACCCCATTATTAGTAACCCTGTAAACACTAGGTTCAATAGAAGCATACAATATTTGGTTAGGCCTATTGTACTCTATGATCATATGTTTCATCTTGGGTTTAACTTCTATTCTAATCTAATTTGGCACACCTCTCCAAGGTAACCACATATGTGAGAAATCGGTGGCCATATATCCATTCAAAGTCTTTGACCAGTCTCTACTCAATAGCATCCCATAATTTACAGGTATGTCCACTACTTGGATGTCAATGAACTGACTTACCCTGGGGTCTGAAGCTAACTGCATCTGCATATGGATTAATTCTCCAATCACATTAACTTCAGTTTTGTCCAACTATGTAACAACTTTGGCAGATTTAGCAGGGGTCAGTCCTAAAGTTTTACATATCCCTAAGGGCATTACATTGGTTGAGGCACCTGAATCTACCATACAATTGTGTATGTTCTTTCCACACAATATAATGGTTAACAAGAAAGGAGGAGCATCCTTTTTATCTACGTACATTACAACATTGGTGTTAGATGGCTACTCAGCTTTCTTACTTTTTTATTTGGACTGTGTATCCTTACTAGGAACATTTACCTTAGCAGAAACTTCACTTGTAATAGATGCATCCAAGGATTTAATAAAAGCATTTCTAACCCCTGGAGTTTTCAACAATTCACACAAAGGTATACTAACCTTAATTTTCTTTATTTCCTCTGACAAATAACTCATCAATCTCATTGTCTCTACATTCTCTGTTTTATTTGTTTGAACCTTATGTGCTACTACTCCATTATTTGCATTATGATTGGCTTTCAGTATAGCAAGGTTATTGCTAGCATTCTGGTCTGGAGGTGTACTAAAATTATTAGGAGTGGAATTGGAGAAAGGACCTCCTGGCCTAGGGTTATTTCTTAGGTTGTACGTATGATTTTTACTTGACTGTTGGAAGGCTTACACCTCCTCTATCTCATACAACACCTCATTCTCAGTTTCAAATGGAAACTGAAAAGCATTTAGTACTAAGGCTGTCTCAGGATATAAATTTTCACAAAAATATGGCTCATCCTCTAACAATTGGTCATCTTCCTCTTCTATGAAGGTGAAAGTTTCTAAGACTAGAGCAGCATCATACTCGGAGGGTACTATTTCATTACCTTTGGGAACTAAGAACTCAGAAGTAGGAGCTTGTACATCCACATTAAAAATACTTGCTACTAGATGAAACTGAGGATAGCCTAATTCAGCATGGGCACTAGTATTATGTATCCTACACCAATTATTCAATGCTACATTGGTCATTTGAATCCTATCTATTTGCTTCGTATCCTAGTTATCCACATTCTCAAATGGAGAAGCTAGAGTGCCATTATTAGGCCCTGTGTTCCATGTTTTGGGTGGCTTGGGATGATTTTGATTCCTGTTATTGTTATTCTAGGATTTTTTATCTATAGTTGGTCCTCTATTTTGCATTTGTTGCCCCTGATTATGACTCTAATGTTGACTGTGATTTTGACCCTGATTAGAACCCTAACCCTGATTATAACCCTAATTCTAATTTTAGTTATGGTTGGGGTTGTAATTCTGGTTTTGACTCTAATTATAGTTCTGATTATATCCCTAGTTATTTCTATTGTAGTAATTCTCATTTCTCAATTGTGTCATCTCAGTGGCCAATCTTCTTAGATGTGCAATGATTTCTTTGATATCCTCCCTTTCCTCTTGTGTTTTTTCTATAAATGTATCTTGAGGTGGTTGGAAGAAGGATTCACCATTATTCTAATTCAGATTGGCTGTATTACCAGTGTAAGGTACTATAGCCTAAATTGGGGCTAGATTATACATAGGTGTGCATGTAGGGACTAGATTTAGCATTGGAGTATTCTGTGCAGGAACTCCATTCCAAGGTTGTGCTTGATTTTGCATTCTAGGATTTCCTCCATTGAGAAATGGATTATAGGTTGTCTACCTCATTTCCTAATTTACAGAGGTTGCCTCTTTATAGGCTTTGGATATATTATCTATGTTAGGCTTCTCTTGACAAAAATGGTAGTTAATGGATCTAAAGAAACATAATACATAGCTAACAATGTATCAGGAGCTACTATGTATGGTGCTACCAACCTAGAATAAGCCTTTTAAGACCTATCATTGAAATTATCAATTAATTCCCCCTCACCTCTTTTGATTGTAGCTAATTTATGATATAAGATAGAAGGATCTACTGGTCCCCTAAATCTAGATAGAAATGCTTCTTCCACAAGTGTCCAAGAAGAAACGTAGCCATTAGGTAAATTCAAATACCAGTTAGAAGCTTGTTCATTGAAAGTGTAAGGGAATAATCTACACACAACATCTTCATGTTCTAGTCTGGCTCTAAAGCATGCCTCCTTAAATATCCTCATATGATCCTCTAGATCTTGATGTAACTTGTATTTAGGACATATTTTCTCAGGGTTCTTTGGTATCTCATGATAATCCACAAAATATATGGGAGAGTTGACATTGAAATAAGCCATTGCAGGTACCTGTACTTCACCTGGACCTACAGGAATACTTGGATTTATAGGTGGACTTAGATTTATGGGAGGACTAGGACTTCTAGGAGGACTAGGACCTCTGGGAGGACCTGAACCAAGATTTAAGAATCTGTATGAAGAACTATCAGGACTTATAATATTGTGGATGTTAAAAGGTGATCCAGGAGGCGTTCCAGATGAACTTCCTATATTTGATATTTTAGGATTCCACACTAAAGGACTTTTACTCGGTCTCCTGTCAAGTAATTGAACAAATATGTCCTCTGAATTGGATCTAGACCTAGTCACTCTACTGCTGTTATGAGCCAGCTTTACTTAAATTCAACCTTAACTCCAATCAAGCCCTCCTTCTAGCACCAAAAATTGTTGATGATTATTTTTACACATTCATAACAAAAGTTAAAATTCATAAAATGAACCTAACTGTGTTGAAAGATATGGAGAAATCAATTAAGATTACTCAATCCCAAGTTTCTGTATGGTGAGGTCTTGACCTGTTGGACAGTTCAGTAGTTTACTATGAAGCTATAATATGCAAGGGGCCTTATGTGATTTAAGGTGATTGTTGACTTAATGGACTCTATTTATGCAAATTGTTACAAATATCCACAAATTATCTATCTCTTTGCACAAATCTATTACTGTATATCAAAGCTTTGAATGATTTATGTTAAAACATGCTTTTCCTTTCAAATATATATAAAGATTGCCAAATATCAACTCAATTGATCTCAATTCCTTCAAATTTTAGACAATCTCTTTTAGATTTTTGGGTTTTAGCTAATTATTTCAAAGTTGGGAAAAGTTAGAGAAAACTCAAATTCAACATCACTTGCTACAATATCTAAATGCTCTATTATGCACATGGTAAAGATTACAGTAAATTCAATTAAATCAGTAGATTAAATCCTTAAATGTAAATTCCTTGAATATTTTCACAAACATGCATTCAAGATTGTGATCTTTAAGAGAAACTATTTCAAATATAAAGAAGAGCTAGAAGACACTCAGAAAATAGACGCAGACTTCCAGATTCACTTATATTCAAAACCATAGCCATATATGGTTTACAATGTAGGAATGACTCTTAGCTTCATTAATCAAATTCACAAAACTTACAATGCTTTATAGATACATTAAGAAAGCTGGACATTTCCAGGCATTCCTTAATGTAGACACAGGTGACCTCCTTTAAACTAAAATATTCCTTCTATTCAAAGTTTCAGAACAAATTACAATTGCTATACTATTTTCTATAAATCCCTGTGTGAATAATATACATGTAGCAAGGTACCTTATATAGAATTTGAACTTTCAAATTGCTACGGCTATAACTTTCATCTATGGCTGAGATCCTTCTCTTTCTGATCAACAGTGTATCTTTTTTCTAACCACCTGCCAAAATATCTATTTGGCATCTTTCCTTTCCCTCAAAGGATGCCTTTGGAATCTTTTACAACATAAGATTCCCCTTTTCTTTATTGACTTTTCCAGCCAAGGTTCTTTATTTGACTTCTTTTCAAAAAGCCTTTACACTTGCTTGCTTTTCACCTTTTTAAATATTTTCTGAAATTGCCAATTACTCCTTCCACAAAGGTACGGTCCCCTCCTGGACTCTTTGTCAAAATATACTCTTGCATCACAACTCCCTCCTTCAACCTCTTTTCCTTGTTCTCTGAGCCCTCTCTTTTCTTCTGGTATTTCTTCATTTTGACCTTTTCCTCCATTACAGTATCAATCATCTGCTTGCTAAGATTGGCATTAGGATTTTCTATGCAGGGTGTAAATATGGCATTAAACTCTGTCAATGCCCTTTCTAAGTTATACACTGGCACTTCCATACATTCATGTTGCAGTAATCTCTCTGTTATCCTCTTATGTATCTTGATCATTTCATCTGCCTTTTCTTCTAAATTCTGTATGACTGCTGCACATTTCATGAGGTTATCTTCCTTAAACTTGAGCTCTAATATTATTTGTGGCACTTGATTTGCCAATGTGATAGTAAGTGCTCCTTCATTAATCAGTTCTTCTACTCTTTCTTCCACTTCTATCAACTGTTCAATTTTAGACCTGCATTCTTCTTTTGTTTTTTGGCATTTATATGTAAGCATCATACATTTATTCTTTTCTTCTGCACTTACTTTCCAACTTCTTATAGCTTGCCTTATTATTTGTTCCCCTTCTTGCATGAAATCATTAGACCATTCATCAAAGATATTAGCCTTTAGCCTTTTATTTTTCATGTCTTGTATTTATTCCTTTGACACCACTACTATGTTATTAGGTAGTTCTGGTACTGTGGTACTGGGATCAAATATCCCTTTAATAAGTTGTTGAAGCTGGACAATGTGTGCCTTCAAGTAATCATGTTTTTCTTTGTCTTTCTTCAGCATCTCTGTTGTCACCTCATGCATGTCTTCCCATTCATGAATATGTTGTTCTATTGTGCTATGCCCCAGGTCCAAATTCAATATTTTATATTCTTCCAAAGTTATTTCTCCTTTTGGCTTTTCTTTCTATGGAATTGCTAGGTTTAGCATTCTATATCCATCGGGACCTCTCTTTATGGATGACATTGTCCTAGCTCTCCTCTTTTCTTTTCTTGGAGTATTATCACCTATCAACCACTTAATGTCTATTGTTACTAACTATACCTTTTTATCCTTCTTTCTTATTTCCTTTTCTAACCATGCAGGAACCTCCTTTTCACCTTCTGCAACTTTATCTTCATTAATCACCTCTTCATGAGGTTTCTTTATTTCAACTTCTTCCTGTTGTTTCTTCTTCTTTTTCTTATTGTTGTTATTGAAGTGGTTCTTCTTGTTTCTATTGTTTCTCTTGATCTATGGGATTATTTAGCTATTCTTTTGATTCCACCTCTTCTTCTTCTTCTTCTTCTTCTTCTTCTTCTTCTTCTTCTTCTTCTTCTTTTTCTTGTTGTTGTTATTGAAGTGGTTCTTCTTGTTTCTATTGTTTCTCTTGCTCTATGGGATTATTCAGCTATTCTTTTGATTCCACCTCTTCTTCTTCTTCTTCTTCTTCTTCTTCTTTTTCAATATCCCCTCTAGTGTTGGGAATTAAGGTGTGTCAACCTTTGTAAATTCCTAATGTTGTATTTATTTATCCCATGTTGAGTTAGCAAAGTCAGCACCTTGTGTATATGCAGTAGGGTAAATTTTGGTTACTTTGGCAGCCGTGGTTTCCCCCTTGAATAATTAATGGGGGTTTGGGGGTAGCACCCCCAAGATAGGGTCAAGGGGCATAGCCCCTTGCAGGGTCTAGGGGCAGCACCCCTAGCGCACTCCCTGTCGCAGTACAGGGCGGGGTCGAGGGGCAGTGCCCTAGTGGGGGCTCGGGGGCAACGCCCCCGAAACCTCAAATGATTTTTAATTAATGACAAGTGTCGGTGAGTATCTCTACATGAGAGAAAGGCATCTTTGGGTGGTCAAGGGAGGTTATAACATGTAAGAGGAATATGATATTTTTCAGTCAGTGTATGACGTATTCTATGATAGTTGTAAGGTGTGTAAGAGCATCTATCGTAACCTATCTTGGGACCAGGCACCCACTTTAGGATGGGATGTTGGACAAGTGTCTTTAGGTGTGGGTTTTGGGGCATGAGTCCAAGATGGATGCCCATCTCTAGAAGGTTCCATATTTGCCTTGTAAACTCTATATAAACAGTTGCTTGAATGGGAGATAGATAACTTTGGTACAAGTACTGTTATGCTACCAGAATATCTATAGATTTGACATTCAAAGACTCCTGAAAGAGCATTGGCTCTGTAACTATATTGTAATTTGTTATTGTTTACTGTAATGCATTTGAGCTGTGTTTTAGAGTGTGGGGTTTTTCACCTGTAAGGGTTTTCCCCACGTATATCTTGTCTCTCTTCTTCTGTCTTCTTTCTGGTTCTTGTGTTTTGCTGCAATATCTCATGTTAATGGTTTAACATTGCTGTAATAGTTAGGATAAATTTGAATTTGCATAGCCCTGTTCTCATTAGATTAGTGTAGGAAGCATTTTCTGCACACCTAGCTTCATTTCATCCAGCATCACTCTCCTTTTCATCATCTTCTCCATCAGATGATGCTTTCTCTTGATCATCTTCTGCCTGTTTATCAAGTTCATTCTCATCCATTTTTTCTTCTACCTCTATATCTTCAGGCTTCTTAATTTCTTCTTCCACCTTATCTATACTTCCTATCTGTGGTTGCTCTGTGTTTACAGGTGAACATGCCTTTGTATCATCTTCTTTTTCTTTTTCCTCTTATTCTTGCATATCTTCTATATTTTTCTCTTCTTCACCTGGCTCCCCATACATATTTAACATGTCTAAAGCATCAACACCTAAGGTATCTTCTTTTGTTTTCTCTTCTACAGAAGTAGGTGTTTCTGTAATCATTTCTTCTAGTATCTTCTCTTTTTCAGCCTCCTCAATTTTATGTGCTTCTTCCTGCACATCCTTAATAATTTCAAGTGGCACCAAAGTACCAAAGGGATCTATTGATCCTACTTCTTCTTGTCCCATGCCATGTTCAATTCCTATTTCATCTTGAGTGCTTGGCCCATCTTTCTCTCTCAGAAAATCACTGGAATCTTCTTCTATGTCAATTTCTTTGCCTTTGTACATTACTCATTCTTCACATCAGTGCTCTCAATATTCACAGTTTCCACTGTTTGTTGAGCCTTGTGAATATCTGATTCCTTTTGTATTTCTTCAGCCAATTCTATTTTCACTTTCCTAAATGCTTGTCCTGGTCCTAAAGATGTGGAGGCACCAAGTACATTGGTCAGTTTTGCACCTACCTTTTGTGCTCCAATCACACCACTTGGTTCAGACTTTTCACCTTTTGACAGACTTATTGGAATTGCCCTTTTGACTGGTTGTCCTGTAGTTTCCTTAGCAGTCTGTATCTCTTCTACATTTATTTCATGACTCATTGATTTTGCATCAACAAAAGTGTCTGATGCTACTGCTATTGTTATCCCCAAAGCATATGGATCCATCAATGTAGCATTTTTATCCTTTTCTATAATTTTGGCCTCAACAATTTTTCTCTTCTTATAAAAACATTAAAAGTCCTCAGTAGGTTCCACCTTTCTTTTCCTCCCCTTGTTTGGGTAAGTGACCTCTTTGCCTTTAGCTTTTAGTTCTTCAATTCTACCTGTTAGCCATGTTTTTGAAAATAATATTATTCATTCAGATACTTCATCCAGTGTTCCATGGTTTTGACCAATCAGGCTCTATAATAGGAGCCATTTTTGCTACTGCATAGCTGTGATGTAACAATCTATCATCATCCTGAACTTCTGGGGGCACATATATATTCCCTATAGATTTCATCTGCTCAATAGTCAATCTTTTGTGGGCTCTTTTTCTTACTTCCCTGTCATTTTTGTAGTCAACCCAAAAATCCTCAATATGTATCAAATGTTTATAGCTTTTATTTACAAAGTTTTGGATCCTATGGAAAGGATCAAATCTTCTGGTTAAATAAAATTCTGAAAAACCATAAAACCTCAAATCCTGTTCTAAATACCCTACAACCTCTTCACTGTAGCATGAATACCTGCCAATAGCCCAAGGCAATCTCACATTTCCCCTATTATTGAATTTCCTTTTGTAAATTCTGAACACATTTAAATTATGTCTTGAAAACTCCAAAACAATTAACTTATTAGATGGATATCTGGGAAGCAAAGATGGTTTCCCTTCAAAGCCCTTAGTCCTTATGTATGGGTAAGTGCAAGAAGATGGGGGGCCAAAAAGGGGTCTTAAGTGGCCACTTTTTTTCTGAAATCAGGAAATACTGGCCTTGGATGAGAAATTGAGCATAGTTACACTCAAAATTTAGAGATGCAACCAAAACAATGTTCGTAGTGCCCCGAGTCTACTTTCTAAACTACTATTTTGTTTTGAAAATGGCATAGATTAAGGGGTTCAAAAGAGGGAGCCACAGAACTTGGTGTTGTTTCTGTCAAAAAAACATAACATAGCATGTTTTGTGGCTCCCTCAAAAGGTCAACTTTTTTTTGGTATTTTTAAAATCGCTTTGGTGAGAAATTAGCTAATAGCATGTAGTTTATTCCTGATTTTTCTGATAATTTTTTGATGAATATTTGATTTTTTACTAATTTTTAAAGTGGACACATCCTAAAAAACAGAATTTTGGCCGTGCTACCCCTATAAATTTTGAAAACTAATTGAAAATCATTTTTTTATTTTTTTAATATTTGTAGAATGGAGTCTAGTTTCTAAATATGTAATTTTTTTGAAATTTGAATGAATAGTTATTTTACAATGAAAAAAAGACCAAACAGTGGTTTTTGCATAAAAACGGACACACAAACAAAAGAAATTAAAGATGAAAGGCTTAACATTGTTAAAATGTGAAAAAAATCACATCGTCAAATAGCTAAGAGAAAGCCTAACATTACCCATGTGTTTGATTTGTTCAACCTTGAAACACGTGTAAATCTGAGGGTTAGCACGAACGAAATTATGTGAAATTTTGAAGAATACAGAAAAACACGTCTGTGACTGTTCATAAGGCACTCCAAGCCTTTGGGTTGGAAATCCAAAGCAAATCCCAAGCCCAAGGCTTGGGATTCCCAAAGGAAGAAATAACGCGAGCGCGTTATAATGCGCTCGCGTTATAACGCGCTCGCGTTATTTCTTGCCTTACATTTTTTCCCGCAAGTCTGTCTTTTGCCATGTTTGACATAACGCGAGCGCGTTATAACGCGCTCGCGTTATGTCCCACTCAAATTTTTTTACATTCAAGGCTATTCATCATGAGGGTTAAGGCATAAGGGATAGAGTTGGAAGGTTTATGGATAAGGGATTAGCGTTTAAGGTATAGTATCGAGCCCGTTGAGGGTCTAGGAATAGGGATAGCATTTAAGGTTTAGGGATGAGGGATGACAGATTACAGTTGAGGGTCGAGGGATCAAAGTTAAGGGTTGAGGGATTAGGGTTTGACATTAAGGGTTGAGGGTTGAGGTTCAAGGGTCAAGGGTTTAGGGATAGGGTTTAGGGTCGAGGGATTAGGGTTAAAGTAGAGTGTGGAGGGTGTAAGGATTAGGGATAGGGTTGGAGGGTTTAGGGATAAGGGATTAGGGTTTAAGGTATAGTATCAAGTCTGTTGAGAGTTTAGGAATAGGGATAGCATTTAGGGATTAGGGATGAGGTATTATAGTTGAGGGATGATGGATTAGGGTTGAGGGTTGAGGGATTAGGGTTTAGGGATAAGGTTTAGGGTTGAGGGTTGAGGGATTAGGGTTTAAGGTATAGTGTTGAGGGTTGAGGGTTGAGGGTTTAGGATTAGGGTTTAGGGTTGACGGATTAGCATTTAATGTCGAGGTTAGGGTTAGAGTGTTGAGGGTAGAGGGATTAGGGATAGGGTATAGGGTTTAAGGTTTAAGGATTGAGGGTTGAGGCTTTAGGGATGAGGGTTTAAGGCTTAAGATATAGTGTCAAGTGTTGAGGGTGTAGGGATAGGGTTTAAGTTTTAAGGGTTAAGGGTTGAGGGATATGGATTAGGGTTTAAGGTATAGCGTTGAGGGTCAAGGGATCAGAGTTAAGGGTTGAGGGATTAGGGTTTGACGTTGAGGGTTGAGGGTTGAGGTTGAAGGGTCAAGGGTTTAGGGATAGGGTTGAGGGTCGAGGAATTAGGGTTAAAGTAGAGTGTGGAGGGTATAAGGATTAGGGATAGGGTTGGAGGGTTTAGGGATAAGGGATTAGGGTTTAAGGTATAGTATCGATTCTGTTGAGGGTGTAGGAATAGGGATAGCATTTAGGGTTTAGGGATGAAGGATTAGAGTTGGGGGATGACAGATTAGGGTTGAGGGTTGAGGGATTAGGGTTTAGGGATAAGGTTTAGGGTTGAGGGATGAGGGATTAGGGTTTAAGGTATAGTGTTGAGGGTTTAGGGATAGGGTTTAGGGTTGAGGGATTAGGATTTGACGTTGAGGGTTGAGGGTTTAGGGTTTAGGGTTAGGGTTGAGAGATGAGGGATCAGAGTTAAGGGTTGAGGGAATAGGGTTTAACGTCGAGGGTTAAGGGTTGAGGTTCGAGGGTCAAGGGTTTAGGGATAGGGTTGAGGTTGAAGGGATTAGGGTTAAAGTAGAGTGTGGAGGGTGTAAGGATTAGGGATAGGGTTGGAGGGTTTAGGGATAAGGGATTAGAGTTTAAGGTATAGTATCGAGTCTGTTGAGGGTTTAGGAATAGGGATAGCATTTAGGGTTTAGGGATGAGGGATTAGAGTTGATGGATGAGGGATTAGAGTTGAGGGATGAGGGATTAGGGTTGAGGGTTGAGGGGTTAGGGTTTAGGGATAAGGTTTAGGGTTGAGGGTTGAGGGATTGGGGTTTAAGGTATAGTGTTGAGGGTTGATGGTTAAGGGATAGGGTTTAGGTTTGAGGGATTAGGGTTTAGGGTTGATGAATTAGGGTTTAATGTTGAGAGTTGAGGGTTGAGGGTTGAGGGTTGAGGTTGAGGGATAGGGTTAATGGTCAAGGGATTAGGGTTAAATAAGAGTGTCGATGGTAGAGGGATTAGGGTTTAAGGTATAGTATCGAGCCTATTGAGGGTCTAGGAATAGGGATAGCGTTTAGGGTTTAGGAATGAGGGATTAGAGTTGAGGGATGACGGATGACAGATTAGGGTTGAGGGTTGAGGGATTAGGGTTTAGGGACAAGGTTTAGGGTTAGGGTTTAGGGATAGGGTTTAGGGTTGAGGGATTAGAGTGAAGGGTTGAGGGATTAGAATTTGGTGTTGAGGGTTTAGAGTTTAGGATCACGGTTGAAGGTCGAGGGATCAGAGTTAAGGGTTGAGGGATTAGGGTTTGATGTTGAGGGTTGAGGGTTGAGGTTCGAGGGTCAAGGGTTTAGGGATAGGGTTGAGGGTCGAGGAATTAGGGTTACAGTAGAGTGTGGAGGGTATAAGGATTAGGGATAGGGTTGGAGGGTTTAGGGATAAGGGATTAGAGTTTAAGGTATAGTATCGAGTCTGTTGAGGGTTTAGGAATAGGGATAGCATTTAGGGTTTAGGGATGAGGGATTAGAGTTGAGGGATGAGGGATTAGGGTTGAGGGTTGAGGGATAAGGTTTAGGGTTGAGGATTGAGGGATTAGGGTTTAAGGTATAGTGTTGAGGGTTGATGGTTTAGGGATAGGGTTTAGGTTTGAGGGATTAGGGTTTAGGGTTGATGAATTAGGGTTTAATGTTGAGAGTTGAGGGTTGAGGGTTGAGGGTTGAGGTTGAGGGATAGGGTTAATGGTCAAGGGATTAGGGTTAAATAAGAGTGTCGATGGTAGAGGGATTAGGGTTTAAGGTATAGTATCGAGCCTGTTGAGGGTCTAGGAATAGGGATAGCGTTTAGGGTTTAGGAATGAGGGATTAGAGTTGAGGGATGACGGATGACAGATTAGGGTTGAGGGTTGAGGGATTAGGGTTTAGGGACAAGGTTTAGGGTTAGGGTTTAAGGTATAGTGTTGAGGGTTTAGGGATAGGGTTTAGGGTTGAGCGATTAGAGTGAAGGGTTGAGGGATTAGAATTTGGCGTTGAGGGTTTAGGGTTTACGATCAGGGTTGAAGGTCGAGGGATTAGAGTTAAGGGTTGAGGGATTAGGGTTTGATGTTGAGGGTGAGGGTTGAGGTTTGAGGGTCTGTTGACTTTTTCCCAGATTGGATGCTTATTCCCAGATATCCCTACAAGGTAGCCATCAGTGATCAACAGGAGCTCTGGGCCAGGGGGTCAACAGTATAGGAGATAGACTCTATATTTTATCTCCTCTTCTTCTTCAGGCTCTGCGAGACCTAGGGGGGTATTCCCTACTCAACATCCATGAGGATATGCATGCAAGGCTGGGATGTTGACAGAAAGCAGATAGTCCTCCTGTAAGTAGACCAAAACTGAAAGATAAGGGCAAAGGGGCTAGCTCTGGGCCTATTTGCAGTTGTAGACAGAGGACTGAGGTTCCTAAAACTAACTCTAATATCCTAATGCTGGTTTTAGATTTTGCTTTGGAGTTTAAGTGTGGATGCAAAGCTGGATAATGGTTATAACACAAAACAAAGCATGATTGGTGCCTATCCGGGGCCTGGAGTCAATAGACATACACCTGTGAATGATCAGCATAAACAACTAAAACTGGATTTCAAGGGGATCTATGTGATACCTTCCTTACAGGCATCTCCCAATACAAAGTGTTAGGTTATCTCTACTTATGGTATCCCTACTGCAGTATATCCCTCCCAATGTTCAACCTGAAAACAGTTTAATCTACCCCTTGAATAGAAGTTAAAAGATCAGACATTCAACACAGGAATTCTATGCTCTAGAATCTAAACATTACCAAACATCCAGATTCAGAAGAAGGATACATGCAATACTGGAGACAGAATTAACACAACACATGCCAAACAACATTTCTCATATAAGTTTAATCATGAAATCAGTGGGTTCATGCCAAAAACAAACAACAAGAGATACATAAACTCACAGGTAAGCTGTACAGAGCAACCAGATCAGCTTGTCATGCATTACAGAGCCAAAATCATCAACTTTCAACAACAACTGAAATGAGCAACACAACCTGCTTATAACAGCCAGGTAGGTGCTCAGCAATTAATTACAATGTTGACCAGAATCTTGCCAGATACACAGTATCATGGAAATGGCGCTCAAACACAACCAGATTGGCGCCCAAACTTGAATGCAGCAGGTAGGGGAGGAGACAGGAAGATTTCTCGAGCCCTGCGCTCCTGCCCACTGATTGACACCTCCAGTCAGGTACAAGATCGACCCACGCCATCGCCCACACCTCTGCAACAATCGCCATTAATGGCGCACCAACCCGCGGCCTCGGGAAGAACATCATACAAACCATCGCAAGCTCTTCCCGCCGAGACTCATCATCATGATATTTTGAATATGCAGGATAACAATATCCCACATGCACCCCACAGCAACCTCCTTTGCACTTTATATACTAGGTCATGAGCATATATCATGTCGGTACTTTTGCTCCCGACGACACTAGTATAAACTTCATCATCATCATCCTCCAGCAGCATGATATCCTGTTGTTCGAAATATCATCCTGACGTCATCATGATATTCAGAATATAACCTTCATGATAATTGGCACAAACTGATCCTTCGGAGGAACATCCTCCTGCTGAGCTTATAACAAAAGTCTAGCCGATGAACATCCTGATGACGTCATCATCATATTTGCAAATATCCGGAGGTCTCTTCAAGATGATCAGTGTTAGAAATATGACCCCCGCGGGACCTTGATGACGTCATCATCATATTAACATCATCATGATATTCGGAAGACAACCGGATATTTGGAAATATCCTCCTAATGTTCAAATATCAGGTTGCACTGTAGCTCCTCTATAAGATCAGGGCGATAACTGAATATGATGATGCTGCTTGAAAAGATCACCCTCAATAGATAACACGCGAAACCAGCAGGCGGATATCTCCTTGATATTAGCATCATCATGATGTTTGAACAAACATATATCCGGGTGATATGAAAATATCACCCCCTCCTTCACGAATATCATGATGCAGATAGGCAGAAAAAAATATCACCCTGATATACGGATGACGTCAGCATCATCAGGATGAGAAACGAAGAACAAGAAGTGATACAACATCATCAGGATGATATTGACTAAGATCATCCTGACGTTCCAAAATATGATGACCCTAGTGAATATCGGGTCGCAATTACAACTCTTCAACAACATCATCAGGATGATGTTAACCAAGATCACCCGATGATAAAAATATCACCCCGGCGAAATATCATGAAGGCAGAAAATATGATGACCTCCACAAGCAGCAGGATGATAACTGGAAATATGATGATGATGAACACGACCCTTAGGAAAAAACAAGTTAGGTCGAGCAATTCAAAGAATAAACAACATCATCATCATGCTCGCGCAAGGTGATAAATGGAAGATCACCGGAGACTTTGAAACATCACCCTCGCAAGCAGATCAGGGTGCACTGTAGCTCGGCAGCATCATCATGATAAAAACCAAACATCACCCGAGGACTGAATATGATGATGACGATGAAAAACCCAGTCGACGAAGAACATGATGATGCAGATCATCATCGAAGACAAGATGATGATGATGACCTCCTCCTCAGGAAAACATGATGCTGTAGTTGAAAAATGCTGAGGAGGCCCAACACTTAGAAAAAATGGGCAAGAAGATAAAGGCTTCAAATGAAGAAACCTCCTGATCATGACAAATCAACCCCTGGTCAAAATGAGTGTCAACAGTGGCTCCGAATGGGGACGTGCAGGTGAAAACCTGCAGCGAGAACCAGATCTCCGGGCAGACCTGACAAAAAGCCAAAAAATGCGAGCTGTACAAGGCATTTACACTACATACATATTTTACAAATGTGCACAGCAACCAGTCATTATGCAAAATAGAACTTAAGGAATTGGTCATGCACAGGCAATTCCAGAATTTCACCATCTAGGGCCTGGAGGAAATAAGAATCCTCCCCATGAGTATTGCAAACCTGATATGGGCCCATCCATAAGGGCTGAAATTTGCCATGTTTACCCTTTTCCTGATCTTTAGCATTCCAAATAAGCACCAGATCATTAACTTGAAACTTCCTTTTTGTAGTTCTCCTGTCAAACTGATATTTCATCCCTTGTTGCCTTTTGAGATTGATCTGGTGGGCTCTCCTTCTGTCTTCATCCAATGCAACCAGCTGATTCACCCTTTCTGTCATGGGATCTTCAATGTCCTCATCATACTCTTGAATGAATCTGTAAACTGGTAGGAGATTGTTTATGGGCAGCCTAGCTGATGCACCATATACCAGCTCAAAAGGTGACTTCCCAATAGCCCTTTTCACAGTCACTCTGTCAGCCCATACTGCTAAATTCAACTTTGAGTCCCAAGCTCTCTTGTTCTTGTCCAGTATCCTCTTGACAATTTTCATGATGCTCCTATTGCTTGATTCTGCTTGACCATTTCCTTGTGGGTGATATGGTGATGTATATGACAGGCTTATCCCATACCTGTTGCAAAAATCAACAAACTCACCTGATCTGAAGCACATAGCATTATCAGTGATTATTTTAGATGGTACTCCAAACCTGATGATGATGTTCTCTAGTATGAAATCTGTCACCACCTTACTTGTAGCTCTTTTAGTTGGAATGGCCTCAATCCATTTGGTAAAGTAGTCAGTTGCCACCAAAATCCAACTGTGTCCCCCACTTGATTTGTCTGCAATTTCCCCTATAAAATCAATTCCCCATTGCTGGAATGGAGCATCCACAGGTGCAGTTCTGAGGGGTAAAGCACCATGATATTTCAGCTTTCCTGAGAATCTCTGGCAAGGGTCACACTTCCTTACTAACTTTTGTGCATCTGAAAAGAGAGTGGGCCACCAATATCCTGCCCTGAGAATTTTATGAGCTGTTGTTTGGGCAGTATAATGGCCACCACATAATCCTTTATGCATGTCAATCAAAATATTGTTAGCCATGTTCTTATCCACACATCTCAGCAGCACACCATCAGGATTTTTCCAGTACAGCTCACCTTGAACAACAACATACCTGATTGCATGTAGCTTCAGAGTCCTCTTTTGATTGTCACTGAAATGGGAAGGACAATTCAGATTTTGCAAATAATAGACAATATCCTTGTACCATTCAGATCCTGATACACTTACATTCTCATCTTGGACTGCATTAACTTGGCATGCTTCCAAGTTTGACTGTGCCATCATCTTGGCTAGTCCTTGTCCCCTTATCAACTTAGTAACTTGTATGTCTATGTTGAATTCCTGCAGTTTGTTTATCCATCTGCACCTTCTTCCAGTCACCTCCTGCTGAATGAATATGTCTTTGACTGCAGCATGAGGTACATATGCAATTATATGTGACCCTACCAAGTATGGTCTGAAACTTTTAATGGCTCTAACAAGTGCATATGCCTGCTTTTCCATAATATCATACTTCAATTCAGAGGCCTGCAGGGACATACTGAAGAAGGCGATGGGCTGTTCAAAACCATCTTCATTTTTCTGTAACAAACATGCAGCTACAGTATGAAAGGAAGCAAATGAGAACACCTGGAATGGCCTAGAAAAATCAGGAGATTTAAGAACAGGGGCCATCTTTATTGCCTCTTTGATATTCTGAAATGATTCTGTTGCTTCCCTTTCCCAGTTGACAGTTGCATCCTTCTTCATCATCTTGGAAATGTTCCTTGTGATCTCTGCAAAGTTGGGAACAAATCTTCTGACAAAGTTTACCTGTCCAAAGAAGGACTGAACTCCTTTCACAGTTTTTGGCATTTGGATCCTGTCAATGGCTGCCACTCTGTCTGGATCTATCCTGACTCCATCTTTGGAAACAATGTGTCCCAAAAGTTTTCCTTCAACTACTCCAAAGGCACACTTCTTTGGGTTTAAAGAAATACCATATTCTAGTGCTCTTATGAAGATCTGCTCCAGATGCATACAATGCTGCTCTTCTTTCTTTGAGTAGGCAGTCAGGTCATCCTGATATACTGCCAGGATTGAATCAATCAGCCCTGCAAAAGCAACATCCATTGCTCTCTGAAATGTAGCACCTGCATTTGTTAGTCCAAATGGCATTCTAACATACACATATGTTCCCCATGGAGTGGTAAAGGCAGTCTTATACTGTTCTGATTCTTTTACCTTCACCTGGTTATATCCTGAAAATCCATCCATCATGGATAGGAGTTCACAACCAGTCACTCTCTGCAACATAGCTTCCATATTAGGCAATGGATAGTTATCCTTCAAGGAGGATACATTCAAGTTCCTGAAATCCACACAAAGCCTAATATCACCATTCTTCTTCCTGACTGGGACAAGGTTAGACACCCAAGTTGAGTGTTTGATGGGCACAACTATTCCAGCATCCCTGAGCCTTTTGAGTTCTTCCTGCATCTTGGGAGCTAAGGTAGGATTTATAGGCCTTTGCCTCTGTCTAAATGGCTTAGCTTCAGGCTTCAGTGGGATCTCATGCTGGAATAAGTCTTCTCTATAAGCTTTTAGGTCCTCATATGACCAAGCAAAAACATGTTTATACCTTTTTAGCAATGCAATCAGCATGCTTCTTATGTGTGGTTTGAGCTGTTTGCCAATATATACTTTCTGAGGGGCCTGAGATGTCCCCAAATTTATTTCTTCTAAATCCTCCTTATTTGTGGGGGATGTATTTGTGACCATTTTGTCTCTACTATCAAAGGCTCTTTCCAAAGCCACTAACCCTCTAGGGATCTTGTTAGTCTTCAACTGGATGATCTCTTTTCCCACAAGGGTCTCTTTTCCATTGACAGTCTCTACAAAAGCTTGGAAATCAATCTGTTGATTCTCATACTTATCTATGCAGTGCAAAAATTTCAGCAAATCCCTATCATCATTAAAAACTTGCCAACTGCATATGTTTTCTGGTATGGCAGGCCTAATTTTAACTTCTATATCTGTGACACCTGACAGAGTGATGTCATCCGGCCTTATTGCAACATTGGCTAAGAAATCAGCCATAACATTTTTTGACCTTTCTACCCAGCCAATTGAAAATGCATCAAATATCATGATATCCTGTTGTTCGAAATATCATCCTGACGTCATCATGATATTCGGAATATAACCTTCATGATAATCGGCACAACCTGATCCTTCGGAGGAACATCCTCCTGCTGAGCTTATAACAAAAGTCTGGCCGATGAACATCCTGATGACGTCATCATCATATTTGCAAATATCCGGAGGTCTCTTCAAGATGATCAGTGTTAGAAATATGACCCCCGCGGGACCTTGATGACGTCATCATCATATTAACATCATCATGATATTCGGAAGACAACCGGATATTTGGAAATATCCTCCTGATGTTCAAATATCAGGTTGCACTGTAGCTCCTCTATAAGATCAGGGCGATAACTGAATATGATGATGCTGCTTGAAAAGATCACCCTCAATAGATAACACGTGAAACCAGCAGGCGGATATCTCCTTGATATTAGCATCATCATGATGTTCGAACAAACATATATCCAGGTGATATGAAAATATCACCCCCTCCTTCGCGAATATCATGATGCAGATAGGCAGAAAGAAAAATATCACCCTGATATACGGATGACGTCAGCATCATCAGGATGAGAAACAAAGAACAAGAAGTGATACAACATCATCAGGATGATATTGACTAAGATCATCCTGACGTTCCAAAATATGATGACCCTAGTGAATATCGGGTCGCAATTACAACTCTTCAACAACATCATCAGGATGATGTTAACCAAGATCACCCGATGATAAAAATATCACCCCGGCGAAATATCATGAAGGCAGAAAATATGATGACCTCCACAAGCAGCAGGATGATAACTGGAAATATGATGATGATGAACACGACCCTTAGGAAAAAACAAGTTAGGTCGAGCAATTCAAAGAATAAACAACATCATCATCATGCTCGCGCAAGGTGATAAATGGAAGATTACCGGAGACTTTGAAACATCACCCTCGCAAGCAGATCAGGGTGCACTGTAGCTCGGCAGCATCATCATGATAAAAACCAAACATCACCCGAGGACTGAATATGATGATGACGATGAAAAACCCAGTCAACGAAGAACATGATGATGCAGATCATCATCGAAGACAAGATGATGATGATGACCTCCTCCTCAGGAAAACATGATGCTGTAGTTGAAAAATGCTGAGGAGGCCCAACACTTAGAAAAAATGGGCAAGAAGATAAAGGCTTCAAATGAAGAAACCTCCTGATCATGACAAATCAACCCCTGGTCAAAATGAGTGTCAACAGGGTCAAGGGTTTAGGGATAGGGTTGAGGGTCAAGGAATTAGGGTTAAAGTAGAGTGTGGAGGGGTGACAGATGATAGATTGGGGTTGAGGGTAGAGGGATTAGGGTTTGATGTTGAGGGTTGAGGGTTTAGGGTTAGGGTTGAGAGATGAGGGATCGGAGTTAAGGGTTGAGGGATTAGGGTTTGACATCGAGGGCTGAGGTTCGAGGGTCAAGGGTTTAGGGATAGGGTTGAGGTTGAAGGGATTAGGGTTTAGGGACAAGGTTTAGGGTTAGGGTTGAGGGATTAGGGTTTAAGGTATAGTGTTGAGGGTTTAGGGATAGGGTTTAGGGTTGAGGGATTAGAGTGAAGGGTTGAGGGATTAGAATTTGGCGTTGAGGGTTTAGGGTTTAGGATCAGGGTTGAAGGTCGAGGGATTAGAGTTAAGGGTTGAGGGATTAGGGTTTGATGTTGAGGGTTGAGGGTTGAGGTTCGAGGGTCAAGGGTTTAGGGATAGGGTTGAGGGTCGAGGAATTAGGGTTAAAGTAGAGTGTGGAGGGATGACGGATGATAGATTAGGGTTGAGGGTTGAGGGATTAGGGTTTGATGTTGAGGGTTGAGGGTTTAGGGTTAGGGTTGACAGATGAGGGATTAGAGTTAAGGGTTGAGGGATTAGGGTTTGACGTCAAGGGCTGAGGTTCAAGGGTCAAGGGTTTAGGGATAGGGTTGAGGTTGAAGGGATTAGGGTTTAGGGACAAGGTTTAGGGTTAGGGTTGAGGGATTAGGGTTTAAGGTATAGTGTTGAGGGTTTAGGGATAGGGTTTAGGGTTGAGGGATTAGAGTGAAGGGTTGAGGGATTAGAATTTGGCGTTGAGGGTTTAGGGTTTAGGATCAGGGTTGAAGGTCGAGGGATTAGAGTTAAGGGTTGAGCGATTAGGGTTTGATGTTGAGGGTTGAGGGTTGAGGTTCGAGGGTCGAGGGTCAAGGAATTAGGGTTAAAGTAGAGTGTGGAGGGATGACAGATGACAGATTAGGGTTGAGGGTTGAGGGATTAGGGTTTGATGTTGAGGGTTGAGGGTTTAGGGTTAGGGTTGAGAGATGAGGGATCAGAGTTAAGGGTTGAGGGATTAGGGTTTGACATCGAGGGCTAAGGTTCGAGGGTCAAGGGTTTAGGGATAGGGTTTAGGTTGAAGGGATTAGGGTTTAAGGTATAGTGTTGAGGGTTGATGGATCAGAGTTAAGGGTTGAGGGATTAGGGTTGAGGGTTGTAAGGATTAGGGATAGGGTTGGAGGGTTGACGGATTAGGATTTGACGTTGAGGGATTAGGATTTGACGTTGAGGGTTGAGGGATTAGGATTTGACATTGAGGGTTGAGGGTTTAGGGATAGGGTTGAGGGATTAGGATTTGACATTGAGGGTTGAGGGTCAAGGGATTAGAGTTGAGGGTTTAGGGTTTAGGGATCTATAGCAAGACAAAACGCGAGCGCATTATAGCGCGAGCGCGTTATAACACGCTCACGTTTTGTATTTCTACTGAAACAATAAAAAAGTGGTTACCCCCATGATCCAGGCCCACATGCTCTATTTTCTTACTGATTCTACGCGTGCTCTGACAAAAAAGAAGTGCTTTCATGCTATTGGGAAGTTCACATGCACATTTGACACATTGTACCACCTTTGCATGATCTTTCCACCACCTTTTCTGCTTTGCCAACTTGAGAAGGAGGAAATAACATAGTTTTCAAACCAAATTTGATATATATCTATACAAGTTTCAATTTTTGTAGTATTACAATGTTAATTTTGATTCAATTTTAAGAATTTAACATTGAAAAGGAAGTAAGTGGTGAAAAACTCAAATTGTTGAGGAGTTTGATGCAAGAAGATAAAAACACTACATAATTGGGTACTCTCTCCATTCAAATTTTCATTTTTTAGGTATGTCAAGTCTTTACATGCATGTTCTTTACATTTTCCTTATTTCAGATTGAATTACTTTATCATGCTTTATCATACATGTTTAAAATAGACACATTTCCAATCAAGAAAGCAACCTACAATCTCACATGATGCCATGTATATTTTCTACACTTGGGCTCTTTAATAATTATGTGTAATAAACAAACCTTAGTTCATACCATGATGTCAAACTATACAAGAATAAATCCTTACAACATAAAAAAAATACAATCCCACTATTATCATGTATTCATTTCTTAGGAACTAATATTGGTCTCTTTATCATGCTACAGACAAATTCTCCGTCATGCCAAGGAAACGATCAAGAATTAAACCAACACAGGAAGAGATAGAAGCTAAGAATGCAAAGAAAGCAATGGCTATGAGGGAACTTCGTGAGAAGAGGAAATTGGACACGATAAATGAAGACATACCAATTGAAGAGGAACCACAACCATCACAAAGAGATATGGTATTGGCAGCACAAAGAGAACGAATGCAAAAACTTCGTGGTACGAGAGATTTGAATACCATAGTTGGAGACACATCCTTTATCACAAGACAACATGTAGGGACACCATCTACCACATCTCAAGTTGAGAGTACATCATCACTCACATGTGATGAAGGAGGTACGCCATCGTTCCCACCTCAACCTCAAGGTATGTCATCTATTCCATCTTCGATCGAAGGTATGCCATCTAGCCCATCTCATTTAAATATTGATGAAATTCCTAATGTTGAGATGAATTTACCTAACTTGACACCACCTAGAATTTTGCATAGAAAGCCAAAGTATTTGATTGATATTGATGAGAATATTTTGCAGCCAATGGAAGGTAAGATTCCAAAACGCACTTCTGGAAGATATGCTAATAAGATTTGGAGATTGTTCTTTGAAAAGTTAAATGAGACTGCAAGATGTCAACTATTCGTTGAAATGATGCGAAGTATAAAGTATAGGTCTATCATGAAGATTCTTGGGTTGAGAACATCAGAGGCTTCAAGTGAAAAATCTATTGTCAAGAATCTAATGAGTGCATATGAGAGTGTAGGTAACACCTCATGCACAAAAGATAGTAATGCAACACGGCGTGTGATTACATCGGCTATAGTAAGTAGTCAAACGAGGAAAGCTCGTCTCATTAGAAAGACAAGTCAAAAATTGAGAATTAATAGGAAAACTTTATCAAGAGCCGTTGGAAGACGCCAAAGAATTGAGGACACTAATGCTAATGAATTATGGGCGTTCTCGGGGAGACTACCACGAAAAGATAAACCAATTGTTGAAGCATTGAGGTCACTAATTGAAGACTTTTGGAAGAATTACACAAGGGTATCTTCGAATCAAAGGGATGTGGTAAGAAGGAGAATTGGTAGTCAGAACCGCGAGCCACATCCAAAGCATTTTTTGGATGAGACTCAAACACAGTTTTATGGTAAATTTCTAGAGAAGTATCCTCAAATTAAAATTTGTCAAAGATATTTTGAAATGCTAAAACCTTTCTATGTTAAGATAAATCACACACGCACTACTTGTTGTTGTAGATTACATATTGAATTTTCTAACCATTTTGATGCTTATAGGTCTATATGTTTAGATATGCATACTAACAATGATTTGCAAGGTTGTGCCATATGTGCCCCACCAACATCTTCAAGAGACTTCATATCAAGAATTTTATGTGAAAGAGAGGAAGGTCAAATATTCTACAAGAAATTATGCTTGGATGGCACATGTCATCGTTGCGGTGGCTTGCAACATTTGCCAATATGTGAACATATGGAAATAACACATGCAGTTGGAAATGAACTAGTAGAGTTTGGCAAGTATAAAACAGTGGCATACAATACAAAAGATGGTAAAGAAGAAAAGAGGTGTGAATTAGTTATTGAAAAGATTCCAGTGTATCAGTTTATGCCTATATTTCGTGACAGCATAGTGTATGAGTATGCAAGACATGCCCATAGAGCTCGATGGTTGGACTTGCAATTCAAGTTATGCAAGGACACATTTCTAGTTGGTAGCATTGTTTCAGTCGTCGACTTTGCAGAGAACTACAGTCTACAGCCACAGCGTGAGGTGCAATCACAATATTACAACTCCACACAGGTTTCTATATTTGTGCACATCGCATTCATTCATGCGAATGATAGTACAGAGGATGACAGAAAGATCATAAGGGAGTATCATTTCTATATTAGTGATGATCGCACGCATTCTACGGAGTTCGTGCGAGGTTGCTTTCAGGTGTTCTATAATGATTTGGCTAGAAGGGGCATATCGTTCAGTCAGCATATCATATGGTCAGATAATTGTGCATCACAATTCAAGAACTCACAGAATTTCTATTGGCTAAGTAGGAGGCATAATTTTACAGGTATTCAACATATGTGAAACTTTTGTGAGGCCGGGCATGGAAAGGGGGAGCATGATGGTGCAGGAGCATGTATCAAAAGAGCCATAGCACGAGAAGAGTTAAAGTATAAAGACAATGCAAAGTTGACAGATGCAAAATCGATTGTCGAGTGGTGTAATGCTTCCATGGGTCCAGGTAATGAAGGTAAGTCTTTAGTTCGTAGATTTTTTTGGTTGATAGATGATACTAACATTGCACCATATGAGGATTGTTGTACACTGACAGGATCAAATGAGATGCACTCTTTCAGAAGCTCAATTGCAGGTTCATGGAGTATCCATACATGAAAGATGTCATGCTTTTGTTCTTCCTGTACAATTCAAGTCTGGGATGAGTGCGAGTCAAAGGAGTGGGTTGACGAATGGCAGTTAAGTTATCTTAGCCCACTTGACACGTATCGACCCCCGACGGCACTGGAACTAACACAGATGGAATCATCAGTTGACTTTGACCACATATCAGATTTAGTTCAACCAGGTAATATAGGGCACATATATGCATCTAATTTCATCTAGTTCAACCAGGTAATGTCATCTTACTTTGTAGTGTTTTTGTAATGTTGACTAATTTCATCTAATTTGCTACACATATCAATGTAGGACACGTATATGCAGTTATTGCAGATGAAGATAATGAAGAGGGAATAGATTATTACTTATGTCATTGTGCTGAGGCCAAAAAGAAATTGGAGGCCCCTGTTACAGATGGAGAAAACATCGAATACCCTACAGGATCAGTGGTTATTACTGGAACATGGCTTAGAAGGTACCCACATAAGAGTGTTAATATTTGGCTATTTTGGGACTTTGACATGCATCGAAAGATTTTTCATTACTCGAACCTTGTCGTGGCATCCAATGTTCATTTGATAAAGTATTGGGGTAGACCTTTGAACAAAATATTGTGGAAGGTGCGTGAGTCTGACCATGAAGCAATACTTGACACAATAAAGAGTAGAGCAGATCCAGATGGTTCATTGGATTAATTTGTAAGTATTCACATTGATTTTGTAAAGTTATGTTACATTGAGTTGTAAGTATGCACATTAATTTGTAAGGTTTGTCTTTTTTTATTTCCTCCTGCATTTTTACACATATGTACACATTTTTACATCATCATGTTATGCATTTTTGGTGTCCTACTCCTGATGCAACCAAACTCATAACTCACCCTACTAGACACCATTTGATGTTCTCTCCAACACTCTGGATCCAGGGCGCCCAATCATGATGATGACCTATATACCATTCTCCCAAGGCGCTCATAATGAATGAATATAAGGAGCGCCTTGACCTCTATAATCAAGGTGATTTTAAGTCACTTGGAGTCATTTGGGGTCAGTTTGAGTCTTTGAGTCATGTTGCAAAAAAGTGTCAATGTTGTCAAGTTGCACAAAGCAACCTTTGCATTTTTGGTGTCTTGCTCGTGATGTGACCAAACTAACTGTTCCAACGCATTTAGATGGGTACATTTACGCTAGGCATGGTCCTGTTTTTCACCCAAACATGTCGAAACAGTCTGAGCTACATTGTACCAACGATATCCCTGAAGAGTCCAAAGTGCAAAAAGGCTGCAATCTTTGACGAGATATTACTCGAAAACCGTGTCACTTAGAAACATTCTGTCTGAGGCAACGGGATCATTAAGAGTGTCTCTACAATAACCTCTCTCAGTTTTTTATAGCTCTGAGGCATTTGCCCATGGTGAAAGGTTTTCTGTTGCCCCAAAAATCGTCAGAAGGAGGCAGTGTAAAGTTGCAAAGGGGTGTAACTTTCGTCCTGCTCCTGATGCGACCAAACTGACTATTCCAACGCATCTAAATGGGTACATTTATGCTAGGCATGGTCCTATTTTTCACTCAAACATGTCGAAACAGTCGGAGCTACATTGTACCGATGATATCCCTGAAGAGTCCAAAGTGCAAAAAGGCAGCAATCTTTGACGAGATGTTACTTGAAAACTGTGTCACTTAGAAACATTCTGTCTAAGGCAACGGGATCATGTAGAGTGCCTCTACAATAACCTCTCTCGGTTTTTTATAGCTCTTAGGCATTTGCCCGTGGTGAAAGGTTTTCTGTTGCCCCAAAAATTGTCAGAAGGAGGCAGTGTAAAGTTGCAAAGGGGTGTAACTTTCGTCCTGCTCCTGATGCGACCAAACTGACTATTCCAATGCATCCGAATGTGTACATTTATGCTAGGCATGGTCCTATTTCTCACCCAAACATGTCGAAACAGTCAGAGCTACATTGTACCGACGATATCCCTGAAGAGTCGAAAGTGCAAAAAGGCAGCAATCTTTGATGAGATGTTACTCAAAAATTGTGTCACTTAGAAACATTCCGTCTGAGGCAACGGGATCACATAGAGTGCCTCTACAATAACCTCTCTCAAATTTTTATAGCTCTAAGGCATTTGCCCGTGGTGAAAGGTTTTCTGCTGCCCCAAAAATCGTCAGAAGGAGGCAGTGTATTAAGTCAGGATGAAAGCCTATTCACTCTAGGCGCCTATTTTTGACCAAATCACACATGCGCCTTGAACAACTCTGTCTTCAAGGCGCTTTTCTCTAATCTCTGTAACTCTCCAAATCCACTAAGGCACAAATTTTACCTCTTGGGCTCAAGATATAGGTTCTTCATCCAAGGCGCCAGAATGGTCCAAAGGCGCATTTCACCTCTAACCTCACCTCTGACCTTACTTGGAGGTGCTAAACCTTTTGACATTTCAAGTAACTTCAAGAGAACTATTTTTCCTTAAGGTGGTTCACTCCTTGCAATTGGATGTATGGTACTTGTAACTCATTTCATTGACTTTGTAATGTTTCTTCTTCTTGCAAAATAGATAAGGATGATATAAGCTTACTGCATGAATCAGAGTAGAAATCTCTCTTGGATTTGCTAGGTGAAAGGACTTGAACTTGAAGGACTTGAAGTTGATGAAGTGATCCTTCATGATGGCCTTTGACATTACCTTCTCAGAGTGTAGATGATAACACCTTCCTTGGATAAAGTGGATAACCTCTGACCTAAACTTTGAAGCTTGATGAATCTTGAAGATTGGGTTTCCTCCTACTCCCCTTCTGGGCTCCACTCCATCAAAGGCATATTTAGTTGTCCAAGGCACCAACATTCACTCAGGGGCGCCCAAAAAGAAAGTTTACAACTCTAGGGCGCTAAACTCTTATGCTAAAATGGTCATCATCAAAGGCACAAAAATGGGTCTCTGGGTGCCAATCTCTACAAGACATTCCATCTCATTGCTCTCCTCCATTACAAGCGCTCACTTACCTCAATCTTGGGCGCATACCAACATCCCAACATCCAAATCACCTAGGCGCTCAAAACCTTCAAGACTCAAGGTGCATTTTATGATCAAACAAGGTATCTCCTGAACAAGGCGCTCATAGTCTCATCAGGGCGTTAATCATCATCATGAGCGCTCATATTGTTCTAGGCGCACAGTTATCTCTGGAATGCTCAAGGCCCACATACCCTTCTCTAGGCTAGTTTACACTTATTCAAGGCACTCATTCCAAACTTACATGAACTCCTCATTACAAGACGCACAAACTAGATGATCCTAGGGCATAAGGGCGCTCATAGGAGTTGTTATGTGTCATTTTGGCCAAGGTTTTCCGGAGCAGTGAAGACATTAGGAAGGGGATGATCGTTTGGATAGTTTTGAATGCTTTATTTCTCCTTGTTTAAACTAGGCGCTCACTGAGGATTGGAGTAGCCTTTGCACCCTCACATCACGTTAATCAGCGTTTCAGAGGCAATCATAGTATAGGAAGATTTGCGCCTTGAAGAAGAGAGTTATCTGGTGAGTGCTTAGGAGTTCTGGCGCCTAGGGGAAAGATCTAGGTAGAGCGCCTTCAGACTTTGACAGTGAAGTGCCTTAAGGAGTTGGATGATGTTTTTGCCTAGAGTGGAGATGATGTTTTTAGCGCCTTAAGGATGATGATGGAGCGCCTTGGAGTTAGGTTAGTCTGAAGCACCTTAAGAAGGTAAAGCACTTCAAATGTAAACACAAGTGTTTTGAGCGCCCTAATGAGAAGTTGTCTTGGCACCATAAGTTGTTCAAACGAAGATATGTGCCTTGGATAGTTACAAAGACCTAATTTAGCGCCCAAGGTTGGAAGACTCTTTGTGAGCACCCAGTGTTTGAAAGCTCTTTGTGTTTGGTGCATTAAAATGAATTTGGCACCTAAGTAGTATTGAAACACTCAACTGAGTGCCTAAAGCCCATGAGAGAAGTGATATGCGCCTTGATAGGAATATCATGGAAGATGAGTTTACTGAATGGCCCCTTGAATGACTTGGTTGATTAAGTGTTTTAGCGCCTAGATATGGGATGAATCATTGAGCGCCTTTGGTTGAGATGATGTCAGCACCTTTGAGATTATAACACCTTGGAGTCAAGTTCAAAGGAGCACCTTGAGAAGGTAAAACACTTCAAATGTTTTCAAGGAATTGGAGAATTCACTTAGTGCCTAGAAGGAATTCCAGAGCAAGAGGGTTGGAGCGCCTTGAGCTTCAAGTCAGATATGCGCCTAGACCTCTACCCTTTAGCAAGTTGAAGCCCTCTGAGCCTTGACAATGTGAGAATGCCTTATAGTGAATATGCGCCTTGGGCAAGGTTGAATACAAAGTTGAGGAGTATATCATAATGAGTAAGTGCACTGTAGGGTTAGATGATAAAGACTAGTGCCTTGAGTGTCTTGGTCAAAATTTTGACATGAGAAGTCTTGCAAGATCAAACCCTGGAGTGCGCCTTAGAGAGAACCTATTGATCCTTTGCTTTGACAAGATTTGGGCGCCAGAATGATCCTTAATAAATGGAATGTATATACACCAATTTTGCGCCTTTAGGGAAGTGATGGTGGCCAGAATGATCCTTAATCTCATGTTTGTGCGCCTAGGTCTAGAAGCAAGATTTGAGCGCCTTAGGATAGGGGTTTTTGCACCTTGTCTTGGAGAGTGAATTTGCGCCTTGGATGATGTTGAAGCGCCTTGGGATGAAATGCGCCCAAACTTACAGAGGGCCTTCAGTGAGGGAGTTAAAGAGAGTGCTTAGAGGAAGGATAGCCTTAAGATCAAACTAAGTACTTAGAAACCTAAGATTAGCACAGTATTTGAAGTTATACACCTATTCTGGTGCCAGAGAGTGAGTTTGAGTGTGAAGAAGTGAATGTCTGTGCCTTGAAGGGGATACAAAGGGAAGATGATGCACCTTGATGGGTTGATGATGGAAATTTGCGTTTTGGAGCTAAATGTGCACCTTGAATCTAAATGATATTTGAGTGCTTAGAGGTAAATAGGGGTGCCTTTGAGAATTCTTTGTGCTTTAAGGAATGGATTGTGGTGCTTTGGACTAAGGTAAGTCCTGAGCACTTCCAATGATTTTAAGGAGCGCCTTGAAGGAGATAGTGCATAGAGGTACAATGAATCTTCCGGAGAACATGGATAGACAACTAAGTCTCCAACTTGAGTCTTCTAAGTGAATTGGATGATGAAGAGAGTCTAGTCATTTTGGGCGCTAGTATTAGGATGAATCATCCAAAATGGGTGCCTAGAACTAGAAGGCGCCAATGCATGAGTTCAAGGATCCTCCATTGGAGCGCCTAGCCCAGATGGCTACAGATTGAAAGTTTTAAAGCTAAGTGATGTCTCTTAGGTGAATTCCTAGCCCAGGTGCATGTGTTGGGAAAAACTCTTTGGCTCTGGCACCTAGAATTGGGAGCTTTGTAAGATGCACCAATTGATGAAACATTTCCATTTTGTGCCTAGAATAGAACTCTCTCACATAGTTGAAATTGACTTGATAGAAGGAGATAAGTCTTAAGGACTAGTTTGGCGCCTCACTTGCCTATCTCACCTTTGAAATGCGCTTTGGTTGATGATCATCATTGATGGAGCCTAGTGAAATGTAAAGCTATTTGCATCTCCAGAGGATCAAAATTGGATTAGGAGATCATCCTTGCAGTTGAGATTGACAGAGAAGTGTTAAAGGAATCACTTCAAATGGGTGCCTAAGCTAGTTGAGGTGCATATCAATTCCACTGTAACTCCAGACTAACGCTTAGGATCCAGTCATCTCCTAAGGCGCAGTTCCATTCACCCATGACCTCGCTTGGCATCTAAAACTTAGAAACTCCTTTGGAAAGCTCCTGTTGCGCCTAGAAGATGAGTTTGGGATATCAACTTGCAAAAGGCTTAGAAACTCTTCAAAGATGTTAGGCACAATCCCATGGCACTGGAGCTCAGTTTTGGCACCTTCAAGGAATAGCACGTGAAGGAACTTGGGAGGTCAGGTGCTTGTAAAAGGGAACACCTTGGAACATCTTCCAAGGGTTGAAGTAGTAAGAAAACATCAAGTGAGTCTAGGTGCACTCCCTTGTGTGAACAGTTTAGCTCTGGCGCCTAGCCATAGAGTGAGCCAGAAGAAGTAGTTTGGACATTAGAAGATAGGCGCTCATTCTACAATGAAGCATTCCACCTTCCTAATCAACAAAGACTTGCAAGAATTGACAAAGGAAGCTAAGGCACACCTTCTACTTGTTTCCACCTCCAGAATGCGCCTAACCTTGAAAGGGGGTTCAAAGATGTTTGTTAGACCTTTTCACTCAAGGCGCTCACCTTAGGCGCACTTTCTAGGTCCTTGTCACCTCAAGGAAACACCTAGCTTGGAAGGCGCTTGCCCTGTTCTCCACTCCTTTCAATTGGCGCCTAGAACACAGAATGCATGAAAGGAGCGCCTAGACTCCAGAGGGCTCATTTGGGCGCCTAGCATTTAAAACACTTTCATAATGATGATGTTTTGGTGCCTACTCTTGGAAACAATCCAGAGCATCCATAAACTCTAATTGGCACCTAATGTTGACAAGGCGCAACTTCAGGAGGAGGTCACCTCAACTTGGCGCCCAAGTCAGAAAAACCTGTAAATCCTTCAAATATGCGCCTACCTTGTGAGGTGATGAGTTGAACATTCCAAATCTTCAAATGTTGCTCAAGTAAGGAAGACATTGTAACATCAAGGCTTCAAGGCCTGTCCTTGTATTTCCATTGAATGAGTTGTACTTCATGCTATTGAAAGCATTTTCCATGTAATAAGACATTGCAAGTTGATTGAATCAAGTAACAAGACAAGTACCCAACTCTAATGTTGTTTCATTCAAATAGTTATCTTGATGTATATCTTTATGTTATTGAAGTAGTTGATGAATTGTTAGCAAGTAAAAGTGTTTAAGTAAGGAAAATTTTTCGTAGAACTAGTTGGCTATCTTACACTTACACCATGCCTATCCATCAAACATCACAATGCAATCAAAATCCTAACAACATGCCCATGATCCAAGATCAAGTGCAATCATGCAAAGATATTATCAATCACAAGCCTATTAAGAATGAACTAGAGTCTTCTAGTACCATACTTTTCCATCAAACACCATCATGTAATCCATGGCCTATCAAGCCTATCAAAGAAAATGCAAACATCCTATGTAATACAATCAGACTTTAAATATTTGAAGTAGCTATCTACAAATATCCATTCAAAAGTGGATTTATAATGCAAGTATGGACGCCATCAATAAAAAAGATTTGTATTAACCAAATATCCATATACGCATACATCAATATCTGTCGATATAAGTATAACATATATACAAAATAGCCATATAGGCTTACAAGAATGCCATATAGGCATACAATGTCAACTATGTACAATACAAAATATATGTCCACAAATGCCATATAGGCATACAACAGAGGAACACAATAAAAAGTCATTCCCCTCTAGCTGGTGAAGAGAATAAATCACGAGCAGCCTTTGATCTTCTAGGGGATGGAGACATGCATGTGGGTGGTCTACTACGAACCCGAGGGCTACTCCTCCTATTTAGTTCTTCCTGCACCTTTACCTGTTACAAAAAAAAGTATAGATATTAATATATAGAAATTACATGTTATAAAAAAATGAAACATTTAACAAAATAATCACTTACCACTAACATATAATCTGTCTCCTCGCTTGCCTCAGTAGCAGGAATAGGCCCTGGTGATGTCATGTCCTATAGAAACCATCCAGATAGAAATTAAACTTCAAATCAATAATCTTTTGATTTTTCAAAAATAGACAACTATAACAATGAATGTAAATTGAAATTTACTAATCTGCCTCATACCCCTGTCAATGCCATAGAGCTATGAATCGCAGAGGCCACACCCTGCTCCATTGCCCTATGAACATGGGGAGGTGTATCCATAGCCTGCATCATCTGGAAATAAAATAACATTATTCAATTATGAAAACTATAATAGTGATGCAAATCATGGCTCCTAACATACACACACGCTCATCTAAACATGGAAGTACACACAATAAAACACACAAATCACATACAAAAATTTAGTAAGTACAATGCATTCATTAAACTATTTATTTTATTACCTCCGTAAAGCTTTGAAGTCCACCACCGCTGGCAGGTGTTGCCATGAAATCTACAGTGTTAACCTATTCAACATCCAAAATCAGAAATTAGAATACCATTCATATAACGATGCTATTCACATGTAATATTTATAATTGTTTACTAGTTACATACCTTGACAGTAGATGATCTAGTGAAAAATGTAGGTGGAGAACCACTGAACACTGCATCGACGCTATGACCCTGAAATTTCATTAAAATCATCAATTTAAATTAGTTAATCTTGTATTTCAAAAATAAAATTTAATAAATTAAATTCAATAAACTTGCTAATATTTTCCTGAGTATCAAGGCCGAAAGTCTCACTCAGGAGGGTATCTGTCAGCACCATCTGCTCAGCTGCAGATGTAGCCTGTGCACCTGCGTCCTGACTGTCCATGGGGTCATAACCACAGGCTGACCCGCAAGCCTGGCAAGTATGTGGTGGGACCCTACTCCTCGCACTATCTCCCAACCCACTCTGTGTTGCAGGATCGGCATGCTCTATGATGCTCTGGGTCAAGGCACTAATCGACCTCAGTGTATCGACCTCAACACTCTCCTTCACAATGGAAGGAATAGAAACATGCTCGTGGGCTGGTCTGCTGATTACTCGTCTCACTACCCGCTGTGGGTCAAGACGTGCCCCTGGTCTATCCTGTGTTGAGCCCCCACCTCTACCCTGGAAGTCTCGCATATCAAAATAGTTTGGCACTTTATTGAGGACAAACTCAGAGTAGAGTTTCCTCAAAAAGTATTGCGGGACCTCATTGTTATTGCATGGAGGATGGTCAAAAACCATCCACCACCTCTGCCCGAAATTGTCCCTTATCGCTCGGTTGTTGCACCAATGGATAGGGAACCTCTTGCATGTAATGGGTGGAGGTTGATTTGTTTGTGGGTTTGTGAAAATTGAACACAAGTCTACTTTTGTAATTTGTAATTTTTTGACATCTTGGTATGACAATTTATCTGCATAGTAATCTCTAAACTCTCTCTTTTTATCGGTCCAACTAGTTATTTGCTTGCTAATTGAATTTACATTTGATAACATAGACTCAAGAGATTCGGCAAGCGTGGACCTATGCAAGGTTGAAGTGGAAGGATCTTTCAACCTTGCAATTATATCTTCAATTTGTTTTTTGTTGTTTTCAATTTCCCCCATTATATTATCTTGTGTTCCAGGGGCATGTCGAGGAATGAATGGAGGAGGTTGTTGTTCTGCAGGTATTTCTTCCTCAAGATTTTGTGGATTTTGAGGAGGAGGAGGAGGTGCATTAACATTTCCTACAATTAATAAAATATACATCAAAAATCAACACAAAACCTACCTATTTAGGAAGAAATTCAAACAAAAAAACAAAGATAACTCACCCCTTTGGCGTGTTCAACGTCACGGCGGCATTTCGGCGATGAATCAACAAATCTTTTGTGTTGAACGGTGTTTTGTAGAACGCAAGCGCATTTTTGAAGGGTTTTAAGCCGCGGGCGGAGGAAAAACTCACAATGAAATAAAATAAAATGAAATGACAGCGTTTTTTTTTAATATATAAAGGACTTTATAACGCGTATGCCTAAAATTTTTTTGAAAATTTTTTGGCCACTTTTTGGCCCCCCATCTTTTTGGACTTACCCGTATGTAAAATGTTTAAATTGTATAAACCAAGAACTATGCAATCCAATTGCATTTTCTGCATCCTTAGATAACCTCTTTTCAGGCTCTTCTCTTAATATTCTTACTAGGTATGTATAAAAAACATCATTAACCAAAGCAAAATTCTTTAAGGCATTTTCTTCCTGTAGGATAGGATAATGTTCATACACCAACTTTTGATTAGGACCATTTCCCAGGGTACCTACCCTTTCTATTCCATGAATGTAAGGCCTAATTTCTGCAGCACAGGAGTATAATACATAAGAAGATAGATAAAGTGGCAAGCTTTTTTGTTGTCTTAACATGGCCTATCTCCAAATAGTAGTACTAATTGCCTTGACCCAATGTATTTGTCCCTGATCCTTTTCCCCTATTATTATGAATTCTATGATAGTGAACATCTAGGGTTCACACTTAGTACCATCTCTTAATCCAACTAATCTGCTCAGCATAGTGGCCATTAAGTAAATTTCTTCTTTAAAGCATATCCTCATCAGATTCTTAGGTACGCTTCATATCAGGAGAAACATCAACAGTAGTGATTTTCTTTAATACATCTTCTGCATCATAATTTCCAATGTTAGTGTCTGTGCCCATTCCACTTGTACTGATCAGCGATGGATAACCCCTATGCAATGTCAACTCTTCTTTCTCCACCTCCTTCCGGGGTTTTCTTTCCTTTTTCACCTCTTCCCTTGGATCTTTCTTCTATTTTGGGGCCATCTTGTAGACACATACTTCTTTTAACTTTTGTTTCAATTTCTAGTTTAGGGTTTTTACCATAAATTTCTACTTTTACTATTTTACCCTAATTTGTTTTTCCTTTCCATTTAAAGCCCTATATTCATTAAGCTCTATTTAGCTAATTAACAATTAAAACAGTAATTTGCCAAAATGCATACGTTTCAATGAAATTACTGAAATTAACAGTATTTTACCAACTAAAAATAAATAGCGTTTGGATAAATACCTATTGTTAGTGACCGTTTACCCGTTGACTTACTTTTACCATTATCACCTTTGTTCAGCTACTGTAACTCTTTTCACCTCTGGTAAATTCTGGTCATTCACTGCAATAGCTCTTTTTCTATAATTTTTCACTCTCAGCAGTATATTCAAAAGCAAAATAACATTAAAATTGCCCTAACCCTCATTAAATTTTACTTTGTTTGAGTGTTAAATTTGCATTAATTACAACAATTAATGTGCTACACTCTTGGCCTTTATTACAGTGTTTATGTATTTCAAACTGTTTATCGTTAGCTTAATTCAACATGCATACCTTTTTCTCTTGTATATTTTGTTGTATGTTTCCCTTTGTATGTTTTCGTTGTATCTCTAAACATACAAGCATTGTATGCAAAGAATTAACTAACGCTTTTACCCTTTGTTCACTTTCTGTACATCTTTGTATCTTTGGTTTTGTATACCTCACTTGTATATTCCCTTGTATAAGTGCGCATACCATGATGTCTTTGTTTCTTTGTATCTCAGCATTGTATATCATAAAAATACAAATGCCCAACATACAAAGAATTTACCGTTTTTAACTTATGTGACAAATCCGCTTTGTATCTCCACCTTGCATCTTTTAAATATACAACTATTTGTATATCGCAAAATATACATGGTTATTATACAAACAAACATGTACCTATAATGGGGTCCACCTTACCTCCCAATAGTGCCTTTCCATAATGCTTTTACTTCTTATTGAACCTTCGGACTTCAAACTATTATAAATCGTATTGCATTTACCTTCGCATCCGCAATGTATATAAAACCTTTTATATTTTGCCTTGTACATTCCGAAACATACAAAGACCAAACCATACAATAGGTTAACTTTATTCCATAAAGATTTCTATTCCGGTTTGTATAAAGTGCAATGTATATCGGTGTTGTATATAAGAAATATACAAAGCACAATATACATCAACTTAACTACCTTTGATAACTCTTCAGTTCCATGGCCTGTATAAATCAATGCATCTTACAATATACACTAAATCCTGATGCATTAATTATACCGTATATTAATTTTCTCTCAATTCTACGTTGTATGTAATGCAATGCATACCTCTCGATACATACATATAAAGCCCCAAATATACAACCTTTATTCCATATTTCATACCCTTTTCAGATCTGCGCTATGTATACCTCGTTGTATAGTTACTTTGTATGTCTGCCATCTGCCAAATATACAAGCCAAAATATACATAATGGATTTCAATGTTTATTCATTCCAATTTTGACTATTTTTGGGCCTGACTTGTATATAAAGATAAAACGATTAGCAACAAATGTATACAAGTATAATAACATACAAAACCTGATAACCTCGTTTTGCGACTAACACAAAAAGCATGATATACAAATACATTTGCATATGAAATGAATTTGTATATACAAAGAACTTTGTATATACAAACCACAAACCCTTTGACTATACATTTACCCAAAATACTTATAACTTGCAAAATACAAGGAATTTTGAGATGGTTCAAAAAACAACCCTTATTCATTTTTCACAAGGAATTCACTTGTACTATGCACTGGTACTTAATATTATTTTTTCATTATTTTCACTTAGGTTTGTACTTTTAGTTACCCTTTTCCCTTTACCACCAAGCAAAAACACACACAAAAGCAACAAAAGCCAACTACAACAGGGGTCCTCATTTTGCTAAGCAATAAAATGGGGCATGTTGTGAGCATCACAACAGGTCCGGATCTCTCAGATGGTGTAACTCAGTAAGTTGTAGACTTGGACATGTCAAGAGGGGTATCATGACTACTGTATTCCAAAGATTTAGCCTCCAATGATAAAGCAAGAAAAATATATGTGCATCTGAGTGTTGGGTTCCAATCAGCTAGAGCAGACATAGAAAGAACTGACCGGGAGAGTATCAGACTTCAATCTGGATGAGTAAAAGTGTTGATCAAGTAATTTATGGGATTATACATTGTTGGCTAACATGATTAATGACTTCTATGTTTAATCTTTTGATATGCATAACAAATCAAGCATGGATTTAGCTGACAGATCAATAACTTACAAATATCTTGAGTGTTCTTATTGCCGACTAGAAAGTTGATGAAAATCCTTGATGCAGATATATATATATATATACCAGATGGATTCCAGCATGTAAGTGTGTGTTTTTGAAGATGTGAAGAAATAAAGTGTGAAGAAAAGCAGGGATAAGTGTGAGAACAACAATTCAAGTCTGGTATGTGATTGAATAACAACATTGAACAGAGGAATACTGAAATGCATTAGATCAGTATATTGTACCTAACTAGAACTGAACTCTTACATTTGTAGATGCTTCTCATCAGTTCAAACACTTGATTATCTTCTATAAATTCTATAGACAGTGAGTCTCTTGTAGGCAGTGTGCCTCTTGTGAGCAGTGTGCTCAGGCAGTAAGCCCTAATTGGCAAGTTCCATTTTGTAGTCTTTTATTCTTTTAATAGAGAATACAATCTTAGGTTAGTCACCCCGTGGGTTTTCCCTTAATAGGGTTTCTACATAAAAAAACCTTATGTTATCTATGTTAATTTTATTTCTACTCTAATGATTACATATGCTTTCATGTTTTGATATAACACAAAATATTGAGATAACGAAAGAAAATAAAATTAAGGAAATTTTGTGATAACTGATTCACCCCTCTTCTCAATTATCTGCCTTGTTTTCAACACACCAGACCAAAAAAATCTTCACTCTGACTTTCAGTATAGGCGTATTATGTACTACAAATGTGTAGAATAGACTTTGTTGCCATCAATGACAACACTTATGAAGCTACACAGTGTCTCTTGCCAACATAATCTATAGAATAGTGTTGTAGACACAAAAGAGGGTGTTGAAATTCAGCAAAATGATGATGAGGGGCTGACTAGCAAGAAGATAGATGAGAACATCCTTTATTTGGTTAGTCAAGAAACTATTGTACTTGTAGGCATTATTTGAATTGAGCAAAAGAACGAGGTTGCATTACAAGGTATGGTTCATGGCAATCCTCCAAGTTCTTAGAAAACCAGTCGGGAAGTTACCTTAGAGCCTATTATAGATCAAGAGGTTGATTATGGATTTGATGATATGTTGTGTACTAATATAGTTGACAAGTTTTGTGCACGATTGAGTGACATGTTTTCAAAGGATCTCCCTCAGAAGGATGAGTTTGAAACAATGGATAACCAAGAAGAAAACAATCATGCAAGATTAGAGTACATCCTCTCAAGACGCTGTCCCATTAGAGATTTGGCCAATGAATTGATTAGCAAGGTTCAAAGTATTTTCAGTGTACCTGAGAATAAGATTGTAGTTGAGGAGAAGCTGATCCAACTTGCTTATTCATGCCAAACCAAAGGTATGTTTGAATTGAATCAAGGGATTCAAATCTTTGTTTTTAGTTTTTAGGATGTGGTACAACATTTTGTAAGTTGTATTCTTACCTTTCACTCTTCATTTCCAATGTGTAAGCATGACAAAAATCTTCGGTTGCTTAGGAAGGGGAGTTATTTCACTAAAACAATGAATGGATATGTTTGATCAACATGTTGGCCAGTTAGAATAGGGTTAGTTTAGGTTGCAGTGAATAAGTGCTCATACACATTTGTTTTCAGCATTTTGTTTTGTCCATCAAGGCCTATTAGTTTGCTTTCAGTAGAGTAGTTTTCAGTTTTAAGTTTTCTATTGGAGAGCTAAATTGCAGTGTTTTCTGAGTTAGAGAAGGATAGAGTATGACTCAATGCCCAATGGATGTCAAGGCAATTGGTTAGATGCTTAGAAGACAAGCATATAGTAGAAGTCACCAGAAATGTTACCATTTTCTCACAACTCAAAATTGGTAGAGCTGATGCATTGCAATTCATTATCTTAATGTGGAAATTTGTAGCATTTATCATGGTACCAATTGTTTAAGTTATCATACAGATAGATTTAGTTTTATTATCTATGGTTATGTAAAAGAGACTACAAATCAATTGATATTTGTTGTTGTTTCAAAGTGCTTATCATGGTTTGAAAGATGTCTCATAATGCATTTTAGTATTACATTCATATCATCAGATGAGATATACATAAATGGATCATGTTACAGTGAATAAAGAACAAAAGAGAGCAATAATTGGTCCCACACAATTTGTGGGAGTAGCTGGATCTGAATATCTAGTACAATATGTTATGCAAATGTAAAAGGGCAAACATGAAATGACAAAGCATGTGAAGGAGAGGATGCCAATCATTGCCTGATTTTGGAGTCAGTTAATCATGTTGTAGCTTCTCTATCTATTGGCAAGCTCTAAAACTGTCATGAACCTGTAAAAATGTCAGAGGGGTCCTATTAGAGATCATGACATCATCTCATCCATAAACTATATCAGTACAAATAGTGTACATAATAGATTGTATGAGATAGTCAAGATCAAAATGTACAATATTCATCAGTTACAAGAGAGGAGAATGAAGCATCATCAAGTATAATTGTTTTTTAAACTAATATATTTGTTTCATGTGCAGGTATAGGATAAGTCATGTTGCTGATTCTTTGTTTTAAAATAAGCATGTGGAGAAAATGGGCTCCCATACGGGTTGAGCCCAGCATGCTCAGAGGAATGACATTAATGCAAAGATATTCATGCATACTATCCATCTATGCCAAAAGATACAACCAAGAAAGACAAAAAGGACAATTTTCTTTGTGCCTTCTAAAGACAGTATGCATAAAGGCAAGTTGCTGCTACAACAGATGGGTCAATTGCAAGATCAGAAGGACAACATTCACATGTATTATATCCAAGAGAATTCAAATCAATAGGACAGTCAAGGATATCAAGAGCATTTCAACCATCATGGAGCAGTAGATAAGCAGCATTTAAATTAGGTATTCCACCACTTTTGTTGAGAATGAGATGTAAAACTACTTTTGATTCCTTTATATAGCCATAGATTGTAAGAGACAATGTGTGAGCCAATCACAATAAGGCACAGTGTGACTGCATCATAAGGATGTCCATGCCTTCTGTATACTACATGTACATTGTCTTGGCTACTAAAGATAAAAGGATGCATCATCAAAGTTAAACTAATGCCATGAAGATATAGTTATAGTGCTACACTTAGATATATCCATGATATACAAAAGGTAAAAGAGCCATTGTCATTAAGCATGATATGCAAATGAGAGCATTTAATGATACAATGAGCTGGATTAGGATCAAGTATATACCAAGATTAATAAATGTACTTCATGAAACTAATGGGCATTCACAAGAGATGAGAAAGAGGTAATATGACCTAAATATATCATGATATGTATATTGCAATCATCATAGGCTACAAAAAGAAGAGAGCCATTACCACTGTGCACCATGTAGTTTTTTTATGATACAATGAGATAGATTTCAAGCATATATTTCATGCATATCATCCTAAATGTATAAAAAGTAGATAGATAGTTACCAAATGAAGTATACATAGTGCATAACTATATTGTGTTGGACAACAACAATATGTCATGACAAGAGATCATGTATAATGTAGTAATATGGACAACAAAAGTCTATGCCAAGCTATAGGATCATGTTGAATCTATAGTGATATGATGATTTATAGCTTTCTTCAATGGATATGTCCAATTGTATGATAGCCATAGAGGTCTGGTGTGCAGTCATAACATATTATGCCATGCATTTGAGATAAGTAAAGATATAAAGCTACAACAAGTGAAAGATGCCGTAGTGAAGTATGATGCATACATGAACTAAGTTAACAAAAGGTTTTAGAGCCCACCTTTAGAAAAAGACATCTCAGAGGAATGAGATGACAAGTTAAAGTCGAGGATACAATCTCATGGTCGTGACCAGTGAAGGAGTACCCTCTTGAGGGGGTTCTAACAAAATATGCAAATACAAGAGGAATCTCAGTGTTATAGAATATACAGGAAATGTTAAATGGAATTATTCTACATAAACCCACTTACGTTTTCATTTCCAACTGTTTAGAATGTAAACTTGGCTTGTAGCCTCATAAGAGAAAACCCACGAGAAGATAGATATTTTAGTATATTTTCTTTATTTCAAATATCAAACCCTTGTTGTTATTGATAAGGAGAACTTTAGTTGTAGGAAAGAATGTGTTTTTCACTAGCCCAAGATCACATGAGGGAAAATATAAGTGCTAATATGTCTGGCAGAGTGTAGGTTGTTAACTATAGGTGACATAGGATATAGAGGTTGAGACAAACGAATGCAACAGAAAATCTATATATCAGCCACAGACAAGGCAATAGGAGACCGAAATCGAGCATCTACAGAGGAGATAAAGATACATATTCACATTGTTGCAGTTTTGAGTCCATTTGAACCATAAAAATGAAGAAAAGTGAGAGAAATGGTATAGTTTTTAAATTCAAAAGCTTACCTTATAAATAGATGTGAATACCAGCAAAAGATAGGCCACATATTTTGGGCATTGTGAAAGATTTGAAGGCTCAAGACCAATTCATCTAATGGCGGCTAGAGCACAAGGAATGGAACAAACCATAGAGAAGCAAACAAATGCATCAAAACAAAGCTTTCTTAGCCACAGATTTAAGAACCAAAACCTCAGATAGATATGGAAGTATGGTTCAAATCTATGACAGTAGGGTCTTACCTTGTTTTTCCTGCAAGATTCTTCAAAGAAAATTGTGCAGATACACCAAGAAAGATGAGGGTTTTCCCTTACCAAAACCCTAGCAATGGCAGAAGTAATGTGCAGAGCATGTCTTCTCAAACTTGCAATGACCAAATGGACCAGGAAGTTAGGGCTAAAACCTTTTTGTGCTATGGTTACAAGTGAAGCCCTAATCTGATGAGACTTTTCTTCACATTTGAAACTTTCAATTTACCTTATCTGAATTTCCTGTGGTAAAAAATTCAAGATTGAAGATTCATAGTGATAATGAAGTGGAGAGGCTAACACATTCCTCATTTTGGTTTGATTTTTATAAAGTCAAAGGTGGGCAGCATCATAAGTGAATAAAGTTTATGCCATTGAAACATATCAGGAAACCTTTATTTGCAATATGGTCAACTCATAGTGGACTCAAGTTCCTTGTTATTATGCATGTGGTCAAGAGTTATTGACCCCCCACGTATGCATTATTTTTATTTCCTTCATATATTTCAAATGTATGAGAAAGTCAAAGCAAGAACTTTTGGAAATATGAAAAGCATGCAAGATAATGACATGATGAGAAGGGTCAAATTTGACATGTGACACTTGTATAGGTAGTGAGGCGGTGTTGTCCAAGGCATGAAGATAGAGATGAGGTGGCAAAATATCGACACGTGGACGTGCATTTGTAAAGTTAAAGCCATGGTGCCAAGCCTTCAAGGCTTTCATATTTTTTGCAAAATATATGTAATATTTTCATCATTTTTTTAATGATTTTTATAGAAAATCAATAGTGATATCTTGTAAAATATTTTGGGAAAACTATAAGCTAGATATTATTTTATTTTAGCAAAAAATCATATCAAATGGAGATATAGAATAAAATTGCCATAGCATTGTAAAGTTAGTTTTAAAGCAATCATTGACAAATTGCTTTTAAAACTTAACTATTTTAGGCAATTTATAGACTAATAAAAGAAATCAAATATTCCAATTCAATTTATTTTATTTAGAGTCATATAGGACAAGTTTTGGAGCTTTCATGAGTAGAGAAAAGCAGTTTAATGGTGGGACCATATGAGAGCACAGTTTTGCAACTTTATTTTCTAGATTGGTGGCAGATCTAGAGCTTTATTTTTACCTTTTATGAGTAGCTCAAAAATGGACTTAGGGTCTATTTTTAGGAGCTTTTCTAGATTTGTTTTGAGGAGATCTTTTGGAGGTATTTAGAGGAGGAAAATCTTTGTTTTCTCAGTTATTTGATTTTAGTTTCTTCTCTTTTGTTCAGAGGTAGAGTTGTATATAGACAGTTGGCTCATATTTCATTTTATGCATTCTACTTCTTCCAGTTTAGAATAGGAAATTTTCCTATTTCATCTACTTATGTGTTTTGCAACCTTGATTTGATGCCCTATTGTGACAATTTCTTGTCCTTTATCATGTCTCAATGCTGTTAGATTGCATGTTTGCTCCTAGTTTTAATTTGTGTTTGAATTAAACCATATTACAAATTATTTAGGGATCGAATCTCATAGGTGAAGTTGTGAAAGTTTAGGTGTAAAGGGCTATTTGTGAGTAAAGTTCTTCATTTAGATTAAACCTTAGAGTTAGCTTATACATTTTCAGTTATTCTTTCTACATCTTTCCTCTGCAAGTCAATAGTTTAGGAAATCTTACAAAGAACCAACTCACTCTGGAGACTCATTCTCATTATAGGAGACCCACATCTGAGAATGATTCCATGTTTCAATAGGTAGCTAAGTTTCTGTGAACTTAGTAAGGGTGCATACTTGATTAATAACAGTTAGGTTTTAGCAAAGGCACAACTAACAGTAATCTTTATTTCAAAATTGATCATGAACACATCTTGATTGTTGAGGTATTTGTTGATGATATGATCTTTGGTGGAAATGATAGCATGTGTAAAAATAATGTTGATTAGATGCAAAGTGAATTTGAGATGTCCATGTTTGGTGAAATGAATTTCTTCTTAGGCCTGCAAATCATTCTGTCAAATAAGGGCATCTTCATATCATAGTCTATGTATGTGAAAGAGTTGTTGAAAAAGTGTGGAATGGAGGATTCAAAACCAATGAGTACTCCTATGATAACTGGATGCAAGTTGAGTAAAGATGATGATTCCCCTAAGATAGATCAGAAAAGGTATAGATCAATGATTGGAGGGCTACTTTATTTAACTCAAACCAGACCTGATATTATGAATGCAGTTGGCCTTGTTGCTAGATTTCAAGTTGATCCTAGAGAATCTCATGTTGTAGTAGTTAAAATAATTTTCAAATATCTAAAGGGGACATCTGATTATGGCTTATGGTATCCTAAGGACGATGATTTAACTCTTCATGCATATACAAATGCTAATTGGGTAGGAGATGTGCATGACAGGAAGAGTACTAGTGGTGGTGTATTTTTCTTTAGGAAGAGATTGGTTTCTTGGTTGAGCAAAAAGTAGGAGGCAATATCTTTGTCAACTACCGAGGCAGAGTATATAGTAGTAGCAAGTAATTGTGCCCAAGTTTTATGGATGAAGCAAATGTTCAAGGATATCATTATTATGTTTGAATAGCCTGTTACAATCTTCTGTGATAGTTTAGTGCAATAAACATCTCAAAGAATTCAGTGTTGCATTCAAAGACAAAGCACATATCCATCAAGATTCACTTTTTGAGAGAGAAGGTAATGAGAATGAAGTTAGATTGGAGTTTGTTTCTTCAAAGAATTAGATTGCAGATATCTTCACTAAGCCTCTACCTAAAGACACTTTTGAGTATCTCAGAGTAAAGCTAGGGGTTATTACCTCTCCTATTCAAAACTAAGGTGCACTAGTGTCTATCAGTCTAGTGGAAATCATAATCATGTCTTGTGATCTAGATGATGTTAAGGGGATGCTACTCAGGGGGAGTACTCAGTATGTTAATTCTAGAGTTTAGTTTGGTTTTATCTTAGAAAAAAAAGGCAGAGAGATTATTGCAAATATGTTCCCTTTTGCCATTGATGTCAAAGGGGGAGAGAAGTCATGTGAAAAAAATGGAAATAAGTAGTTGCTAGTGAAAGGGGGGGCATGTGATAAAATAAAGGGGAAGAAGTCCTTGTCTTGATGGTTGCATTAGTTTTTCACATCATATGTTGCCATCAATGAAAAAGGGGTAGATTGTTGCAAATATGTGCCTATGATGTGTTGTCATTGATGTCAACATATCTTCTTGTCAGAGATAGTGAAGACAGTATAGTTCAGTAAAGTAGATTGCTCTATATTCCTAGTGAGATGAAGATCAGAGTCTATGTATTAAAGGGTTTTGTAGAGGATTGTCTGAAGTTGCTCTAGTTAAGATCTGAGAGGTCCGTATGGAAGATTGGTGAAGTTATGGCCATCTAAGTCGAACTAGGTTTTGTAGTTATTTAGAGGTAACAGAGTGACATGAATTTGGTCCAGATTGCTTTGCATTGGAATATTATGGTCTGTAGTTCTAGATGTATGTTTGGGATGTTGGTGTGTATCCTCAACTCAAGTGGTTCATGGTTTGGAGCTCTACAAGCAATCTTTCTAGTGTGACATTCATAATAGTTAGTGTTCTTAAGTTTCCATATTAAGATGCAAGTGATTCTAGTGATTTGAGATGGTGTGGTTGTTCTTGTTGATTTTATTGTGCTTACGAAATTCTCTAAATCATGTGCCTATTGTGTTGGTGGTTTGTATTGAGGATTGAGCTCGTAGTTGAAGATTTCTCCTTGGGTGTTGTTGTTCTTTCTAGTCTTGGCCGACCAGATGCTTTGTACATGTTGCAGATGATCTAAGAGAAGTTATATGGAGTGTGGCATGTTGTTCAAAGAAGATTTGAGTCCCAGCTATGTTTGGTTGACAATATAGTCATCCACATGTAGCATTTTGTATTAAGTCAAGTTTTGTGAATGTAATTGCTTGTAATGCCTATCTTGGAGAATGTTCTAGATAGATGATTGTAAGGCTGACTTTGATATTCATTCCAAAGTTGATGTCATGTATAAATAACTGTAATGAAGTCATGTAAATAGTCTAAGTGTGAAGACATAAAGGTAGCAGAGAAGCATTTGGGGGTAGAGCAGAGGTGTTGTGAGCTTCAATGGAACTGAACCCATGCATGGAGAAGATGTTGTTTCTCAGTTCAACATTCCAATGTTAACCATGTAAATGTTTTTGTAGATAGCGAGTCTCTTGGAGTAGTGATCTCTGGATAGTGTGCCTGAAGGCAGGTACCTTCCCATTTCTCTATTCTTTTAATAGAGAATAAATCCTGTCTGTTAACTGCCACCATGGTTTTTCCCTTAACCAGATTTCCACATAAAAATCCTAGTGTTATGTGTGTTGATTGTGTTTTTGCTCATGTTGTTGATTCATGCTTTCATGGTTATATCATTAATCTGTTAATAAGTGGTAAAGAAGATTAAATGTAACAAAAGATAAAGTTTTGTGACAACTGATTCACCCCCTCCCTCTCAGTTGTTTGCCATGATTTCAACAACCTTACCTCATGTAGCAATTGGTCATTTCCATTCTACAACTTAATTTTTATCTTTCCTTTTCCAACAATCTAATAGGGTTCATCATCACCCAAATATACCTATCCAAAATCACCTTGAACATAGTCTACAAAATATTTTCTATGGGGTGTGACATGAAATGAATCCCTTAAATCTATTACTGAAGAATCATTAGCATTATCTAGACTTAGAATTAAAGCACCTTGTAATATATTACTTGCAACATTAGCTTCCTTAGTATCATCATGTTGTCTGTCTCCTTGTTTTCCCCTTTGAGACCAACAATCCTTCTTCAAGTGTCTTGTCTTTCCACAGTGCCAACAATCCATTCTTCCTCTGGATTTAGATCTTCCTTTATTCAACTTCCCTTGTGACTTCCCATGATTTGTTGGGCTTTTTCCTCTCTTCTTTGTTCTTCCCCTATTATCTATAGTCAGAGCATTACCCGATGTTGAACTCTCACCTGTGTGTTTTCGTCACATTTCCTCACTAAGGATAACACCAGTAACATCATCAAATTTCAAAGTATTTGAACTAGAGATAGAGTTACTTATAGCTATTACAACTTTTTAGAAAAGAACATAAAACCAAGAGAGCCCTCACCTCTTCATCAAATTCCACTTTTACAGAAGTTAATTGACTGGTAATCATTTAAACTCATTTAAATGATCTATCACAGATCCACCTTTAATCATTTTTAGATTAAATAAATGCTTCATGAGAAATACCTTATTTGAGGCTGAGAGTTTGTCATACAATTTGGCCAAATCTTTCATCAAATCATTTGTTTTCTTTGCTTCTATTATATTGAATGCCATAGATGGTGCTAGGAACAAATGAATTCTTCCTAGTTCCTTTCTATCTATAAGTTCCCAATCCTCATTAGTCATTGCTACCAGTTTCTTAGATTTTCCTTCCAATAGCCTCCATAAATCTTTCTGATATAGATAATCCTCCATCTATATCTTCCATAACTGATAGTTCTACCCATTGAATTTATCTACCTTCAATTTACCCTCGTTCACCATTGCTCCCATTTAACTATGAGACTCCCACTCAATCGTGAGACCTTCCTACAGATGATAATCAAACACAACATGCTCTGATACTAGTTGTTAGGGTTCAAGTAGATCAGAGCAATAAAAACTAACAATTATATGCAGATTAAATAACCCAAATATAACAATGAAGAATAACACAAAAGAGATCAACACAAGATTTTAACATGGTTTACCTAAAATAGGCTACATCCACAGAAACTTATCCATCCAATGATTTTATTATCCAGTACAAAATAGATTACAATATCATGAATTCCATACTGCAACATACATCCCAGCTACTTATAACAAGCTTCTTGGAAGCTTCTAGAATTAGGGTTTTACAATGTCATTTTCAATTTGCTGGTTAAAATAATTAACTATCGACAAGGAACGTGCAAAAAAGGGAAAAATATTGCATGATCAATCACCACATACCAACAAAATGAAATCATTGGTTCTCCTTATAACTCCAAAACCTTTGTTGATTCATTGTGCACAATTAGGTCTTAAAACTTGCCAAAGAGTTGACCACAACTTCTTTTTTATTTTTAATGATTTTCTAGTAAACAAAGTCAAGAAGGTTTCTAGGGCTCGGGCTAGGGCATGATCATGAGCAAAAAAAAAAAAAAACCCTAAAAGAGTTCATTTTGCTCTATCTTCTCACTATATTGAACCCTCTGTGCCACCAAGGCTTTGAAGAGTTGTTATAGATTCTAGAGGATTCTATTTCCTTGCATACGAGCAGTGGAATTGGTAAGTGCTTGTAGCCAAATTCCTGATTTCTCCTGCTTTTCTTTGATATTGGTGAATATCATTCTATGTTACTACTTTGATGTTGTTAGGAAATAGTAAGAAGTTTGTTTCTCTTCTGTTTCCCTTTCTGTGTCTTTTCTATAAGAAAAGCATCCTGTTTGTTGAACATCATACAACAGAGTTTAACTTGCATAGGTATCTGGTATGACATCATCTTCAACATTGTTTTAAGGACCTCTGCATATGCATCCTTAATATCTATTTTACCAGTGTATTGTTCCTTAAATTCTCCTTTGTAAACAACTTCAAAAAAACCCATAGAACCTTTGGCCTAGGTGTAACCCTAAGGTTTTGATAAGACCTCCAAGAAAGTTTGTAAAGTTACCTGTCACAGTTACAAGCACTTTTCCAATGGTTACACTTGGACTAATAATGTGGTAATGCACAATCAAATACACTCTGCCAAATTTAGCATGCAAGTTACAAGTGCTATTTACAAGTTTCTTGCCAACTCCATCATGCTAATTTTCTTCTTTCCATAATGAATATTGATTTCCTCAACCTAAAATGGAATACCATTAAAGGAATTTATACTTCCCACTAATTATTCCAAGCATCACAACTTTACTCATCTAAATGGTTAATCTTTATTTAGATAAGCTCTTGGACTAATGATATGACTATACATAATTTCTCCTGAATGAAAGGTGAATAGATACACCTTCTTGGTTGGCTCTATTTCCTTCATTATCCTATGAATAACATAGTTGTTCCTTGTATAATGGTGACCTCCCTCTATTTTACAAATATTATTATTATTTGTCTTCTTCTAATATTATACCTCTAACAACCTAAACATAGTCACTCATCATTGAATCTCTCATGTTTGTTCCATTTTCTTCTTCATTGTTTCATGTCAAGATATTTAAGGGAAAATAATGCAAGAATCATGATATCTATGTTTTCTCTTTATAGTAGACGCTATCGATGTTCTAGCTATTGTTGACTACTCATCTCCTATAGGTTGTGTCTTCTTAAGGTCTAACTACTAGTTATTCGTGATTGCCCCTACCAATCATTTTTCTTCCTCCTTGAGTGTCTTGCTTCACTGCTTCTCTCTTTGTAGCCTACTATCATAGTGTCTTCTTCATGAGATCTTTTATGATATTCATTACCTAGTTATACTCACTATTAGAAGGTCACCCACTTGACTATCTTGGTTGTATCTCTCTTTATTTTTCTTTGACAGTTGAAAGTGACTATTCTCTCTTTTTCTTACCAACAGTTAAAAGACTATTTTTATGAAAGATTGACTGCCCCTATCTTGCATCTTGCTACTGGCATGTTAGTGTTGTTTTTGTCCTTTCATTGCTTGACTATCACATAGGCTTTGTCCTCTATAGTTAGCCATCTCTAATATATTGAGAGTGATTGGCAAAATCTCAAGTATTGAGTGCTATGATAGTTAAGGGGTAATTGATCTTACAATTGTTATATATTTTTTGATCCAGTCAAATGGCCTTTTCTCTACCACGATAATTAGTAAGGATTGCTTTCTTTTGATGAAAATTATAGAGTAGTGGTTGCTTCCTACAACAACTGATGACTATCTCTTCAGTTTTTTGAAGCATTGTAGAAAGACCTCTAGGATCCTTTATGCCTTTTTACAGTCATGATGTGATGGCTAACACTCTTGGGATAATCACTCAAATGGATAGTTTATGATCTTTTTTGGCACTGATTTAATGATTATTCTTTGGTTATCCATTGATGCAAGAGCATCCAGTGGTGTAAGGGCAATCTTGCATCACCCAAAAAGAAGTTAATTCAAAATCATTGTAGTTGTTTTCATTTCTTTCCATAATTAATGTTTCTGGTTCCATAATATCCAAAATAATGATGTAGGACTTTCAGTTTTTCCAAAACTACTAAAAATAGTAACCTGCTTGTTTTGGAAAGTCTACTTGCTATTTTTGGAAAGTTTGCAGTTGGGCATGGATTGAAGCAAAAAATTGCAAAAAGTTACTAAATGGAAATATAAGACCTTTCACGAAGGACTCAGGCAAAGATCATTTGTGAGCTGAAAGATATTAAAGTTTTTATTTTCTGAAAAGCCCCTAAAAATTTCTGAAACAAGATATGAGGCACTAAAACTTCCCTAAATGTCCCAAAAAGTTGATGGAAATCTATTTATGGATTTCCTACGTGATAGTTCACATCACGAGCTTTCTGACGCCTAAAATGGTTCATCAATCAGACACCTGGATCAAAAGTTATGCTTCTCGGAAGTTTACCTACTTTTATAGGAGTTGTAAATTTCAAAATTTAGCGGGAGGCCACCAAAAAGTGTTATTTATGGCTATTTTGGGGACCTTGGGTAGTAGTAGAGTTAAGGGGGCAAGTGTAGAGTCAAGAATAGGTAGGAAAACAAAAACTCTAGCTGATTTGGGGGTTACATAAGGTGAAAGATTCCAGAGCCTGGTGATGGTAGCTGTAGTGTGTTGCAGCCTGTGGAGGACTGATTCCTCTTATTGTAATTAAGCTTCTGTAATGTAATAAGTTGCCTAGATCAATAAAAGAAAGTTCTATTCTCTATGTTAAATTTCCGTTATTGTGTGTTTTATGATTTACCCCCTTCATCAAGTGGTATCAGAGCAAGGGTTCTTGAGTGTGTAGACAGATTGCCGACCGTGAGGTAGTTTGTACGAGGACTTGAGGTTGTGGGTTTGCTGTGGAGACCAGGATGCCTCCATGACAAAATCATGTTGGGAGGAATACTTTGACAAAAGAGGGTTTTAGAGCCCTACAAAGGCAAATCGATGTGTTACAAGAGGAGCTACGAAGAGGGTTTGAGCCAAGGATAAGAGACGAAAGCGAAGATGAAGCTGAAGAAGAGCTATCTGAGGAAGAACAAGAAGCTGCCAGAGATCCTACATAAGTTAGGTTGTTGAGGGCTATTTTGAAGATTAGAAAGAGGCCCAGGATCAAGGTTTCTACATATTCTGGGGATTTGAACCCAGAACAGCTTATTGATTGGATCAATGACATGGAGGAGTATTTCAAGTATGAAGATGTGGAGGACCCAGATCAGGCCAAGTTTGCAAAAACAAAGTTGAAGGGCCATGCCAATATTTGGTGGAAGGAGGTCCAACTAGAGAGGAATAGAAGAGGAAGAGGAAAGATCACCAGATGGGATTGGATGGTGGAGAAACTAAAGAAGTAGTTCATTCCTATGGATTATGAGATAGAGTTACTGAAGAAGTTGCAAGGACTGAAGCAAGGTAGCAAGTCTGTTAAGGATTATACAAAAGATTTTTATAAGATCACTATTAGGACAGGCCATGGAGAGGCCAACAAGGAGGTGGCCCATTACATTAATGGGTTGAGGCTGAGTATTCAAGAGGAGCTGAGTCTAGTCAGAATGACCACCATAGAAGATGCATACCATTTTTCCTTGAAGGTGGAAGAGAAGCTAAATAAAAGATTTGATAGCAAGCAAAGGGGAAGAAGTCAAGGTAGAAGTACTGGTGGGAGGCCCTATGGAGGCCATAATGAAGATCAAAAGAAAAGTGAAGAAGCTGGCACCAATCAAAATTAGAGAAGGGATAATGCCTACCGCCCTCGTGACCAGAATAATGGTGAGCAAAGAGGAAGAGGAAGAGGTAGACCTAGGCAAGGACCCGGAAGAGGAGGTTTCAGAGGAACCTGTTTCTAATGTGGGGAAGAAGGGCATCGAGTATACGAGTGTCCACAACATCAAAGAAGGACAAATAGAAGACCTGAAGGCAATGCACAAGTTGCACATGTAGATGAAGATGCACATTCTGAGCATTTTGAAGATGCTGAAAGGGGAGAAACCCTAGTTGTTAGAAGAACCTTGCTGAATGAGGAGAAAGAACCCAATCAGAGGAAGAGTTTATTCTGCACAAGGTGCAAATGTGAAGGTAAGTGTTGTGATATTATTATTGAGAGTGGAAGCATTGATAATCTTGTTTCAGAGGAAATGGTTGACAAGTTGAAGTTGACAAGAAGAAAGCATCCGCATCCATATCAGATTGCATGGTTGTAGAAAGACCATAGAGCTTTGGTCAATGAGCACCGTTTAGTGAAGTTCAAGATTGGTGATTACCATGATGAGGTGTTGTGTGATATGATACCGATGGATGCATGTCATATGCTATTGGGGAGGCCATGGCAGTATGATAGGAGTGCTATCCATGATGGCTATGCAAACACATATTCCCTGACAAAGGATGGAGTTTTTCATAAGTTGAAGCCCTTGAAGGAGGTGGAAGAAAAGGTATGTAGTACTGCCAGAATTTGCCTGGTAGATGGCAGGAAATTTTTGGAGGGTATGAAGCATGAGCATCATTGCTTTACATTGATTCCTAAGATTAGTCAAGAGAACTATGAAGATGTACCAGCAAAAGTTTCAGATATGTTGGAAGAGTTCCAGGACATTATCTCTGATAATGTACTAGATGGTTTTCCACCAGTAAGGAAGATAAGTCATCAAATAGATTTAATACCAGGAGCTAGTTTGCCAAACAAGGCAGCCCATAGAATGACCCCTGCAGAGAATGAAGAGCTGAATAGACAAGTTCAAGATTTGTTAAGGAAGGGACTAATAAGGGAGAGCCTAAGTCCATGTGTGGTACCTGCAGTACTAGCACCAAAGAAGGATGGAGAATGGAGGATGTGTATAGACTCTCGAGCCATCAATAAGATAACTATCAAGAATAGATTTCCATTGCCAAGAATGGATGACATTATGGATTGTTTGAGTGGAGCCAAGTACTTCACAAAAATTGACCTGAAGAGTGGGTATCACTAGATCCGTATCAGAGAAGGAGATGAATGGAAGACAACCTTCAAGACAAAGGAAAGTTTGTATGAATGGTTAGTCATGCCATTTGGGCTAACCAATTAACTGAGCACATTCATGCGGCTCATGAACGAGGTATTGAAAGAATTTTTGGGAAGTTTTGTTATTGTTTATTTGGATGATATTTTAATTTTTAGTAAGACTTGAGATGAGCATCTGATGCATATCAGAAGAGTTCTAGAGAAGCTTAGGGAGGAGAAGTTGCTGATTAATCTAAAGAAATGTAGTTTTGCAAAGAAGGAGTTGGTATGCCTAGGATTTGTAGTCTCAGAAGAAGGTCTTAAGATGGACCCAGAAAAAGTAAGGGCTATCTTTGAATGGCCTACGCCAAGGAGTACAATGGAGGTAAGATCCTTTCATGGTTTGGCAAGTTTTTAAAAAAAGTTTATCAAGAATTTTAGCAGCATTTCTACACCCCTAACTGAGATAATGAGAGGGGATAGAAAAGAGTTTTGATGGACTAAAGGAGCAGACAAGAGCTTTGATACATTGAAGCAGAAAGTTGTAGAGCAACTTGTTTTGGCACTTCCAGATTTCAATAAGGTATTTTAGGTAGATTGTGATGCTAGTGGTAGTGGTATAGGAGCTGTTTTGAGCCAAGAAGGTAAGCCCATTGCTTATTTTAATGAGAAGTTTAATGATGCCAAGAAAAAGTATTCTGTTTATGATCAGGAGTTTTATGCAATAGTTCAGTCTTTGAAGAAATGGAGACATTATTTGTTGCTAAAGGAGTTTGTTTTATATACCGATCATCAGGCTTTGCAGTATCTTAATAGTCAAGGAAAGTTGAACCAAAGGAACTTAAAATGGGTTGAGTTTTTACAGAGGTATACTTTTGTTTTGAAGCACATGAGTGGGAAGTCCAACAGAGTTGCAGATGCCTTGAGCAGAAGGCAAAATTTGTTGACAAAAATGAAGATAGAGATTGTTGGGTTCGATGAGCTCAAAAGTTTATATCCTAAGGATCCATATTTTGTAGAGGCCTAGAAAGCTTGTTTGGAACCTGTTACTTTGGACAGGACAAGATAGTTGGATTTCATAATCTAAGATGGCATGTTGTTTAGAGGAAGCCAATTGTGCATTCCAAGGAGTTCCATGAGAGAGAACCTGATTAAGGAGAAGCATAGTGGAGGATTGGCCAGACACTTTGGTCGAGATAAGACCATTGCTATTGTTGGTGAAAATTATTATTGGCCATAGCTACAGTAGGATGTGAGGAAGTTTGTGTAGAGTTACAGAGTATGTCAGATGGCAAAAGGAACAAGTCAAAATACAAGGTTGTATCAACCATTACCTTTACCAGAGAAGCCATGGGATCATATTAGTATGGATTTTGTTCTTGGTTTACCAAGGACACAGAGAGGACATGATTCCATTTTTGTGGTGGTGGACAGATTCTCAAAGATGGCACATTTTATTCCTTGCAAGAAGACTAATGATGTTGTTCATATTGCTGAATTATTTTTTAGAGAGGTGGTGAGACTACATGGTCTACCAAAGAGCATAGTTTTAGATCAAGATACCAAGTTTGTTGGTTATTTCTGGAGGACATTATGTAAGAACTTGAAGATAGATTTGAAGTTCAGTTCTACACACCATCCATAGCCTAATGGACAGACTGAAGTGGTGAATAGGAGTTTGGGTAACTTGCTACGGTGCTTAGTAGGAGCTAAGCCCAAGGGATGGGATTTGATTTTACCACAAGTAGAATTTTCTTACAACAATTTTGTCAATAGGAGTACTGATAAATCACCATTCTAGATTGTATATTGAAATACTCCAAGAAATGCTTCAGAGTTAAGGAATCTAGATAAGGGAGAAAAGACAAGTGCCGAGGCTGAAGACTTTGCAGAATATTTGAAGAATTTGCATGAAGAGGTGAGAAAGCAAATTAATAAGATGAATACTTAGTACAAGGCTAAGGCAGATCAGAAGAGGAGGTATAAGGACTTCCAGGTAGGAGATGAAGTCATGGTTCACTTGAGAAAAGAAAGGTTCCCAATTAGAACATACAATAAGTTGAAAATAAAGAAATTTAGACCATGCAGAATCTTGAAGAAGCATGATTCAGGCAATGCATATGAGGTAGAGCTGCCGAATGGGATCAATATTTCCCTTGTTTTCAACATTGCTGATTTATCAGAATATTATGAAGGTGGAGCAGAGGATGGACCAACAGAAGCGCGGTGGAGTATTCCAGCATCTACTTCAACGGACAAGATAGAAGTGATCTTGGATAGCCATGTGGAAAGAAGTACTCGGAACAAGCAATATGAAGAATATTTGGTAAAATGGAAAGGAATGCCTATTGAAGATTCCTCTTGGTTATCTAAGGCAAAGGTTGACCATTTGGGTTTCCCTCACATAAACATCTGAGACGTGATAGGGTCACTTCTCAAATTACCCTGGGTGTTTGATGCAGGAGCATCTAGTGGTGTAAGGGCAATCTTGCATCACCCAAAAAGAAGTTAATTCAAAATCATTGTAGTTATTTTCATTTCATTCCATAATTAGTGTTTCTAGTTCCATAATATCTAGAATAATGATGTAGGACTTTGAGTTTTTCCAAAACTGCTAAAAATAGCAACCTGCCTGTTTTGGAAAGTCTACCTGCTATTTTTGGAAAGTTTGCAGTTGGGCACGGATTGAAGTGAAAACTTGTAGAAAGTTACAAAATGGAAATATAAGACCTTTGGCAAAGGAATCAGGAAAAGATCATTTGGGAGCTGAAAGATATTAAAGTTTTTATTTTCTGAAAAGCCCCTAAAAATTTCTGAAACGAGATATGAGGCACTAAAACTTCCCTAAACGTCCCAAAAAGTTGATGGAAATCTATTTACAGATTTTTAGAGTGATAGTTCACATCGTGATCTTTCCAATGCCTAAAATGGTTCATTAATCAGACACTCGGATCAAAAGTTATGCTTCCCAGAAGTTTACGTACTTTTATAGGGAGTTGTAAATTTTGAAATTTAGCTGGAGGCCACCAAAAACTGTTATTTATGGCTATTTTGGGGACCCTGGGTAGTAGTAGAGTGAAGGGGGCAAGTATAGAGTCAAGAATAGGTGGGAAAACATAAATCCTAGCTGATTTGGGGGTTACAGAAGGTGAAAGATTCCAGAGCCTGGTGATGGTAGCTGTAGTGTGTTGTAGCATATGGAGGATTGATTCCTCTGATTGTAATTAAGCTTTTGTAATGTAATAAGTTGCCCAGATCAATAAAATAAAGTTCTATTCTCTGTGTTCAATTTTTGTTATTGTGTTTTTTATGATTTACCCCCTTCATCATCTATAGTCACAACATGTTGTCATGGCTTGAAGTCTCCTTCATGCTCTGTATCACTATACTTCTAACTATCATAAATGAAGTTGAAAGTTTACTAATATTTCCCTTATAGCTTTGTATCACTATCCTTATGTAATGGTTGTTCTTAAAACAAGGTAAATAATTCTTATGTATTGTATTTTGACTCTTGTACTTTCCACAAGTCTTTATTCTTTTCTTTGAACTCTCTTAGTCTTTTATCCTTGTCTACAGACCTCTAACATAGTGTTTCCAACCTTAAAACCAATCTCATTCTTTCCTATTGACTGTCTCCATTACTGTTATGACTGGTTACATTCACATTATGATTGTCTTCCTTTGTGTACTATTTTTGAAATCTTTTTATCATTGTGATAGTCACTTTAGGCTTCTCTCTTAATGTTCAATAGGACTATTTCTACCAGCTTAAAAAGCTACACTCTTGACTATTGCTTATTTCCCTTCTTCTCATTATTTCTACTCCTTTTATTAGAGAGGACTACTCTCTAAGACTTTTTGTCATCATATGGCTATTTGAAACACTGTAGGTCTTTGATTGTTGGAGTGGATGATATTCTACCCTTTCTAGAGTCATTTTGATTGTCATCAAGTTTTATATATAGTCATGTTGACTGTTGTTGGTACTTTAGCTTGCATGCTCATAGTGATGCTTTGTGTCCTTTTAGAAGTATTCAATACCTCAAAACATTATCTATACATCTTGTGCTCTTGATAACAAACTATTTAGCAGTCTTCTTACTTTATTGCTTTATTGTGCTTTATGATATTATAGGTGATGATGAGATCTTTATATTTTCTTAATCTCAAAAACCATTTGTTTCATTGAACATGTGTTGATAATCTTTGGAAGATGTAGTCCTACAAACCTATATGGAGCTTGATGGACCTTCAAATTTTATTCACTAAATATATAAGACTATGTATCACTAAATTCTTACTCCTTTGTATCTTGCAGACTCTAGGTATTTAGCATATTTCTTACTTTTCTATATTCTAGGAGCATATTGATCTTCTATAACCCTATATCACTACCTTATTTCAAATGTAAATGATTAAGGTCTCAATCATTTGTTGACTATCATATAGGAGAGGTGGGTTCCTAATTAAAGATAATGGCTTTAACCTTGTGGCTTAACTTACCTTTGATATCATAGACTATTCTCAGTGTCTTCATTACTAATTATAATTTGCATATCATGTTTATTACTCAATAGTCTCATTTGATGACTTTCAAAGAACTTATGTAATACCTCTTTAAGAAAAAGAATAAACACACATAACCACTTATTTTGACTAAAAATACAATTGTTCTGTGCAAGCTAACTCTCCTCATTTTGCTCATCTTCATGCTTGGAAACAAACATGATAAGTGGTGGCTTCTCCTTTTTGCTTTCCAATTGGGCTAGATGTTGAATAGGACATCCTCTTGGCAAAACCATGCACAAACACACAATTTTGTTTTTCTCTTTACAATTTGTTTCTCCTTCCTCCTCCTATTAATCAAAAACCTCTAGAAAAATAGTAATTTCCACTTGTTCTTGTTGTTCATTAACTTCTACTTCCTAGAATGATGGTCTGATATCTAAATTTGCACAACAATCATTTATCTCATCCCAAAATAGGTCATCTTCCAATTATTATTTATTTTTCTGTATAAGAGGACTGATTTCAGCCTTATAACAACTCTCTTGAATGTTTGTAGGAACACCAAGACCTCCAATTTGAAACATAGGTTCTATTTTAGTTACTTACTCAACCTAGTAGTTAGCCTTATCTTCATGCAAAATAAGCTTGTTAGCCTCCAAAACAAGACTACCCTTTTTCTCTTCTAGCTAAAGTGAGGCCTTGTCTTCATTCATATTTTCATGAACTAGCAACCTATCATATTCTCTCATGTCTTTTGGCTACTTCAAATCAGCTGGTAAAATGAGTCTCTGTATGATCTCTTCATAATTATCAATAAAACTAGGGAGATGATCAAACAAAGAAACTAAATCTTCCTCCTCTTGTGGTGCATTCTCTAATGAACCATATATAACTGAAGACCTTCACCTTGTAACTTTTGTACTCTACTTTTATTCATCTCATAAACAACATTAGAATACCTCTCAAATGAATCAAAATTTAAAGGATTTAGTGTAAAACATGAACCAACCTCCTTTCCACATGTATTATGCTCATATTCAGCTAGGGACATAGTACAAACAACAACAACCACATGTTCCATGTCTAATTTTTTTTATTTGGTGGCACAAAAAGGTCTGCAAGAACCTTCAGCTAATGAAGTAGGATGAATATTCTCATTTCTAATCTCATTATGAGGCATTATAGACTACTCATGGTTATGACTTGGCAGCTCAATTGAAGTAGCACTCCTAAAACATGGAATTTTGATTGGCTTGGATTATACAATATTTTCCTCTTTCTAAGCTTGGATTGGTATGCAAGGAGTGGCTTTAACAAGGTTTGGTATTTTATAATCAAGATGCTTAGCCCAAGAAGGTAGCCATGGTTGCTTAAAATTTTGATGACTTGGTTCAAGCTCTTGAGATGACTTAAGTTGAGGATTAATGATCTAGTTTTGAATGCCAACATGTTATTGAACAAAATTAAAACTTCTGAAACTTGGAATCTTAAAATGACTTGACTTACTTGCTGATTCAAAAAGCTTTCCTTGATTGAAACTTGGGATTTTGGACCCTGAAACCTCCTCTTTTAAGGGCTGCTCCATAGTTATATGAGGTGTTTCCCTAAAGCTAGGAATACAAGAACCTAATTGGGCTTCTAGCCACTATACAAAGATAAGTATTTGTTTGATTTGCTCTTCCTTAGCTGCAACTTGTCTAGCAAAACATTCCTCTTCATACCTTGTGCTTCCATTTCTTGATGTTAGAGATAGGCTTGATAAGCAAGCTCTTCCTGTTGCATGTCATACTCTCGTTCTCTTTTAATGGCATCAAACTATTTTTGAAAATACAACCTTATATCCCTAAAGCTCATGTCTTCAATACTTCGAGTTTGATTGGGAGAATAGCCATGATGGTTGGAGACAAAATGGGATTTCTAGGACTGATTTTGAGCATATGTAGGCTACCATGAAGGTTGAGTATGGGTGGGTGGGTGGGTGGTAAGCATCTTGAACTTGCTAGTTTGTTTTTTGTAGAAAAAGAGTTTGGGCTAAAACCAACTACGTGCTTCGTTTGATAAGGCTGATAGGGAGGTATATAAGCATGATTTTCATGAAATGGAGGTGGAAAGATCTTTTTTCCATAAAAATATGACATGCCAATGCATTCAAAACTTGGAAATTGGTTTTAAATAAAAGTAAATAAACTTCTTTTCTTAAAAAAATCAACATACCAACACTTTAGTTTGCTTGAAACCAATAGATTGAAACTTTAAATTGCCAAGTGTGTGTGGATTTTACCTCCAAAGGTAAAAATTGCTTATGTACACACTAAAAAATAGCAATGTAAGGACAAGATTTGAACTTTGAAAGCTAAAAGAGTCCCACTGGGTGTGCCAAAAATTGTTGTCATGAAGGATTGTACCCTGTCAAGCAATAAGCTCAACAATCCCATGAAATGGGATCACTCTCAGATTATGGATTGTTTATGATGAGAGTGAACCTTTGGAAGAGATGGCTCCCTTCAAATGCCCCTTTCATCTGATATACTTTCTTGGAAAAGAGAGAGAAGGATGATTAAATAAACTAAAAATTGTGTTAAAGGGTGATGCACCAATGATTATATCCTGACTTGCAATCTAATTCACAGCTATTTCTCAATACATATGTTCTTAAAACTCAAATTGAACAATCTTTTCACATCAATATTTCATAGAAAGGTATGAAATCAATCTACTTCTTGCTGATGGAAAACTAATGTTCTCACAACGTAGAAAAGTAAAAGAATCACCCACACAATCTATAACCTGTGGTAAAATTTGCACTGTTGTATACGTGAATTCAATAAATGAGATAAAAAACTTAAAGGTTTTTATTTAAAACACAATAAATCTTTAGAAAATCATTTAAAAGAGACAAGACACCTAAATCCAAGAAGAAGAACCTTTGATTTTATTGGAAAATAGAAGGAAAATCTCTGCGATAACTATGAAATTGCTAAAAAGTAAACTAGTGCTATATAAAAACCTATAAAATATGCTGAGCTATAATACTAAATCTATCCTAAAAAGCAAAGGGAAGATCAACTCTAGTCGAACTGCACTCCGAATGATGCATGAATAGGCTAAAAAAAGAAAGAGGAAAAATCCTAAAAAATGGGTCAACAACTACTCCAAATTAAACTATTTTATCTCATAACTCCTCTCAAGGTGTTTGACCAAAAAGAATACCAAAAATAGGCCTGTTTGAGTCCAAGTCAAAAAAAGGAGTAATATCTCTTGTTGGATGAGTTTGCCACCTCACTCAAACTCCTTTCTCTTTTGCATGATTGGAGGGCACAAAATACTTATTTTGCCAAGTATGAAGGACAATTCTTTTGCATGATATACCTTAACAAGTTTTTTTGTGATTACCTCCTCAGTTTTATGAAACAAATATTAAGGTAATTTATGAGCTATTACCCTTAATAAGTGTTTAAATAAAATATATTTTCCTTCTTCTCATGCAAAAAGAAAGAGGAGTTACATAATTACAAATTGACTTAGGGTTCCTCCTCTTACAAAAGATCACATCTTCCATGATGTACTTTCTACCCTTGGCTTATTAAAAAACTCTCAAACCTATCATCATCATGCAAAAAAACCCTAAGTCAAAGAAAAAAACTCTCAAAGGCTATCATATCACCTTGGTTTCAATATTCATGATATTAAAAAGTTCAAAAAGAAATCGTTATCTCCTTATAACTCTAAAACATTCACGGGTTCATTATACACCATTAGGTCTTAACACTTGCCCAAGTCCTGACATGGCTCCCTTTCAAATTTTTATGATTTTCTATTAAACAAAGTCAAGAAGGCTTATAGGGTTCAGGCTAGGGCATGATCATGAACAAAACATCAATCAAACCCTAAAGGAGTTCATTTTTCTCTAATCTTCTCATTGTATTGAAGCCTCTGTGCCACCAAGGGTTTTAAGAGTTGCTGTAGCTTCTGGAGGGTTCTCTTTCTTTGCATGTGAGTAGTGGAACTAGTAAGCACTTGTAGCTAAACTCTAGATTTGTCCTACTTTTCTTTGATAGTAGTGAATATCATTCTATGTTGTTGCTCTTATGCTATGAAGAAACAATAAGAAGTTTGTTATTCTTTTATTGTTCTTTGTGTCTTTGTTGTAAGAAAAGAATCCCTTTTATTGAGCATCATATGGTAGAGTTTAAATTGCATAGGTATTTGTTATCACATCATCTTCAACATTGGTTTCAAGACCTCCACAAATGCATCCTTAATCTCTATTTAACCATTCTGTTATTCCTTAAATTCTCCTTTGTAAACAAATTCAAAACAAAACCCCTGTAGAACCTTTGGCCAACGTGTAACCCTAGGGTTTTGATAATACCTCCATGCAAGTTTGACAAGTAACCTTGTTACCAAATTTTCACCTACAACTCAAATTGGAGGAGCTGAAATAGTTTCATTATATTTAAGGTGAAATCTTGTTGCTGATTTATTTCTGATGGCATATCATAGCATGCAGAGTAAAATGGGCTTCCACAAGGGTTTAGTTCAACATGGTGCCCCCAAGTCTTAAGAGGATTGTGGAAAGAGTCTAAAAGAGCAACAGTGTTACATAAAGACTATAAAATAAAGACAGTTGTCACATGTTTCGATCATATCTCAAAAAATATGATCTGGGTTTTTGATATTTTTCAACAAAAATAAAAGAAAATAGAATGCAAAAACCTTTTAAATTTCTCACCAACCTAGTTTATAGTTTTCAAGAAATCTTCATAATGGCGGGCACTCTTTCTAGTTTGCAAATTCGAAGCTGAAAAAAATTATTGTACAATGATATTTAAAGCAATATCCTATAAATTGCTTATAAATATTCATTATTTTTGCAGTTAAAACAAAGTAAAGCAAATAATATCTTTCTTTTTTTGAGTTTGCTTTCTTTTGGGAAGATATGGACAAAAATAAGCATTGTATTATTAAAAGAAAATTGAAAGAGGTAAGATTAGGCAAATCAGAAGGAAAAGTTGCAGGACCTATTGTAGGACAAATATTAAAGCAATGTTGTTTATAAATTGCTTTTAATATTTTGTCATTTTATGTGGTTAAAACTATTAAAACAAATCAAATACATTTTTCTATATTTTCTTTATTTTGAGGTAGATGAGGACAATAAAAAAACTGAGCTTTTATTGAGCAGATAAAGCTTATTTTAAAGCAGATTTTTGGTGAGGTCTACCTTAAGGAAGATTTTGGCAGTTTTCATATACAAATTGGAGGTGATTTGAAAGCTTTATTTTTGGGTTTTCAGTGGAGCTCGATAATGGATCAAATTTCCTATTCTAGGAAGATATCTTAGCTTTTTCCTTAGGTGATTTTTTTTGGAGTTATAAATAGGGGAGAAAGACTTAGTTTTTCTTAGTTTAGAATATTGTTTCTTCTCTCTTGAGCACAAGCAAAGAGTTTGTAAACTAATCTCGGCTCACATATTTCAGACTTAGATGTACCCCTTTCAGTTCAATACAACAGAGCGTTCCTATTTCACATTTGTTGCCTCTTTTATAACTTTGATTTGATGTTTTCATTGTGATTATGATGTTTAATCCTCCGATTATGTCTTGATGTTATTGAAATTTGTGTAGCTATTGCCCACCTAATCCAAGTTGTGTATTGTGTTTAAATTAAATCTTCAAAGTACTTTTGGATTTGTTGGACTTAGGTGAAATTGAGAAGGTTATAGGCTTGAGAGTTGTTTGTGGGTAACATTTTTAATTTTTAGATTATCTTTAGATAAAATAGAATTTTATTTTAGTTATTCCTCATCCCTTTTCTTAGATAAGTCAATAGTCTAGAGAAATCATAAGGAGAACTAGCTCACTCTGGAGATTCACTCTCTCTATAGGAAACCCACATCCTAAGAGTGTTTCCATGTGTCGACAGATAGCTATGTCTTCTATAATCTTAGCATAGGGGGCATATTTGATTGATAATAGTTATTGGCATGTCTGGTGGGACAAAAGCACATTTTTCCTCTACTGTTTGGTATGTGCAGCAAGGTTTTTAGCCTTTTAGAGGTGAAAATAGCATACTTGGTGACTCAAACTCTTATTTTCAAGCAGATCTAGTGAACAACACATGAAGAAGGTCACCTACTAAAAAATTAGGTGTTTTCTTCAGTATCAACAGCCTTTGGAGGCAAAATTATTAAACACCCTAGCGACTCAAAGTAAATGGCCAGACCATATCCTTTTGTTGCATTTAATGGGGATAGCCCGTTAAAACTTGTCTAGCATGACAACATTCTTATTGTAGCCCTCAAAGGAATGCCATATTTCACCAGAGAAGATCACATCACATCCATTGAACACATTCAGGATGTTACAACTCTTTGTTTAGTACATAATGTTACTCAAGAAAATGTAGCAATTAGACTCTTAGTTGCTTCACTAAGGGGTAAAGCTTTGCAGTGGTTTAGAGAATTCATAGCGGGCTCAATCACGTCATGAGATGATCTAGGAGATGGATTGCACAAACATTTTAAGGACAAATCTAATCTTTTGTCTCTACTGGAGCAGTTGAGTACCATCAAAAGGGTTCCCCATGAATACATGGCAGATTTCAACTGCGAATTTTGAAGGACTTGGGATAGAATCCCCATGATGGTAAAACCCCTAACAAAGCATGCTTTTTTATTCTATCTTAGAGCTTTGAATAGAAAAATATCTATTATGATTCAGTCTCTGGGTGGATCTACCCTTCTTGATGCATTTGAGATTGCTGTTAGAGTAGAAAATTGCCTAATTCAATTAGGGAAAATAGCCCCAAGGCCCTGCTTACCCATTTTTCCAGAAATCTAACCACTTGTACCCATGGATCCCCTTTTGGTTGTTGTCCCAGCCATTCCAACAATAGGAAACCAAGTTGTAGCCCAAGAAACCCGTGCCCTAGCTTAGTCCCAATAAATCCAAGAGTTAAAAGGGATGATTTAGTCCTTCAGTAAGACTTTCAACAATGAAATTGTTAATATCAAGAAATAATTTGGTCAAGAACACAAACCTTACCAAGCACCATACTAGCCCAATAAGCCAAATAGGCCGTCTTTCGAAACTGGTCCACAAGGCCAAAGAAGAAATTTTAATTTTGAGGTGGTTTTTATGAATTGGTAAGGCACTAATTTTTGTGATGTGAATTATCTCCAAGGCTAAGAGATGGGTTTTGAATGTAGAAAGAATCCCCAAGAAATCAAAATCCCAAGTCTTAGAAGTTTTGATTTTACTTAGGGGCCTGTCTGCATTCAAGACCAGTCCATTAGTCCTTAGTTTCAGCCATATCAAGAACACAAACCAATCGAAATCACAAATTTCAAGCCCGTAGCTAAAAGATCAAATAGAGAGCAAGAGGTTGTTGTTGTCTGTGCTGCAGCCCCAACTGATTATGAACATAATGAATGTGCAACTGAAGTTGATTCAAACTTGATCCTGAACCCTATGCATTTTGAATCATTATAAAATTTTTCTAATGCTTTCTATAAGATGAATCAAAATAGGATGCAAAGATTGGAGGGAGAAAGTCTTCAATTGTAAAGACACATTGCTCAGGTTCAAATGGAGAATAGACTGGAAGAGGGAGATGATGCAGCTTTCTTGTTCGATTAGTTGCCCGCTTATGTTAGTGATGATGAAGACATCATGTAGGAATCGCACTTGTCAGTTGATTTGGAACAGCCAGAAGATATTGCGTAAAATGATGCACTACTATTTCAAAAGGATAATGATGAGATTGAGAGCTTAGTGTAGTTTGAAGACAAAAGAGGTTGTTTGGTCTCTGAATCTAATATGCTTGTTGTACATGAAGACCTTGACTACCAAGTAGAACACGAGGTTGAACCAAATTAGTTTCTTTATGAAGCTGAAGCATTTAGTTTGTTCTCAAAGCTCCCATTATACTATAATGAAGAAGCTGACATGAATGGGACTAAGACAACTTGCCTTGACAAGCAATCGAGTCTATTAGTTGAAGATAATCAACCTATCTAGGACAACTTCATATTTGATTGTTAGGATCCTGATTGTTTGATTTGCAAAGAGCTCGCCACTCTACTAATTTCTTATAGCAATCAAAAGCCCAAGCCAGTAGATGATGTGGACAATAAACAATATGAAGAAAATCAGCTAGGTAAGGTACATATTTGAGAAGAATCCAATGAGGACAGCCATGACATGCGAGGACTAGAGGCTGATATGTAAATTGATGGTTTGTCAGTGCAGTTTGGTTCGTTATTTGAATTATTTCCTTCATTTATTGAAGAATCACCTATTTCGAAGTGTATCTCCTTGAGCAACCTTGAATATTCTGAGCCCAGTGTAGCTCTTGCTAAGAATCTTTCAAGTTTTGATAGGTTTGATGAGCTATTAGCTACTCTAATGGAGGAGGATGATATAATAACCAAAGAGGAGGAAGCCATATGGTGGGTTATCATGCAAGGTTTAGATAATGTTGTTTTTAGTCCAAATCCATCTAGAGGATGTCCTATTCAGTATTTAGCTAGGTTAGCAACAAATAAGGAGCAGCCTCATAGTGACAATAATTTAGCTTGGCAAAGAGAGTATAAAGTTAAGATCAGTTAGCATACTGACTTACTTGAATAGTTTACCAAATAAGATTGGTGGATAGATGACTTCATTGTCCTTCTAGAAAAAGTATTGCAACAATTTGTTGATGTTTTGATTGCTCTCCACCTTTTTGGGTTGAATAACAACCTTATGGAGTATTGCAGACTACAAAGGAAGGGCAATTATTTTCTTGAGCCAGTGAATGAGTTCCTTTGATCAAACACTTTGGCTAGTTAGAGTGGGTTAGAGTTAGTGTTGTAGTTAATAAGTGCTTCATGCACATTTGCTTTCAGTAATTTTATTTCCCTAAGTGTTGTTGCACAAGTTTTTTCTTGGCATCAAGGCATGTTAGTTTGCTTTTGGTTTAGTTTGTTTTCAGTTTTTAGTTTTCTATTGTTGTTTGGAGTAGTTTGCAGTGCTAAATTTCAATGTTTGTTAGAGTTTGAGATGAGCAAAGTATGACTCCATTCCCAGTGGACAATTTAAGCAGATTGGTCTATATGCTTAGTAGGCAAGCATTTAGTAGAAATCACTAGAAATGTTATCAATTTTTCATCTACAACTCAAATTAGCAGAGCTAAAATGGTTTCCTTATATTTAAGGTAAAATCTTGTTGCTAATTTAATTCTGATGGCATATCATAGCATGTGGAGTAGAATGGGCTCCCACAAGGGTTGAGCTTAGCATGGTTCCCCCAAGTATTAAGAGGATTGTGTAAAGACTCTGAAAGAGCAATAGTGTCACATAAAGACCCTGCAAAATAAAGATAGTTGTCACATGTTTCAATTATATATCAAAAAATATGATCTGAGTTTTTCAAATTATTAAAAAAAAATCCGTAGACAATAGAGTGCAAAAACCCTTTAAATTTCTCACCAACCCAGTTTGTAGTATTTGAGGAATCTTCACAATGACAGGCCCTCTTTCTATTTTGCAAATTTGAAGCTGCAAAAAATTATTGTATAATCATATTTAAAGCAATATCCTATAAATTGCTTATAAATATTCATTATTTTTTTAGTTGAAACAAAGTAAAGAAAATAATATCTTTTTTTTTCAATTTGCTTTCTTTTGGGAAGATATGGACAAAAATACGCCTTGTATTATTAAAAGAAAATCAAAAGAGGTAAGATTAAGCAAATCAGAAGGAAAAACTGCAGGACCTATTGTAAGACAAATATTAAAGCAATGTTCTTTATAAATTGATTTTAATATTTCATCATTTTATGTAGTTAAAACTATTAAAGTAAATCAAATATCTTTTTTTTTTATTTTATTTATTTTGAAGAAGATGAGGACAATAAAAAACTGAGCTTTTATTGAGCAAATTTTTGGTGAGGTCTACCTTGAAGAAGATTTTGGCAACTTTCATATACAGTTTAGAGGTGATTTGAAGGTTTTATTTTTGGCTTTTTAGTGGAGCTCGATAATGGATCAAATTTGTTGTTCTAGGAAGATTTCTTAGCTTTTTCCTTGGGAGATTTTTTTTGGAGTTGTAAATAGGGGAGAAAGACTTAGTTTTTCTCAGTTCAGAATATCGTTTTTTCTCTCTTGAGCACAGGCAGAGAGTTTGTAAACTAATCTTGGCTCACATTTTTTCAAAGTTAGATGTACCTCTTTCAGTTTAATACAACAGAGCATTCCTATTTCACATTTATTGCCTCTTTTATAACTTTGATTTGATGTTTTCACTGTGATTATGATGTCTAATCCTCTGATTATGTCTCAATGTTATTGAAATCTATGTAGCTATTGCCCATCTAATCTAGGTTGTGTGTTATGTTTAAATTAAACCTTCATACAAAGTACTTTTGGATTTGTTGGACTTAGGTGAAATTAAGAAGGTTACAAGATTGAGGGTTGTTTGTGGGTAAAATTTTAAAATTTTAAATCATCTTTAGATAAAATAGAATTTCATTTTAGTTATTTCTCATCCCTTTTCTTAGATAAGTCAATAGTTTAGAAAAATCATAAGGAGAACCATCTCACTATGGAGATTCACTCTCACTATAGGAAACCCACATTCTAAGAGTGTTTCCATGTGTCAACAGATACCTAAGCCTTTTGTAATATTAGCATAGGGTGCATATCTGATTGATAAAAAAGTTGTCACAGTTACAAGCACTTTTCCAATGGTTACACTTGGACTAACAATGGGGTGATGCATAGTAGAATATGCTTTGCCAAATTTGGCATACAAATTACTGGCATTATTTACAAGTTTCTCGCCAACTCCATCATGTTCATTTTCTTCCTTCCATAATGAATATTGATTTCCTCAACCCAATATGGAATACCATCAAAAAATTTATATTGCCCACTAATTATTCCAAGCATCACAACTTCACTCATCTAAATGGTTAATCTTTCCAAGATAAGCTCTTGGACTAATGATATGACTATACATAGTTTCTCTAGAATGAAAGGTGAATACATACACCTTCTTGGTTGGCTCTTTTTCCTTCATTATCTTATGAATAACATGGTTGTTCCTTAGTTAATGTTGACCTCCCTCTATTTTACAGATATTTCTATTTTTTTGTCTTCCTCTAATATGATACCTCTAACAACCTAAACACAGTCACTCCTCATTGAATCTCTAATATGTGTTCCATTTGCTTCTTCATTGTTTCATGTCAATCATTTTAAGGGAAAATATTGATAGAATCATGAGATCTATGTTTTCTATTTATAGTAGACCCTATTGGTGTTCTAGTTGTTGTTGACGTCTCATTCTCCTGTAGGTTGTGTCTTCTTAAGGTATAACTACTAGTTATTCATGACTATCCCTACCAATCATTTTTTTGCCTCCTTGAGTGTCTTGCTTCACTACTGCTCTCTTTGTAGCTTGTTGTTATAGTGTCTTCTTCATGAGGTCTTTTATAATATTCATTACTTAGCTGCACTCACTATTGGAAGGTCACTCACTTGTCTGTCTTGGTTATGTCTCTCTTTATGTTTCTTTGACAGTTGAAAGTGATTGTTCTCTCTTTTCCTTACCAACAATCAAAAGACTATTCTTAGGAAAGCATGATTGTCCCTATCTTGCATCTTGCTACTAGCATGTTAGTGTTATTTCTATCCTTTCATTGCTTGACTATCACATAGGCTTTGTTCTCTACATTTAACCATCTCTGATATATTGAGAGTGATTGGCAAGATGTCAACCATTAAGTTCTATGACAATCAGGGGGTAATTGATCTTATAATTGTTATATTTTTTTTGCTCCATTCAAATGGCCTTTTCTCTACCGTGATAGTCAATAAGGACTAATTTTTTTAATGCAAATTATGGAGTAGTGGATGCTTCCTAAAACAATTGATGATTGTCTCTTCACTTTTTTGAAGCATTGTAGTAAGACCTCTAGGATCCTTTATGCCTTTTTATAGTCATGATGTGATGGCTAACAGTCTTGGGATAGTCACTCAAATGGATAGTTATGACCTTTTTTGGCACTCATTTAATGACTGTTCTCTAGTTATCCATAGTCACAACATGTTGTCATGGTTTTAAGTCTCCTTCATGCTCTTTATCACTATTCTACTAACTGTCATAAAGGAAGTTCAAATTCTACTAGTTTTTCCCTTGTACTAGCTCTTTATCACTATCCTTATGTAATGGTTGTTCTTAAAACAAGGTAAATGACTGTTATCTACTATATTTTAACTCCTGTACTTTCCACAAGTCTTTACTCTTTTCTTTGAGGTCTCTTAGTATTTTATCGTTGTCTACAGACCTCTGACATAGTGTTGCCAACCTTAAAACCAATCTCATTCTTTTTTGTTGATTGTCTCCATGTTGTTGCTATGATTGGTTATAGTCATATTATGACTATCTTCTTTTGTGTACTATTTTTAAAACCTCTTTATCATTGTGACAATCACTTTAGGCTTCTCTCTTGATGTTCAAAAGACTTCCCTCTTGATTGTTTCTTATTGCCCTTCTTCTCATTATTTCTACTACTTTTATCAGTGATGACTACCCTCTAAGACTGTTTGTCATCATATGGCTATTTGAAATACTATACCTTTAATTGTTGGAGTGGATGATATTTAAGAATAGTCCTTTGAAACTTTTAACTGCTACAGCACTTTCTACAGTCATTTTTACTATCATCAACTTTTATATACAGTCATGTTGACTATTGTTGCTCCTTTGACGTGCATGTTCGTAGTGATGCTTTGTGTCCTTTTAGAAGTCTTGAATGCCTCACAACACTATCTATACATCCTATAATCTTGATGACAAACTATTTAGTAGTCTTCTTACTATATTTCTTTATTGTGCTTTATGATCTTATAGGTGATGATGAGATCTTTATACTCTCTTAATCTCAAAAACCATCTATTTCATTGAACATGTGTTGATAGTCTTTGGAAGGTGTAGTCCTACAAACCTAAATGGAGCTTGAAGGACCTTCAAATTCTATTCACTAAATATATAAGAATGTGTACCATTAAATACCTACTCCTTCGTATCTTTCAAGCTCTAGGTATTTAGTATACTTCTTACTTTTTTGTATACTAGGAGCACACTGATCTTGTATAACCCTATATCACTACATTCTTTCTAATGTAAATCATTATGGTCTCAATTTATCATTGACTACCATATAGGAGATCTAGTTTCCTGATTGAAGATAATGACATTGACCTTGTGGCTTGATTGTCCTCTAATATCATAGACTATTCTCAATGTCTTTATTGTTGATTTGTCATTTGCATATCATGTTTATTAATCAACAATCTCATTTGATAAATTTAATGGTTGTTTTCTGACCTTCCATCTTTGAAATCATGATACTCTAAAGGCCTAATTACTCCTTTTGATGTTCTATGACTATCCCCTTGTTTTTTCTAGTCCTCTGTCATAGTCCTAGGAGTCTGTCACACACTCTTCTCATATTCTTTGATGGTTTTAGGCACTTGAGATTGATTATTCATCATGGCTCATCCTTTGACATGCAATGGTAGCTTTAAATTATTTCATTAATGATTGGTCTTCAAATACCTACACCTAAATAGTCAACAAACATGTTAGGAAAACAAAAGAGGCTAGGAGTCTATCCTTTGATGGTGATCTGATCTAATATTCTATTTCCTTTTGGTGCTTGTATAACTGCATTCTAGAGTTGTTTATCTCTCTTATCCTCTTGATTAGATGTTTGTGTAAGATAGGAAGTACATTTTGATGTTATTGCATATAGGAGCGGAGAAGATACCCTGAGCTTTGGGTATACCTTACCTCTATGTACTTGGCATTTTTGATGTGATTGAATCATACTTTAATGCATTTATGTAATCATAAGATCATACATACATTGAAGTGGGGGCTAAATGTTATGGAGTAAAAAATATGCCTATACCATTTTAGATCTCATTTTATCTCCTACGTCCCTATGTTAACACTTTATAGGTTTAATACTTATCTGGGAGCAATTCCCTTGAAACCCATGTCAAATGGAACCTAGGGGCTGACTCTAAACCTTAATCAAGACCAAAATATGGCCTCAGGACTTGGGTTCCTACACCCAAGTCTAGCCTATTTTACTGAGATTCAAATTTTAATGTTTTCAACTTGGGCCCTCTCAAATTGTTTTCCTTTGTCAACCTTTTCAATTTAAATTATGAATGTTTGTGGGAATGCATATATAAGTCATTTTATGTCTTCATTTTACACCCAGATGTATAATGCAAACTTGTAATATTGAGCTAAGGGATTTCAAGGTGTTCATTGTCTTGTAGAGTAGAATTTTGTTTTTATTGTGTTTGTTTGTTGCATATTTGGCTTCATTAATCCATCTCCTCATAATTTGAAAGATCTTCATTTCTGTGAGGGATTCACCACTAAGGTGACATCTATTTGTGTTTCAATCAATCTATTTCATCATATAATTTTTTCTCTACAGTCCTTGGGCATGCATTCTATCTAACAATGGTGTTGGAAGACTTGAATGTCATTCTGGGGCTTGATCAAGGTAAACTTTTAAACACTACAACCACCAAACCCCTTTCTTTGTGATTACAGGTTACAAGTGCAGGATTTGGAGAAGTGTAGGTATAGAGAAGCAATTCAAAGGATAAAGATTTGGGATCTAGAAGAAAGTTATTGATATTTTACCCTAATGGACTAGGGAACCCTCCCCATTGTCCTCCCGAAAGGATTTTCCCCAAACTCAGGAATAGGTTATAGTCCAACACTACTCAAAACTCTAGATCTATAGAAATATTGCCCTATTATACTTGGGTGCCTGCCCCATAGTCCACAAAGTCTTTAATTCCAGAAATACAACTTCTCGTATATTTTAGATCCTTCTTTTTCTGTAGCATTCTATTCATCCGTACCTGATTACATCATAATTAGGGTTTGAGACTTATTCAAATTAGGATTTAACAAATCTCTCAATCCAATCAATCTTTCCATATCATTCTTGAGTACACCAACCTATTGTTGAGTCCTCATTCATCTATAGTGACTTGGCTTGGTTGTTGTCCTTGAGTGTTATTGTGAAAGGATGATTTGATTTGATAGATCTTAACACTATCCACCATCTTCCTACTTTTCATACATAATAGTAATATACTTTGAAAATATTTGTATCAAATCTATATTTCTCTCCACTATTGTGGAGGTTCTTTCTAGTAAAATTTGATTGTAGTTAGGTTTTTCTCTTGCCACATTTCTATTAGAAATGAAATCACAACTACTCAATAGAAATCTAATTCAAATGTATATTTAACAATCTTTTACAGTGTATTAGATATGGAGATTGCATCATAGAAAGTAAAACCACAATACATAAATATACTAGAAGCATAATGAAGCATATAAGACAGTATTTAACATGGAGAAAACCCTTGCGAGTAAAAAACACCACCAAGAAAATAGGCCAAGTTGTATTATCTTCATAAAAGGAGATTACAAATACATTCACTTCCTCTCTTCTTCAAACTTTACTCTAGTAGAACCTATGTACCTGTAAACCTATTATGCATCTCATCTAGTATGCCATGGTTATATATAATTTACAATCCTCAAGATAGGCATCCACCTTGAAAACTCCACCCATGCAGCAATAAATGCCATCATACATGCATCCTACACTTGGTAAAAAATGCCCATGCAAAATTGGGCACCTAGAACCAAGAATGGCATCTTACAATATCTTATGACGTGTTATAATCATCATAGATACCACTAAAGTCTATCTTTCCAAGATGGGTGCCTAGGGCTAAACATAGCAACTTACAACTCTTTAATATCCATCATATGCATCATAGTGTAATATAATCTTATGAGAACTTGCAGTTCTCATGGATTCTTTACATGCACTCACCAAACATTATGGTATGCATCATAAATGATAAAAATAGTAGATTCTCCACATGGGTGCGCCACTTTGACCAATTTCTATTTACCATAGTAAATGACATCATGTAACTATCGTTGGTAACTTCAAAACTTACTAGTGTAGTAACTTCATAATTACCATGGACAATAAATAATTTTTACCACTACCAGTGAAACTAGTACATCCCTTATGGGTAATTACAAATAATAAATGGAATAATACAATAATGGGATTTACAAGGTTAATGGCACCTTATCCCAACATTCTCCCACTTGACATTATATATTGTAAATTAACCCATAGGAAATCGGTATGAAAAATAATCATGGACTAGAAACAAGGCCCATGGCTTCTCTACACCACATGAACTTCTCTATTCTCACAAGCTTGGTCAATGAATCTACAACATTCTCCTGAGTATCTATCTTCTTTAGCTCAATCTGTCCATTTACAACCAACTCTAGAACAAGGTGATACTGAGCATCAACATGCTTAGTCTAAGCATGATACATAGGATTCTTGGCAAAATAGATAGTACTCTAGCTATCACAACCAATCTAAATGTTCCTGTAATCAAATCAAATGCCTTTACACAATCTTCTCAACCAAACTACCTCTATAGAGACATGGGTAGCAGGGATATACTCTTCTTCTATAGTGGACAAAGTAACTATGGGATACCTTTTACTCATCAAACTCACCACTCCTCCAAACAGGGTAAACACATAGCCACTAGTAGACTTTTGACTATCTAAGTCCCCTACCCAATCTGCATCAAAAATACCCTTTATGTTCAAATATTTATCAGCACTATCAGTATTAGAGTAAACCAAACAATAATTAGTACATGTAAGATATTTAAGCACCCTCTTCACATAATTCCAATGCTAACTACTAGGGTTAGAAATAAATATACTCAAAACTCCCACTGCTTGGGCAATATATAGCCTAGTGCAAACCATTGCATACATCAAACACCCTACAACACTAGCATATAACACATTACACATATCCTCAAGATCATCCTTAGTCTTTGGACACATATCTAATGAAAGCTTAGTACGAATGGGTAAAGGGACTCTAAATAGGTTACAGTCCTACATACTAAATCTCTACAAAATGGTATTCACATACTTTGTGACAACCAAATATTTCTATTACTTTTGTCCCTTATGATCTCCATATATAGAATATACCTGGAAACTCCAAGATCTTTCATATCAAATGCAACTGAAAGTTGAGCTTTCAGCTCACTGATCATACCATTAGTATTGCTAAAAAATAGCATGTCATCAACATACAATGCAATGATCAGTATAGAATCATCAACACAATAAATGTAAACATAGTGATCCTCCTCACTTCTAACAAAACCCAACTTCAACACAAATGAATCAAAATTTCGATACCACATTCTGGGAGACTATTTCAAACCATAAAATGACTGTTGACACTTGAGACAATGTTATGTTAGATAATTGAGTATTTTCATTGATGGACATAAGAAAAGGAACAAGGTTGGAATAGAGATTGTGGTCCGGTGAAGAAGACTTAGTCATATTGGTTAAGTGTTGGCAATGTATAGAAGCAACGACACAAGAACAATGTTTGGACTAGCATTGGTCTGTAGCTGAAGACCAACTTTTGCATTTCTAGTAGGATGTTCCTAACACTTAGATGATCTTATATCCAAGGTTTCATCTTTTGATCAGTTCTGGAAGTATATCTTCAAATGGCCTAAGTCTAGTAGAATAGTATACAATGATATTCAGAGCAATACACTTAGTTGTTTTGGTCTGCATTTCTCTGGTATTGTATATCTTAATATGTGGTTTTGAGGTGTTGTAAACACATGTATGCAATGTCTAAATCCAAAGTTATAGGTTCTAAAGTCCACTAGAAAGATTGTTACATGTTGTTGAGTATCGCTACACTATTTAACAGAGTTTGACTATGAAAAAGTGTGAATTTTGATGGTCCGCATTTTTCCACTAAAGGATACTTTGCTTTGTGGTTCTGAAGGTATTATTGGTGATGTCTGAGGAGTCTTTCACATGATTTTGAGAAAGCACTGTGGTCCATAGTAAAAGATGTAGTCTGATAGATGAACTAAATTAGTGGCAGTCTAAGTTAGAGGCTGACATGATAAGTTTGAAATGTATGTGGTAAGTTCTATTGTTTATAACTTAATCTTAAGTGTTTAAATAGTTGAGGCTTATGTATTTGAATGAAATTCAAGTGTTTTTTGAGTCCACTAGGAGTTTTGGTAAATAAATTTGGCTGACAAGCTACTTAAGGTATGAGTGCATGTTTCACTTTACCAAGCTGACCTAATATGAAGATTCTAAGTGTTGCAGATATATACAAGGGATTGAATTCAATGTTTTGGTGTGTGGTGTGATGTAATATATATAGATGTGTGAAATATAGTGGAAGGTGATAGTGTGGAAGGAATAAAGAGTAGAAGAAGAGAGATCTTATTTCCATGTAAAAGCAGAGCAGTCAAACATGAAGAGTTTTGAGATACTATTTATATACTTCATTGGAGCTGCAACCAATCATGTGTAGATGTAATCTAAGAAGTTCAACTTGGCAGTGAGCCATTCCTCCTTCTTCTTCCTTCTTTCTCTTGGTAGTGAGCCTATATTGGCAATGAGCCTTTCTTGTAGTGAGCCTTTCTTGTAGTGAGCATTTCTTAGGGAAGTGTGCCTTAAGGCAGTGAGCCTTATTGTAATATGGTATTGTGCTATATTAATATATTGTGAGATAACATTCACTGTGGTTTTTCCCTTTTTAGGTTTTCCATGTAAAAATCCTGGTGTTCATGTGTTATGTCTTTGGGGTTGTTGTTCCTATGCTTATTCTATTTTTATATTATTAGTTTTGGATATTAGATTAACAAAATTGATAAGAAGTGGTACTATCAACAATGTCCTCTTCAACCTGCAAACCCAATGTTCTTTTCCTTTTACCTCAAAACTTATAGGCTATTGCATATGAATTTCTTCCTCAAGATCTCCATGCAAGAATGCAGTCTTGACATCCATTTGCTCAATCTCCCAATCATAAGTTGCAGCAATGGATAAAAGAAAGCTAATAGAATTCAATTTAGCAACAAGAGAGAAAATCTAACCAAAATCAACTCCCTCTCTCTAGGAGTACTTAGCCCTTGGTTACCAGTCTAGCTTTGTACCTCTCCAATGACCCATATGCTCCAAACTTCTTCTTGAAGACCCATTTACAACCTATGGCCTTTCTTCCTTTGGACAAATGAATAAGATCCCAAGTGTTACAAGAGTCTAAAGCCATCATCTCCTCCTGCATGGCTAACTACCAAGACTCACTATCATCTAAAAGAATAGCTTCCCTATAGGATATAGGCTCATCATCAATACTCAATAAAAAAAATACACAACAAAAGTCTAGTGGAGTAAGAGTCTTAACTTGTTCTTCTACATGATCATCTATACCAACTTCTTCTATAACAACATATTCATCTTCATTAGAACTACTTGATCTTCTTCTTCTTCACCCCCTATCTATCATTATTTTCTTCTTGAGGTGCATCTTGCTACTCTAAATCAATGTGCACTATCTTGACCTTTTATTCTTTTTCTTTTGGTTGCTTAGGTTTAGAAACATCTCTAAGTTCCCTAAAAATAACATCTCTAGAATTGATAATCTTATAGTTTAGTAGATTTCAAAGCTTATAACCTTTGACATTATCACCATATCTAATGAATGTACACTTTTCATATTTTGGATCCAACTTAGATCACTTTTCCTTAGGCACATGAACAAAAGCCTCATAGCCAAAAACCCTTAAATGTGAAATAGAAGGTTTCTTACCTATCCATACTTCATAAGGTGTCAAATCAAGAGCCTTACAAGAAGATCTATTAATCAAGTAGCAAGTAGTACACACAACCTTTTCCCAAAAGTATTCATGCAACTATGCATCACTCAGCATAATTTTGGCTCTTTCCATGATTGTTTGATTCATTCTTTCCACAATACCATTTTGTTGTGGTGTATACAGAGTTGTCTTTTGTCTAATAATACCTGCATGCTTACAAAACTCATCAAATTCCTTAGAGAAATATTCCCCTCCATTGTCAAATCTTAATATTTTTATCTTCAATCTTGATTAGTTTTCAACTAAGAATTTAAAATCCTTAAACATAGTGAAAAGTTTAGATTAGTGTTTCATAAAATAAATCCATGTAAATCTGGATACATAATCAATAAAGGTGATAAAATAACAAGATATTATGATAGAATCATTATCCATAGGTCCAAACACATCCGTAAGAATAATTTCTAACTTCTCTTTTTCTCTATTGCTTCCTAAAGGAAATGATTTTATGTTTTGTTTACCAAACACACAATGCTCACAGAAATAAAAGTGCTCATCAAAATAGGAGAAATTGTCCAACAAATATTTATTCTTAATAGTTTTCAAAACATTATTACTTGTGTGACCCAATCTACAATACCACAACATACATGTATTTTTAGTGTAGGCCTCAAATACATAGGAAGCATTACAAATTGTAGTGGCTTTAAGTTTGAACAGTTTTCCCCATCTCTTCCCCTTCGCTACCACTAAATTCCCTCTCACCAATCTGCAACCATGCTTGTCAAAAGTCACATACATTCCCAAATCATTCATCTTTGAAATAGAAATTAAATTTCTAGCTAATCCAGGAACATGATAAACACCATGGAGGGTTTCAATCCTCCCATCACTAAAACACAACAGTACCTTACCTTTCTCAACTATTAGATATACAGAGTTGTCCCCAAGGTACACATTACCTTCATCATATTCTACATATGTGGAGAATGATTCTTTACACAAGGTCATATGGAACAAGCATCTTGATTCAACCAACCAATGATCATTAGAAACAATATTATATGTAGAAAGTAAAACATCTTCACGTGCATTTGAGGACTTATCAAAAACACTCTCCCACTATTTCTTTGGGTTTTTGTACTCCTTCACATGTCCCCTTTTACCGCAGTTCTAACACTTAACTCTATTTTTCTTCCCAAGAGTCTTAGATCAGCCCTTGGACTTATCCTTAGCCCCTTTCTAATCTCCTTCCGATCCTCTTTCCTTAGACCTTCCCCTGACATTGAGAGTTGTTGTCACAAAGGATTGCACCATGTCAAGCAATAAGCTTAACAATCCCATGAAACATGGGATCACACTTAGACTATGGTTTGTCTATGATGAGAGTGAACCTCTGGAAGAGTTGGTTCCCATTAAATGCCCCTTGGATTTGATATAATTTCTTAGAAAAGAGATAGAAGGATGATTAAACAAACTAAAAATTATCCTAAGGGGTGATGCACCAATGATTATATCCTAACTTGCAATTTGATTCACAACTATTTCTTAGTACATTTATTCATACAACTCAAATTAAACAATCTTATCACCTCAATATTTCACATAAAGACATGAAATCAATCTACCTCTTGCTGAAGGAAAACCAATGTTCTCACAATTTAGAAAAGTAAAAGAATCACCCACACAATCTGTAACCTGTGGTAAAATCTGCACTGTTGTATAGTTTCATTCAATAAACAAGATAGAAAACTTAAAAGTTTTGATTTAAAACACAATAAATCTTTATCAAATCATTCAAAAGAGACAAGACACCTAAATCCAAGAAGAAGAACCTTTGATTTTAATCAAAAATATAAGGAAAAACTCTACAATAACTATGAAACTACTAAAAAGTAAACTATTGTTGTATAAAAACCTATAAAATATGTTGAGTTACAATATTGAATCTGTCTCTACAATGTGCATAGTCTAGAGAAAAAGAAATAACTAAGGAAAAAGTATAAGCCTTTTTCCCTACAATACAAAAATCTATCCCAAAAAGCAAAGGAAGATAAACTCTAGTTGAACTGTACTCCAAATGATGTATGAATAGGTTGAAAAAGCAACTTCTAGTTGCTTAGTGAGCAAGAGGAAAAAGCCTAAAACAAGGATCCATGACTACTCCAAATTGAGCTATTTTAGCTCATAACTCCTTCTCTCAAGGCGTTTGACCAAAAAGAATGCCAATCATAGGCATGTTTGGTCCTCCAAGTCAAAAGTTTGAATTAAATATTTTTTTGCATGACTTTGCCACCTCACTCAAACTCCTCATTTCTCTTTTGCATGATTGGAGAGCAAAAAATACTTATTTTTATAAGAATTAAGGATAATTCTTTTGCATGATTTATCTTAATAGGTGTTTTTGTAATTACCTCCTTAGTTTTTTGAAACAAATATTAAGGCAATTTATGAACTATTACCCTTAATAAGTGTTTAAATACAATATATTTTCCTTCTTCTCATGCAAAAGAAAAGAGGAGTTACATAATTACAAATTGACTTAAGGCTCATCCTCTTACAAAAGCTCACAAGGTCTTCCATGATGTACTTTCTACCTTTGGCTTATAAAAATCTATCAAACGTATCATCATTGTGCAAAAAAACCCCTAAGTTAAAGAAAAAACACTCAAGGACTATCATATCACCTTGGTTTCAATATTCATTATATTAAAAAGATCAAACAGTGTTAGGGTTTAGGTAGATCAGAGAAATAAACACTAACAATCATATGCAGATTAAATAACCCAAATATAATGATGGAGAATAGCACAAAAGAGATCAACACAAAAATTTAACGTGGTTCACCCAAAATATGCTACATCCACAAAAACTCATCCATCCAATGATTTTATTATCTAGTGCAAAAAGGATTACAATCTAATGAATTCCATACCGCAACATAGATCCTAGCCCCATATAACAAGTTTTTTTAAGCTTCTAGAATTAGGGTTTTACAATGTCATTTTTCATTTTTCAGTTAACAAAAAATTAACTACCGACCCCGAATGTGCAAAAAAGGGAAAAAAATTGCATGATCAATTCCCACATGCCAACAATCTTCCACTTGGAGACTAATCAGGCTCCACACTAAACAATCTCCAACTTGAAGACTGATCCTAGATGACACCATTGCACTTGTAGCTCCCACTAGATTATAAGTCTGGCTAGTTTCTTACATCCACCATTATCAGTCATGAAGACCAATGAAAACTGATGAGGAAATCAATTTCTCCTATGTAACTACCTTTGTGAACATATCTATAGGATTCTCACTTCTGTGAATTTTCTCTAGCCTCAACTGTCTATCCTCCAAAACTGACCAGATGAAGTGGTATCTAAGATGTATGTGCTTAGTTTTTGAATGCAAAGCTGAATTCTCAGCAAGATGAGTTACACTCTGGCTATCCATGTACAAATGGCTATCTTCTTATTATTGTCCCAATTCCTCCAAAAACTGTTGTAAGCAAATCATCTCCTTGCTAGCTTCTGTAGCACTAACATACCAGCTTCAGTGGTTGAAAGCACAACAAGCTTTTGTAGCCTTGAAATCCAGCTAACTATAATACCTTCTATAGTTAAAAAATACCCTATAGTACTCCTATCAATATCACCCACCAAATCAAAGTCAACATATCCTTTTAGAGAAGAATTTATTCCTCCAAAACACAGTTTCTTTCAAGTAGTACCTCTCAAATATTAGAGAATCCATTTTACCACATTCCAATGTTCCATTCTTAGATTGCTCATATACCTACTCGCAACTCTCGTTGCATGTGCTATATTTGGCCTTGTGCATACCATTACATACATCAAGCTACCAATTGTTGATGCATATGGTATCTTAGATATTTTATCTTCCTCCTCTTGTGTTTTTGGATACATCTCCTTAGTCAACTTAAAATGACTAGGCAAAGGTGTACTAACTACTTTTTCATTTTGCATGTTAAACCTTTTCAGTACCTTCTCTACATACTCACTTTGAGACAAAAATAATTTTTTGTTTGTCCTATCTTGTGTGATCCTTATACCAAGAATTTTTTTTGTTGCAGCCAAATCCTTCATAGCAAATTAATTTTCTAATTTATTCGTAAGTTCATTAATATGTTGTATGTTATACCTAGCAAGAAGCATGTCATCAACATAAAGCAACAGGATAATATAGCCGCCATTACCTAATTTCTTAAAATAAATACAATAATCAGAATGACATCTTTTGTAACCTTGTTCATCCATAAAACTATCAAATTTCAAATACCATTATTGAGGTGCTTGCTTCAGGCCATACAAACTCTTCTTTAACCTGCACAAAAATTTCTCCTTAACCTTGACTTCATATCCCTGTGGTTGCTGCATGTATATTTCCTCTTCCAAATCCCCATGGAGAAATGTTGTTTTCACATCTAGCTATTTAAGATGCAAATATTCTGTAGCCACAAAACTTAGAATAGTTCTATTAGAAGTCATCTGTACAACTAGAGAAAATATTTCATCAAAATATATACCTTTTTTCTATGCAAAACCTTTTACCACGAGACTAGCCTTATACCTTTTCTTGCCTCCATCTTCTACCTTTAACCTATAAACTCATTTATTTGGCAATGATCTTTTACCTACAAATAATTGGACTAAGTCCCAATTCTTATTCTACACAAGGAATCCATTTCCTCTTTCATGCCTAGCTCCCACTAATTTTTGGTATCTACCTGCATTGCTTCTTTATAACCTTCAGGATCACTAGAATCAGTTAATAATATAGAATGTAATGCTGGATAAAATCTTTCTAGGTGTCTAGTTATCCTTGTAGAATGTATAACGCTTGCAAGAGTTTGTGGGATAACTTGTCGTTGCTAAATGTCAGGTACCACTAGCATTTTATTTTCTAGAATCTCATCCAACACCACATATTCCTTTTTGGCCTATTCATGCTTCTTTTCTAGAAGCTAATCCTTATACATGACCTTCTCATTAAATATAACATCTCTGCTCCTAATGATTCTATGATTTTCATAATCCCATAATTGATAACGAAATTCATCTACTCCATATCCAATGAAGGTACATTTTTTAGAGTTAGCCTCAAGATTGGTTCTATTTTCAATATCAACATGGACAAAAGCTTCACAACCAAAGGTTTTTAGAAATGAATAGTTTACCTTTTTACCTGTCCATGCCTCCATCCAAAGGAATTGAAGGCCCCCTATTTATCAAATAAACAGTGGTATGTACAACATCTACCCAAAAGTGTAAGGGTATTCCAATATGCAATCTCATGGTCCTTGCATGCTCCATAATGGTCCTATTAATCCTCTCAGACACACCATTTTCTTGTGGGGTTCTAGGAACTATTTTATGCTTTTAGATTCCATTATATGAACAATAATTTTCAAATTCTCTGTTGTCATACTCACCTCCATTATCAGATCTGACACACTTCAACTTTTTTCCTATCTCATTCTCAACCAAAGATTTCCACCTTTTAAAAGTTTCAAATACTTGTGATTTTTATTTTAGAAAATACACCCATGTTTTCCTAGTTGTATCATCAATAAAAGTAACATAATATCAAGAGCCACCAAGAGAAGATACCTGAGCTGGTCCCCATATATTTGAATGCACAAGCTTTAATTTCTCACTCTTCTATTTCCCAACTTTGAGAAAGTAGACTCATTTTTGTTTTCCATAAACACAATTTTCACAAAACTTCAAGTCAATCTACTTTAGATTTGGTAGCAAATTTCTAGAGTGAAGTATCTTCATCCCTTTCTTACTCATGTGCCCAAGTCTATGGTGCCACAATTTTGTTTCAGTCCCTGTAACAAGTGCTATAATTGTCTTAGTAGCAATTGTTTCTATAGTAGCTAAGGTAGAATAAGTATTACTAGTACACAAATATAATGTGCCTACCTTTTCACCTTTAGCTACTACTAATGCACCTTTAGTGACCTTCCAAACTTTGTTTGAAAAGGTAACTATGCGGCCTTCACTACCTAGTTATCCTATAGAAACTAAATTCCTTCTCAAATTTGGAACATGCCATACCTCCTGTAGCAACCATTCATTTCCATTTTGCAACTTGATTTTTACCTTTCCTTTGCCAACAATCTGACAGGTTTCATCACCACCCAAATATACCTATCCAAAATCACCCTGAACATAATCTACAAAATATTTTCTATGTGGTGTGGCATGAAATGAATCCCCTGAATCTATTACCCAGGAGCCATTAGCATTATCTAAACACAAAATTAAAGCATCCTATAATTTATTACTTGCAACATTAGCTTCCTTACTATCATCATGTTGTTTATCTCCTTATTTCCCCTTTTGAGACCAACAATCCTTCTTCAAGTGTCCTAGCTTTCCACAATGCCAACAATCCATTCTCCCTCTAGATTTAGATCTACCTTTCTTTGACTTCCCTTGTGACTTCCCATGATTTGTTGGGCTTTTCCCTCTCTCCTTTGTTCTTCCCATGTTATCTATAGTCAGAGCATTACCCGATGTTGAACTCTCACCTGTGCTTTTCCATCGCTTTTCCTCGCTAAGGATAACACTAACAACATCATCAAATTTCAAAGTATTTGAACCAGAGATAGAGTTACTTATAGCCATTACCAAACTATTCCATCTTTCTAGAAAAGAACATAAAACCAAGAGAGCCCTCACCTATTCATCAAATTTCACTTTTACAAAAGTTAATTGACTGGTAATCATATTAAACTCATTTAGATGATCTATCATAGATCCACCTTCAATCATTTTCAGATTAAACAAATGTTTCATGAGAAATACCTTATTTGAGGCTGAGGGTTTTTCATACAATTTTGCCAAATCTTTCATCAAATCATCTATTCTCTTCACTTCTATTATATTGAATGTCAGAAATGGTGATAGGCACAAATGAATACTTCCCAATGCATTTTTGTCTAGAAGTTCCAATTCTTATCAATCATTGCTGCTGGTTTCTTGGCGTTTCCTTCCAACAACCTCCATAAATCCTTTTTATAGAGATAATCCTCCATCTACATCTTCCATAACTCATAGTTTTGTCCATTGAATTTATCTACCTTCAATTTTCCCACGTTTGCCATTGCTTCCACTCAAATGTGAGACCTTCCTACATATGATAATCAAACACAACATGCTCTTATAGCAGTTGTTAGAGTTCAAGTAGATTAGAGAAATAAATACTAACAATTATATGCAAATTAAATAACCCAAATATAACAATGAAGAATAACACAAAATAGATCAACACAAAATTTTAATGTGGGTCACCCAAAATAGGCTACATCCACAAAAACTCATCCATCCAATGATTTTATTATCTAGTGCAAAACATATTAGAATCTCATGAATTCCATACCACAGTATACATCCCAACCACTTATAACAAGCTTCTTGGAAGCTTTTGGAATTAGGGTTTTGCAATATCATTTTTCATTTGTCAGTTAACAAAAAATTAACTACTGACACTAAATGTACAAAAAAGGGAAAAAAATTTGCATGATCAGTTACCACATACCAACAAAAAGAAATCATTATCACCTTATAACTCCAAAATTTTCGTGGGTTCATTATGCACCATTAGGTCTTAACACTTGCCAAAGTGTTGACCACTGCTCCTTTTTGCTTTTTTATGATTTTCTATTAAACAAAGTCAAGAAGGCTTCTAGGGCTTGACCTAGGGCATGATCATCAACAAAACATCAATCAAATCCTAAAATTGTTCATTTTTCTCCTATCTTCACACTATATTGAAGCCTCTGTACTTCGAAGGGTTTGAAGAGTTGTTGTAGCTTCTGGAGGGTTCTCTTTCTTTGCATGCGAGCAGTGGAACTAGTAAGCACTTGTAGACAAACTCTTGATTTCTCCTACTTTTCTCTTATAGTAGCAAATATCATTCTGTGTTGCTGCTCTTATAATGTGAGGAAATAGTGAGAAGTTTGTTTTTCTTTTGTTTCTCTTTCTATGTCTTTGTTGTAAGAAAAGCATCCCTTTTGTTGAGCATCATATGAAAGACTAACTAGTTTTTCCCTTGTACTAGCTCTTTATCACTATCCTTATGTAATGGTTGTTCTTAAAACAAGGTAAATGACTATTATCTACTACATTTTGAATCTTGTACTTTCCACAAGTCTTTACTCTTTTCTTTGAGGTCTCTTAGTCTTTTATCCTTGTCTACAAACCTCTGACACAGTGTTGCCACATTAAAACCAATCTCATTCTTTTCTATTCACTATCTCCATTGCTTCTATGACTAATTGCAGTCATATTATGATGGTCTTCCTTTGCATACTATTTTTGAAAGCTCTTTATCATTGTGAAAGTCACTTTAGGCAACTTTCTTGATGTTCAAAAGGACTGTTAATACCTAGCTTAAAATAATTCCCTATTGACTATTACTTATTTCCCTTCTTCTCGTTGTCTCTACTCTTTTATCAGAGATGACTATCCTCTAAGACTATTTGTCACCATATTGCTATTTTAAACATTGTGCATTTGACTATTAGAGTGGATGATATTTAAGAATAGTCCTTTGAAAATTTTAACTAATACTACACTTTCTAAAGTCATTTTAATTTTCTTCAACTTTTATATATAGTCATGTTGATTGTTGTTGCTACTTTAGCTTGCATCTCTTTAGAAATCTTCAATGCCTCAAAATGTTGTCTATACATCCTGTGATCTTGATAACAAATTGTTTAGTAGTCTTCTTGCTTTATTGTTTTATTGCTTTATTGTGATTTGTGATCTTATAGGTGATGATGCGATCTTTATACTATCTTAATCTCAAAAACCATCTATTTCATTGAACATGCATTGATAGTCTTTGGAAGGTCTAGTCCTACAAACCTATATGGAGCTTGATGGACCTTCAAATTCTATTCATTGAATATATAAGACTGTGTATCACTAAATACCTTCTCCTTTGTATCATTATAGTCTCAAATCATTTCTTGACTGTCATATAGGAGAGGTGGTTCCTGATTTAAGATAATGACATTGGCCTTGTGGCTTGACTATCCTCTAATATCATAGACTAGTCTCAATGTCTTCATTGCTGATTGTCATTTGCATATCATCTTTATCACTCAATAGTCTCATTTGATGACTTTCATGGTTGTTTGCTGACCTTCCATCTTTGAAATCATGATACTCTGAAGGCCTAATTGTACCTTTTAATGTTCTATGACTATCCCCTTTTCTTTGTAGTTCTCTATCATAGTCTTGGGTGTTTGTCACACACTCTTCTCATACTCTTTGACTGTTTTATGCATTTGAGATTGATTCTTCAACATGGCTCATCCTTTGACTTGCAATGGCAGCCTTAAATTATTTCATTAATGATTGGTCTTCAAATACCTACACCTATACAATCAGTAAACATGTTAGAAAAACAAAAGAGGCTAGGAGTCTCTCCTTTGATGGTGATTTGATCTGATATTCTATTTCCTTTTGGTGTTTGTATAACTATATTCTAGAGCTATTTATCTCTCTTATCCTCTTGATCAGATGTTTGTGTAAGATAGCAAGTACATTTTCATGTTATTACATATAGAAGTGTAGAAGATACCTTGAGATCTAACATTCTTCCTTAATTTCTCTTGTAGGTCCCCATGAAGATATCAACAAGGGAACTAAAGATGATACTACAAACAGCGGGATTCATCATTTAGGCAATGACATGTCCCCTTTTCTCTTTTATATGTTTGCTCCTATTGTTTCAGATGTACCTGTTTTCTTTCATTGCATCATATACAATTAACCCCATGGCTTGTGTGGGGACATATAAACACTCTCTTTATGAATATAAACAATTATTTCATGCAATGACGTGTGTATCATTTCCTCTTTTCATAAATCAATTACATAAAGATAAAGTGAAAATTATTACATGGTATAGATGTTATAATCATGAGTAGACTTAGCAATCATTTGTGTGTCTTTTTTCAATTGATAATGTATCAACTATAATGAATAAACAATGACAACAAACTACAACATAATCTGCAACACATCGCTTAGCTTTCCTTTCTCTTACCAATCCTAGGATATCTCCTGCTCTATTGGAGTGTCTTTCTCATCTTATCTGGCTCATGTAGTAGCTCTCTCTAAATTTCTACATGATCTTGGTAATATGATCGTTGAAATGGCCCTCCACCAGGACAGCGGGTCTTCTAGGGCTGAAGGAGAATCTTGAGCCTTATTTTCATTTTCACTTGAATCTATCTGCTTCTTCAAAGTAGCAAATGTAAATGTTGTTACAGCCTAACCTAATTAGGGTAGAAGGCATGATTGAGTAACATTTTTTGTGACCTCTACACTAGTTTTTCCTACTAAAACTCTCTTGACTAGTTGCCTAGTATATCCATTGGGCAATAGAGTCATTTCTTGGCCTTCACAACTTAGAATATTTATTGAAACTCAACTTCTAGAGAAACAACAACAATAAAACAAAAAACTAAAAACAAAACCAGACTGGCTTAAAATAGGGCTAGCAAAATGTGCATCAGCACTTCTTGGAAAATAAAACTAAACTAAACCTATCTACCTACATCTAACAAATGAAACAAGCTAGCTAAATAAAGCCATGAACTGGTTCCATGAAGTAGCTGTCTTTTCTTTGCAACTTGTAGTATTTTACATGCTTCTGAGCAATCGACAAGGGGTGTTGATAGGGTGGGTATCCAAAGAACTTATGTAATACCTCTTCAAGAAAAATAACAAACACACTACCCACTTGTTTTGACTAAAAATATAGTTGTTTTGTGGTGGATAAACAAGTTGAATCTCCTCCTCCTTCTACTCATCTTCATGCCTGGAAACAAGCATGATAAATGGTGGCCTTTCCTTGTTACTTTCCAACCAGGCTAGATGTCGAATAGGACATCCTCTTGACAAAACCAAGCTCAAACACATAGTTTTGTTTTTCTTTAAGTTACAATTTACTGCTCCTTCCTCATCCTATTGATCATAAACCTCTAAAAAAAGTAATTTCCACTTGTTGTTCATGAACTTCTACTTCCTAGGATTCTAGTTTGATATCTAAATTTACACAAAAATAATCTATCTCATCCCAAAATAGGTCATCTTCCAATTCTTCTTTATTTTTCTATATAAGAGGATTGATTTTAGCCTTGTAATAGCTCTCTTAAGTGCTTGTACGAACACCAAGACCTCCAATTTGAAGCATAGGTTCTATTTTTGTTACTTGCTCAACCTGATAGTTAGGCTTATCTTCATGTAAAACAAACTTGTTAGCCTCCAAAACAAGACTATCCTTTTTCTCTTCTATCTAAAGTGAGTCCTCATCTTCATTCTTGTCTTCATGAATTAGCAACCTATCATATTCTCTGATGTCTTTTGGCTACTCCAAATCAGGTGGTAAAATGAGCCTCTATATGCTCTCTTCATCAGTATCAACAAAACCAGGCATCTGATGAAACAAATAAACTAAATCTTCCACCTCTTGTGGTGCCTTCTCTAATGAACTGTGTACATGTTATCTTTGTAACTAAAGACCTTCAACTTATAACTTATGTACTCTACTTTTATTTATCTCATAAACAACATTAGAAAGCCTCTCAAATGAATCAAAATGTAAAGGATTTAGTGTCAAACATGAACCAGCCTCCTCTGTACATGCATTATGCTCATATCCAGCTTGGCACATAGTACAAACAAAAGTAACCTCTTTCTCCACATCTAATTTTTCTAATTTGGTGGCACAAAAAGGACTACAAGAACCTTTAGCTGATGAAGTATGACAAGTATGCTCATTGCTAAGCTCATTCTGAGGCATTATGAACTACTCATGGTTATGACTTGGTTGCTCAATTGAAGTAGCACTCCTAAAATGTGGAATTTTGATTGGCTTGGATTCTACAATATTTTCCTATTTCTAATCTTAGATTGGTATGCAAGGAGTGGCTTTAACAAGATATGGCATTTTATAACCAGGATGCTTAGCCCAAGAAGGTAGCCATGGTTGCTTAAAACATTGATGAATCAGTTCAAACTCTTGAGATGACTAAAATTATGGATTAATGATCTAGTTTTGAATGCAAATAGCCTCTTCAACAAAATCAAAGCTTCTAAAACTTGGAATCTTAAAATGAGTGGACTTACTTGCTGATATAGAAAGTTTTCATTGATTGAAACTTGGGATTTTGGACCCTGAAACATGTTTCTATTTTAAGGGCTACTCCATGGTTATATGAGGTGTTTCCCTGAAGGTAGGAATACAAGAAACTGATTGGGCTTCTAACCTTTGTACATAGATAAGTATTTGTATGATTTGCTCTTCCTTAGTTGCAACTTATCTAGCAAAACATTCCTCTTCATACCTTGTGCCTCCATTTCCTAATGTTGGAGATAGGTTTGATAAGTAAGCTCCCTTCTTGTTGCATGTCATACTCTCATTATCTTTCAATGGCATCAAACTATTTTTGAAAATACAACATTATGTCCCTGAAGCTCTTTTCTTCAATACTTGGAGTTTGATTAGGAGAATAGCCATGCTGGTTGGAGAAAAAGGGCTTTTTTGGGCTGATTCTGAGCATATGTAGGCTGCCATAAAGGTTGAGTAGGGGTGGGTGGGTGGTAAGCATATTAAACTTGCTAGTTTGTTTCTATAGAAAAAGAAAATGAGCTAAAATGAGCAGCGTGCTCAGTTTGATAAGGCTTATAGGTAGGTATAAAAGTATGATTTTCATGAAATGGAGGTGGAAAAATATTTTCTCCATGAAAATATGACATGCTAAAGCATTCAAAACTTGGAAACTGCTTTGAACATACCAGCACTTTAGTCTATTTGAAACCAATAGATTGAAACTTTGAGTCGCCAAGTGTGTGTGGATTTTGCCTCCAAAGGAAAAAATTGCCAATGTACACACTAAAAACCAGCACTGTAAGGACAATCTTTGAACTATGAAAGTTAAAAGAGTCCCACCAAGTGTGCCAAAAATTGCTGTCATGAAGGATTGCACCCTACCAAGCAATAAGCTCAACAATCCTGTGAAACATGGGATCACTCTCAGACTGTGATTGTCTATGATGAGAGTGAACCTTTGGAAGAGTTGGCTTCCTTTAAATACTCCTTAGATCTAATATACTTTCTTTAAAAAGAGATAGAAGGATGACTAAATAAGATAAACATTTAACTAAAGGGTGATGCTCCAATGATTATATCCTAACTTGCAATCTGATTCACAACTATTTATTAATACATATGTTCTTACAACTCAAATTGAACAATCTTATGACATCAATATTTTATAGAAATGCATGAAATCAATATACTTCTTGCTGAAGGAAAACAAATATTCTCACAACTTAGAAAAGTAAAAGAATCACCCACACAATTTGTAACCTAAGGTAAAATCAGCATTGTTGTATACTTGCGTTCAATAAATGAGACAAAAGACTTAAAGGTTTTGATTTAAAACACAATAAAGCTTTATCAATTCATTCAAAAGAGACAAGACACTTGAATATGAGAAGATGAACCTCTTATTTTATTGGAAAATAGAAGGAAAAACTCTGTAATAACTTTGAAACTATTGTTGTATAAAAACCTGTAAAATATGTTGAGTTACAATACTTAATTTATCTTTGCAATGTACAAAGGCCAGAGAAAAAGAAAGAACTGAGGAAAAAGCATAAGCCTTTTTCCCTACAATACAAAAATATATCCTAAAAAGCAAAGGGAAGATAAACACTAGTCAAAATACACTCCAAATGATGCATGAATAGGTTGAAAAAGCAACTCCTAGTTGCTGGGTGAGTTAGAGGAAAAAGCCTTAAAAAAGAGTCCACAACTACTCTAAATTGAGCTGTTTTAGCTCATAACTCCTCCTCTCAAGGTGTTTTACCAAAGAGAATGCCAAAATAGGACTTTTTGACTCTAAATCAAAAATAGGAGTAAAATCTCCTATTACATGAGTTTGCCACCTCACTCAAACTCCTCCTTCCCCTTTTCCATGATTGGAGGGCAAAAAATACTTATTTTGACAAGTATTAAGGATAATTCTTTTGCATGATTTACCTTAATATGTGCTTTTGTAATTACCTCCTTAGTTTTATGAAACAAATATTAAGGTAATTTATGAACTATTACCCTTAATAATTGTTTAAAGACAATATATTTTCCTTCTTTTCATGCAAAAGAAAAGAGGAGTTACATAATTACAAATTGACTTAGGGCTCCTTCTCTTACAAAAGCTCACAAGGTCTTCCATGATGTAATTTCTACCCTTGGCTTATAAAAATCTCTTAAACCTATCATGATTATGCAAAAAAAACCTAAGTCAAAGACAAAAGCTCTCAAAGGCTATAATATCACCTTGGTTTCAATATTCATCATATTAAAAGGTCAAAAAGAAATCATTATCTCCTTATAACTCCAAAACCTTCACGGGTTCATTATGCACCATTAGGTCTTAACACTAGCCAAAGTGTTGACCACAACACCTTTTTTTTTATGATTTTCTATTAAACAAAGTCAAGAAAGCTTCTGGGGATTAGGCTACAACATGATCATGATCAAAACATTAATTAAACCCTAAAAGAGTTCTTTTTTCTCCTATCTTCTCACTATATTGAAGGCTTTGCATTGCCAAGGTTTTAAAGAGATGATGTAGCTTCTAGATGGTTCTCTTTCTTTACATGCAAGTAGTGGAACTGGTAAGTACTTATAGCCAATCTCTTAATTTCTCCAACTTTTCTTTGATAGTAGTGAATATCATTCTGTGTTACTACTCTTATGCTATGAGGAAACAATAAGGAGCCTATTTTTCTTTTGATGTTCTTTCTCTATCTTTGCTATAAGAAAAGCATCCCTTTTGTTGAGCATCATATTGTATAGTTTAACTTGAATAGGTATTTGTTATCACATCATCTTCAACATTTTTTTTGGGACCTCCACATATGCATCCTTAATCTCTATTTTACCAGTCTGTTGTTCCTTAAATTCACCTTTGTAAATAGCTTCAAAACAAAACCCCCATAGAACCTTTGGCCTAGGCATAACCCTAGGATTTTGATAAGACCTTGGTACAACTTTGAGAAGTAACCTGTCATAGTTACAAGCACTTTTCCAATAGTTACACTTTGATTAACAATGGGGTGATGCACAGTAAAATACACTGCCAAATTTAAAATACAAATTAATGGCACTATTTACAAGTATCTTATTGACTCCTTCATCATGCTAATTTTCTTCTTTCCATAATTAATATTGATTTCATCAACCCAATATGGAATACCATCAAACAAATTTATACTACCCATTGATTGTTCCAAGTATCACAACTTTACTCATCTTAATGGTTAATCTTTCTTTAGATAAGCTCTTGGACTAGTGACATGACTATACATAGTTTCTCCATAATGAAAGGTGAATAGATACACCTTCTTGGTTTGCTTTGTTTCCTTCATTGTCTTATGAATGACATGGTTGTTCCTTTTATAATGGTGAGATTTCTCTATTTTATAGATATTATTATTTTTTGTCTTCCTTTGATATGATACCTCTAACAACCTGAACACAATCACTCGTCATTGAATCTCTAATGTTTGTTCCATTTGCTTCTTCATTGTGTCATGCCAAGCTTTTTAAGAAAAAATAATGAAAGAATCATGAGATCTTTGTTTTCTCTTTATAGAAGACCCTATTGGTGTTATATTTGTTGTTGACTACTCATTCTCCTATAGGTTGTGTCTTCTAAGTTATGACTACTAGTTATTCATGACTAATTTTTCTACCTCCTTGAGGGTTTTGCTTCACTACTGGTCTCTTTGTAACTTGTTATCATAGTGTTTTCTTCAAGAGATATTTTATGATATTCATTACTTGGTTGTACTCACTGTTAGAAGGTTACTCACTTGACGGTCCTGGTTGTATCTCTCTTTGTGTTTCTCTGACAATTTAAAGTGACTGTTCTATCTTTCCCTTACCAATAGTTAAAAGACTATTCTTATGAAAGCTTGACTATCCCTATCTTGCATCTTGCTACTAGCATGTTGGTGCTATTGTTGCCCTTTCATTGCTTGACTATCACACAGACTTTGTCCTCTATAGTTAGCTATCTCTAATATATTGAGAGCGATTGGCAAGATATCAAGCATTAAGTGCCACAACAGTCAGGCGGTAATTGATCTTACAACTTTAAATATCTTTTTTCTCTAGTCAAATGGCCTTATCTCTACCATGAATGTCAATAAGGACTACTTTCTTCTGATTCAAATTATGGAGTAGTGGCTGCTTCCTACAACAAATGATGACTATCTCTTCAATTTCTTGAAGCATTGTAGTAAGACCTCTAGGATCCTTTATGCCTTTCTATAGTCATGATGTGATGGATAATACTCTTGGGATAGTCACTTAAATTGATAGTTATGACCTTTTTTGGCACTGATTTAATGAATTTTCTTTGGTTATCCATAGCCACAACATGTTATAATGGTTTGAACTCTCCTTCATGCTCTTTATCACTATTCTTCTAACTGCCATAAATGAAGTTGAAATTCTACTAGGTTTTCCCTTGTACTAGCTCTGTATCACTATCCTTATGTAATGGTTATTCTTAAAAGAAAGTAAATGACTGTCATCTGCTACATTTTAACTCCTTTACTTTCGACAAGTCTTTACTCTTTTCTTTTAGGTCTCTTAGTCTTTTATCCTTGTCTACAAACCCCTGACACAATTTTTCCAACGTCAAAACCAATCTCATTATGTTTTGTTAATTGTCTCCATTGCTGCTATGACTATTACAGTCATATTATGACTATCTTCCTTTGTGTAATATTTTTGAAATCTATTTATCATTGTGACAATCACTTTAGGCTACTCTCTTGATGTTCAATATGACTGTTTATACCTAGCTTAAAAGACTACCCTCTGGACTATTACTTATTTCCCTTCTTCTCACTATTTATGCTCCTTTATCAGAGATGAGTACCTTCTAAGAAGTTGTTTGTGGTCATATGGCTATTTGAAATGCTACACCTTTGACTGTTGGAGTGGATGATATTTAAGAATAGTCATTTGAATCTTTTAACTACTACTGCACTTTCTACAGTCATTTTAACTGTCATCAATTTTTATATACAGTCATGTTGACTGTTGTTACTCTTTTAGCATGCATGCTCACAGTGATGCTTTGTGTCCTTTTAGAAGTCTTCAATGCCTCAAAACACTATCTATACATCATGTGATCTTGATGACAAACTTCTTAGTAGTCTTCCTACTTTATTGCTTTATTATGCTTTGTGATATTATAAGTGATGATGAGATCTTTATAGTGTCTTAATCTTGAAAACCATCTATTTCATTGAACATGTGTCAATAGTCTTTGGAAGGTGTAGTCCTACAAACCTATATGGAGCTTGAAGTACCTTCAAATTATATTCACTGAATATATAAGATTGTGTATCACTAAATACCTACTCCTTTGTATCTTCCAGACTCCAAGTATTTAGCATACTTCTTACTTTTTCATATATTAGGAGCCCCCTGATCTTCTATATATAACCCTATATCATTGACTTGTTTCAAATGTAAATCATTATGGTCTCAATTATGAGTTGACTATCATATAGGAGAGTTGGGTTCCTGATTGAAGATAATGGGATTGACCTTGTGGCTTGATTGTCCTCTACTATCATATAGTACTCTCAATGTCTTCATTCATGATCGTCATTTACATGTCATGTTTATTACTCAACAATCTCATTTGATGACTCTCATGGTTGTTTGTTGACATTCCATCTTTGAAATCATGATACTCTGAAGGCCTAATTGCTCCTTTTGATGTTCTATGACTATCGCCTTGTTTTTTGTAGTCTTTTATTATAGTCCTAGGAGTCTACCACACACTCTTCTCATAATCTTTTACTGTTTCATGCACTTGAGATTGATTCTTCATCATGGCTCATCCTTTGACTTGAAATGGTAGCTTTAAATTATTTCATTATTGATTGGTCTTCAAATACCTACACCTGCATAGTTAGCAAACATGTTAGGAAAACAAAAGAGGCTAGGAGTCTATCCTTTGATGGCGATCTGATATGATATTTTGTTTCCTTTTGGTGCTTGTATAACTACATTCTAGAGTTGTTTATCTCTCTTATCCTCTTGATCAGATGTTTGTGTAAGATAGAAAGTACATTTTGATGTTATTGCATCTAGAAGTGGAGAAGATATCTTGAACTGTAACATTTTTCCTTAATTTCTCTTATAGGTCCCCATGAAGATATCAACAAGGGAAATAAAGATGATGTTGCCAGTAGTGGGATTCATCATTGAGGCAATGACGGGTCCCCTTTCCTCTTTTATATGTTTGCTCCTTTTGTTTCAGATGCACTTGTTCTCTTTAATTACATCATATATAGTTAATCCCATGGCTTGTGTGGGGACATATAAACACTCTCTTTATAAATATAAATAGTTATTTCATGGAATGACTTGTGTATCATTTCCTCTTTTTGTAAATCAATTGCATAAAGATAAATTGAAGATTATTGCATGGTATAGATGTTTATAATCATGAGTAGACTTAGTAACAATTTGTATACCTTTTTTCATTTGATAATGTATTAGCTGTAATGAATGAACAATGACATCAAACTGCAACATAATCTACAACACATAGATTAGCTTTCCTTTCTCCTACTAGTCCTATGATATTTCCTACTATGTTGGAGTGTCCTCATATTATCTGGATCATGTAGCAACTCTCACTAAACTACTACATGATCTTGATAATATGATCACTGGAATGGCCCTCCACCAAGACAGTAGGCCTTTTGGGGTTGACTGAGAATCTTGTAATTTCTTCTCTTTTCCCCTTGAATCTATCTGCTTCATCAAAGAAGTAAATGTAAATATTTTTATAGCATAACCTAATTAGGTTGGAAGGCACAATTGGGTAACAAGAGCATCACCTAAACTATTTGAACTCTTCTTCCTCAATTCTTGTGCCAGTAAAACTACAACAAGAGCATCCAACTTTAGATTTGCAAGGTTAGTAGTGATAGCAAGGAAAACATTCTCTGAAGACTCAGGTGAAGAACAAAAAACTAAGATACATTTATCTTCATCATTAACCTCAACATCTACTGATGTAAGCTGAATCAATAACAAATTAAATAAATTTAGATGCTCTACAATTGAATCACCCTCTTTCATTTTCATGGAAAATAGTTTTTTTTTTAAATAGAGTTTATTTACCATACTTTTGGCTTGGTAGATCTCTCCCAACCATTTCTACAAGCTATGTGTGGTCTCTTCTCTCACAACATTCAACAAGACAAAGTTTATAAGACACAAATGGATAGTTCCTCGTGCCTTCTTATTCAATCTATCCCACTCATCTTGAGAGACATTGTTAGGATTCTTCTCTTTTAGGATAACCAACCATTGGTTTCTTTCTTCCATCAAATCCTCTATTTTTTAGCTTCCACAACTCATACCCCATTCTGTTGAACTTCTCAATGTTGAAATGAGAGGTTGATGCAATAGTGGATACAACCATAATAACAACTCAAGATCTTCAAAATAAACACAACCAAATCTCCCACTACAGCTATAACTTCCACACTACCTCCCAAGAGTCAAAGTTGGCCAACCTCTGATACCAAATGTTAGAAATGAAAGCACAACTACTCAACAGAAATCTAATTCAAATGTATATTTAATGATATTTAATAGAGTATTAGAGATGGAGATTGCATCACAGAAAATAAACCCATAATACATAAATATACTAGAAGCATAATGAAGTACATAAGATAGTATTTAACATGGAGAAAACCCTTACGGGTAAAAAAATTGAGCAAGAAAAGAGGTCAAGTTGTATTATCTTCACAAAAGGAGATTACAAATACATTCACTTCCTCTATCCTACAACCTTCACTCTAGTAGAACCTAGGTACCTGTAAACCTATTATGCATCTCATTTACTATGCCATGGTTATATAGATATTTTAATCCTCAAGATAGGTGTCCACCTTGGAAACTCCATCCATGCAGAAATGAATGTTGGCATACATGCATCCTACACTTGACAAAAATGCCCATGCAAAATTGGGTGCCTAGAGGAAAGAATGGCATCTTACAACATATTATGATGTGTCATAACCATCATATATACCACTAAAGTGTTTCTTTCCAAGATGGGTGTTTGGGACTAAACATAGCAACTTACAACTCATTGATATCTATCATATGCATCATAGTGTCATAGAATCTTATGAAAACTTGCCGCTGTCATAGATTCTTTACATGCACTCACCAAACATTATGATGTGCGTCATAAATGCAAAAAATAGTACATTCTCCAAATGGGTACCCCACTTTGCCCAATTACCATTTACCATAGTAAATGACATCCCATAACTATCATTGGTAACTCCGAAACTTACCGGTGCAGTAACTCCATAATTACCATGGAGAGTAAATAATTTTTACCAATGCTAGTGAAACTAGCACATCCCTTATGGGTAATTACAATTAATAAATGAAATAATACAATAATAGGATTTACAAGGTTAATGACACCTTATCCCAACAATTTCGTGGTATGAATGTAAGGATTGATTTGAATGAATGTGATAGTTCTTAATTCATTTTCAAGTCCTTATAAATGCTCTTTTCAATATTACACTAGGAAGAACATGGCATAGTGTTGGAATAATAAGTATTCCCAGTGATTTGATATTGATTTCTCAAATAGGAAAATATATATATTTATTTGTAGTTGTGTTCCTCTGTTGAATGTAAGACTTTATAGTCCTATGGATAGGCACTAGTCTGAGTAGCCTATAATCACCCAATCTTCAATAAAAAATAATACATTCATATTTAGACGTAGTAGTAGTTTTATGCATCCTTAGTATGTAAAATTGCCTTCATCAGCTATATAGGGGTCTTATAAAGACCAACTAGTCTTACCTTAGTGACAAATTTGGGACTAAGAAAGTGATTTGGGTTTGGTTGTTCATCTATTTTTAGTTGTTCATCTAGTTCTGATATTAACACCTGCTTAGGTATACCCATTTGGAATATCCCTCCAGAGTTTAAGCTAAGTTCAAAGAGTAGAGGAGTCTGCCCACTCCTATTAGTTGTCCAAAATCCCCCTTAACCTATTGATAAACCTCTTTCAATCACCTTGACGACACTCCTAGCCTAGGTGTTTTCTGAAATGTTTTAGGGCTTTGGGTTGGAGTCATTTTGGGAACCAACAATAAAATGAATGCATAATAGATGAGTTTGGTTTATTATGTCATAGGGATTTTGTCATAACCCTTGTAGAGTAAATAGAATATATAGAAATCAAGGAATTTGCAAGCCCTAGTAGCAGCATGGATAGTTGTAGTAGTATAGATAGAAGCATAGATTATAGAATGGTAATTATCACAAGGATTTTGGATTTACCCTACTCTGTTGTAGATCAAGTATGTAAGTTGAAAAAAACTATTAAAACTTAGTCTAATTTTGTTAAATTTAATATAAAGGGAGTAGTCCCCATGACTGTAGTTGGCATATCAAAAAAAGGTGATTTTGTAATATTTGAATAATCTATGTTTCTTAAAATTTATCACCAAGTATTCTTTCTTTTTTTATGATATAAAGAAATCAATTATTTAATTCTCTCTTTAATAAAAGGTGTGAACTATTGAAGTTTACCATTAAATTAAAGACATTTATTTTTCTCAATTTTTTCTGGATAGGTAAGTGCTACGAAGGGGGCATTGCCCATTTATTCAAAGTTGAAACAGACTGGGCACACATAATATAGTGTCCAACAAAGTGCATCAGACACTTAAAGGGGTGCAATATAGTCCTTAATACAATTTTTTGAGTGAGATAGCAGATTCATCTTATCAATAGTTGCATCTTTTGTTACATCCCCAACTCATGATTTAGGCTAATCTCACTTTTATGTGGTAAACAAAATGATTAATCCTAATTTGATGTGACTAATAGGATGATTAATTTTAGATTAATGACTTGATGTTTGTGAAAAATATCAAGTAGAATCATTGATTATAAGGACATCAATTGATGATTATATAAAACATGAGATTATATGTTGCCAAGATTATTTTATCAGAATGGTTTATGAATCAAATGATGATACACTAATCATGATTATATGGTTGTGAGTGTAACCAAGAAAATAATCTTCCTTCAAGGATGGAAGGATAGTATCACCGAGGAAGAAGGAACTAGATGTTCTGAACTGATCAAATGCCATCTAAGTATCAAATTGATTATTCATGACCTGAGTAAGTCAGGGTGAGTATAAGTATTTTATCCTTTCAAGTTAATTTTGATTCGAATAAGGTTGGTAAAGTTGTGTTAGGGTCTCTAGAAGTTATTTATGTCAAATCGACTAAGCAATGTTCTTAGAACATTCTTGTAGTCAATAATAATCTTGTGTGATGTTGAGTTTTCGTATGTTTACGTAACTTTTCTTTATTAAACCTTGTGTTTATCATTTAAATATCTTATCTAAGTCTAACATAGTGAATTGGGGGAGTAAGACCCAACCCCATAATTACATGATTGTGTTACCACCTTTACAATGATATCATAGCTAGGTAATACCCTAGATTCTTTGACATCCTTATAGTATCATTTCATTATAAATGATAGTATGTGAGACATGTCTATGTCTTTAAGTGGTTAAGCACTTTGTGGTGTAAGCTTTTATATTATGTCACCAATCGTACCACTATCCATGATGAGTGGAGGGACTAGTAACAATGGTAGAGCTTATCACAAGCTCCAATAATTGTCTTAACTCCCAAACATAAAGTAATTCCTAGTTATCTTGGAGTCTTTACCCATAGGTGACAAGATTCCCACTAGGGAAAAACCCACAGCCCACATTGAAGGTGGCAAATTTCGTGGGGTGGTGGGAGTTTAACATGCAAAGTATAGAACCTTTTCAAGGAGATGGGGTATTGTGCTTGTAATCAGTTATCTATCTAGGAAGAGAGATCAAAAGGGAAAGGTACATAGTAGCTCTACATTATTTGTGAGCTCATGAAGGAAAGCAAATAGTGGACCTTGGCTAGACATAACTCATTTTCAAACCATTTCCTGAGGTAAGACTATTAATATAGTCATATTTTCTTTGTAGAATGTAGAGCATTTGTATGATAATATATTATAGACATAGAGGTCATAGGCCAACCATGTATTCCCTTTCAATGATGATAATATGTGTATAACCACATTACAACCTTCCAGGTCAAAGAGTTAAAAAAAAAGTGTTTTGGTCTATCTAATGAATTGTATTATTTGGTTATTAGATTGGGGCCAAAAGACTGAATATCTATGATTACTGTTGTAATAGTCTCAAGTTCTCAAAAGGTTGAGAAAAAGTAACATTTTGTTTATAAGCACTATCTTATGATTGCATTCTTGGTAGGCTGAATGCCATAACCACAAATTATTACCTTCAAGAAAGCTATGAGCCTTGCAATACCAAACTCTGAGCCTATCGTTAGGCTGATAGCTAGTGCCTCAAGAAGAGGTAACACAGTTTAGAAGAAGGTTGATGGCCATACATTTGAACAATGAGATATTCTTGTCAACCTTGTCTTTAACAATATTTAAACTACAAGACAGTCGATGCACTTATAAGGAAAAATGTACACCTTATGTTTATGAAATATAACACTATTCCTTTGGATGTAAGCTATTTGTGATTTAGAAAGAGTAGCAAGATTTGTCTTGCCATGATTTAAAACTAGTTTATTATTGATAAATTGTTCTTAAGGCTCCATTGAGTGCATGTTAGCTTTTGCATGTCAATGCGTAAACCTTGATTCATTATTACAATCATTTCCATGAGTGAAAGAATTGAAAACAAGTGTGATAACTTTGTAATATAGTACATATTATGTATATGTCTCTTTTGTTATGGAAAAGCTTTGTGGATGAAGCTAAGGGTTTTAAGAACCCATTTGAATTTTTTTCACAAATGTTGGACCTAATATTGATGACTATTGGACTACATCAACAAGTCATATAGTCAATATGGAATCAATAAAAACCTTGAACACAAGTAATGATAGAAAAACATAGACCGAGAATGGTCTTTTGAAATTAGAAACTATGAACATGCAATTGAAGGTAACAAAAATTAGGAATAGGGTGATGTGGTGTCACAGGTTCCCTATATCACAAAAAGAAAAATAATCAATAGATGTACTCTTGGAAACCAGAGTCAAAAGTCCAAGGAAGATGGACTGAGGCTAAAATAAACCCAACTTTTCTACTATGACCTGGGAAGGTCAAAATTGAACACTATAGGATGAGATAGCTTCTAAGTCAAGTTGACATGTGTGAACATTTGACTATGTTTATTGCAAAACATCATGTATATAAATCTTTGGCTAAAGTACAATGCATCCATCTCTACATGCATTAGTTAGTTCATTGTGCTCTAGATGGCACAATGCTTCCAGTAGTGTCATACTTAGAGTGGATCTATAGTTGTATGACCATCAAGTATTGTGACGGATAGAACACCAGATAGCCAGATGGAAAACCAATTGATTCCTTATATATATTCCCTTCATGAAGGGTAGGGTCACTTCCAGGTATGAAGTTGTGTGGGGGACTGTAGGTCTATCCTTGGAGGAAAAGGTCTCAAGTGATGCTCTCCTTTCCAAGTAGAAGACTAGCTGAGGCTTAAGAAGACATATGTCAAAGTTCCAAATACAGTACATTATCCTATATTGCATGAAAGTCATCATTATGTATAATTTACCATTGATTCTATAAGCAAAACATTGCAAATGTATAGTGAAAGTAAATCATCGATATGATATCTTTGGCATGATTGTAAATTTTCAGTTTTGATGTGTCTAGAAAAGATATACATATTGATTTTGATTATCATATTGATTAGTATTTGTTTCACTTTGATTATACTAATCATTATTTTAGACTTAATGATGATTAAATTGGTTAATTTTGGATTAACAAGAGTTAACTTGTTACATATGGTATCATAGCTACTAGGTTCAATACATGGACCAATGAGCTCACTACATGAAATTTCTTCTCTCTCTCCAACATTAATGTTGCTAATGTTTAGATGTTCTTATGCTAAAATGGTAAGAATAAGAATGATGCCCAAAAATAAGGTAATGAGAAATGGACATTATCTTAAGGCTTTGAGGGAATGTGCCTCAAGAATGAAACACCTTCAACAAACTAGTTTTTTGGTAGGCACATGGTTAGATGATGATGAAACCTTTACTGTTGTTGTTAAACAAATAAAGTAGGAGATGAGGAAAGCAGTTAGGATTACTACTCCTATTTCTGAAAATGAATTAGTGAAACCCTCTGCACCTAAAGTATCAATATTGGAAAGTGATCTTAAGAATCCTAATGTTACTTAGGACATTGTGGATGAGTACTTGTGATTACATCCACCTCCTAAAATTAATTTGATAAATCCCAAGAATGAGAAATGAACTTGGGTAGATATCCTAATTGGATAATGACTTGCAGTAGCAAAATGTAAACAAAAAAAATGTAACTATGGATAAATTATATGTAATCTATAGAAAACTATAATGCATTTTAAAATTTTGGCAAATCTTTCCTTTCCTGTTAAATATTACTTGAATAAGAATGAATTTACATTTATGAATGGATTCAATGTTGTGAAAGAATAATTGAATGATCAATCTGCAAACTTTAGGAAAAGTATATTGTAACATGGTTCAGACAAGAACCATTTTATGGGAGCTAGCAAGGAAGAAGGGCAACCTTTAGGCCACTCCAAATCTAAACTTGACCAGATCCTTGATATGCTCCATGAGATGAGATTGAGAATTGGAACTTTTGAACAGGAGTTCAGGGGTCAACATAGACCTAGGAGAGAAGCATATTATGGGGGTGATGATGAGGCACATCATGAGGACACCACCCAAAGTGAATGCAGAGAGAATAACTCCGAGGCTAAACATGAAGAGGATAGAAGAAGCTAGTTGGCTTTGGAATTATCCTAAGCTATAAAAAAGTTTATGCCTTCCATGTTTGATGGATCTATAAGTGGAGATGCCATGGAGGCATGGCTTACAAAGATGGAAAAATACTTCAAAATAAGAAATTATACTAAAATCACCAAAGTGGTATGGGGAGCATATCAATTAGTAGGTGAAACATTCACATGGCGGATGAATAAGAAAATGGAGTTAAGCTTGAGGTCTATGATTTTAACCTAGGACAAGTTTGTAGAACTCTTTAGGAAAAGATGGTTACCTTAGCTATATTATGACCAAAGCTTATATATTTTTAGAATCTAAAACAAAGTGATTTAACTGTGAATGAATATTGGGAAAATTTCACTCATCTAATCAAGTATATTCTGCAGTATCAATAAGATGAAAGGTTTTGAATCTGAAAGTTTATTCTAGGATTGAACACCCAGATTGGGGGAGAAGTTGAAGTGAATACCATGTGGTCCCATCTCAATGGACCAGATTTATGAAAAAGATATTAAACAGGAACAAAAATTCAAAGCCATGTTTTCTTATAGGGAAAGGAATTGGAAAAGGGATAACTAGTCTCAAGCCTCCCAATCCTCTAAGAAAAAGGGTAAAAAGTAGGACTTTTGGTAGAAAAATGATAAAGGTTCCAAGAATAAGAAAAATGAATCCTGGGGGGAAAGAAGGGAAATAATAACTATAAGGAAAATGGAGATATTTATAGAAAGCCTCATGAGACGTGAGGTCCCATGAGAGGATGATATACATGTGGCAGAGATCATTATGGCAACTAGTGTCCTAACAAGATGCAGAGAACTCAACTGAGAGGAAATATATTACCATCTTAGTAGGTAGCATTCCAACAATGCATTCATGTAGCCTTGGATAATAGGCAAGATGACTATTACATCACTCTCATTGAAACTATATGTATATTATCTAGTTTCCCAATTTCAGTTTTGATAGATACCAATGCTATAAAATGTTTTATTTCCCCAAAAGTTTAAAATAAAATTTCTAGAAAAGCTAGATACATGGTAAACACTTGGTTAGTTGAATATGCAAATCAGACCAAAGCTCAGGTAGAGCAATGCTTGTTTGAGGCTAAGGTTGAAATTCTAAGTTTCTCCATTGGCCCGTGAACCTTTACGCAACCCCATTAGGCTCATATGATGTTATCCTTGAGATAAATTGGTTATGGAGACACCGGGCTAAGGTGGACTATTATGCCAAATCAATAGAATGTCTAGATGACCTAGAGAACAAAGTCCTTCTACAAGGAAACCCTAGTGAGGTCAAACTAAGACAAATTTCTACCCTACAAATGTAAATAGCTCAAAGAAAAGGATGCTAATTTTTTGCTATCAAAATGGAGAAACTATAGTTTTGAGGAAAATAATTTTGAAGATAATTTAATGTTTTATGAATCTCAAAAACTCAAAGCAGTTTAGAAGAGGGAGTCCATAGATCAGGAGAGATTAGATATGGTTAGGCACCCTTTTCTTAGAGATTTTGAGGAAGTGTTTATGGATGAACTACCAAGATTACCTCCTAAAAGATCTTTTGACTTCTCTATAGATATAATTCTAGGATTAGAACCTATATCTAAAGCTCCATACAGAATGACCACAACTGAGTTAATGGAGCTAAAGGCTCAACAACAGGAATTGCTAGATAAAGGACTAATAAGGCCCAGTGTTTCACCCTATGGAGCACCAGTAATATTTGTGAAAATGAAAGATGATACATTATGGTTATGAATATATTATCGTATGTTAAATAAAACAACAATATAGAACAAATACCCATTGCCCTACATTGATGATCTTTTCGATAAACTGAGAAGAACAACTATGTTTTCTAAAATCAATCTTTGATCTATGTACCACCAATTGTAGTTAAAGGATGAGGATATTCACAAAACAACCTTTAGAACAAGGTATGGACATTACGAGTTCACTGTTCTAGCATTTGGGTTAACAAACGCACCTGCAATGTTCATGAACTTAATGAAAAATGTGTTTAGAGACTAGTTGGATGAGTTTGTCCTAGTTTTTCTTGATGATATCCTAATCTAGTCTAAGAATGAGGAAGAACACCTTAAACATTTAAGGATTGTTCTTTAGCGGTTGAGAGAGCATAAACTATATGGCAAGCTCTCCAAGTCTACTTTCCTTCAAAAGGAAGTGCAATATTTGGGCCATATAATTTCAACTAATGGAATAGCTGTGAACCAGACCAAGATTAAAGCCATATTGGAATGGCTAGCAAAGGAATGTACAAGAGGTCCGATGTTTCATGGGCCTAGTAGGATACTACAAGAAATTTGTGAAAAACCTTTCAAAAATTGCTTATCCTATTACTTCTTTGCAGAGAAAAGGTAAGAGGTTTGAGTGCTTAGACAAGTGCCAAGGGGCATTTAACCAACTAAATGAGAGGTTGACTTCAACACCTATTTTGAAAGAACTTGACCTAGAAGTTCATTTTGTAGTCATTACCAATGCCTCAGGGGAAGGCTTAGGTGGTGTACTAGTCTAGAATGGACAAGTCATTACATATGAATTTAGGAAACTAAAAACTTATGAACAAAATTATGCCCTCCATGATCTATAATTAGTAGCAGTAATACATGCTCTACAAATGTGGAGGCATTACTTGCTTGGAAAGCCTTTTGAACTAAATATGGACCACCAAGGGCTTAAATATCTATTTACTCAACCACATTTAAATTATTGCCAATGAAGGTCATTAAAGTTAATCTTAGATTATGATTTTGAGATTAAATAGATTCAAGGAAAGGAAAACCAAGTGGTAGATGCCTTAAGTAGGAGAAGACATATCTCCTCAATGATTTCCATATATTCTAAATTTAAAAAATAGGTATTACAAAAGTCTAAAGGAGACGAGTTTTACGAGAAGGAAAAACATACCCTTTTGGAGAATCCCTAGAATACAAAATATGATGGATTTTAACTTGAACCAGTTGGGTTATTTAGGTATAAAGGAAGGATGTATGTTCTAATCTCTAAGGAGTTAAGGAATATACTGTGGAAAGAGGTTCATTTTGCACCCTATTCTGGACATCCTAGAGTAACAAAGTTACTAGCTAATGTGAAACCCTTATACTTCTTTAAGGGAATGAAGAAGGATGCTGCAAGATTTGTAGCTGCACTGTTACTAAGTGTTCAACATAATAATATTTATAAGATATATTTGAATGTCTGATATGTATTGCTTCCATCTATCATTTGTCATTTGCAGCTATTGTTCAAACTTGGTATCAGAGCTAATGATGTGTCCATTTGTTGTTATCGTTGTTATCTAACTATAACATCTCACTAGTGTTCATCTATTTATCTATATTTCTCCTTATATTGCTCCCCGTATTCCTCATGCAAACCAGAGTTCTATTGTAAGTCCTCTCCGTGTAAGTCCCATCTTTGCTTGTTGCGTATAGGGCAGATCTAAGGTAGTAATCTTGTATTTTGAGCACGAGTTCGAGGTCAGAGCGCAGAAATGGATAGAGCAAGCACTTCTAGATCGAGTATGGAAGGCATTGATCAGACAACAGATCACAACACAGAAGCTAATTTCACAAACTTCTTTGCTGATAATGAAAATTCTTTTTGTACCTCTGAATCTAGTAGTAATATATTAGATGAAGTTTCTTCTAGTTAGTTTGATGATATGGAATTTTGTGTGCCTAAGATAAAACCCTCTGAGATCTATAGAGATGTACCAAATAGTCTCATAGATATGTTTAATAAAAATAAAGGTTTAAAAAATTAGTTTGGATATAAAACCTCTCAAGGATGTCATGTAGCTACCCTACAACATGTAGTTATTGGAGGTAACAAAGGCAAGCTGAGATTATTCTTAGATGCTCAAGTTTAGAAGTTCCAAAAGGAAGCCTTAGCCAGTCAAGAGAATCCATAGTTTATTCATTTGTCCTATGTTAGAATAGGATTCTGGGGACATTACCGAAAGGGTTTACCTATCATCATTATGATGATGTTGAAAGATACAATATTCTACAAGTTGTCACATTCCTTGTTAGGTGCTGCATGTGACTCCATGGCTAAAGGGTCACTTTATCTTGATTGTTTATTAGATTTCCTTATCAGTCTCAAACATGGTAATCTACAAGATGTTCTTGAAGATAATTTCAAGACCATGAACCTTTATATGAAAAAGCAATCTGTAGACCATTCCCTTACCTTTCTTATTCACTATAGATTATACAACAAGGTCCTACCCTTGATGATAAACCCCAGAAAGGCATAAGGTCTAGAAGGTCTATCAACCATTTGGAAATCTACCAATGACATCACGCAGTTAACTGCACCAAAGATAGCCCATCATAAAGATATCAAGTTTCCTAAAGAATGAGCATTAGATTTTTGGGAACAAGATGCTCAATTTGAAGAAGAAAAATAACCATAATTAAGAGGTATCTTAATTAAAGAATTAGATGATCAGGCAGTAATCAGATTCTCATCCGGGAACCTGTCTGCTTTATGCAACAGCCCTTCAATGAGAACAGAAAGGTTTTTTAACTACAACCAACCTGGTCCATCTGTGTCCCCGTTACCACGCACTCAAAGTGCAAGATTCCAACCCGCTAAGGGTTTTGAAGATCTTTTTAAGATTTCCTCTATTTCTCAGTCTAGCAGTTCCACAACTTCATCCAAATCTGCTAGCTCTTCCTTCTCCCATAAGTTATATTCTGAATTAGATAATGGGATGTATAAATGTGAAGACTACTCTTTTGTTTTTAATCCTCCCAGAATTGGTCATTTCCAGATGTTTTTGGCTATGCAAGCTATAATGCCTGAACAGGATATTACAGAAACCCATGAGAAAGTCATAGCTACTCCTGTACGTCCTTGCCCAGTACCTGGAGCTATTCCTCCCTTTAGGGATTTCATGCTCTTTGATACTACCGGTACATTCAAAGATGATTTATGGCCTCTCCATATATTTCCTATAGCCAAAAGTCTCCAAGGTTCCAACCAAAGCAAACTGCTCAACTGGACTAATATGTACCTTAGGAAATCTATGCTTCTAGCTAAGGATAAGAAGATCTGGCATCAGATTGAAGTAATCAAGGTTGAAAAGGCCCATCTCAGTGCTCAAGAGAATTTCTATTCTCCTATTTCCACTCTTAAACACGTGGAAAAGTGTCTCACTGATCAGTGGATGGCCTCTATTAACAAAGACCTCCAAGAACTCAAAGCCCAGTATAATGAGTTCAAAAGTCAAGCAGAAATGTGGTGGGTCTCCCAGCAATGGTCTTTAGAACAATAGAGAGAACTTTTGAAAAAGGTCAGAAGTGAAGTTAAATTAGATTGTGATGTGCTTTCTTCACAAATGAATTCAGCAAATATTCATGCAAAGCATAATGGACAAAGAATAGACGAAGTTTACAATGAAGTTCATTCTATTGCACAGTCACAACTATTAATAGGAGATTCCATAGTTTAGGAATCTACAAACATACAGTCTAAACTACATCAAGAGTCCACATCTATTCAGTCTATAGTACATAGTGTTAGGCAACAACAAACTATGAAAACAATGAATTTCCCTTCCACTTCTAAGGGATATTTACGGGCTTAGTATGAAGGAGCAAAATTGTCTACTGAGGTTAGAAAGCCTGTAATTGAAAATGTTTTTGATCCATCCACAGGGAATCTAAGGGAAACCACTCTAAACGAATGAACCAAAGGAAAGTTCCAAATGGCTTGTGGTAATGGTTCAATTCCCAATGGATCTAACCCTATTGATCCATTAAAAAATATTCAAACTCTGAAAGCTGATACACCTCCCCTTGTTAATTTTGATAATTTTGAGGATATAGAAAATACAAGAGAAATAGATGCCATGCAAGCCTGGATAACCAATTATTTATCCACTAATGCTAATGTTGATGAAGTACAAGTGATCAAGAAGGCTCTTAATTCTATGACAGGTGTTGCAAGAAGTGTCTGGGATAGATTGGATGACACTCTTAGAGAAAGCCTAGTAGGCAAAGGTATAGATCATGTCTTTGCTCAGTTGCACGTCTGTTCATAGGAAGAATAGAAACCAGAGAAAATTTAGCCTACAACAAGTTCATAAAATGTAAATGCAAAGATCTCAAATATTTTAAAAAATATAGTGAGGTTCAATATCAGAACTTCTACCAGTCAGGCCGTGAACAAAATCACGATTTTATGTTCACAACTTTTCTAAAAGGTTTTGGGAATGTGATAGGAGAATTCTATCATAAGAAAGTCCTGGAGAATCTGGTAGTAGAAAATATTGAAATGAAAGAACTAACATTTCCTCAGTTAGTTCAATTCCTTACACAGATCAATGAAGAAATCTGGGAAGAAGGGAAAGCAAAGAAGGAGATAAAGAAGGTACAACCTTTACTATATTCTTCTGTATGCTACTAGATAATGCCTTCAAACTAGTTCCCAGATAAAGGCAAATATTCTTGTTATGATTGTGATAAATCAAAAAAATCCTACAAGAAGAAAAAGAAAAAAATTAGTAAATATCCTAGAAAGAAAGGATATTTTAGAAAAAGAGATAAGAAAAGAAAAGGTTCCAAAAAATGGAAACCTACTTGCAACATTTGTAAAAGAGAGCATTTTGCAAATAAATGCCCAGACAGACATAAGAAAAAAGAAAAGGTAAAGTTCGTGCTTCCCGAGAAGCAGGAGTAGAGGATGATGAATTTGAATTCATCAACGATTATCCATCAGACTCAAAAGATATCATACTATCCAGTACAAAGTCTGGAATAGAATCAGAGTCTGAAGAATATGTATCAGCTCTAGAACAAGCTCAAGTAAACTTGATGACAAAAGAAGTTCAATCTTTTGTTGAAAATTTGGATGTCTCCTTCTTCTGTAGAATGCTACGAAGGGACACCCGTGCAAAGTTAGACAAGGTAATTGAAGAAATTGTCCAAACAGAATCCTGACTCCATGATATGGACATGGGCCAAGAAACGTGGAAAAAGTTGACCAACAACTTGGAACAACTTAAAGCAAGAAAGTATTTTTTGCTTCAAAAGGAAGAAAGGCCTCCTAAACTTCCAATTCGGAGATCTCCTATTCTCCAATATGGTTTATCTATCTCTACAGCTGAAATTCTAGAACAACATGGATATAAACCATTACAAAGAAGAGAATCCTGGCCTCCAAGCTCTCTTGCTCAAAGATCTTCAAGATCCCCTGATCAAAAGTCTATCATTGATGCTCCTGCTCTAGGAAGCATGGCTAGAAGAATATGGAGATGAAGCTGAAAAACATTTCTTGAAAAAGTGATAGATCAAGCTCAGGCAGAAATCTCAGAAATAGATGATGAAGAAAATTTCTATCTCACAAAAGAATGGAAAAATATCCTAAACTTGATAAGTTTGTTAACCAGTTTAACTCAACTGGACCTATATAGTTACTTGCTCAAGCATCCATTCGAGAAGAACAACTATATTGTGAAAAAAAGCCCTATAGCCCCCCTCTCATCCATTAAGCTATCGAAGAACAAGAAGAACCAAGAGCAACTTTTGAAGAAGGTTCTAGCAGTCGATAGATGAAAGCATACAAGCACACCAAAAGGACTACCTCATGTCTAGGAGTCATCCTAACAATTCACTTTCCAGGTATAATGGCATACCCTTTGGCGTTCCTGATTGATACAGGAGTAGATCTAAATATTGCTAGGTATAATGCATTTCCTAGAGATGCCTGGATTGAAGGAACCACAAGTATTACCTTTGGTAATTCTGAAAAGGGTGATAGTTCTACAATATGTGAAGTCCTTATTCAAATTGGATTTGATGGTTTTATGGATACTCTAACATTTGTCCAATATGAGGTAGATGGATATGATGGTGTAATAGGAAGCAAAGCTATTCAACAATGGGAACCTTTCACCATTGATTCTAATTTTATTATTATTCAGAATAGATATCATCTTCCATGGCTTTATCAAGATATAACTTATACAATTAAGTTAGAAAAGGAAAAGGAAAAGAAAAAGAAACCAGTTAATGTTGTTTGGTTAGCCAAACAAATGAATGCAGGTCAAGAATCTCTCACCGAGATTAAAAATGCCTTTGCTGCCACAATCCTCACAAAAGACTTGAAAAAGAAACAAAGGAATCTAACATGTGATCTCCCTCTCAAATGAGATCCTCAAGGTAATGAACTCATACCTAAAGCAAAAGCTAATTACTTTTTAATGAGTTCATTTGAAGCATTAACTTGTAGAATAGAAGTTACAGAGCTGGAAAAGCTTGGCATAATCAAAACTTCTGAGTCAACATTCTCATGTCATGCAATGTATGTTCCAAAGGTTGATGAGAATGGTAAGGAATTACCTAAGAAACAACTAGTTGTAAATTATAAGCTGTTAAATGACTGTCTTGTTGACAATAGACACCCTCTGCCCAGTAAGGATCATATTTGGCAGACTATTCAAGGTAGTCATGTTTATTTCAAATTTGATCTAACAAAAGGGTTTTGGCAGATTGGTCTCAAAAGTGCTGACTTTTATAAAACAACCTTTTTAGTACCACAAGGCCTCTATGAATGGATAGTCCTTTCGTTTGGTATCAAAACTGCTTCCTCCATTTTTCAACAAAAAGTGGATATTATATTCTGGCCTTATGCAAAATTTATCCAACCCTATATTGATGACATTCTTGTCTTCAGCTAGGATATGCCAAAACACTTAAATCATCCCGCCAATTCCTCTCCATTTGCCAACATCATGGGCTTGCTGTCAATCCTACAAAGTCTTACTTTGCCCAAAACCATATTGTTTTTATTGGCATCAAGCTTCTTCCGGGGGGAAGAATGGAGGCACAACCTCACATCCTGAGTAAAATTTTCAATCTTGCAATAACCAATGTATTAGAATTACAACACTTTTTTGGCCTTATTAATTATATTGCAGGATTTTATTACAAGCTTGTTGAAGATAGAATTGAGCTCAACAAACTTTTGGGAAAAACACCACCACCCTAGACAGGTAAGCATGATGCTTTGATTTCAAGAATCAAACATAAATGTTCTCAACTTCCGCCATTGAAATTATCAGGTAATGGTTTCAAGATAGTAGAAACTGATGCAAGTGAAGGTCCCTAGGCTGGTGTTCTCAGAGAGCAGAAAGCAACATCTCACAACCCCAAGGACAAAGGTGAGATTGTTAGATATATCTCTGGTAGTTTTAAGAACAGTGAAATAGACTACTACAGTATGCATAAATAAATCCTTGTTGTTTTCAATACTTTCCAAACATTTCAGATGTTTATTGCTGACAAGCAATTTCTTCTAAAAAGTGATCTTCAAAATCTGCGAGGATTCTTCAGAAAAGAATCAAAAAATAAAGTTGTCAGAGGAAGACTCCTTAGGTGGGCACAATTATTAAGTACTTATGAATTTGATTTCATTCACCTCCCTAGAGTTGAAAATATTTTTGTAGATTTCATGTCTAGAGAAGGGCACACTTCAGAACTTGTTCCTTCTAAAGAAAATCAAAACCTATCTGGCATTGTTCAGATAATCCAAATAAGGCAGCACCGCTGGTATGAAGAAAGCTGCCGAGAATGGAGCACAAATCCTTTCCAGAGAAGAGATCTCCATAATTTCCAAATGGCCAATGATTTTCTCTTTGATCATTTTAAGATGTTAGTTGCTAAACAACAACTAACATATCGAGGTCTTTGGATAGACATGCCATTCTTCCAATTCTTAGCAGAAGCAGAACCAATTGATCCTGAAGTTGGTCATATTCTCCAAAACTAGTGTGGAGACTTTGTTCTTCCTATTTCCTTTCTCAATCCACTAGTTGAAAGGCCAGATCGATGGCTAAATGAGGAACGAGGAAAGAATTTAATCATGGACCTATTTCAAGGAGCATATCCACCTGTAGACAATATGGAGTTTAATGGGACATCATCCTATACAGGTTGTATTTTCAAACTCACATTCAATTCCCCTGATGAAAGCCTAATTAGCAAGCATCTTTGCCAAACCTATGGACCTGCTGGTTCTTCTTCAATCTATGAACATTGGAATGTTCCTAATACACTAAGGTTCCTCCATTCCAAGAAAATGCCAATCTGGATTCATACCAAGACTTACTGAATGGACATAATGGATCAAAGAAGCATTTCCCAGGGGTTTTATGGTTCATACAAGATGAAAACCATGAGTATCATCTGGAAGGAAAATGAACCAGTTCATCAGACACCAACAGGATGTATACCACACTCCTCTAATCAGACTTGTGCTAATTGTGAGTATGATCCAACCGATGATCCATAGATTCTAGCTTATAATGCGATAGATAATCTCACTGATACCTGAGCTCCTGATTGTACACATCCACTTGGTGAATATTGTGAAGGTTGTATAATGTACACCAGATGCATGCCAAGTGACTCTGATCCAAGCACTAGCTAGTGGACCAAGCTTGTTGGTCACTGAAGTCTTCTATCTCTTCATCTCAAAAGATAGACATGGGCCTTTCCACAGTAAAAGGGGAAAAGCTTATGTGCCTCACAGTAAGCACGAGTTAACCTTCTTGTGACCAAAAAGAAGACATGTAAAAGTAGATTCCTTTTTTTCTTGTCTGTCCCCTCCTTTCTCTGTTTACGAGTTATTGGGAACCACCAGAAGATGCTTATCTTCATTTGGGTAACTCTTCGGTAAAGGAGTTGTTACATGTTCACTTTCTATGGATGGATTTCAAATTCTAATTCGAAGGATAAAGTTAAAGTTTTGCCCACACTACCTATAAAAGGCAAGAGGGACGCCTTCATTTAACAACGAATTCTAGGCCAGTGAAGTCTTAGAGAGTAAGAGTCTAAGTCTCAAGTCTGTTAGGAGTTTGTTAAGGAGAGTATGCACTTCACTTTGCAGCTTTAAGCTAATCTGAGTGAATCAGAAAATCTGATGCAAACAAGTTTTAAGTTTTGTAAAATCTTTTAATCTGCTTTTTCTGCATATAAGTTTGTATCATTGCTAGAGCGCAATGAATATGATAAATTTATTGTTCCTAAGCGTTCAACATAATAATATTCATAAGATATATTTGGATGTCTGATATGTATTGCTTCTGTCTATCATTTGTCATTTGTAGTTGTTGTTCAAAGTTATAAATTTTTGCTACCAAACATGCTTTATTTTGCCCAAAAAAATCCATCAAATTTCCTAGTATTGCCTTTGCAATCAAAATCTCTCATTTAGATCTGATCTGAGACATCCTATAGGGGTTTTATTTCAAAAAAAAACTTTAAGTATGGGTCCCCCCAAGTATATTTGTTTTCATCTTTGAAAAAAAAATGAAAAAATTGGTTCATTTTTGCCTTTATCAGTAAATCGGTGAAATCAGTAACTTTTGAACTTGGTTCGCAAGTTCATTTTTTCCCTGGTTCATTGATAAAGTGACTAGGTAGGCAAAATAAAAACATCTAAGGAAAGTTAGGTTGGTGTCATGTCTTTATCAGCAAAGTTGGTAATTCACAAACCTAGAGGTTCGTCGATCATCAAGTTTGCTAGTTGGCATTTCTACCAATAAGGTGATGGAGGTTCGGCAAGGAAAGGAAAAAATTTCTAAGTAGAGAAAGAAGAAAGTCTAACTACTTGTTAGTGAAGATGGAGGTTCATGAACCTCCAAGTTTATTGAAATACAGTGAGCACCTACAGATTACATCATTACATAGAAATAACAAAAGTATTTAATAGTATATTGATGATTTTTAGATGAATGTTACAATGCAGTACATGAGCTTTTTAAAGCCTTGTTATTTCTGTATATAACTTCTTATGGGAAAGTAACTTCCCAAAACCTAACTTACTAACTATTGTTTTATTTACTAACATTTATTTAATATGCATAAACTAACAATGTAATACTATATGACTATTATGCCAACATTCCCCCCCTTATTACATTGTTCCTCCAATAGTACCAAGGTACCCCCCCTGAATACTAAAATATTCAACAAAGCTGATTACAGAATATGAATACATATTTTATAGAAGATCTTCTCCCAAAGAACAAATCCTAAACCAAGCGGGGATTCATCATACTATCTTGTCTACCCTTAAAAAAGTGTAGCTTCAAGCTGTGTTCTTGAGCTCTTTAGTCCCAAGCTCTCAAATCAAAGAGTCTTGAATTATTCGACAATGAACCCTAAGAGATACAACAAATCTTTGCCATTGTCTAGTGATGGTGAAAGGGTATAATTCTTGATCATATACTCTTTGAAGCTCGCTAGACAACAATCCATATTGAGCTCAACACCAAATCCCAAACCTGTCTCCAAAACAAAATCTTCACAAAACATACATTCTTCAAACTTGTCAGCATCAACAAAGAAAAGCAAAACAACAAAAAAAAAATGCTTCTCATGCAAAGCATCATCTCAAAGAGAGAAGCTAAATTGAGATGATGGAAAATCCTCCATCCTCCAATGCCTCCTACCTCCAAAATGACCCTGTTACACTTTAACCAACTAATGTCTTGGATGAGTCTTTGGAGGCCTCATCAGGAATAGAAAAGATAGCCATGAAAGCATAAGCTATCTTTGACATATGTGCATTCATGATGATAATGTCAATTTGAACCAATGATAGACCCATACACTAATCAACCTTATATCTTCAAGATAATTTTCCTTATCACTCCAAGCAAAAAAATTATAATTATAAATGATATTTGCAAGTGTAGAACTATTCACCTCTAACAAGATAAGAGGTTCCCTTATTTCTCCATTTAAATAACAGACTAACTTTATCACTTCTATTATCAAAAGTCATAAATTCTTCTATCTTCCCAAGTTTTACCCAAATAATATAAAACACACTACAAACAAGAAACACTAATATAACTTTTCTATGAACTCACAATTTGTTTAAATTGCACAGAGGATCAAAACCCTAATTGCAAATGCCATCTGTACGTTGGTTTGTCTTGGCCTTCTTATTGTTATAGCGATGCGCTTTAGATGAGGGTTGTTCTATTTCCATTGAGATTTTATTTGTATCACTCTACTCCAAAACATAATAGTCCCTTTACTGATAACTTCTTATTATTAGATCACTTCTCTTATATTCTGTTTGGCTGAAATACATATTTCATTGCCAAGAATCTTCCACAATGTGTATGTAGGGAATGAACCTGGATGATCGCTTCATAGAAGATTGTTTCCTCTTGTGTGAGGATCTAATAAAAGGGAATCCAATTTGAAGTGTTCCAATATGGAACAACCAACAATGGTGAGAAGAAAAGAAAGGAATCAGACAGAAAATGGAGCGAACTCTCTCAATGACAAAATACAGTCAACAATGCCTTCTTTCAATGTCGTGCACATGAACACAGTCAACAACACCTTCTTTCGTGTTTTGCACATGAACCCTAGGGTGTCTCTTCCTTGAAATAGGTGCCACCCAAAATATTTCGAAACACTATTATTCAAATGCCAAGAAAAAATATCCATGTGCAGGTCAGGGGTATCCTCATTTTTATGGTATAGGCACATAGAAATTTTCAACATCTTTCAATAACATCTTCAAAAACTAGAAGCAACATTAAAATCAAAGGCACATACTTTTATATTGCTTTGATACCATATTGAAATATGGTGAGCACCTACAAATTACATCATTGCATAGAAATAACTAAAGCATATAATAGTATATTGATGATTTTCAGATGAATGTTACAACGTAGTACATTGGCTTTTTAAAGCCTTGTTATTCCCATATACAACTTCTTATGGGAAAGTAACTTCCCAAAACCTAACCTACTAACTATTGTTTGCTTTACTAACATTTATTTAATATGCATAAACTAACAATGTAATACTATATGACTATTATGCCAGCAAAGTTCACCGACAGAAGATTTTACTAATGGTGATTTCATTTATAGTAGAAAGGGGCTGCAAAAGTGAAAGTTTCGAAGGTAGGAAGAAGACAAAGGGAAAGGGGAAGACAAGTGCTTTGTCGGTGAAAGGGTGAGTTCACAAACTATTGGGTTCGTTGATGGAAAGGTCCACTGATAGGGCGAAAAGATGACAAAGGGGAAGCAAAAAATGACTAAGGCAAAAAGGAAAAGGAATGCTTTATTAGCAAATTAAGGAAATTGAAACTTGCCAAATAGTTCAAAATTTTGATAGTTCACTGATGAGGCATTTGGCTGAAAAGGTAAAGGTAAAAGGATCAAAGGTTAAGACAAGGCGTAGAGGTTCGACAAATGAGGAAATTGTTGATAAAAAAAGAAAAGCATGGAAAGAAAATGAGGCCAAGGTAAAGTGGTTCACGAAAGTGATATTTCACTTACCAAAGAAGAAGAAAGAAAGAAAGAGTTTAAAAAAGGTGAAAATTACCAATAAAGGGAAAAACTGGTCAAACTTTGTGAAAGTCAAATTTCACCAACTAAAGGAGAGAGTGAGAAGATAGAGATAGGGCTAGTTTGTAAAAAAGAATATTTGTTGATAAGAAACAAAGGAGACTGAAAGGGAAGACTAGGTGCCAAAGAAAAAAGGGGTGTTTTCCCATGGTTCAAAAAAATGAAAGTTTGCTGATAGAAAATAGAGGACGGGAAATGAGGGAAGTTTGTAATAAAGGAAAAAGGTCAATAAGGAAAATAAGGATGCCCAACAGGTAGGAAGATATAGTCAAAAATCACATAGCCCAAAAAGGAAAATTCGACAACATTTTTAATGTGTTGTGAAAGCTCTCAAGGGGTAATTTTCTAATATCTTGCCATGATTGTAGGATTTGTGTAGGTAGATTTGTACCTAGAGAACTTATGATTCTGCAGAATAGTACCATGCCGAGCCAAAAATTTTTTTACAAATTGAAACACAAAAATAAGTTATAAATCATAAGACTCTAAATAATTTAAAATTTGATTCATCAATACCTCTTTCCACAGATAATGTTGTGCAAGATTTTACATCATCATCAAATGCATGTTTTGGTGATGATTGGGGTTCATTAGATTTTACTCCTACTTGTGTAGGGAATAGAAAATCAATAATCCTGAAGCAACAAAAGTTGCCTTTGTCTCGTCTAAGCAATATTTGGAAGCACCTAAGCAACCTAAGGTTTCCTTATTAGAAAAGAAGACAGTACTCTTACTTAGACTACAAAATATGAGACTTATGAGGCCCCACCTTCTACTAAAAATATGGAGTCTCTCTGTGATCATGGATTTCAAATCCTTTACAAAACTTTTGACTATATAGGCAATGGTTGTGGTGTAAACCAACAAGGAATCAGAGTACCTTTACAAGATGTTGTAATTAACTACTCAGCTAGTATCGGATACCATTCTTTGAAGCCCTCCAAATCTAATCCTTGCCCTACTCTTATTATTAATACAATATCAATAAGTCAACGACTAAATATGATATATCCTGAGATGATAGACATGGATTGTCCACTAGGAAATATCCCATTGAAATAGGTAAATATTTCTCCCTCATTTTGCCACACTCGATATAGCACCTATACTAGTTGCTCTCAAGGGTGGCCTCCTCTTAGGTATATATGTTGATAGTGTTGTGTTGTGTCCTCCCGTATTGTGTTAAATGTTGTTTAGGTCTCCTTGGAGGACCCTTGATACTCTTGTAAGGTCAAGGCTACAAGGAGACTGCCTCTATTGCGACACTTCCTCTATTTTTTTCTCTATTCTTTTATTTTCTTCTCTCTTTTATTGTAATTGTTGTGTGTGGTGCCTTGGGGGCATAACGTTGTTAAGGAAGTCTTAAGGGCATCTTCCCTCATTGTGAGCCTAAGTCACCTTTGTCTCCTCTCTCATTTTTTATGTTTTCTTTTTTCCGTGGCTCTACTATGTAAACAATAAGCTCTACTATATTAACCCCTTAACTTGGAACATCATATGATCATAGCCCGACTTATTAGCACTAAATATCATGGATCTCATGCCTCTAAAGCTCACAATATTGAATGGTAAATCTTTGCCCAACATGACTATAATGTGAGAGCACAATAAAACATAGGGCCATGAAATATAACACATGGTTGAGAAAATAAACAAAAGGACACAAATTAGATATGGGGCAAATTTAGAAGCTTGGCCAACAAATTTAATGGGGCCTATTACATTAAATCTCAGATTAGTTATCATTATTTGGGCACCACAAAGTACAACAAAGGCTATAGAAAGTGGATGTAAGATTTAGTGTCAATATAGGTGTCCTACATGAATGTGATGTAGAATTAAGTTTCTTTTAGTGCTCCAAATTGAAAGTTTCCTAGAATGATTTGTCCTTGAAGTGCCAATAATATACAAATTATGTTGGGTTCATTGGGTGTATTTCTTTTGAAATGATGCACATTAAATACCTTTCAGTACTAATATATTGGAAGCAAGCACATGAAATGAATACCATGTTCGCTCATAATGATTTTGAAATAGGTGAGAGTTAAAAACACAGAATTTGAATTTTTTAATTGCAAGGATCAATTACACATGGTGAGGGATTGATCATGCATGTCATGAGATTGACTCATGATAGATAGTGCCAATATAAATTCATTACTAGATGTAATAATTGGCTAATGTATAGAAATATATAGGTAAGAATAGAATAAAATCAAATGCATAAATTATATACAATTTAAGAGGATTGATAGATCAAAGAACGAGTCTAACTTTACACAAGAGTACACCATTAATCAATAGATAATTACAATAAAATATTCTATCAAAATAAAGCTAAAACTAAATAAAAATTGGCATGAGTATGAAAATTTCACCATTACAAATTTATATACCATAATTTAGTATTGAAAGAAACATTGAATCTTTTCTAGACATATAAATTCGTCAGAATCATAAACCAATGCTAAACTTTCTTTTCCCATTCAATAAAAATAATAATTAAAATCATTCCAAAGTTCATATAAATAGGAATGACATGTAGTGAAAAGATCACATTCTATAAGCCAGCCAATGAGTTTGTGAGACAAAGTGGCTATACTTTAAGGGCCTCTATAATGTCATAGCCTAACTAAGACATCCTTTGAATCCGAAGAATTCCCTTTTTGAAGTAGACAAGGAAGAACTTTTCTAGTGTGAAGACAATTTCAGACATGAACCTGCAATAACACACGGGAAACAAATTTCAGTTGGTCATTCCTCTATTTCATCTACTTCTTGGCACATTGAAAACTTCCTGCAATTTCTTTAGCACACTTTAAATACAAATATTTAATAAAATACATTATAGGGCTGCCAAATAGTACATGGCTCCATGTTGCAATTCCCGCAAGATGAATCCCTTTCGACAAGGAGTGGCTTGCCAGAGGAATGATACAGAGCCTTTATATTTCTAGGCTCCATCGAGGCATCAAATGGAATACCATTGATACATCCCGTTAATAGAGAGGCATTCCGTTTCTTCGTACCCAATTCTGGATACAATGTTTTGAAAGCATACAAACATCCTTTCAGAAGAAAGAAAAAATTACTAAATGTCTATTTGTTAAATTAAAACCGCACTATATTCTATAGATATCTTACGCCTAGAATTCACGGAACATAAAATAATGCATACCAGTATGGATCATTATGCTGTCACTCTGTATTACTCCTCCCATGGTCACCGCGTTGTGGTATTGAGCAGAACTAGTTCCATTCATCTGTTCAGGAAGTAAAGGAGATGGAGGCATTGGAGAGGATGAAAATTCTCTAATGCTGGGCGTGAAACTACTTGCAGATTCCAGCCGCCGTTCTTTCTCGGTTCTTCCCCTTTTGTTTTGGAACCAGTAGAAGATGTTGGCTTCTCCTATATGCCCATATTTTTGGAGCAGTTTAGTTATACTCTGTATATCTTGTCTCCGGGGATTTTTCATTCCAGATTTGAAAATGCCTTCTAAAATCTCTCTTTGCACCGGAAGGGGCTTCCATCTTAACTTTGGCGGGATGCTTTCCCACTTTTCCAGAGATGATGATGCTCCTGTCAAAAATAAAAGGTGAAAAAAAAATTATTCAGAATATATAAAAAGAAAGATCTTAACAGCTAGTGTGTCAGTCATATATATACAGATGCTTTGTTTTTTGGTTTGTTAATCATAAATATACAGACGCTGGGCAAATCAAAATTACTATACTATATCAATAAAACTTCATATATGAAGGAACCCTAAATCCCTCATTAAAAAGAGAAAATAACCCTAAATCTCAGCAGAGTGAAAGCGGGATTGATAACCTTCATCAGCAGGCAACTTTTTGGCAGACATTGTTGAAGATGTGTTGATTTGACGCTGGGTTGATGAAGACTCCACTTTGAACAGATTTGGCCAATGGCTGTTGGGAGCCATATAAATTTCAACTCTGCAAAAAAGAAAATGGGAAAAAAAGAAAAAAAAAGCTCACAATATTTGCTGTAAACTGTGTCTCCTACAACAGACACAGCAAACCACAACACGAAAGCTCTCAATTGCACAGAGAGGAAATAAGATTAAATAGCGGGATCATGTCTTGCTTGTTATGCTCCATCACATCATTATATACAAGTAGATCACATGCATTGTACTAAAACGCGGTGAGTAGTTGAAGAGTACATTGGAAATGGAAATGGAAATGGAATTTTTTAATAGTTTACGATGCGTCACAATTTAGCTTATGGAAGGTTTCTAGCATATGAAATTCAATGGTTGAAGAGTAGAAGAATATGTTGGAAATGGAAAAAATCTTTTATAGTCCCAAGGCTTCACCGTTTAGCTTATAAGAGGTTTGTAGCATAGAGGATTCAAAAGTTAAAGAGTACATTGGAAATGGAAACATTTTATAGGCCATAAAAATCTTTTATAGTCCAAGATGCCTCAAGGTTTGGCTTATAGGAGGTTTGTAGCATATAAAACTCAATAGTTATGAGTACATTGGAACTGGAAATCTTTTATAGTCCATGAAAATCTTTTATAGTCCAAGATTGGTCCATGAAAATCTTTTATAGTTCAAGATTAGTCCATGAAAATCTTTTACAGTCCAAGATTCCTCACGGTTTACCTTATAGGAGGTTTGTAGCATATAAACTTCAATAATTAAGAGTACATTGGAAATGTAAACCTTTTTATAGTCCACAGGCCTCACAATTTATCTTATAGGAGAATTGTCGCACATGGAATTGAATAGTTGAAGAGTACATTGGAATTAGAATCCTTTTATAGTCCACCATGCCTCACGATTTAGCTGATAGGAGGGTTGTATCATATAGAATTCAAATGTTGATTTCCTTGCATTTGTAATATTTGTAGTGTGACAGCTCATCTCATGATGGTTGTTCACATAATAGTGCATTTTCTATGCATCCTTTGCCTCATATGAACTAAAAGTCTTGTGGCCTTTAATTTGACAACAGCTCATCTCATGGTTGCTCACAATTAGTACATTTTCTATGTATCATTTTCTTCATATGAACTAAAAATCTTGTGTCCTTTTATTTGATAGTTACATTTGTAGTGTGACAGCTCATCTCATGCTAGTTGCTCAAATACTGCATTATCTATGTATTCTTTGCTTCATATGAACTAAAAATCTTATGCCCTTTTATTTGGTTGTGGTCACTATCAAACTTATATTGAACATTAATCACATCTTGAAAAATATTTTTTACCATAATAAATTTTTAATTTGTATCCCTACTTTTTAAAAAAGATTTGTTTTCATAAAATTAACAATCTTTTACTAAATAAAACTATTAAAAATTCATACAATAAAATAATGTAAATAATATTCATATAAATAATTTTTTTTTATTAAAATATAAATTAAAATATTGAATAAAATAATTTAAATTTTAGTATTTAAAGTTTTAGTTAAATAAGAAAATGATTTTTATAAATTTTCTTAAAAGATAATGTTATAATTTAATTATGGTTAGTTTTTAATATTTTAATGTTAATATTTAAAATCCTTTCACTTGTCTTCATGTTTATATACCCCTATATATTTTTCTAGTAATTTTTCATATATATTTTTTTCCCTTTCTTACATTTTCCTATGTTATATGTTATTCTATATTTATCCATAAAATATTTTACATCTTTATAAATAAGGTGACCATTCATAATATAGGTATATTAAATAAATTTTAGATTAAAAGGTTTTTTTTTACATGTTCTTTTATTTTATTGATATATAATCCATATAAGCATCCATTTTTCATTTTTTTTTTTGGGTTCTTCATTATATATTTTTTACTAAGTGATAGTAGTAAAGTAAATGATTTTGACCTCCGTTAATGGAAGTAAGGGTGTCGAGGCTTGAAGGAGAAGATTGGAGTCTAGATAGATTCCCCCATCTAAAGGATGGGCTAAGATGAATTTTGATGGAGCATCCAGATGGAAACCTTGGAGCTTTTAGGGCAAGGTGTCTAGTGAGAGATTGGAAGGGAGTGGTGATTGGAAAAGTAGAAAAAAAGAACTCAACTTTGGTTGTAATAATGAACTAGAACTCGAGGCTTTATTATAAGGTCTTCAGATGTGTCAAAACCTCAAATTGAAAAAGGTGATGGTAGTAGGGGACTCATAGATAATTGTTAATGCAATTATAAATAAAAGAATTTGAAACTGGAAAATCTAAGGATTATTAGTTGAGGTGTTGGGATCATAGCCAAATTCAAAGGGCTAGGAGTAACCACATCTATCACAAGGCTAACATAGAAGTGGATAAATTAGCTAACCAAGCTATAGATGCTAGTGAAAACTTAATTTGGGAGGTGCCAAAAAATGATAAATATTTATGATAGAGAGGAAGTCAAAGGAGCTAGGTGAGGTTGGCAAAGCGTGTGAGGGGAGATGGATTTTAGGAGATTCAATCATTTCCTAGAACGGAAGGGAATTATTTCTATTGCTTTGGACATTTTATTTCATTCGCAGAGATGATTGATGGTGAGAATGGAGACCCCTATCTGGTTGTTGAGCAGGAAGAAGCAAATGTCCTTCTTGGGGGAGATCATAGAGAATAGACTAAGTAAGGTGTTCAAACTAAAATGTGGTGTTGTGTTATATTCAATAGAATGGGTTTTAGGGGAGGAATTCATGCTTCGTAGAAATAGGTCTAGGGTGAACAATGACTTGGCCTCAACGTTTATGATAGTTTTATTAGACCTGGGAGAGGAGAAGAATATGATGAAGGTGTTAATGGAGACATTCATGGAGGTGGATTTCAAGAAGGGCTTCATTGAATCATTGGGAATTGCAAGAATTGGGATTGGCATTCCACTGCCAGAGGAATTTTACATAATTAACCAAGGAGTGTTGGTTAATTGGTTGTCGTTTGTAGTTGATAGAAAAGTGGAGAAGATTGCAACAAGGAGGAAGAAGGTGGATGTAGGGAGTGCAGTTTCTAAAAAATTTGGCAAGGTTGGATGTAGGGGACAATGGGCTCTAGGACCTCCTCAAGTTTCTATGTAGGGAACTATTGGCACCTATAAATTTTTACTCCCAAACATGCTTTATTTTGCCCCAAAAAATCCATCAAATTTCATAGTTTTGCCTTTGCAATCAAAATCCCTCATTTAGATATGATCTAAGACATCCTATAGGGGTTTTATTTCAAAAAAAATTCTAAGTATAGTATAGGTCCACCTAAGTATAATTATTTTCTTCCTTGGAAAAATTTGGAAATTTTTTTGCCTTTATCGGCAAATCAATGAAATCGGTAACTTTCAAACTTGGTTTGCAAGTTTGTTTTTTCTTTGATTCACCGATAAAGTGACTCGGTGGGAAAAAGAAAAATGTCTTAGGAAAGATAGGTTGGTTCCATGCTTTTATCAGCAAAGTTACAGTTCACAAACCCATAGGTTTGTCGACCATCAAGTTCCCCAGTTGGCATTTTTGTCAACAAGGCAATAGAGGTCTGGTGAGGAAAGGAAATTTTTTTTAAGTAAAGAAAGAAGAAGGTCCAAGTGCTTGTCAGTGAAGTTGGAGGTTCGTGTACCCCTAACATCACCGATGGAAGGTTTTACCAACAGTGATTTCCCTGATAGTAGAAAGGGGACATGAAACTTAAAGTGTCAAATGTAGGAATAAGACAAAGGAAAAGGGGAAGACAAGTGCTTTGTCAGTGAAAGGGTGAGTTCGTGAACCATTGGGTTTGCAGATGGAAAGATTTGTTGATAGGGAGAAAAGTCCATAAAGGGGAAGCAAAAAATGACTAAGGTAAAAAGGGAAAATAATGTTTTCTCAGTAAATTGAGAAAATTGAAACTTGCCAAACAATTTGAAATTTTGACAGTTTGCTAATAAGGTGATTGGTTGACAAGGTAAAGGTAAAAGAGGAAAAGGAGAAGACAAGGCATAGAGGTTCGACAAATGAGGAAATTGTTGATAAAGAAAGAAAAGCATGGAATGAAAAAGAGGCCAAGGCAAAGTGGTTCATGAAAGTGATATTTCGCCAACCAAAGAAGAAGAAAGAAAGAGTTCAAAAAAGGTTAAATTTACCGATAGAGGGCGAAACTAGTCAAACTTTCTAAAATTCAATTTTTGCCATCTAAAGGAGAGAGTGAGAAGATAGAGATAGGGCTAGTTTGTAAAAAAAAAAGATTTGTCGATAAGGAACAAAGGAGGCTGAATAAGAAGACCGGGTCCGAAAGCAAAAAGGGTTGTTTTCCCATGGTTTGAAAAAATGAAAGTTTGTCAATAGAAAATAAAGGAAGGGAAATGAGATATGTTTGTAATAAAGGAAAAAGGTTGATAAGGAAAATAAGGATGCCCAGCATGCAGGAAGATACAGTTAGAAATTAGATAGCCCAAAAAGGAAAATTGGACAACATTTTTAATGTGTTGTGAGGGCTTTGAAGGGGTAATTTTCTAGTATCTTTCCATGGTTGCAGGATTTGTGTAGGCAGATTTGTACCCAAAATTTATGATTCTGCATAATAGTAGCATGCAGGTAGTTGATATGATAAAATTTTTCAATGAATATATACACTTGTAGGACAAATTGGATATGTTAGAGGTTGTAGGTGTCAGGTAAAGGGTTTGAACCTTCCCTCTTTATTGTTCCAGTTACAGTATGAGTGCAAACAATGTCCTTTTGACAATTTCAATATTGTCAAAGAATGGGAATGCTTCCAAACATGCATACTTCCTAACATTGCAGTGGGCTGAATTTAATGTGGTCTGGGTGTACTCATTAACTAAGTGTAGTGCTTGCAATGATGGAAAAGTTTGAATTGCTATATATGCATAAGTTTTTGATGCAATAAGGGTTGGTCAATTTTGGAACTGTCTCTGAACAGGTTTTGAGCTCCAGAAGGTAGAATAGAAAAGGTTATTTTGTAGTCTTTGTTCAGCATGAAATAGCTAGATGCAATGTATGTAATATACTTTTAAAATATTTGTATCAAATTGCTATTTTTCTCCACTGCTATGGATAGTCTGTCTAGAAAACTTTGATCACAGTTAGGGTTTTCTCTTGCCACATTTCATAGTATGAATATAAGCAATGATTTGAATGAATGTGACAGTTCTTATTTCATATCCAAGTCTTTGTAAATGATCTTTTCAATATTGCATAAAGAAGAACAGGGTATAGTGTTGGATTAATAAGTATTCCCAATGATTTGATATTGATTTCTCATGGATTTGATTTCTCACATAGGCAAATATATATATTTCTGTGTAGTTGTGTTCCTTTGTTGAATGTAAGACTTTGTAGCCCTATGGATAGGCACTAGTCTAAGTAGCCTATGATCACCCAATCTTCAATACAAAACAATACATTCATCTTTAGACATAGTAGTAGGTTTATGGACCCTTAGTGTGTAGGATTGCATTCATCAGCTATATAGGGGTCTTGTAACAACCAAATGTTCTTAGCTTAGTGAGAAATTTGCGACTAAGAAAGTGATTTGGGTTTGGTTGTTCATCTGTTTTTAGTTGTTCATTTGGTTCTAATATTAAGACATGCTTAGGTATACCCCTTTGGAATATCCCTCTAGATTTTAAGTTGATCTCAAAGAGCAGATGAGTTTTCCCACTCTAGTTAGTTGACCAAAATCCCCCTTAACATGTTGATAAGCCTCTTTCAATCACCTTGATGACACCCCTAGCCTAGGTGATTTCTAAAATGTTTTAGGGTTTTGGGTTGTAATCATTTTGGGGAACCAACATTTTGGCACCACTGCTAGGGAACCCTAGATTTTATTTCTAGTTGTTGCAATATTAAATAGTAGTGTGGTGACTCTATTTTGTAACCCAAAAGTTAATTTCAGTTTGAAAAGAGCGTCACAATGAATATAGGAAGAAACTAGGAGTAGCCTGGCCATGAGGAATCCTCTAGCAATGTAGGAAATTGGTGGAGTAGAAATAGGGTAAGATGACCCAATGTGGTACCTCTAAGGAATACCCAAGACAATATATTTTTCAACCTCAAGATCCAATACAATTATACTTATGAGGATTCTATAGATAACATGCTTAGAAAAAATAGAAATGAGTATGATGTTAGAAGAAATGAGAATATTATTGGTAGAAGAAGTAGAGATAGATCTCTTGATCCATATTTGAGAACGTTTGGGAATGCCAGTGAGAATGAAGTGATGGATCAGGGTACAAGGAATCCTAATTCCCCTACTGGATAATTCAGAGGTCAACATGTCAATATCCCTAATGGGGGTGATCAGAAGCAACAACCTAATGATGAGAAAAGAGAAAGAATAATCCAAGATGAATTGGACTTGCTTGATCATCTCATAAACAAACAAAGGGAAGTACAAGACTTGCTTGATTATAGCAAGCTTAACTTGCTTAGCAGGCCCAACAAAACTAGAATGCATAGTAGCAGGGCCTAAATAAAAATACAAATCAGCAACGTGCACTCCCACAACACTACAATTAGCAAAATAACTGGAGACAACAACAACAACATAAAATGGGATAGTAGGGAATAAATAAGGACCATGCTCAAAATATTAACATTGCACCACAGCAAAACCAAGGTAATAAGTAGCATGTTAATGTTTAGAACATTGGGCATGCACAACAAAGACTTGAGCACATACTTTTCTTCCACAGAGGTAGCCGCTAGGAGTTGAAAGGTATAAACAAATCAATTTCTTTTGCATACCTACCTTTCCTAATCCAATTCCAACTGAGATTAGTGGAAGATTCCTAGGTTTCAAGGTAATAATGTTGTCACAGTTGAGGAACATCTTAGGCATTTCATTAATGTCACTGATGAAAATGAAATTGAGGATGAAGATGTTACGATGAAATTATTTGTACATTCATTGGAAGAGAGTGCTAAAGAATGGTATAAATCCCTCCCTGATAATATTATTCATTCTTGCGAGGAATTCATGAGAGTATTCAGATTGAAATATGGGGACAAGATTGATCCCAAGTTTGCTATCCATGAACTTATAGTCATCAAGAATGTAATAAATAAAATAGTAGCTGACCTTAATAGCCACTTCATAATGACAATGAGAAAGGTACCTCCTCATATGAGACGTAATGATTCTATGTCCTTAGATTTATATTGTGGTGCCTTTGATTCAAAAATAGGTTATTGTTTGAGGGACAAGAGTCCACAAACATTAAGAGAGGCATATGATTTAGCCATAAACATAGGAAGTCATGTGAGAGCTTTACGGAAGTAGATCAAAAGGTTTGGTATCAAATTGTCCTAGCTAGATAAGCCAAATTTCAAAAACCCCTCACTATCGATGACAAGTTGGACAAACTCATGGGGGTTGTGAAAGATTTTTCCTATAAAGTTGCTAGAAATGACAAAGGGTTGCCACCTTAGACTATTGTAACACATTTTAATGAAGGTTAGAGATTACATAATAGACCTTATAATACTGATTGGTCTAAGAGACCACCAAAAAAACGATAGACAAGTTGCCCCAGGCATGTAAGTTCCAAAGAACCTAAGAGGAACACCCTTGATCCTTTGAGAAAGGATCAATTCCAATTTTAATATGAGTCTCGATGGTGGCGGGCTTGCTTCCTCCCCCACGATCCAGCAAACTATGCATGGTGGCTCATTCACTGAGTAGAGAAGAAGAATTTCCAAATGAAGAGGGTGTGGCTAAGTATTATGAAGAGAAAATAAATTAGTTTGATGTAGAAGACTATGAGCAAATGGGTCAAGGTGCTGATTGTGAAATCTATGAATATGATGATAATATTTTTCAATATGATTATGATGAAGGTCCAAAATGATATCAATTGTTAGCTCATGATTTTGGGCATTTGAGGGACCTTATGCAGAAGAAATATCAGCAGTCCAAGCCTTCAAAAGAGGACATGAAAGCCTCGATTGATACAACCATTTTGCAAGTTCAAGGATGCTATCAACTAAGAAATAGGACTATCCATGTGCATAATTCCCCTACAAAGGAATCAAAACAACAAAGATTGAATGGGGATAGGGACAAATGTAAGGGGAACATGGAGCAGAAAAGTAGTAGCGTTCCAAAGAGGAATATGCTAGAAAAGAAGAAAATTCCAACACTCTCCAGTAGCAAAAGGGAAATATGTGTAGAAGAATCCAGCACCAATAGTGCATCCAATTACTACACCCATTCTAGGGTTTCATTATCCAAATGGTGGTGAGAAACATGATCAGCCTCAGGCACAAAATGAACCAAAAAAGGATAAGACAGAGGAAAAAGGTATGGATGTTTCATCTAATCAAGTAATACCTTACGTTCCTTGTGCAAATGATATAACTATTTCAAGTGATACTCCTTTGCCCAATTATAACCCTATTGACATGGCTCAAATCTTTAGCCAAATTTGAAATTTTGTACCAAAAGTTGAACTCCTTAGAATCCCTAAACATAGAAATGGGGAAGGGTCATTTATCACTGTCGTAGATGCACAAAAACAACCTATTGTTGTTTCCAATGGTAATGATGAGGGTGTAGGTCATGATGAAATAGTTATGGTTTACTTAGAGTCATTTATGGTTAACAATAGGATGGGAGTAGACCCTTTTTACACCACTTTGGTCATAAACTGATGGTTGCTACACAATTGTATGCTTGATTCTGGGGCATCTAGCAATGTCATGCCGCTTGAAATCATGAATGATTTGGGGTTGAAGGTGTCAAAGTCTTTTGGCAAATGCTTTTCCATGGATTCCAAGGAGGTTTATGTGATAGGTCTGGTTAAAGATGTTGAAGTCAAACTTGATGCTTACCCAAACAAATCCTTCCTGATGAATATAATTGTTGTGCATTGTCCTGCCAAGTGGGGTATTTTGTTATCAAGAAAATGGGTAGAATCTATGGGTGGAAGTATTCAAATGGATCTTTCATATGCCACTATTCCAGTCCAAGACATGGAGGTGAAGTTATATAGGGAGAAGAAGGTGAAATACCAAAACATAGAGGATAGATATAAAATAGAGGAAGATCATGCAAATTTCTTTGACACCAATATAGACCATTTTATGGGATATTGTAGTGATGATAATCCTTTCTTGAATGTTTTACCTTTTGATCCCGTCAATTCTATTTGTGATACATCTAATTTATGGATGTTGTATTTTGATGGTGTGTGCTCAAGAGAAGGCTTAGGCACTAGAATTGTTCTGATATCCCCAGATGGTGAACAATTTGGTAGGTCTTTTAGACTTGATTTTTAGTGCACTAACAACATAGATGAGTATGAATCATTGTTGTTAGGTTTAAATGATGCTCACAAGCATAAAATCAAGTGATTGAAGATTTATGGTGACTCATAATTAGTGGTGCATAAAATTAGAAATAATTTCATTGCCAAGGATAAAATGTTAAGGGCATACAAGAATGTTGTATGGGACACTATGGATCTATTTGGTGTCATTGGCATCGAATGGATTAAGAGGACTAAAAATGAGGAAGAATATTCCCTAGTTGTAGGTACATCAAAATGTGATCCTCAAATGAATTTTCCTCATGCTGATAATGTTGTGGAAGTGCTTTCAAGCCCAACAATGACTAATAGAATATACAATTGGAATTTGTGCAATGATAGTAATCAGATCTATAAGTTCCTCAATTGCCTGGATGAATTTGACATTCAACTGATTAACTGGCAGCCTATGGTAGAGATGGAAAATGGCAAGGAAACATTATTTGGTAGTGAGGTGGTGCAATTGAAGACAAATGCCCTTCCCAAGGGATTGGTGGAGCTGGAAAGAATGCTTGATAATGCAAATCATTGGAAGAGTAAAGGTAAACCTATTGAAGAGGATGGTGTTGAAGGTGTTAACCTTGGAACTAAGGAGGCACCCAAATGGTTTACATAGGTAAGAAGTTGAAGCCTCATGAAAAGAAAATGTTGATTTCTTTATTAACAAAATTTAGAAAATGCTTTGCATGGTCCTATGATGACCTGAAAGCTTATAGGGAGGATCCATTTCAGCATACTATTCCCCTACAATCTAACAAAAAACTTTTTAGGCAAAAGCAAAGGCCTATAAACCCCACTATAGCTCCCAAGATATAGGAATAATTGTTAAAATGAAAGAGGGAGGAATTATCAAACCAATTAGACATTCTGAGTGGGTGTCTAATCTTGTACCAGTGAGGAAGAAGAATGGGGAGATTAGACTGTGTGTAGATTTCAGAAATCTAAACATCGATTCCCTTAAGGATAATTACCTCCTTCCTAGTATGGATCATCTTTTGCAAAGGGTTGTTGGTTTAGAGCTAATGTCTATGATGGATGGGTTCTCAGGATACAATCAAGTGTTGGTTAAGGAGTCAAAACAATACAAAACAACACTCACCACTCCTTAGGGGACATATGTTTATTTCAGAATGTCATTTGGGTTGAAGAATGTAGGATCAACATTTCAAAGGGCAATGGATGTGGCCTTTGTTGGCCTCATTGATGAGATCATGGTTGTATACCAAGCTGATCTTGTAGACACCTAAATTTGTCCATATCTTGCAACACCTTGTTGACACATTACTAGAGACATCATATGACATTTTGTCCTAATCCCACTCCTAATCCGATTTATCTCACTTTCCAATTAATTAAATAAATCCTATTTATTTAATTAATTTCCCTCTCACATGTTCCAACTAAAAAAAATAAAATATTTGAATTTGTCCTCACCTTTCACTAGTAGAATTTTGGCAATAAATGACTATGTGACTAAAACTTTTAGTCATGACAACTAAAAATGAATAAATTCTAATCATTTTTTGCAACACAACTATAAATGACTAAATAAATGAGTAATTTGATCATCATAAGTGTCTAATATGATCATAAGTGGAAAGTAATAAAAAATAAAGTGAAAGACTTATTTTTCTTTGCAGTGCCAAACAATTTTAAAAGAGGATTTTCATTTCCTTGTGCGCCAAACAATGGAAAAGTGAATTTTCAGTTGAAGTGTCTATTAAGTGGGATTTTTAGTTTGTTGGTTGGAAGAAGTCCAAAGATTTGTTTTGGGCATGGCGTAGAACCAATAGTTGGTTGCACCATCATCTATCCACATTGTTGAGAAGATCTGGGATAAAAGTGCATTGAGTTTGCTTTGAAGAAACCTTTCTTTGTTGGCTTTGAATTTTTTCCACACTTCAAATATTCACAAGGGTTTGAAGACCTGTTGCATGCATGAGGAGATTGTCTAAGGTTTTGATGACAGATCATGACCACATTGAGATAATATATGAGGTTTTCTTGGATGCCTTCATCCTCACATCTTGCCAGGTATACTCTATGCCATTAGGGTTTTTAGTTTTGTTTGAAGTTTTGAGGAAGATATTTCTTTTCTCTTTACATTTGATGATGAGCCTTTGAAGATTTTTCATGATTGTCTTATTTCTCTTGCTAACTATACCTTTTTCTACATTTTGTAACTATCTGGGTTGTCTCTTTACAATCCATACTTCTACTATGATAAAAGGCATCGTAGTATTGAATGATTTGATGTGGCTATCTGTTGCTTCTTCTTGCCATGAATATCAAGGCATGGAATGTCAATGTAACTCAAAAGCTCAATGTGGAACTTCATAGAGTTACAAGATAGAAACAAAAAAGAAATAGAGAAAACCTTTATCTTTTACCCTATTTCTTCTACAAAATTGTGAATAAAAGAAGGAATATCTTTGCACTTGGCACAACAATATAGCCTTGCTACAAGCCTTCCACTGTGGCCTTAAATCTCCCATAGTAATTAACTCATTGCATTCATTAGTAATCATGCAAAGGTGAGGAATGACAAGCTTGAAAACCTCTGAATGTATACTCTTTTCCCTATCTTTGTAAACTATAAAAACAAAAGAAGTGCCCATCTACACACTGTACCATCTTGTCCAAATAAAAATTCCTTGTAACAACACTCACATTCAATAGTCTAAGCCACAGGAGGGTATTCTTCATTTCCACTTCTTTCTTTTGTTCCACTACATCCATCCAACATGCACTAGTTTTAGTATAGCCTGCGTCCCAAGAAGAAACACCAAAACCCTTGACTACCATTTGTATGTGAAAACCCTATCACTGGAAGTTTGACACTATTTTCATTAGAAGTGCTTGAAGAGAAACAATTGTGCCCCTAACTATTTACTATCAATAAAGTAAATCACCCACTCGGTGCATGACCTTGGGTGTTTTGCAGTTTTAGTGTTGTTTGTTGTTTTGTGGTTGCTTTTCAGAACTTATCTACTCTTTCTAGTCTGGCTTCTTTAAAAAGGTTTGGGCCCTTTCAAAAACCCACCTTTATCAATAATATCAACAATTACAAGATAGGCCAGCTGAACGAAACACTACTTCAAAAATAAAGTATCACTCTTATCTTACTAATGAATATTTTATGTATAATTGTTATGAATCTTTTTCATCTGAAGAAGATATAGACTTTTAGAAGCATTAAAGGTTTCAATAGCATAGTAATTGAACATTATCTTTTGGTTGAGATAACCAAACTCTAAAACCAGAAAATGTTGAAAGCATGAACAATTATATTTTATCAGTGTAATAAAATGCAAGTGATGAAATAGACTTGGATTGCTTTCAATGTTTACTCACGCCTGTCTAATGTTAGAATGTGTGCTTACAGTTAGTAACACATTGCAAGAGGATTTTTTTCAGTGAATTAAAGTTGCTTTCAATCTGTCCTTGGTTATTTTCAAAATTGATAGTAAGTGTTTTTTATTGTGTTGAGTGATTGCTTGAGATTCTGTGTATACCAAGAACAAAATTGTCTTCAAATTATCTCCATTGTAGAAGAACATTACATAAAAATTATGGCATGCTCCAATTATATTCTATACATAAAAAATACTATGCCTGCAAATGTTATCCTCCCTCCCTGCATGTGTGTAGTGGGGGCAAGACCGTGTTTGTGGTACTTTGAGAATATTTACTAAATTCTATACATGTTATGATTTGTCTGAGATGAAGAGGGTTATACCATATCCTTTAGTGTAAACATTTAAAAATATATATAGAAGGCAATTTACATAGTATTGCATTAACTGTATATAGCTCTCTAGAAGCTTGCTAAGTTGCAAAATGGGCTTCTATCTACAAGAAGAATGCCTTAAGCATATAGATTGATGTTGAATCTATGAGAAGAAATGAAAATATTATTATACATATTGAATACTTTCTTAGGGAGTACCTTCAACTTTCCTGCCAGAAGATAACCATCAAAAAATCAACTAAAACATGGCATTTGACACCCCCTCTAGAAAAACCAGCTGAAGTACCCAACATGCAGACAGAATTGGCATCAAGAATCAGAACTCTTTTCAACTGTTTCCACAGACATTCATGAATCTCGGTGATCAGAACACTTGGGTATTTCTCCTGTGATGTCTTCATTGGAGGATCCTTTAATCTTCATACCAAGGCTATGTGGAGTCGTTTTACCAATCTCTTCACGTGTGTCTATAAAAATCTTCCACACAATACTACAGAACTCCCTGATATTTGTCACAAAATTCAAACAGATGGATAAGGGGAAAAAACTTAAATTTTAACTACAAAAAATAGATCTCATTATGATGAAGCACTTCTCATAGCAATGAAATGTTAGCTAAAAAGCCATCTTTTATACTTACTACCATGGATCATCTCCAACAAGCATCATGTCTCCTTCGTTATCCGTGTATACAACCTACCAACCTTTGGTTGTATCCTAGAGATCCCCTTCAATGTTGAACATCTTCTCAAGATCGCAAAGGAGATTTGTATATCCATCAAATTTTGTTAGATCAACTGCCCTCCCAAGTGCACTACCCTGTTTGTGAACCTAGACAGATACAAAACTAGAAGTCATATGAAGTTATTATTTTTTAATTTCTTTTTAACACTCTTTAGATTTAAAAGATATCAGCTAATCTCAAACAATCAGAACCTTTGTGCAGCTCCTTGTAGAATTGCTATAAGCTCTGCGATGAGTTTATTTGGATGACTGTTCAATGAAAAATTCATTGTCAACGCTTGCAGCTTGTAAATCCAGTTTTGCTGTCTTTGATGGCTCTGATTGTTGATCTGATTCTATAGGCTGAACCCAGTTTACTGTTAAATCAGGAAGTGAAATGTGCAAGTTCTCTTTAGTCACCGAGCCTCTGATTGTTGGACAAGTCAGTTCACCCACAACTAAATTTCCAATGAAGTGAAAACCAAACAGCTTGCAATCTGAGGATCGTGTACTAGATAATACACCTTTTTGTTCCTTAGTTTCCCATAAAGGAAGACTAGGCTGCTGTACAGTCATTCCAAGGTTTGGGGATCCTATGGTTCTAATTGAATTTCTCTCCAGCTTTCCAGGAACATAAGTTTCAGTAAATTCTGCCGGAGCTGATGAGACTAGTGACATGAACTGATTTCCTCTCAATTCTCCAGATCCAAGGTTGGAGAAGGGTGCAGAAGAATACAATCCACTCCATTTTATTGCATCAGTTTGCTTATGGGACATGTTAGATGACCTAGAAGGCTTCAAATTGGACTCAGTTAATTCATTTGATTTATTAGAAGGCAAGATTGTCCATGGATTTGATAGCTGCAGTTTCATTCCTGGATAACGTGATATACCACTTTCTTGATTCTGAAATTGACTCTGGGCCATTTTCAACCCTTGGAATCTTTCCATGTCTTGAACCACTAATGGAATGCTGAATTGTTGAACATCCCTGCCACCTTGAATACCTGAGGAGGAGTCTGCATAGGCCAGGTCCTGCCTGCATTGCAACATCCAGGGTTCTGAGTTTAATCTTCCTCTGGAGACCCGACCATCTTGCTTGATATCATCCTCAATAGATCCCCATACCAGATCCCCCTACCAAGGGCTTTTGGATGCTCTCAACCTTACTTTCAACAAAGGATCCTTGAATGTGCCTCATTTCATGACCTTGCAAGACCCTAGGATATCTATGTTGATGTGAAGAATCTGGTCCAGTCTTGCTTGACCCTGCATACAAAAACCTCAATCAATTTAGCTTTCCATTAAATCCTAACATACACACAATCTTTCTACCATAGTTTAAAGTTTTTCTACCAAGATGCTCTCTGTTTATGTATTCTTTTAAGATGGCCTTGAGCTTTCTTTGTTCTGTTACAAGATACAAAAGATGAAGGTAGTAAATTTTTGAGCTGATGTTTCCAAGTAAAACTGCATTTATGGACAAATTTTGGTGTACATAGACAACTTTCCTGCAAGAGCAATTACATGGTGTTTTTCTTACATGCTTTATCATATGTTGGTAGATGCACAACCATTTCTCTTTTCATCTAAATGAGAAAGTAATGGTTGCTATCATTTTTTGCAAAGTCAAGGACAACTATGTGTTGGAGCTAGACTTGGAGCCCTTTAATGCATCCTTTCCTCATCCAACATGACCATCTTCCATTGGCAGTGGAGTTCAATTTTTGAACAGACACTTGTCCTTGAGACTATTCCGTGATAAAGAAAGTGTGCAGCCCTTGCTGGATTTCCTTACAAAACACAACTACCGAAGATAGGTTGGTTATTTTCCTTTGGTTCATATCCCAGTAACATGCACACATCTGGTGCCATCAAGTTGCAGATTTAAGTACAATGTATGAGATAAAAACTAAATAAATTACAGGGAGGAGATGTAGAGATTTTTCTTGCTTTATCAGAGAGATGTTAGAGGAACTGTACTCTAGTTACAATGACTTTATCCATTCTTCCATAATATTGTATTTGTAACGAATTGTGTTTGAGTTCTTTAGGGTAGATTTGCCATACTTTGTTGCCATGGTCCTAATTTTCTTTTTCTTCTTTTGAGATACCATGTGCAACTGAATGTGTTTTTGGAGTTCCTTAAGCTTTGTGAATATTTGCTTATTCTTATTAGGCTAAAGTTGAAGTTTAAACAATGAGTAAGTTTTTCTTTTTGATTCATAATCTATGAGGACAGGGGCCCAGTCCCTTTATTAAAAATAATAAAAAATTACAAAAAACTACCGCACAATAGAGAAGGAACAAAGAAAGGCTAATGTCATAAGGAAGGAAACAGAAGAACTAAAGAAACTTATAGAGGAACAAAGGCTAAAGTTGTAAGGAATGAAAGAGAAGAACAAAGGAAACTCACAGAGGAGCAAATACTGAGAGAAAATCCTTAGTCAATACAATAACTCTCAAAAAGAGAGAGACAAACTCAAAAGACAAACAAAAATTACACCCTACAAGTGTTATGAAGGAGAAGCGCATCCAAAGTCCGCTGGGATCCAACTTCCACTGCTTTAGAACATTTGATGTGAAGCTTTTCATCATTAGACCTCCTCCCAACCTTTCATTTTTCACCAGAATCAGGTTTTAAATTACCATTAGAATGCTGATGAATCCCAAGTTTCTGAGGTGGAGCGAAAGTAAAATCATAAAAAAAACCTTATCCTGCTCTTCCAAATCATCCATGAAATGGAAAGCACCATTGGAATTAGAGCCATCCTTCTCTGAATTAGAAGAAGAGCTAGGTAGACTCTCAAGGACAGGAACAATTAGGAGAGAGGGGGGAGCCTTAGTCTGGACCAGATTCAACCCAAGGATCTGAGGAGGATTGAAGAACTTACTGTGATTAGGAAATCCAAATTGAGGTTGAAACACAAACTAAAATGCAAAAAAACAAGAAAGCTATACCTCAACAAGAAGACCCAATCTCATCAAAGGGAAAGAAGCTTTGCACCCAAGAGCTCCTAAGATATACCATAGTTGATGAATACAAATGTGAAATGCTCTATTCTAATGCAACTCATAATCTAGCTCAATAGGCATTTGGGCATGGTAACATTACTTGAAGATTGGATCCCAAAATGGGTTGGAGGATGTTGTATTTATAGAGATTTTGGAGAGATTTTGATCCAAGGGTTGAGATTGATTTGGGAGATCAATGGTGGAGGATGAAGATGATGTGGAGGGCCCAGATTTCATCTTGGAGGAATGGAGGGCTAGGAATAAATATGATTCTTTTATTCATTTTGGAAAAAGGGTGAATTAAGTGAGTATGGGTGAGATGGAATATGTGTGAATTAAAAATTCACATGGGGAAGGGTAAAATGAATTAAAAATTTATTTGGGGATGAGTGGACATAAATGAGGCATGGCATGACTAAGGGGTTGTAAGAGATTTAAATGTGATGTGGGACTTGTTTAAATAAAAAAATGACTTATGTGGATATATTCCAATTTTTTATTTGGATGATGTGGGGAAGGGTGTTAAGTTGGATTTGACCATCTTAATGAGAGGTTCAAGATTAATTAATAAGGTTGTATTTAATTAATCCTAAGGCTAGGATGAGGTAGGCTAGGGTAGGCAATTAAATAATAGCTATTTAATTACCTAGGGTAGGGATAGGTCAATTAATAGGCTAAATTAATTAGTTAAACATGATTTAGCTAATTAATTAGATTTAGTGAGGAGAGGGAAATTGACCAAATAAATATTGCATATTTATTTAATCAATTGGCTAAAGTTTGAACTATTGAATTAATGGAATTAATTCAATTGTTGGGGGTAAAATGATGAAAAATTAGGTGATGAAGGGATAATTAATTAAATAAAAATTTAATTAATTGATTAGAAGGGAAATTGGTATGTTTAGGGATGTTGGGAGTCAGTTTGATGGTAAAGACATTTTTAGGTGTCTACATTTGCCCCTCTTTGACGTGGTGTTAGGACCTAGGAGGGAAATGGCGCCAGGTCAAAGAAAAATGTGCCCCAGCTACTGGGAAGGAATAACATGGGTGAGGGATGCCCCCTTGAGAGGTCGGTGGAAAAAATAAATTTTTTTAAGGTGATCTCTCGAAAGGACGCGACGAGAGTGAAACTTATATGGAGGATGGAAAAAAGAAGATGGCAGGAAGAAAAATGGAGGAAAAAGGTTGTGATCTATACCCTGAAGGGGAAAAAGAGTGGGTGGAAGGATGACATGGCTTACTATATTAGGACTAGTGGGCCCTAAGGATGCCACATTTGCACACATTGACTTGGTGAGAAGGAGCAGAGAAGAGATGGCAGAGCGCAACCCCCAATTTCCATGACTTATGCACCTTTCCGAGCATGTTCAATCATTTGGCTAGGCATTGGAGGCTAGACCCTAGGTAGGGCCTTACCCTGGCTTTGTGATTTTTTGATTGTTTTGCATTTTTTTGTTTAGGAAATGGGTTTTGGGATGGTGGAGCTATCGGAAGATCATGCAACGTCAAAAGAACGTGGATTAGCACCATCCTCTTGATTGGCACTATCTGCTAGGGTAGATTAGGGGTGGATTGTCGCCATGCGTGTCATGTTTTGGTGCTATCTTCTATAGTAGCGTAATGTGTGATAGAGTTAGGGTTTTGGTGTTTTGGTTCCAAGTGGGTGTTAGGGTAGCGCTATGTTGTTGACTAGTGCTATTTGAGGAAGTGGCACTATATTGTGTTTGAGCGCTATGTATAGGATTAGTACTGTATTTCATATATGCGTGATTGGTAGAATTGGTGCTATTCTTGAGATTAGCACCAAGTGGCAGAGTGGCGCCATTTGTTAAAATGGTGCTAAGTATCTTGCGTTGTAGCACTATGTGTGAAAGTGGTGCAAAGTGTCTTGCGTAGTGGAGCTATTATCTATAATAGTGCCATGAGAAGAAGTACTAGCGCCATTGTTGAAAATGGTGCAAAGTATGGTCTGTTTTGGCGGCAAAGTGTTTTTGGCTTTCAACTTTAGAAGAAAGGGTTGAAGATAGGTAGATTTTTTACCATAAAGTTGTGGATGTAGGATACGAGGTCGTTTATAGTGTCCTCGTGGGAGTGACGTGTGCCATCTGTGATGGCACTATTTGACTAGTTTGATGATGCCACTCGGGCCCGACTGGATAGGGCCCAACTGGATAGGTTGGGGCTCCTAATAGCTGCGTCGATGCCAGTGTTGCGAGCTCATAGAGATCTAATTACAACAGTAGTGGAGCGGTATTGGCCGGAGACTTGCACATTTTTTCTACCTACTGGGGAGATTACTATCACTCTTGAGGATGTTTATCGCATCCTGAAGCTACCTATTCATGGCTGTCGAGTGAGATATGACACGAGGAGGGGACGACAGGCCTTGATCAGACTATTTGGCTGAGAGCACATGGCCTTATTAGCAGACGAGCGAGAGATGAGTTATGAGGGGTCACTAGCAGTAGGTGTAGATCACTTTGCCTTATTCTTGTGCACATTGATTGGTGGTGTGGTGATGCCTGATAAGAGGGGTAGGGGATTTCCAGTTGGCTGGGGAGAGATGATAGAGGGGATGGTGAGGCATGAGAACATGTATGCCTGGGGACCGGCGATGCTAGTGCAGCTGTATCACGAGATACATACAGTTGTTTATCACTATGATTCAGCCTTATCAGCTGGGGTTACTCTGTTGCACATGTGGATCTGGGAGTGTATTGTAGTTACTCGACTAAGATGTGGGTATTATCCTCATCCATTTGAGGCCTTTATGTTCATGTACTGGGATGTTGAGTACACATATACTAGACAGGTTTAGTATTGGAGGTGAGTGCTAGATGATATCATTCGGGTGACCTGGCGAACTTACGTCAGAGTGGAGCTGTGGCCAGATGATGATGTACACATGTCATTTACTTTCTAGCAGTGGTATTTGATAGGTCGAGGAGACCACATGATGGATATGTATCTACCGTCGTGAGTTATATGATAGTTTGGGTTGCGGCAGGATACCCCCTAGTAGATGGCTATTTTTGCACAGACCCATCGGGATGTGCATTTTTGGCCTGTAGCCATATAGCTGTGGGTTGCTCTAGAGGACTTTGTAGCTTTGCAGCCATTGTAGTGGGATTGAGAGAGTACTGTCAGGGATACAGGTACTACTCCTACATATGAGACATGGTGGTGGATGTGGCAACCAACTCAGTTCACTGACCCATCAAAGGAGGTAGTCCCTGCAGAGGAGGTAGCAGGTTTAGGGGATGAAGAGTCAGAGGATGATGGGGATGATGACTTAGATGGAGATGATTTCCTAGAGGAGGGTGAGGAGGTCATTGCGGACTATCTCTGTAACATCCATATCTGATTTTACTTGAAAACTTGGTTTTAACATAGGTAATTTTTTTTCTTTCTAAGTAATCAAATACAAAAGAACTTAACTACTCACAAGTATAACATTTTTCACTTAAACAATAAACATGATTTCATTTTTCACAAAGCTGAAAGAAATGATAAATCATAAACATTTTGTTTTCTCACAATTTGAAATTTTCTTGAAACAAATACAATATTAGAAACATACCATTATCACCGCATCCTGATTGTCAACCCATCACATTCAAGACTCGGCAATCCTACATATTTGGAAGAGAAAGTATCTTCAAGGAGCTTAACCTCCAACTATAGACCGTCGGTCTCCCGCACTCCTTCCTAACTGGAAGTGGCCCTACCCTACTCAAGAGGATAGACTTAGGATAACCATCAGTGTTTGCCATATGAGCTCTGGTGTTGTAACTTATGTGTCTTGTTATCATGCAGATCCCTAGATACCCTCTAGTCATGCATGACTCTCCACAAGAAACGCCATCCAGTCACAGTGAACATTCAATGCACTTGAGGATCGTGCATCACCTTGGCCAAAGGATTTGTATTTAAATAGCATTGTATGAACGCATGAACATAGTTCACCCACCCTACTTGACTTGAATTGATCGCAATCCTACAGTTTTCCTATTTGTGAGGTTTAAACAAATGTTGACCTCAATGACCTCAAGGTAATTGAATTTCCTCATGCAATAGCGCATGGCGCAAATGTTTACTCTATTCCCGAGTTTATGGATTCATCTCTGTTTACATGTTGTACAATAGGTTTTCTATTTCATTATTTATATGGTTAGCATTTGTAATGCAATTCATAATCCCATAATCATATAAAACATCATTTGATAATACCCACTCCTAAGTGGTTTCAAACTTGGCTATTCAGTTCCCATATGTTTATACAACATACTCAAGTATATAATACAATTTCCCATAAGCCCAGAATTTAAAGTTTTAGACTCATAATGGTCTACAAGGTAATAGCAACACAAGAATCATCGCATGCAACCTAATTAAGACACAAATTATGGATTTCCCACCCTTATCTTTTCATTTCAAAAGCATAATGGTTTTCGACCAAGAATGATTACTTGTACTTCAACTCGACACCTCCTTCCAAATCAAATAGTTTCATATGGTTCAATGAGGTAAGAGTAATAAAAATAAGATATTTAAAAGGCTTAGAAACTAACTTTAGACACTAGAGATGATCAACTCACATTTGTCGACCTCTAACTAAAGGTCTAAACCTGAAATAAGATACTAGCTCATTTCTTTTGTCGACATTCAATGTCTTATTTTCAAAATCTTTATCTAATTGGGCAGAGAGATATTTTAAAACCTTGTCCTCCTCTGGTTTTTATCTCCTGATACCACAGCCAGTTGAAAGCACACCATTCGACAGTTAAAACAATCTAAAATCTACATTGCAACATGCATTAAATCTGAGGTTTGGTTTCCTTAAACAATAGGCACATGGTGCAATGTGGTTTCTCACTATGAAACTAATGTTTCGAGTGCACACATGATAGTTTTAAGCTGATTTACAGTCATATAAGATCGACTCAGTGCATACACCTGGCCGATAGCTAGTAGGATACCATTTCACATCTTACATCATGCATTGATCAACATTGGTGTGTATACATTTGAAAGACTGTGTTCTATTATCATAAGGTGTCGTTCATGATATGCAATGATATTATATCTGAGATGACAGCCATGATTTTGAATTCTAAGAAGACTACAATGATACATATTCATTGTAAATAAGCTCACACAGAACTTTCAATAAAAAGCCATTATTGTCACATCCTATACATTGTAAACTTATTACACTATCCTTGCGTAAAAAGAGAGAATGGAAAAACCTGTTGATGACTAAGAGGTCTACTGTTGCTAACTCATCCTCTTTGAGCTCTCAATGACGTCCTCCAAGTGTTTTCCTTCGACTCTAAACCACAGCCAGTCTCCTCCTGTGTCCTCCTCTGGTTTAGTTTCTTAACCACATAAGACTAATGCTCAGGCCGCGCACCGTGGAGAAGAAGAATGATCTTTTTCTGGCGGTTTCTAGTCTCTAATCAAAAGAAAAACTCCTCCTCCAGCGAAGAAGATTCTATGCATTTATCTCATCGTTTCTGTTTCTAAGCAACAGAAAACTAATGCTTAAAAAGTACCCACAACGATGGAGTATATTGGCATTTAACTCTATCGATTTTCATTACTTCTCAACCAAATACCCTCCGGTCCGCACACAACGAATAGAGATATCATGGCATTCTCCCCCACGGTTTTCATTTTCTTCCTAACAGAATAACCTCCTCCCTGACTACCCACGATGATGGAAGACAAGGCATTAACTACTGTCATCCCATGCCTTAGCAAAAGGAGGTCGGTTTTAACTGCAATGCAACCCGCCTTCCTTACTTACAGTGACCACTACAAGATAGAGGTTTCTTAATGGCGATGTGGCACAACAACCTCATCCACTTTCTCCACAAGACAACTTTTAACCTTTGAAAATGCAACTAACACCGCTAGAGGAATAAAACTCTTACAAGGTGCTAAATAATAATGCACAAAGTGACTCCAAGGTTGAAAAAGAGATAAAGAATCAAGACCAACTAAAGTAAGAAAGTATGGGTTTGACTTATGATAACTCAAGTCTTAAGCTCGAAAGGAAAAGATGTATTCGCAAAGGAAGGCATCCGAAACAACAGAACATGGGCATAAACCAACTTGACTTGATGAGAAAAATACCTCCCATTAACCAAGTTATGACTATGGCGATTTTGGAATATCCTTCCAAATAATGACCAAAAAAGTTATAGCTTATATTGACTTCACATTCGACTTCTGTCGATTTTCAAAAAGGAATAAATTCACAACACATGATCAGCGCATTTTTACAGCAATCATGACAGATTGGGCATAACGCAAAACAAGTTTTCTAAATCGTTTGATGCACAAAAATGACTTCTTGCATCTTTCGACTAGGAGACGTGATTCACAAATCTGCCACAAATAGATTTATTTATTTACCTATAAATGAAATATTAATCATCTATATAAGATGACTCGTTTTGGAGGACTTACGATAACAACGTCGATTCCACAATTCTATATGATGACTTATGAAAAGGTATTAAACCTTATCTTTAGACGTCGACATCTAGTCTCAACTATCTCAGTTGTAATCATGACTAAATTTGAAGGCTTCAAGGTTTATCTACCTGCTTGGCGTGTTCAGTAACAAACACCCATGGTTAATTTCCAGAGTCTATACTCTCTCTCAAAGATACTTTCTCTTCCTGTCGAACATGGTCCACCTGTTCCTGCAACGATAGTCTCACATACAATTTTTGTGGTCAAAGCATAATATATCCAAACATCATTTTCTCCTAACAAAAGAGCATTTCAAATTTATAATATCACATTGATCATAATCAATAGATTCCAAAATTTCATAGAACTAACTTTGTCTATTTACATCACCAGTTTCCATGTCGTCCACAACATACTATATAACTAAAATTTGCAAGAAAAGTAAATAGCGTTATCAATTCCAAAAAGAGGGATGTAACATATCCTTCCCCTTTAAAATCATCGTCCCTGATGATTAAGTTTATGAAGCAAAAATTTAAATTAAAACAAACTTTTTATAGTTCAACACTAATGTCTTTGAAAAGTTTAGGAAATCTTTGGTAAATGTCTTTATAGTCTTCCCAAGTGGCGCTATCCTCGCCATATTGGCCCCACTGAATTTTGCATTGCAAAACTTCTCGATTACGTAAACGAAGTTTACACATTTCAAGCACCTTGAGTGGCTCGATCACAACCACCCCGGGTTCTTGCATCTGTAAGGAATTCCAGTTAAGGATGTGGTTATTTCCTACAAAATATTTCTTTAAATATGAAACATGAAAAACATTATGCATCTTGGACAAGGCTGGAGGTAGAGCAACTTTGTAGGCAACTGGATTGATAATCTCAAGAACTTCGAAAGGTCTGACATAACGAGGAGCCAATTTCGATGATTTACCAAATTTTATTGAACTCTTCTGGGGTTTCACTCACAAAAGCACTTTCTCACCAATAGAGAAATGTCTAGGCACTTGTTTGCGATCTGCATAACTCTTTTGCTTGTCATTGGCTTCTGCCAACCTCTTCCTAATCATTTTCAATTTTTCTTCCATATCAGCAAGCATTTCAGGTCCAATGCTTATCCTATCTTCCAGCTTATCCCAGCTTATAGGAGTTCTATATTTCCTTCCATATAATGCTTCAAATGGCGCCATGTTAATGGCAGAATGATAGGAGTTGTTATAGGCAAATTTGACAAGAGGTAGATATTCCTCCCATCTGTATTGCTGATCCATGCAATACATTCTCAAAAAGTCTTCTAATACCTGATTCACCCTTTCTGTTTGTCCATCAGTTTCACAATGATAAGCAGTACTCACATTAAGTTTAGTCCCTAATGCAGAAAATAAGGTTTGCCAAAACCGTGAAGTTATCCGAGCATCTCTATCAGATATAATCTTTTCAGGTACACCATGCAATCTAAAAATTTCCTGTACAAATTTCTAAGCCAAAAGATGAGCTCCATCCATCAAATTTCCTGGTATGAAATGTGCAACCTTGGTTAGTTTATCCACAACAACCAATATTGCATCATGCCTATTCTTAGACATTGGTAACCCCTGGACAAAACCCATACTAACAACTTGCCATTTCCATTCTCAAATATCATGTGGGTATAACAATCCAACAATATGTTGGTGTTCCTCCTTAACTCTCTGACACTCCAAACAACTAGCTACAAACCTTGTAGCATCATTTTTCATTCCCTTCCAGAAATATAGCAGCTTGACATCCGCTAACAGTTTTGTTACACCAGGGCATCCAGAGTAAGGAGCACAATGAACTTCCTTCCACACAAGGTTTCTAAGTTCTACTAAATCAAGAACGTAGATTCTTCCCTTGAATCTCATCAATCCATTCAATTAAAAACTGAATCCATCATATCTTGGGTCCTTAGGGTTTAAGTGCATAGCCTATTTCACTTGCTCATAATACTAATCTCTAGATAAGTTTTGTATTACTAAATATTTAAAGTTAGCATGTATGGAGATTATAGAAGCTATGTGCCTTCTTCTGCTTAAGGCATCAGCTACTCTATTTTCCTTGCCTTTGATATAAGAAATCTCAAAGTCATAATCTGATATTAATTCCAGCCATCTCCTCTGCCTTGCATTGAGATTAGGTTGTGTAAATATGTAGCAAAGACTTTGATGATCGGATTTTAGTATAAAAGTCTTTCCCAACAAATAATGCCACCACATCTGAAGGGTGTGAATTATTGCTGCCATTTCTAAGTCATGAGGAGCGTAGTTCTACTCATAGTTTTTCAACTTCCTTGATTCATAGGCCACTACCCTGCCATCTTGCATAAGCACACCTCCTAATCCTTCCCCCGAAGCATCAGTAATAACCTCAAAATCTCCCTCAGGATCAAGAACTTTCAGAATTGGAGCAGTTGTTAATTTTTTTTTTAACAAGTCAAAGGCCTTTCAAGACATTCTTCTATCCAAACAAACCTTTTTCCTTTTCTTTGCAAGGAGATAATTGGGCTAGCAATGCTTGAGAAATTCAACACAAATTTCCTGTAATATATGGTCAATCCCATGAAGCTTCGTACCTCTGAAACATTGGAAGGTTCAGGCCATTCCATAATAGCTTTTATTTTGGCCGGATCAACTGATATCCCATCAGCTGATATTATATGCCCCAGATACTACACTTCTTTCTGAAAGAAGGTGCACATTGAGAGTTTTGCATACAATTTGTGTTCTCTTAATCGTTGCAAGACTATTTGAAGATGTTGTCTATGCTCCTCTTCATTTTTGGAATAAATCAAAATATCATCAATGAAAACTAGCACAAACTTATCAAGACAATCTCTGAAAACACTATTCTTGAGATTCATGAAAGTAGCAGGTGCATTGGTCAATCCAAAAGGCAACACCGTAAACTCATAATGACCATATCTCATTCTAAATGTTGTCTTGGGAATATCTTCATCTTTCAACCTTAACTGATGGTATCTAGATCTCAAATCTATCTTAGAAAAGACTGATGCACCATGCATTTGGTCAAATAGATCATCAATACATGGCAAAGGATACTTGTTCTTTATTGTCACCTTATTAAGCATCCTATAATCTATACACAGCCTTAGAGTTCCATCTTTCTTCTTGACAAAAATAACCGGGGCTCCCCATGGCGATACACTTGGCCTGATTAGATTCTTAGACAATAGCTCCTACAATTGAGCTTTTAATTCCATAAGTTCAGTGGTGGTCATATGATACGGAGCTTTAGAGATTGGCTCCGATCCTAGTTTAATATCTATGCCAAAGTCAAATGTTCTTTTTGGAGGCAAGCCTGGTAGCTCCTCGGGAAATACATCCTTGAAATTGCAAAGATAAGGATATTTTTCCTCAAATGTTTGTTTCTCCAAGGTTTCCTCAAAAGTTGACATCCCTTTCGCCTAGCCCATTTTAGTTGTTTTGATGAAATGGATCTAATCCTTATTTCCCTTTGAATGCCTTGAAGATTTACTGAATTGCCTTTCTCATCTAGACACTCAATTGTTTTATGAAAACAATCTACCTTGGCTCAATGTTTCCACAACCAATTCATTTTTAAGATGACATCGTAGGACCCTAAAGGCGCTACGTATAAATTTTCCTTAGTGGTGAAGTTAGAAATATCAATCTTAGCTTCGAACAAACATTGCTCTACCTCAGCCTTTAAGTTATTTGCATACTCAATTGTCCATGGGTTTGACATAAAACTAGCTTTTCTAGAAAATTTACTTAAGACTCTAGGTGACAAAATTTTTTGTCGCACCAGTATCAAATAGAATAGAAATAGGAACTCCAAATAAGGTACCTATCATCTCAATAGGGGTGATCCGATACTCCGCTTGTCGATTGTCAAGAGTGGCATGAATCCTTTGCTAAAATGCTTCCTGTTGCGAAGGAAGTTCCGTGTTCCTAGGCTTCCCATTCTGCTTCTTGTTAGGGCAACGGTTGGCATAATGATCTCCTCCACAAGAAAAACATCCTCCTATAGGTCCTCACTTCTCAGATGGCCTACTTGAGGAATCATCATTCTTCTTAAAATTAACATTTCTCTTATAATCTTCACCTCTTCGCTCATTACCAAATCCCCCTTGATTCTTTTGATTTCCTTTATCAAACCTCCTGTTTCCATATCCCTTCTCATTCTTCCTTTTATATGACTGATCGTTGTAGTTCTTATCAAACTTCTTACATTTTTTATCATGGTAAGCAGAGATAGATTTGATCTTCTGCTCCTGCTTAATTGCTTTCTCATAAACTTGATCCATTGTGCTTGGACCATGCACCTCCACCTCACCGCCAATCTGAGGATTGAGTCCCATGATGAATTTTTTGATTCGAAATCTTTCATCCTTTTGGTATTGAGGAACATACTTCAGTAGTCTAGTGAATTTTTCTGCATACTCAACCACAGATAGTTCACCTTGCCTGAGGTTTTAGAAATCTATTAACTTCTAATCAAAATATAACTGAGGTAACCACCATTTTCAGAATAGTTCCATGAACTCATTCCATGTCACCTTCAAGGGACTTAATTCTAGATCCATTTTCTTATTCATCCACCAAGTGGAGGCTTCCCTAGATAGCTGATATGCTCCCCACACTGCTTTAGTAACCTCAAAGTAATTTTTGATCTCAAAGTATTTCTCCATCTCTGTTAACCATGCTTCAGCTGCATCTCTGATTTTCATTCCATCGAACTTAGGAGGGTTAACCTTCTTCATATCCTTAGATAACTCTAATGCAAGTTTATCTTTGGTTTTTCTTTGAACTTCACTATCGTAAGGATTTTCACTTGACATGCCATTTTCCAAATGTTTACTTTTGCTTGTATTATGTGAGTTCTCATTTTCACCCTCTGTGTTCCCAGTTTCGTCCATTTTCTTTTCTAGTTTGTTCAACCTTTCCTTGGTATTAGTAAGCATATTTAGAATCCTATCCAACTTGTCAGTGGAGTTTTCCTGAGAGTTATGACCATCTCGATCTTCCCCCTCGTTAAACTCTGATTGGTCCATGATAGTTTAGTTTCACACCTGATTAAACATATACTAATCAGTTTTATGCTTATCATATTATATATCATCAAAAGAAACAACAATTGATCATAATAATAATTGTTCTCAAACCAAAAATTTGTCTTTATTCAATTTACAAAATTGTTCCAACATCAATAGAGATAGACATATCTCATGTTTTTACTCAATATTATCTAGTGGAGTGTAACCTTCAGATTCATTGTCTGACATATAATCATGAGGTGTATACCCCTCAGACTCACTATCAGAAGATAGCTCAATGATCTCATCTCTAGGTGCTATACGAGGATCCCTAGTGATCATTGGTATACTAATAGGTACAGTCATAGGTATACTAACAAGTACACTAATAGGTACACTATTAGGTACAATAATGGGGCAGCAATTGATCATGATTTGAGCCGCCGTCGTCACTACCTCAAGGAGTTCTCTTCTCATTTGTTTAAGTCGTGACAAGGCATTGGCAAAGGTTTCCACATCATCAAGCCAAATGTCATTTTTGTCATTAGTTTTCTCAATGGTCTTGATCATCGCAAGCCGTTTCTGCTTAGCTTGTAGATATCTTTCCTTACCCACGAAGGATTTTCTTGCAGTTTTCTTGATGCGTACCATTCTGGCACAGTAAATCAAATCATTAGCTACTCGTATAATGTTGATTTCCTAATCAGGTTAGTGGACTCATCAGCCCTAGTACTGAACCTGGTTAGCTCTGATACCATATGTAACATCCATATCTGATTTTACTTGAAAACTAGGTTTTAACATAGGTAATTTTTTTTTCTTTCTAAGTAATCAAATACAAAAGAACTTAACTACTCTCAAGTATAACATTTTTCACTTAAACAATAAACATGATTTCATTTTTCACAAAGCTGAAAGAAATGATAAATCATAAACATTTTGTTTTCTCACAATTTGAAATTTTCTTGAAACAAATACAATATTGGAAACATACCATTATCACCGCATCCCGATTGTTGACCCATCACATTCAATACTTGGTAATCCTCAATATTTGGAAGAGAAAGTATCTTCAAGGAGCTTAACCTCCAACCACAGACCGTCGGTCTCCCGCACTCTTTCCTAACCGGAAGTGGTCCTACCCTACTCAAGAGGATAGACTTAGGATAACCATTAGTGTTTGCCATCTGAGCTCTAGTGTTGTAACTTACATATCTTGTTATCATGTAGATCCCTAGATACCCTCTAGTCATGCACGACTCTCCACAAGAAATGCCATCCAATCACAATGAACATTCAATGCACTTGAGGATCGTGCATCACCTTGGCAAAAGGATTTGTATTTAAATAGCATTGTATGAATGCATGAACTTAGTTCACCCACCCTACTCGACTTGAATTGATCGCAATCCTACAGTTTTCCTATTTGTAAGGTTTAAACAAATGTTGACCTCGATGACCTCAAGGTATTTGAATTTCCTCATGCAATAGCGCATGGCGCAAATGTTTACTCTATTCCCAAGTTTATGGATTCATCTCCGTTTGCACGTTGTACAATGGGTTTTCTATTTCATTGTTTATATGGTTAGCATTTGTAATGCAACTCATAATCCCATAATCATATAAAACATCATTTAATAATACCCACTCCTAAGTGGTTTCAAACTTGGCTATTCGGTTCCCATATGTTTATACAACATACTCAAGTATATAATACAATTTCCTGTAAGCCCAGAATTTAATGTTTTAGACTCATAATGGTCTACAAGGTAATAGCGACACAAGAATCATGACATGCAACTTAATTAAGACACAAATTGCAGATTTGCCACCCTTATCTTTTCATTTCAAAAGCATGATGGTTTTAGACCAAGAATGATTACTTGTACTTCAACTCGACACCTCCTTCCAAATCAAATAGTTTCATATGGTTCAATGAGGTAAGAGTAATAAAAATAAGATATTAAAAAGGCTTAGAAACTAACTTTAGACACTAGAGATGATCAACTCACATTTTTCAACCTCTAACTAAAGGTCTAAACCCGAAATAAGATACTATCTCATTTCTTTTGTCGACATTCAATGTCTTATTTTCAGAATCTTTATCTAATTGGGCAGAGAGATATTTTAAAACCTTGTCCTCCTCTGGTTTTTATCTCCTGACACCACAGCCAGTTGAAAGCACACCATCCGGCTATCAAAACAATCTAAAATCTACGTCGCAACATGCATTAAATCTGAGGTTTGGTTTCCTTAAACAATAGGCACGTGGTGCAATGTGGTTTCTCACTATGAAACTAATGTTTCGAGTGCACACAAGATAGTTTTAAGCTGAGTTACAGTCATATAAGATCGACTCAATGCATACATCTGGCTGACAGCTAGTAGGATACTATTTCACATCTTGCATCATGCATTGATCAACATTGGTGTGTATACATTTGAAAGACTGTGTTCTATTATCATATGGTGTCGTTCATGATATGCAATGATATTATATCTGAGATGATAGCCATGATTTCAAATTCTAAGAAGACTACAATGATACGTATTCATTGTAAATAAGCTCACACAGAACTTTCAATAAAAAGCCATTATTGTCACATCCTATACATTGTAAGCTTATTACACTATCCTTGTGGAAATGAGACACAATTATTGTTCATAGACTATGCAAAAAGAGAGAATGGAAAAACCTGTCGATGACTAAGAGGTCTCCTGTTGCTAACTCATCCTCTCCAAGCTCTCAATGACGTCCTCCAAGTGTTTTCCTTCGACTCCAAACCACAGCCAGTCTCCTCCCGTGTCCTCCTCTGGTTTAGTTTCTTAACCATAGAAGACTAATGCTCAGGCCACGCACCGTGGAGAAGAAGAATGATCTTTTTTTGGCGGTTTCCAGTCTCTAATCAATAGAAAAACTCCTCCTCCAGTGAAGAAGATTCTATGCATTTATCTCACCATTTAGATTTCTAAGCAACAGAAAACTAATGCCCAAAAAGCGCCCACAATGATGGAGCATATTGGCATTTAACTCTATCGATTTCCATTACTTCTCAACTGAATACCCTCAAGTCCACGCATAGCAAAAAGAGATATCATGGCATTCTCCCCCATGGTTTTCACTTTCTTCCTAATAGAATAACCTCCTCCCCGACTAGCCATGATGATGGAAGACAAGGCATTAACTACTACCGTCCCATGCCTTAGCAAAAGGAGGTCGGTTTTAACTGCAATGCAACCTGCCTTCCTTACTTACAGTGACCACTACAAGATGGAGGTTTCTTAATGGTGACATGGCACAACAACCTCATCCGCTTTCTCCACAAGATAGCTTCTAACCTTTGAAAATGTAACTAACATCACTAGAGGAATAAAACTCTTACAAGGTGCTAAATAATAATGCACAAAATGACTCCAAGGTCGAAAAAGAGATAAAGAATCAAGACCAACTAAAGTAAGAAAGTATGGGTTTGACTTATGATAACTCAAGTCTTAAGCTTGAAAGGAAAAGATGTATTTGCAAAGGAAGACATCCGAAATGACAGAACTTGGGCGTAAACCAACTTGACTTGACAAGAAAACCGACATCAAGCAAACTAACAAAAAATACCTCCCGTTAACCAAGTTATGACTATGACGATTTTGGAATATCCTTCCAAATAACGACCAAAAGAGTTATAGCTTATATCGACTTCACATTCAACTTTCGTCGATTTTCAAAAAGGAATAAATTCACAACACATGATCAGCATATTTTTACGGCAATCACGACTGATTGGGTGTAATGCAAAACAAGTTTTGTAAATTGTTTGACGCACAAAAATGACTTCTCGCATCTTTCAACTACGAGACGTGATTCACAAATCCGCCAAAAATAGGTTTATTTATTTACCTATAAACAAAATATTAATCATCTATATAAGATGACTCATTTTGGAGGACTTGCGACAATAACGTCGATTCCACAATTCTATATGACGACTTATGAAAAGGTGTTAAACCTTATCTTCAGACGTCAACATCTAGTCTCAACTATCTCGGTCATAATCATGACTAAATTTGAAGGCTTCAAGGTTTATCTACCTACTTGGCGTTTTTAGTAACAAACACCCGTGGTTAATTTCCAAAGTCTATACTCTCTCTCAAAGATACTTTCTCTTCCTATCGAACATGGTCCACCTGTTCCTGCAACAACAGTCTCACATACAATTTTTGTGGTCAAAGCACCTATATTCCAAATCAAAGCATAATATATCCAAACATCATTTTCTCCTAACAAAAGAGTATTTCAAATTTATAATATCACATTGATCATAATCAATAGATTCCAAAATTTCATAGAACTAACTTTGTCTATTTACATCACCAGTTTCCATGTCATCCACAACATATTATATAACTAAAATTTTCAAGAAAAGGAAATAGCGTTATAAATTCCGAAAAGAGGGATGTAACAATCTCATGGAGGTTGGAGGAGATGGAGAGGAGGGGAAGGCTGGCAGAGTTGGTCAGCCTATGGATGTGATGGTAGCGGCAATAGCTGGACAGGTGCCCCAGCAACAAGTGACATAGCAGACACCTATACAACAGGTGCATGTTGACTAGGTTTATATTGGGGTGGTGTGATGGCATGGAGGGCCTCGACGGTGTGGGGGATAGCTGAGGGTGGATAGGGGTGTTTTACCCCCACCGCAGGTACCACAGTAGCAGCAGGCTATTGTAGCTGGGCAGCAAGCAGAGGTAGACACCTCAGGGGTAGGTGGAGAGTCAAGGATTCAAGGGTCAACCGCTCATCAGCAGCCTCGGAGTGGAGAGGAGGAGGAGGTGGAGACCTTGTGGGCATATGTGGCTAGCTTATAGGATGCCTTAGAGAGCCATGAGGCAGAGTTGGTGTAGCTGCGGGGGACAATAGCATTGTTAGATGGTTCAAATGGACATGTGGCTGCATTGCGGGCATAGTTAACCCAGGCTCAGGGTGATATAGTGATTTTGACCGGCGAGCAGCATGCAACACTTGTGAGGGCACAGCAGGCAGAGACTACGGTGGGTACCTTAAAGGCTTCAGGGGCTGGTATGGTCCTAGTTTTTACATTGATGTAGATGTAATTGTCTTAGGCACATACACAGTTATATTAAGTACATGGATAGTTGATTGAGGTATAGGGACAATTGTTAGAGGCTAGAGGATAGACAGATTACTATTGGGGCCTCTATCACGCAGCAGTGCCAGCAGAGCAGCGGGTACCGAGCTATAGTCAAGTTAGTGGATTGAGGTCATCTAGGTCACACACATCTAGATCAATTTAGTCTATTTAGTAGGTGATGGGTCCCCCATCACATGTGCCCCAGTAGGTTGCACAGGTTCAGGTTTGGCCACAGCCGCAGCCATAGCCACTGATAGGAATGTAGCCACCACCAAGGGCAGGCTCTCCCAGTGTGTTAGAGAGAGGATCCTTTATGTTATAGTTGTATCATGTTGGCCCTTAGAGCCATTGTATCGGGTCATTATATTTTTTGATGTCTATATCTGAGTGATGTACATTTTTGTGATGATGATATATGATATGATGCTATTTGATGGCCTACTTGTTTATTTATGATGCTCTTATTTGATTACGATGATGCTTATGTTGATGGATGCAGTATGCTTTGTGGATTTATGGCATGGATGTGTTGTGTTTATGCAATTTGTTATGTTGATGTTATGGATGTACTTATTGATGTATCATGATGGATGTAATGATGGCTTAGTTGTTTTGATAAATGCATGGTTTGTGATTTATAGACTATGATGTATAATTTGAATAAATGTTCAGATTAATAAACATTTATTATGGATGTAATGCAATGGAAATTTATGTTTATCTAAAGAAACACATTTTAGGTATGGAAACTATGGATATGGAACTAGATGATTATAAAATGTAGCTAAATGATTATGGCTTTTGATTATTTAATGTAACTGAATGATTATGCTATGCAAGTTAATGTAATGAAATGATTATGAGATGAAATATGGAATGCAATGTGATGATTAATGATTTTAAAATGCACCTATGTGATTACAAACTAAATGATTATGATATGTTAAATGATATATAATGTGCCACTAAATAATTCTAAAATGGACTAAAATGAAATGCAAATTAAATGATTATAATACGGAAACTAAGTGACTCTAAAATGCACCTAATGAAATGCAAATTAAATGATTATGATATGGAAACTAAATGACTCAAAAATTTACCTAAATGAAATGCAAACTAAATGATTATGATATGGAAACTAAATGACTCGAAATGTACCTAAATGAAATGCAAACTAAATGATTATGATATGGAAACTAAATGACTCGAAAATGTACCTAAATGAAATGCAAACTAAATGATTATGATAGCTAAATGATATGTGGGATTGAAACTAAGTGATTTAAGAGATGAAAATTATGTGAAATGTGGGATGCAACCTAGGTGATAGGTGAGATGCAAACTATGTAATATGTGAGATGGTTAAGTCTTGATACACATGATGTTCTTTGTTGGACCCTAGGTGGTGGGGCTGTGGGATAGGGGAATAGGGCGGATGGATGGGGTATGGGTATGATTGGCTACGGCTAGATTTGGGGGGGGGGGGGGGGGGAAGTTGGGATGGTTAACGATGGAGTTGTTAGGTCATGAAACACCATGTCATTGAGGGGGTGGGGATATGATTTGGTTTGGGATATGTGGAGTGAGAGTAAGTTGGATGAGTGGGATTAGTGAGGGGATTTGGCAGGATGAGGGGGGGTAGGGTAGGTGATTATGAAATCTAGACCCAGATGGTATAGTTGATTAAATGATTAGGATGATGATTTGAGCTAGTAATAGTAGTTGCATAACATTAGTTGAGAGCATTTCTTAGTTTACTATAGCAATGTAGGATATAGTTCACAAAGGTATGAAATGACCTAGGTGATGATATATATCCCACGATTGCATAGACTAGACCCACAAACAATAGGTTGATTTCATGCATACCCAAGGTAGTATAACCTTGCCTAGCCTAGGAAGGGGACTCATAGAGATGAGTGCCAATAGTACATATAAGGTTATGATGCCCTTATATCCAAATGAGGCACATCATACTAGAACCAACCCAGGCTTCAAGATATACTTACTATTTTTGGAGTAATGAAACCAACCCACAAGCACAACATATAGAAACAATGACCGTGTCTACTCGAGGTGTTGTCTACCACTTACCATGATATAATGATATCAAGGTAGATTTGGAAATGACCTGGAGTGAGACAAAAAGATAAAAATCAATAATCAAAAAGACCAACGAAAAGATACAAATAGCCTGTGTGTACTCTTGCCAAGATACATGTTGATAGGATGACAGATTCTTGTCCATTGTGGGAAAGATATATCCTAGGACGCAAATCAGTTGGGTTTGGTTGGATAATTTTCAAAAGGTGGGCAAAAGGATAGTCCGGTCATGTGTAGGATTATAGTTGGTATGTTGATTGATGATTTTTACATTAGGGACCATGCTTCAAGTGTATACTTAGCGTGTGTATCATATATTGGGTCTAGCAAGCTCAGTTAATGGGGACCATCCAAACAAGTTGGATGGGTGCATCTTATGTACTTGCGTACTAGAAACTTCCTCCGTATTCCATACTACCTACATAATCTGTGTCCATAGGATCAAGGTACTTTCAAGATGCGGGCGAAATGAATATGTAGTTCTGGTATGACTTGATGATGTGGGAATGGTTTAGGATGGGTGTGATGTTGAGAGTTGATCGATGTAGATGTTTGTGAGTTGTAGCGAGATCGATATATGAGGGTGATGTGTATTGAACTATTTAAGAGGGATTTTCTGGATTTGGATGATTTTGTAGTGTTTTTAGATTTTTTTATTTTTGTGCTATTTTTGGATTTTTTGATTTTGTGTTGTTTTTTGATTTTGTGATGATTTTTTCTTGTTTTTGGATTTTTTTTATTTTCATTTATATAGAAGGAAGCTTACAAGGATCCTCGTTCCATGGATTAGCCTTTTAGATGGGATAGTGCAGGATGGGCGATAGGACTTGATGTTTCAGAATTCCAAGCCATGGGATGTGTGCTATATGGAGTGTTGTAATGGAAGGAGGACTTATTAGATGGTAGAACCAGCCACAACACATGGCGCCTGGAACATGTTTTCACCATGGTACTTATCCAAGGCATCACCGAAGTGATTTTCACCATTGGAAGTTTTTATTGCACTCAGGTTTTTCTCAATTTTTCAATTTTTCAAATTTTTAATTTTTTTATTGGGGTACTTGATGGGTTATGCATAGAATTTCTTTACATGTAGAATGTTCATAGGCTCATCCAGAGGCTGCCCCTCAAGTGTTGCAAGCTAGTATGCTCCTGATCCATACCTAGCTATGATGACATAAGGCCCTAACCAATTGGGTTCAAACATTCCTTTGTTAGGGCACTCCTACAAGTTTTTCTGATTTTCCATAAGGACAAGGTCACCTACTTCAAATTTTTGGTTTCTAATACTCTTGCTATAGCTTCTTCTGAGGTGATTTTGATAGGCCTGTAGATGGTTCAATGCACCTAGATGTTTCTCATCCAGTAATTCTAGCTGATGCAACCTTGCGACTCGGTATTCCTCATCAGTGATTATGTTTTACAAAGATACTCTTAGGGATGGAAGCTCAACCTCAATAGGTAAAATGGCTTCGGATCCAAAGACTAGGGAAAATGGAGTGGCTCTTGTGGGGGTACAGATGCTTGTGCAATAGGCCCATAGGCCAGGGTTGAGTTGGTGGTGCTAGACACGGCCAGCTTCATTAATTGTTTTCTTTAAAATGCAGAGGATGGTTTTATTTGAAGCTTTTGCTTGGCCATTTCCTTGAGGGTAGTATGGAGTGGAGAAATGGTGTTGGATTTGGATTTTTTCACACAAAGTATGAACTTCCTAGTTCTTGAATGGCTTTCCACTGTCGGTGATGATGGAATGAGGGATACCATAATGACAGATGATATAATGGAGGATGAACTTGGATATCTATGTTCTAGTGGTGAAGGTGAGTGGTATTGCTTCCACCCACTTAGTGAAGTATTTGGTAGCAGTGATTATGAACTTATGGCCATTGGATGATGGGGGATGTATTTTGCCTACGAGGTCAAGTCCCCACTATAAGAAAGGCCACGATGTTGTCATTGGTTGCAATTCCTATGCTAGTGCGTGAATGAGATCTCCATGTTGTTGACATGGTAGGTATTTTTTGATAAACTAGTAGGCATCTTGTTCCATTATTGGCCAATAGTAACTGGTCCTTAGGATCTTTTTAGCAAGAGTGGGTCCACTTGAATGTGCCCCACAGATCCTTACATGTACCTCTTGCAAGGCCACCTCAGCTTCCCTAGAGTCTAAACATCGTAAAAGAATTCCATCAAGACTCCTTTTGTATAGGGTATCTCCTATAAGGGTGAAGTGGGAGGCTTGACAGATGAAAGATTTTTGTTGTTAGGTGGTTAGGTTAGGATGGATGATGTTATCATGGAGACACAGATAGGTTTCTTGATACCACAGGAATAGGGGACCAATGAGTTCACACACTAGCTCTAATTGAGGAACATCATATGCTGGGACCGGGAGTTCTTCTATTAGGAATTCACACCTCTTGCTATCTTTCTTCATGTCGACTAGGGATTCGATGGTAGCCATGGCGTTTGTAGCTTTGTTGTTTAGCCTTGGGATTTGTTCGAAGTGGATGTCATTGAAATAGTCTTTAAAGTCATCTACCATCTTTTTATATGGCAGGATTTTATCATCCTTGGTCTTGTACTCATTTACCTATCAGATGACTAGTTGAGAGTCTCTATACACTATCAGTTTCTCAATTCTCCATTTGATTACCATTCGGAGACTTGTGATAAGGGCTTCATATTCTGCGATGTTGTTGGTACATGGGAATGTGATTTTGAATGACATGGGGATTGTGTCACCTTGAGGGGTAAAAAATAGGATGCCTACCCCTGAGCCTCTATGTGTGTATGATCCATCGAAGTACATTTTCCATGTTTCTATTGCCTGTGTTATTGTCAAGATGGCTTCGTTAGGAAACTCTACCAATGTAGGATGTTCTATAGGAATGGGTGCTTCAGCCAACTAATCAGCAATAACCTATCCTTTGATGGCCTTTCTCTTAGTATATTCAATGTCCAATTCAATAAGGATCATGACCCATTTTTCCATTCTCCCAGTAAGAGTTGCTTTGTTCAGCAGATACTTTAGTGGATCGATCTTGGCAATGAGCTTAGTTTTATGATTGAGCATGTAGTGTCTTAGTTTTTGGGAAGTAAAGACCAGGGCTAGACATGCTCATTCAATTGGTGTATAGTTGAGCTCATAGGATATCAGAGTGTGGCTGATGTAATAGATGGCTCTTTCCTTCCCTTGCTCATCATGTTGTGTTAATAAGGCTCCAATAGCTATCTCCATTGCTGAGATGTATAACAGGAGGGGTTGTCCTTGCCTTGGTGGAGTTAGAACAGTGGGATTAGCTAGTCGAAGGTGGCCTAACACTGAGTGTTCAAGACAAAAGTTGCATCCTTTTGGAGTAGATGTTGGAATGGTTGACATTTATCGGCAAGTTGAGCAATAAACCGCCGAATGGACTGGAGTTTCCCTTGTAGACTTCTCAGGTGTTTTAGTGTTTTTGTAGGAGGCATTTCAGTGATGGCCTTGACTTTTATGGGATCTACCTCGATTCTTCTTTTGGAGACTATATATCCCAAAATCTTTTCAGAGGTGACTCCGAAGACACATTTTTTTAGATTCAAGCAGACATTGTATTGCTCCAATTTGTCAAAGATCTTTGCCAATACATCTAGGTGTTCTTCCCATGTCTTTTATTTTCCTAGCAAGTCATCCACATAGTCTTCCATTATGTGGTGGAAAAGGTCATGGAAGATGACAATCATGGCTCGTTGATATGTGGCTCTGGCATTTTTTAGGCCAAATGGCATTACCACCCAACAGTATGTCTGTTATGGACATATAAAGGCTTTCTTATGTTGGTCCTCTTCTGCGATCCTGATTTGGTTATACCTTGAGAAACCATCCATGAGGGATAACATCTCATGTCCTGCTGTGAGATCAACTATCATGTCAATGTTTGGTAATGGGAAGTCATCTTTTGGGAAGGCTTTGTTAAGATCTCAGAAGTCGGTGCAACAATGGATTCGGCCATGTGGTTTGGCTACTAGTACTAGGTTGGAAACCCATTCAAGATAATCAATTGGTCAGATGAAGATGACATCCAGTAGTTTTTTCAGTTTTGCTTTGACTAGGAGAGCGACCTAGGGGTTCATTTTTATGAGCTTCTATTTCACTAGTTTTGCATTAGGGCGTATTGCAAGGTGATGGACGACCAAAGTGGGATCAAGCCCTGGCATGTCTACATAAGTCCACATAAAATTATGATTTCTACATTTGAAGAAGGCTAACAAATTTTCTTGTTCTTTTACGCTATGAGATTCTACCCTGAAGGTGATTTTCGGCTCTTCTTTCGTCCCCAGATTCATCTCTTGAGCTGGCTCTACTAGGATGGGTGATATGTCAGGGTATACCTTGTCTATCTTTGGAAGGCCCATGCTTCCATTTCCTGGTGTCTCATGGAGGTTTTCACCAGGAGATACGTCTTTTATTTTCAATTTTTTGGGATCTAACACTACCGCGGAACATTTTTCACCATCAGATCCTTGTTTGATTTTTATATTTTTATGACTGGAAGTAGGGGTTGTCTCCCTGAAATAAGCAGCTTTATCGAGTTCCATGATGTATCCTGCTCTATGATCTCCCAAGGGGTAGTGATCTCTAACCCCCATCATTTCAGCGATGGCTTCATCATTTGGTGCTATGTCGAAGATAGGAGGTCCCCGTTGGTCCTAGTTTATGAGGTCCAGGTATACAAGGGGTAAGTCATTGGATAAAGAGGCTAGGGTGGAGACTGTGTATATGGTGCATATGGATGAGTCGAAGAAATCGATGAAATCACTAAAGGAATCTTAATGGCCCATTTCATTGACATTATCAACTTCAATGGAGACCGTAGTGACCTCGGCTAGGATACATTAACTAGTAGTGAGGGTACATTATCATTGACCATATCCCAATCATTAGGTATAAGGATTTCTTGTTGCTTAGACTAGTTCCACAATCCCTTGTTCATGAAGGCCGATACCACCTTGTCCTTTATAGCCCATGTTTATGACAATTTTTGACCCTTTACCATAGATCTATGTTGGTATTATGGGAGCTTCTTGGGCTATTTCCTTTATATAGCTAGGATAATATGTCTTCGAGCACATCTTGATCAAGGAGATGTTTCCTCTCAAAGGTACGTGATGGTTTGCACTTGATGACAATTGTATTGGCTTCTTCTTTCTTTGGGGTACCAAACATTTTAGGGTTGGTTAAAAAACCTACACAAAAGGTACTGTGTAGGTCGTATTCCCCACATCCATTGTCACTGAGCTTGATCCTGACCTCGGGTAGTGGAGGTGTTTGGGATCAAGTGGTGGTAATGTTGGTGGGGTTGATGTATGAGGTGGATGTTGTGGCATTGGCTTTAATGATGGCTTTGTTATATGGGCAGAAGGTCTAGTCATAGCCTTCCAAGAAACTGCAATATTGGAAGGGGTGGGGATCGGCATAGATAGTTACTTCAATGCCATTGAGAGGAAACTTTAGATATTGATGGAATGTGGAGGGGACCGCTTGCATGGAATGGATCCATGGTTGGCTGAGAAGAATGTTGTAGGGAAGATCAAGATCAAGGACCTGACATTTTGTCTCCATTATCTTTTGTCCCACTTGAATAGGAAATTTCATAGTACCCTCGGAGAGTCTTTCAGTTTCATCATACCCTTTCATTGTTATGCATTCATTGGTATCTACAACCACATCTGAGTACCCCAAGTTTTTAGTAATTTAAGAGTACATATTTTTAGGCCAGAACCACCATCTATTAAGACTCTCTTGATGGTATGCTTGTGGATACAGATTTTGATGTGTAAGGCATCATTATGTGAGTGTTGTGAAGTGGGAAGATCTTTTTCTGAGAATGTGAGGTGATGAGGGGCAACGATATGGTCCACCATGGCTTGGAATTGATTCACATTTAGGTTGGTGGGCACTTGGGTTTCCAAGAGTGCTTTGTCTAGGATGTCTATATGGAGAGGTGATGTGTGGAGCGGTTCAAGTATGGAGATTTGTGCTAGGGTTTTTTCTAGATGTTCTAGAAGGTTGTACTGATTGGTAGGTGATGGACATGTGGTTGGATGAGTTGGTAGGGAGTATGATGTGGATGAGAGCAATTGATCAGTGGTAGGGGCTCTACGGATGGATATGTGGCCATGACGAGTTCTAACTGTGCAATTAGGTGCTTGAGCTCGGATGGTGATTGTGTTGACATGGTTAGACGATGGTTCTATCCGCCCTACGATAGAGTCAAAGGATGCGAGAGGTGGGGTGATGTTGTAGGCTTGATCGGATGAGGAGGCTTTGTTATGATTGGGCGGTGGATCCTTGTAAGCTCCTAGATTAGCATTAGGTGATGGGTGGGTATTTTACTCAAGATTGACTTTGTTCTGATTGATGACATCTTGCACACAATGTTTTAACTTCATGCAGTCAGTGGTCTTGTGGCCTACAATGCGGTGGTAGTCACAATAATCATTTTCATTGTACCACGTGGCTTTGATCTCACTCTCTTGGTGTGGTTTAAAAGGTGGGAGAGTGATCAATCCTTTCTTTAGACATCTATCGAGGATATCCTCGATCGGCTCCCCTAAAGGTGTGAATTGTCTTCGAGGTTTGTTTTGTTTGAATTACCCTCTTTTGGTATTTACATTGGTAGCATATGTATTTGAGGTTGTTTGATTCTGTACATGTTGGATGGCTTTCACATCAGTAACACCATCATTCAAGGTGTTTTTGTTCTTTCCCCAATAGCATGGATTTTTGTTTGATTACGTGTTGTTGTTGTTGTTTGTATTGGGGATGTTGATATTGAGTTTGTTGTTGTTGTTGTTGGACTTGTAGTCATATAATTTGATCGAGCCCTTGGTGATGAGGGCTCATTCTATGATAGTACCTTTGTCAATGACTTCTTCAAAGGTAGATGCACAAAGGATTTGTAAATGGAACCCTATTTCCTAATTGAGGTTAGTCACAAACATGGTGACGAGTTGTTTTTCAGGAATTGGCCAAGGGAGTTTGCTTTCTAAGCTTCTCCACCTCTACAAGAAGGAAGAGAAAGATTCTCCACCTTTTTATTTTGTGTTGCAAAGGTCTGTCATAGATATCTCATGTTTGAAGTTATAGGAGAAATGGTTTACAAAATTTTCAGCGAGCTCAGGGAAAGACCTAATGCCCAGGGGAAGATGTGTGAACCACTCAGCGGCTTGACCACTGAGGCTTCTTGGAAATAGTCTTGTTAGATATGTATCATTGTTAGAGACTTCTAAGAAAGCGAGGTAAAACTCCCTAAGATGATCCCTAGGGTCTCCCTTTCCCTTGTATTTGTCAAATTTGGGCATTTCAAATTTTTTGGGGAAAGGGGGCCTGTACAATGTTTGATAAAATGGATAGGGACAAATATCCTCAAAAGAGTAATGTTTGTGTTTGCCCCTAGTTTACATATCGTCTACCTTTTGAATCAAGGCTTGTACAACACTTGTGAGATCCGAGTTGTGTGGTGGTTGAGGTGTGTAGTTTTGCTGATGGATGAGGTGTTGGAGATTGGGTGGGGTTTGATGTTGGAGGTATTGGGAAATCACGTTTTGGCAATGTGGGGTGGTGTTTTGGTTGAGTTGTGCGAGGTGCTATTGGTAGGCATGGATTTGTTGGAGAATATGTGGAGGTATTTGAGGATTGAGATTATGATGTGTTGATGATGCTATGGGGTTCTGTATATAAGTGAGGTTAGATGGATTGACATTAGATGGGTTGACATTGGATGGGTTGACATGAGATGGATTAACATTGGATGGGTTTGTCATGTTGTGAGGTGGTTGTGAAAAGAATTGTTGCATGTAGGCTATGATTTGAGGGTTGAGTGGAGGTACGCTTGTGGAGGTGCTTATATGTGTGAGGTTCCCTTGGATGCCTAAGGTGATTTGCAAAATGGAAGAGTTTACGTTAGTTGTGGTTGTGGATGTGGTGACGGGTTGGGAGGTGGTAGGATTGTAGACACTCATGGGAATCATAGATGTGGTAACGTTAGAGCTTGTGGTGGTGGTAGATATAGTGGGAGTTGATGTTTGTGAGATGATAGGTTGGGTGTTTGATGTAGATGGTTGGGAGGATGGTTGAGATGATGTCATGTTGTGGGGTGGTTGAGCACCAATTTTGAGGAGGTAGTCAAGATATCTATTTGGATCCAACCTTAGGATTTTGTTAAGTAGGTCCATGCTATTGGCGTCTTGTGGAAAGCTCAAGACATCTAGATCATCTTGGGACATGGTGGCGATGTTTTGTGGTGGTGGTGGTGGTTGTAAGAAATGGAAGGGATTTTCATTGGGATTATATATCAGAATTTGGAAAACCGTATGTGGGTTGTATGTTTGGTTGGTTGGTAGGTTGTTGTCATTGGTATTAGGCATACCTATGCCCATGTATTGTCCAGAGTCTGCCATTTCTTGATTCTTCTTATGTTGTGATCTAGTTATGGGCATGCAAGTTATGGATTTGATTTAGAGGTGGATGAAAAGGGGGATGGAGACCTTAGAGAATCTGGTTTTATTTGTTGGACCCAAAAGAGGATGTGGTAGTGGAATGGAAGATGAAAGGGTGATTGTAGCATGATAAAAGATGATAAGTCTTCACAAAAGTGTTAATCTAAGGATGATAAGAGTGGATGATATTGAATTTTTGTACAAATTTGGACCAAAAGGTAGATGATAAATGATGTTTGCTTGAGAATGATTTGATGGAAGGGATTTTGATGTTGATTTTGGATGGTGAAATTTTTAGATGAACTAGATGTTTGGTATGAGAAATTAAGATGATATTTTTGAAAGGATTTGAAGGTCAATGAATTGAGCTTAGGTAAGATCTAGTTTTGTGTTGCACAAATGGATGTTTCTCTTTGTTTGGGGTAGACTAATGACCTTACACAAAGAAGGATGATTATTTCATTTGAAAGGTTGACTAATAACTTTCCAAGAAAAATATGGTGAAAAAGATGAAACCTAGATCTAGCTTTAGCTCAAAGAGATGAGATTTTTTTTTTATTGATGATTGATGTTTCCTTGATGGGTGTTTGGATTTTGGAAGATTTTGGATGTGTTTTTGATGAGAGAATGGAGATGATTTTGGAAGGATTTCTTGTAACAAAAGATGTTTGTTTGGTCCAAAAGGTATGGATAGATTTAATGAGGATGAATGGATATGCAATTGAGTGGATTATGATATGGCAAGGGGTCTGATAATGATAATGGTTGATTCTCTAAGGTCAAAATGATGGTATGATTGGAAAAATTTAGATAAAATGAGTGGGGTATGGATGGGTTTTTGGAAGGTGATTATGGATTATGGCAAGGCAGGTCCTAAAGATCACAATGAAATGGGTCTTAGTTTTAGGAAAGTCAATCTGCAAATAGCACCAATCCACAGGTTAAATGGCACCAAAAGCAAACAGAGATGGTGCTAAAATAGGGCAGTGTTGGTCGAGGCTTTGAAAAAGACAGATTTTGATGGTAAATTTAGATTTGTTTTGATATGAGGTTTGATCAAATGATTTTTATTTTCTCTTGGCAAGTTTCTTGAAAACAATTTAAGCACAATAACACACAATAGCCAAGATTTTGTTTGTGAAAAGATGTGTGATTTTCTGTAACAAGCACTTTGCACAACCTAAGGCAAAGATATGACATTATTTGTTGAATACTCTATCTGTGCCTATTCAAAGAGGGTAGCTCCATGATCTTGGTAGCACTGGCTCTCCTTACAGTGCACTCACTTCTCACGCATACCAAGATCTGGGTTTCCATGAAGGCTTGTCCCTCACCAAACCTTAGGATTGTCCCTACTACCTCAGCTAAGAACTACATGAATTGGGGCCTCTTCAAAGATTTCCCTTCTACGTCAACAAATAGAAGGTTTCTGGCTTGCTAAAAAAAAGGTTCATAGTAAGTGCATTCGTTCAGGTGGCCATACGTACGACAGCACTACTCTCTATTATGGACTCTCCCAACCTCCAAGGTTTATGTCTTGGAGGGTTTTGGGGGAGGTTGGCTATCAGTATGACACAACAACACCTGTTGCTTGTGACTTTCATCACAAACACATTATTTTATATAGCAGCTCAAAAGAGCTTGGTTTTAGCTTGTTGCCGCTTGGGTCATTCCCACCTTTCGAAGTGGGGTGGTAGGCCCTCTAAAGATTAACAAAAGCAACACAACTAGGAAAATACTTTTGATCCCCAAGTTCATACAAGGATGTGAGGGGAGAGAATACGTATGTTGTGCTTGAGTCACACTAAACAAGGTTCATTTTAGTTCTTTGGATTATGTTGGGGGTGATGTATGCAAGTGTTGTGAGAAGCTTTTGATTCCCAAGGTCACCAATGGTGCGAGGGAAGAGCATGCACTTTTCACACTACAAACATAATCACGAAAACACTTCACACAAATTTTATTTGTTTTCTTGTTTAGATGAGTGAAAAATGTAGATTATTGTTCTTTTTAATCCAATGAGTTTATTGATACACTTTGTGGTTCTTTTTAAATCCCAAAATTGAAATGTTTTGTGGCAAGCACTTGTGAATTTTAGAGCACCAAATTCAAATGTTTGTTCTAAGCTAAGGCACACACAAAGATTTGTTTGTTGGTTGTTAATAAATTTTATTTGCACCAAATCAAAATGTTTGTTCTAAGCTAACACGCAAGGGTTCTTTTTAGGTCCCAATTGAAGTGTTTGTTTTAAACTAAAGATAAACACCCTGCAAAAACTTGTTAGTGGCCGCAAAATGATGGTGATGACCTGCAAATAACTTATCAGTCCCTGCATAGAATGCAAAGTTAGTCTCTAAAAATAGAGCTAAAATGGAGACCTAATGGCACCACTGCAGACTACAATGGTGTTACTAGTAGAAACTGACTAAGAAACCTGACACCCTAGACAAATAGCACTCATGTACATATAGATAGTGTTGATTCACAAAATGGCACTAGAATAGAAAATACAAGGTGCTAGAATACAAGATAGCGCTAAAACAATATCCAGAAGGTGCCAAAACAGAGAATAGAGCTACAATAATATATAAAAAGTGCTAAAATAGGAAATAGCACTAAAATATACCAAAGATAGTGCCGCTGCACGTGTGGTTAAAGGGATTAGTTATAGTTGAAAATACCACCACTCTGGGTGCCGATAGCGTCGATACGAGCCTGAATGTGTCCGTCCCGCAAAACAAAGGTGTTCCTAACCAAAATAGAGGGTTAAACTACACAGACCAAGGGTTTGTTAGTCTTGTTAGCCCAATGAATGGAAAACAAGACAAGACAAATGCCAAAAGTGTATGTTTAGTTCTTAACGAAATTTTGGCATAACCTCCCCCTCTTCATTCAATATTCCTACGAAAATAGAGTATAGATGAAGTAGAAAAACAACAGGAAGAAGATAGATCAAACGGACATGTGAGTGAGTTTTAAGGAAGAAAGTGCTCTGTAAAATAGTGCCAAAATAGTAAATAACATTGAAATGAGCGACATATAGCACTACTACGTAGGTCGATAGCACCACTCCTGTAAAACACGTCATAAACACAAAAACTCACAAGAAAAAGATTAGATATGGACCTTGCGGGTCACACCGGGCATGCCAATGTGATTAGGAAATCCAAATCAAGGTTGAAACAAAAACTAAAATGCATAAAAACAAGAAAGCTATACCTCAACAAGAAGACCCAATCTCATCAAAGGGAAAGAAGCTTTACACCCAAGAGCTCCTAAGATATACCCTAGTTGATGAATACAAATGTGAAATGCTATATTCTAATGTAACTCATAATCTAGCTCAATAGGCATTTGGGCATGGTAACATTACTTGAAGATTGGATCCCAAAATGGGTTGGAGGATGTTGTATTTATAGAGATTTTGGAGAGATTTTGATCCAATGGTTCAGATTGATTTGGGAGATCAATGGTGGAGGATGAAGATGATGTGGAGGGCCCAGATTTCATCATGGAAGAATGGAGGGCTAGGAATAAATATGAATCTTTTATTGATTTTGCGAAATGGGTGAATTAAATGAGTATGGGTGAGATGGAATATGCGTGAATTAAAAATTCACATGGGGAAGGGTAAAATGAATTAAAAATTCATTTGGGGATGAGTGGACATAAATGAGGCATGGCATGGGTAAGGGATTGTAAGAGATTTAAATGTGATGTGGGATTTGTTTAAATAAAAAATTGACTTATGTGGATATATTCCAATTTTTTATTTGGAGGATGTGGGGAAGGGTGTTAAGCTAGATTTGACCATCTTAATGAGAGGTTCAAGATTAATTAAACAAGGTTGTATTTAATTAACTCTAAGGCTATGATGAGGTAGGCTAGTGTAGGCAATTAAATAATAGCTATTCAATTACCTAGGGTAGGGATAGGTCAATTAATAGGCTGAATTAATTAGGTAAACATGATTTAGCTAATTAATTAGATTTAGTGAGGAGAGGGAAATTGACCAAATAAATATTGCATATTTATTTAATCAATTGGCTAAAGTTTGAACTATTGAATTAATGGAATTAATTCAATTTTTGGGGGTAAAATGATAAAAAATTAGGTGATGAAGGGATAATTAATTAAATAAAAATTTAATTAATTGATTAGAAGGGAAATTGGTATGTTTAGGGATGTTGGGAGTGGGTTTGATGGTAAAGACATTTTTATGTGTCTACACTTACCATGGTTCCTCCAAACAAAATTAGAATCTAGAGTACCTCCCTTTTTTACCATCTCTTCAAACTTACATTCCTCGCCCCAGCTAAATATTGGAGGGAACAAGCCTCAATTATGTGACCCAGCATATTGCAGTAGAAACAACGAAAGGGTAAACTGAAATAATTTAAAAACTGGGTCCATACGCCATGAGAAGAATGGATCTGAATGGAATGAGAGAGGGGTTTAGAGATATCCACCATGGTACAAACCCTAGAGAACCTACCCTTCCAAACTGCTGGAACTAAATCCAACTTGACAAAAGATCCCACCTAGTTGATCAAATTGCTCAGCAGATCTGCATTACACAGCACCAAGGGTAAATTATATAACCTAGTTGAGATAGGAATAAGAGTGATCTTGGTAGTGGCAAGATCAAAGAAGGGTGACCAAGGATAAATAAAGAGGCCAAAATTCCCAAAAAACCAAGGCCCATTCTACAAAACAAAGTTACAATCCTCCACAGAACAAAAGGTTATCAAGAAGAAACCAAAATCTAGAGATTCCATAGTAGGTAGAGATAGATTTACTCCAAGTGTATTTGATCTAATCAAGAACTAAATCCATCAATGGGTGCCTATGCATGCATCTCATGATCATAGAATGACCACCGCAGTCCTCAGCTATTGCTTCAATACATTCATTTGAAATATTGAAATCCACCAATTCGTTAGAGAAAGAAATAACTGAATTCCCAAAACAAAAGTGAGTACCACCAGGTTGAGAGCAGCTATCCATAATCAAAGGAGAGGGGAGATCAGCAGAGGCTGGAGGGATGGATGGAATAGGGTTAACTAGATTAGCATGCACATGACAATAATCTAAGAAAACATGAAAAAGGGTTAGCCCTATCTTTGCACCCATCAACTGGAATGAAGGGCACTCCACTAGGGGAAGCCCCAACACCATCCCCAACATTCTCCGCTGAAGATTTCCACACAAGAGCTGCATCTAGGGTTTTTGAAGGAGGACTGGATCGCTCCCTGGTGGAGCCAAAATGGAGAGCATATTGATGCCTCCCTACTAAACCAGAGGCAAGGTGATTTTTTTCCCTTCCCCAAGTACTGGGCCCAGATCTGCATATCTGCCGACCAACATCATCAGCCTACTTGGCCTTGCCACATCTGCCTGTGCTAGTTTAGCATTTCCTCGCCAAAATGATTTATTATGCTTCTTAAGATCAAAATAATGTTAAACAATGAATAATTTATGTTAGCCCAATGTGACAAAATATTTTTGTGGTTTTAGGGCTTTTAACACTTGCATTAATCTGAGGGATGTTATTCCAAATGAGAGAATATGGGGTGAGTGGGAAATCAATAGTATGCAAAGTAGCAGTTTTAAAATATGGGGGATATAGTGTATCTTACACTATGCTAACTGAGTCAAGCAGGGCATGTTTGTCTAGTGGTCCTATCACAGGAAATATATTTGGCAATTATTGAATTAAAAGCTTGTATTTTCCTATCTACTCACTATGCTTGTATTTTCCTCCAATGTTTAGTGCTAAATATTGCAGGTATTGAGCATTAGTAATTTGATAGTTGTGTGACTATTTACTCAATATAAAAATAGTCAACTCCAATTGCTCTAATGGAGGTATTGTTAGCCATTCCACATGTTATACCCTTGTAATCTTGGAATAGTAAGCATCGATTACTTGTATGTTATAAGCATATTTGATCTCCAGGTGATTTGACTTTGGATTGTAACTTGTATCATTTTGTCACTCATATTCATTGATCTATTTAAGGAGGTAATTTTGTAGTGGCTTGGGAACCTTGTACTTATATGGTAAATTGTATTTTCAATGTCATTGGTAGTGAGGATCCTGACATTCACTTCAAATACATTGAAGCAGCAACCAAACCTAGACAAATCAAGGAGGTGGATCGTGTAATCAGAGAGTCAAACTTCTATGATGCTGAAAAGACAAAGAACTTTCTTATGTTTGATTTCTATCGATTTCAAAAAAATTATATTGGAAGTTGCAACAGCATCCTAAAAATATTCTTTGTGCTATTTGCAGTTTCCTTTAGAGGAGGAACAACTAAGAGCACACCATGTTATTGCTCAGTAAATTTAGTTGTAATGGAATAAATAGAAGGTTCTTTTTGTTAGTTAAATTCTATATGTTTCTCAACTTAATTTGTTCAATGTTTTTGAGAAAATCTTCTTATACTAGGCTTTATTTCAAAAGTTGTGTTTGTTTACTTGTTACAAGAATTAAAAGTTTCCTTTATGTATTAGAAGGGTATGTTCAAAATGTTGAAAGTTTCATCTAGGGTTATCCAAGCTTTATTTTAGAGTCCTCTCAAAATCTTGTCAATAGGATAATTCACAGTCATATGAATAAGAGGATCATTTTTAATGAATAATGGGGTAGTGACTTGAGTGGTTGACAATGTCATGGCTTGGGAGGGTTTCCCAACTTCCAAGGGCATAGTGGAAGCTATCTGGTTGATCCCACATAATTGGGTTACAATTGCATTGATGAAGTAAAATTTCCCATACACCTAAAAAATGTTTTGGAGGGGTTTTCTTGAATAGGCATGTTCATTCAAACCCAAAAATTGGTTCGTTCGAACCTCCCCATTTGAATGAACCCACTTTGTGTTGGCCAATTTTTTTTAATAAAATAAGGGGTTCGATTGAACACTCTTAATGTTATTTCATTTTTTTAATGTTATTTTATAGGGTTCTAATGAAAGGGGGTTCATTCGAACCCCTTTCATTCAAACGCCTCTCTAGGGGTTCATTCGAAACCCCTATTTTGCCCTTGCCCCTCTCAAACTGTAATTTTATGCATAATTTTGGGTTTCGAGGCCCAAGTTGAGGATCAAAATAGAAACAACTTGACAAATGCATCTGGTGGATTATAATCCTCAAAATGAGCTTTCTATCAAGTATAAATTTAATATATTTTGGTTTTATTATACATTTTTTTAGTTTAATTAAACATAGGTTTTTGACTAAAAATGAAGCTCTTTGTTTTGCACATGTGGAGAAATAGTATATTACCAAAAAAAAATATGAAGAATATCTATCCTATTGGTATTCATTTCCTTGATCCAACAAAAACAAATTGAATTTTGATACATACAAAAAAAAGTTATGCTTTACACAATACACCTATGTCTAAATTGTAATTGTTTTTACTTCAAAAGTTAATTAAAAGAAAAATATTCAATGAAACATTATGAAACCAAATTCATCTTCTAGATATCATAGTTAAAAATGTAAATTCAAAAAAAAATTTATAATTTTATCCTTCATAGAAAAAAAGGTTATGTTTTACACAATACACATCACTCTTTAAAAATGGTGTTTACTGTTAAAAACTAGTTATTGAAGGAGATGGAAAAAGAAATTGAATTTGATTCCAAAAAATTAAAAAATATATATATTTAGAATCTACAGACAAAATGTGACAAATCACTAGTTTACATCATCTTCAAATTCCTCACAGTTTAGCAACTATAGTTGTTCGAAAGTGAAGATTTTTTTTCAAAATGTTCATTTCAATGTCAATTTTGGCCAAAAAGTGTAACCCACTATTGTGGGATCACCCACTATGATGGGTTACATACTAATGACCTATGAAGGGTTTGCATATTTGATAATAGTCATGGGTAAGGTTGTACCATTCATGACAAGGTTGTTGACAATACCATTAAGGGTTCAATATTGTAATGGGGCAGTGGTTAGGAGAAATTACAACCATAATATATGAAGCCTTATCTTCATTTAAACCCTAATGAGTGCAGTGACTAGTGCATATTGTCTCCAAATGATAATCACCTATATGATGATGAATGATGCTTCAAATAACCATATATTCTGACAAAAAATTCCAAAGGGCAAAAAGATTGTTCTTACATAGTCATCAATTGTACCAAATGCAGCCATATATAAACATTGTCAAGCATACTATTTGAGAGGTAGGTAGCATCTTGTCAAGAGGTGGTCAAATAGGGTTGACAGTGCCAAACACAAGTTCAAGTGTGCCCTTGTATTTCGAGACAGAATTTCATCATTTTGAATGCATAAATAGAAGTAGTTCTAATTTCCTGTTAAAGGTATTATGTTTTGGTAACCTAGTTTCATGGCTTTGTCTTCATGAATAAAGTGATTGGTTGTAAATAGTACTGGCAGATAGTTTATGGTTGATGTTGAGGATAGTTTTAGTCCTTATTGAAAACCTTGTAATAGGACGATCATTGAGGTTGTTGGAAGGCATATCAAGTGGTAGTCTGCAAGTCTATGAACAAGGATATCAGGTGCATGATTGAAAAAGATAGTCAAATCCATGGCAAATCATACTTCAATCTTGCATGGTTCATACTTTTGATCTTAGCCTTATGTGGCAGATTTTTGTGTTAAATGGACAAAGACATAGGCTTTGTGTGTGCAAAAGTGTTATGCTGCCTTTTATGGGTTTGTGTGTGCAAAAGTGTTATGCTGCCTTTTATGGGTTTGTGTTTTTATCTAGATCATGATAGTGAGGCACCTTTAATGAATGTATGGAAAGTGTTATTTGTTATCAGATGGTATAGGATTTCTATGCATACATGGAAAGTGTTTTAATTCAGTGGCAGTCACTTGATCGATAACCTATACACTACATATTAGAACTTTCGGTATGCTAGTGGTCCTTTCATTAACAAGTGGATGTTTTAGTATTTTGGCTCATTTGAATATGAAGCTTTAAATATTTGTATGGAGTAGAAGCTAAAGGTTTTGTCTTTTGTTTATGCTTCAATATTAGAGTGCATATGAAGATGTTGTTTTCAAAGAGTGGTAATATACAAAAAGAGGAAATTGTGACATTGTGTTTAGGCACTTCTATGTGCAAAGACTTGGAGATAAAAGAATACATGGATGAATAGGCATTTACAGAGTGGTTACTGTGAAACACAATGTGTACATGATCTTATGCATAGGGAGGTAGAGATATTAAATGAAATAAATATGGTGTCAAGCTGCCCATTGAAAGTGAAACACAATGAAAAGGGTAATGATTACACTGCCAAATAGGACAGTGAGCTATGGCAGATTTAGGACATCCCTGTAATAATAATGGATTTTGCATCTTGAGGGATAGTATGGATAAAAATATAATGCTCTTACAGTGAATGTAGCTTCATTTCATGGGGTAGTTTACAAAGAAGAGATATCATATTCAAGAGTATTCATTTTAACAAGTGACAACAATTTAAAGTGACTATACTAAGAGAATGTAACTGCTGGCTATGAATATACACTTCAAAGAACTAAGAGGGAGATGTAGAAGCTAATTATCAATGACAATAAAGAGGACAAAAGCAACAGGGTTGTAAAGACAGTCATCAAGGAGGACAGTCTCAAGTGCAATTTTTGCATAGGTGGTAATTAAGTCTCAAATGCACAATATATTCTTAGTAATTGTGTTTTGTTTCTTGTCTTTTCATCTATTTTGTTTGACCTTGAGAGGAATGTTGGATGTGCCCTATGTGTTCCTTGTTACACTTGATAGTTTGCAATCTTAAAGGTTTTGAAATAGTGACTTCTTGCTATGTATTAGTCTCATTATGGGATTTTTTAACTGATGTATACATTGGAGGTTTCAAATGCTATCAAGGTAAAGTTTTTAATGTATAAAGATGGCAACAAATAGAAAGGCAGTGAAATCCAAACCCTGCATAGTCAAGATTGCAACTAAGGCTTCATTGATGTTTAAACCATGGTGACATAGGGTTTTGAGGGAAGTAGTTTTGACTGTGAATTGGAGAAGGCAGAATATGGACTTGTTATGATATGTTATCAAAGATTACAAGGTGTTTGCAGTAGATTACAAAGAATTGTAGCCTTCTCTTCATGGAAAGTTTTATGTTTGAAGGATTCTCTATTTAAGGTCTTCTAAGAAGACTTTTATTCTTTAGTTCTTCCTTCTTTTGCAACAACAATAGTTTCCTTGTAACTCTTTTTCAAGATATTTTATGTTACAACTCTTTTCAAATTAATAAAGACAACAATATTTCTTTTTCAAGACTTGTTTTTTCCTTTACAACTAGTGAAATGATGTTTAATAAACAATGTATCAATATACTACCAGTTGATAGAAATTACTGAACAAAAATAATTAAATAAACTACCAAATTGATCAAAATGATGATTAAAATTAATGACTAAATAAGCTACCAATGGAAGGAAATTAGTGAATAAAAATGACTAAATAAGTGAATAGTTAACAACAATCAATGACTAAATTATTGACTAAATATATTAGTGAATAAAAAGTTATTAAATAAGTGACCAGATTGCAACAATCAATGCATAAATGAACAACTAAATATACTACCAAATTGATTAATCAAAACAACCAATAAATGACTAAAAATAGTTTAGTCATCAATTCAGTCGCGCAATAAATGACTGGCAATAAACTATTAAAGGTCACGTGACCATGTTTAGTCATTTATAAATAGTTTTTAGTAGTTTTTTAATTATATGTTGTTGTTTATGTACTAGTGTTTCATTTCAATCAAACACATACATCACATACTACATTTTTCATTTAATACACTTCACATGTCCCACTAATTTAAATAAAACATTATTTAAATTAGGTCCTTCCTACACTTGTCACATGACTACAACTCCTTATGGAGTGGGAAACCCTATTCGATCCTAGTCGTCCACATCACTCAATTCAACTTTCAATCATAGCCCTTCATTCAAATCACTCACTTACTATAAATCAACCCTCAACCAAGCCATTTGATCATCTAGTTTCCAAGTATTGTTATGCTGCTGAAATGAGCAACCAACATTCATCCTTCAAAATCATGCATTTATATGCAAGATTGAGAAGAGAAATGGAGGAGAGTCAAGCTTAGTGTAGAGATTAGTTTTAGTTTCCTTTGTCATTTTGATTTCTATGCTATCTTGTACTTCATTTTGTTGTTAGGGTTTGATTATTTCATGTTTATGATTTATACCTGATTTTTACCCTAGCTACATTTTTGTGAACCTAACGTGAAGCTTGTAAATATAATGTTTTTTGTTGATTTCTAAAAATTAGGTTTTGTAGGTGACCTCCTAGCCTAAAATAGACCTCGTAGTTATGCCCAGGAGGCCTCGTAAGGCAAAAACAACATATACACTTGATATTTTATTGCAGGAAAATTTTGATTTTTTTAATGTTTGGCCCCTGTCACAGGGTCATACTGTACAGATCCGTATGGACCCTACATAGAAGCAATGGTCAAATTTCTGGTTCTCTTTGCTTGTTTTTCATTGGCTAATTTTCGTTTGATCATGGGTTTTAAATTCATGGTTTTTGTATCTTGTTGCAAGGTCAATTTTTATATGTTGTAGGTAATTTTGTGGCGATTGGCTCTTGACTGCGACAAACCCTTGTGACTCTATTTAAGGGAGCCTGACTATGTTTGAACATGCAATCGATGTCCCTTGGGAGATCCTACTGTTGGCTTTGAACCCTAACTTCATCAACCCCATTTCATATCCACCTCTTCTACCACTCACAGTGGTTGCCACCATTTTGACCGCCTCCTTCCACTCTACAAACAAACCCTAATGACTCTGTGCCAACTTTATGGTCGACCGCTCTGTAAAACCCTAACATTTCTACCACCAATCATATCTCCCTTCACTGTTGGCACCCTTATTCCACCTTATTCATTGTCTTGGAGGACCCTATTGCCTCCACTGGTGGCGACAAACACCCCTTGCCACTTCTAAATAATTGTCATCACCTTCTTTGCAACTTTCTTTCACTGTTACAACCTCCCTAAATCCTTGACCACCACTAGCTATAACATTCCTACCACCCTCTATAACATTCCTAGTCCCATTGAAAATTCATCCCTCTCATTAGCTCTACCTGTGGTCCCCTAGGTGACCTGGGGGCTCCCCTTTGGCCCCATTATTTTTATTTTTTTAAATTTTCCTGTTTGTTAGCCCTTGGTCATATGGGCGACCAAGGGTGCAGCTAATCTCTTAACCACTGATTCTAATTGCTAGGTAGAAGCCACTCGTGTGACCAACATCCTCTCTTACCACTAGCAGTTTTCACTAACCACCAGCCTTGACCCATTGCATTCTACATACCCTAATAGGGCATTTTTTCTTTTCTTCATAAGTTCGTCATACGAGGTTGGAATTTCACAAAAAATGACTGGTTGGAAAGGTGACTTATCTAGCTTCACAATGGTACAGGTTTATGTTGGTTAATAGTTTTGTCATTGCAAAAATACCCTAATTCACCCAATAGGTAGTAATAAAAGAAACCAACAAATGGAGTAATCGTCGTATGATTTAATTGATTTTTTTAGGTATGTTTTTAACTGGAAAGAAGGAAAGGAAAACTAATATCTATACATAAATATGATACAGATATGATAGACAAGCATAGAACAAACATAATGCAAATTAGATGATGCATAGATCACCCACTTCACACCCACGAAAGAGGATCAAGAAAATGAACAACAAATTCCTTTAGGATTCCATTAGATAACATGAGTAATTGAAGATCCAAAGCTCCCAAAATAAACACATCCATGATCTAATATGACAGGTGAAAATATCTAGGAGTAATCACGGATCACAAAGGAAAATTGTAATCAAAAGGAAAAAAAATGAACACAGTCTCAAAAAATCTCCTTTATTTCCTTGACAAAATCAGAGAGTTCAAAGATTCTCTTTCCTATACAAAAGATCATGTTTTGAAAAGAAACATAATGCTATCTTCCCTCTCTACAGAAAAATGAATAACAAAACATCTTCCATAAATTACTTTGATCGAGTCTCACTCATGCATCAAAGTACAAGGGGAATCAGAAATCTGGTCAGCCAAAAAAAGATCCTCCTCAATAAATAACAAATAAGTTTTATAGACTCCTTCCCCAAATAGAATATCAAAAGCCATATGTTGTTAGACCAAAGAAATTATAAAATGATAAAAGCAAAGACAGCTAAAGAGTCTCACAAGGATGCCCCTTTACATTCAAATTTTGTTTCTCCAAGGTCTCTTCAAATGCTTGGGAAAATACATTCTAAGGTAAGAAGGAATAATATAATAATGCAAATAGTGATTGTTTTATCCATGACTAGCACACAAATTCCTTAATCTTGTTAGATGCCTCAAATCCATTAAGTTAATTAAGTATCTTGAGCATAGTTCTCTAGACTTCACTGATTCAGGTATTTTTAGATCTCTAGAATAAGGCTTCCAAAAGAGTGACTGAAGATCCCATGGTTGTTGATCAAGGACTTAGCAAGGCCATGCATTTGGGCTAGAAAAGCCTTCCATCACAAGAGCAGAGAAAATCATCATTACTCAAATGAAAATTCACTAAGTTAACACAGGCTAGATACCCAATAAAAGACCTTACAGAACAGTTAGGCTTGTTAGCTTCTCATAATTTGACAGTCCTATCCAAAGATGCTACATCCCTTAGAGTTAACCATGACAAGATTTTACTTTTGTGCTATGACTTCATCACAAAGTTGGAGAATCCCATAGATTTCTAGATAGAAATGTCCTTGAACAATTGGAACTAGATTGGGCTATGCAAAAGAGATTTCACACTGCCATTAGGGATAAGCTCATAGACCAAACATTGACTGCCTTCTTTGGTGCAAATTCCTATCAACTTAACAAAGTTTTGGTTATGCAAATAACTAAGCATCTCCACCTCTACCATGAATTATTCCACTCCTTGATGGTCATCTCTTTTATGGCTGATTTGGTTCCATCTTCCAATGCTTCCACTATGAGCCCTAAAACCTCCCTCTCCAAGTATATTTCTAGAAATGAATTTTTTTGTAGCCTTTTCAAACTCAGCTGGTGTAAATGTTCAAGCAGGTCCTATCAATACTTGAACATTTCATATACATTTCAGTTAACTATAATATCTGATAAAAATCCATTTTCTTTATGCTTTAATAGATGTCCATACCTTGGCCCCAAAGCTCCCATTTTGACACCGGCATAGAAGATATTAGCAGAAATTGTAAAAGTTGGTGTTACACCACCAATTGCACTTGCATGCCTATTTTTAAACCCATTTTCAACAAATCCATATTGTGCATATCCCATTATACTTGCATATGCTTTGATTTTTTTTTGTTTTTGAAGTGTTTTACCTATCTGAACAAGTCTCAACCTTCCTGTGCTTTCACATCTGCATGCATGCTCATACCTTTTGCAACTATAATATCTGACAAAAATCATCTTTCCTCATGCTTGGAGTAGGCTAGCAGGAGGTTCTAATATTACCACTGACATTGCACTCATTTGAACATTTTTAAAACCTTTTCAACAAATCAATTTTGGACATATCCCCTGATGATTACATCTAAAAGAAAACTAGATTGCAATCCTCTTTATGCTCCTTTGCTCACATGCAAACCCTATTTTTAGCTTGCTAGAGAAAATACTGGCAGAGATTCTAGGTTTTGGCATCATATACATGAAGGTTTATAAAACTTCCCAATTGGTCCATTTTGTGTGACACTTTTCCAATAGTTGTGCCTTTTTAATGCTTTTAACATTTTGCATGCATGTTCACTATTAAAAAGCTCTTGATTTGGTGCCGATGAGGGAAGATACAGTGCTACCACCAATTGAATTTGCTTGCAAATTTTTGAATATTTCTCAACAAATCCATTTTGCACATATCAACTTCTAAAAATGTTGTGGCTTTCTAAAACTTCCACACCTCGTATTGTTGATTTTATTTTGTTCCCTTCTATAGCCAAGTCCAATAATAGTATCTGACAAAAAACTTGGGCCTTATTTATTGTTTTTCAACAGTTTCAGAGTGTGTCGGTGAGGGTGGAAGAATTAATGCCTTCATTGTATATCTCCCTTTCTTGACTAAGGGAGAAACTCACAGTTTGGCTGCCTTGATTAAATCATCAAACTCCATGAGATCACATTTCTTTCATCTTAAAATGGGTCACTACCTTTGCTGATGTTGGCAATAGGGGGAAGAAGGGGAGGCAGACTGTTGACCACCAAGATAGAAAAAATAATGCTATACCAATACAAAGGACAACATAAAACAAATACACAAACATACATAGATGAGAGAGACAACACACAAATGACAGCGATACATATTTTATATATTTTCCTCCTTTAAGATTACATTCAAAACTTCATACACTTTACAATGCAGGGATGCTGCTCTATTTTTGTGTTTTGCCCAATCACTGGAACTACCTGTACCTATATTGTGCTACTGCACATGCACATTCCATTCTCTATTGCTTGTGTTATTCTCCTCCTTCACATTCCTTCTGTAGATTCTATTCTCTCTGCTATATTTCTTTTCCTACTACAGGTTAACTCTTGCATTCACATCTACTGTCAACTCTACTTTCCCTCCTTTTTGTCTATCTTACACATGCCCAAAAAATGAGTGCTTAAACCATTTCAAATTCAAACTTACCTACCAGAATTGAATGCGGCAGGCCAACAGTGCTGGGGATGAGATTGGAGATCTCCAAATTCTAATGCGCGGGCAGGTGCATTAAATTATTTGACAGAAGATTAATTCTTTGAACACTCCCCCTTAATCTGAAGTCAGATGTCATTCATCAATTTTCTTTCCAGAACTAATGTCTGGAGTTATATATTTGCCTTTACCTTTCTGGAGTAGATCTCCAGAGCTATTTTTGTCATTCTAGATGACCTTCGGATCTCTTTTCTGTGTCTCCGGAGCACCTCCGAAGTTGATATCCTACATCTTCTGAGTTCCTTGTCTACATCTCTGGAGTTGACTTACAGCATCTCCGGAGCATTGTTTCTGCATCTCTGGAGCACATCCAGAGCATCTTCGGAGATAACATCCTTCATCTCTAGAGTTCTATTTCTGCATCTCCAGAGCATCTTCGGAGCTGCACATACATTCCAGAGTTGAATCTCTGGAGCTCTCCGGCTATCTTTCTAGATCTAAACCTTTAGAGCTTCCTTCTCTGTAGGACTGCACACCTCCGAAGCTGTCCTCTTTCTATAGTTGCACACCTTCGAAGCTATCAACAATGCCTAGCCTATCTCTTAGGCGTTCAAAAGAATCTTTTGGCAATGCCTTTGTAAAAATATCAGCGAGCTACTACTCAGATCTGCAATACTGTAACTCAATCTCTCCTCATTCTACCAACTCCCTTATGAAAAGATAACGGATCACAATGTGCTTGCTTCATCCATGGAAGACTAGATTCTTTGTCAGGGCTATTGATGAAACATTGTCACAGTGAATGGTTGCACCTCTTCTTGCTGCTCATTCAAATCTACAAGGATCCTTTTCAACCTAGTTAGTTTGTGAAATAAATATGCCATGCTTTGTTTGCTTCAACTCAATGACAATAAAATACTTTAGCAGACCTAGGTCTGTCATCTCAAACTCATTCTTTAGTGCCTCTTTGAAATCATCAATGAAAAGATCACTATTTCCAGTAAAAATTAGATTATCTACATACAAAACAACAATCAAGATGTTACCTTCAGCTACTTTGATGTAGAGAGTGGGCTCACTACTACTTTTGCTAAAGCCATTGCTCAACAAATATGAGTCAGTTCTATTGTACCATGCCCTAGGTGCTTGTTTCAACGCATAGAGGGATTTTTAGAGCCTATATACTTTGTCCTCTTGCCCTGGGACTTCATAGCCAGGTGGCTGCTCCACATACACTTCCTCTATTAGCACTCCGTTCAAGAAGGCTGACTTTACATCCATCTAAATCACCTTCCACTTGTGTTGGGCTGCTATTGCTATGACTGCCCGAATTATTTCTAGCCTTGCAACTGGTACATATGTCTCATCATAATCTCTTCCATGCTGTTGTTTGTACCCTTTGACAACTAGCCTTGCCTTATGTCTTTCAATCTTTCCTTCAACATTAGACTTGGTCTTATAGACCCACTTAATTCTAATCACTTGTTTACCCTTGGGTAAATTAGTTAGCTTCCATGTGTCATTCCTCTTTATGGCATCCAATTCTTCATCCATGGCCTTATACCATTTCTCTTCTTTCACAGCTTCTTCAAAGTGGATTGGATCACTATAGGAAAATAATGCAAAATCCAAATTCTTATCATCATCAGTATACCTTGTGCTGTCATAAATCTCCTTCACACTCTTTGTCCTCTGTGCCATCAATGATGCGAGTGTGGGGTCTGAATTACCTATGGAGCTACTACTATTGTGACCTCTGGAGCCACTATACTGACCTTCAGAGTTGCTATTCTATCAACCTCCAGAGCTGCTGTTGTTATGACCTCCAGAGTTGCTTTATTGTTGACCTCTGGAGCTACTATTCTGATGACCTCCGAAGCTGCTGATCTCTAGAGTTGCAGACCTTTGGAGCTGCTGATCTCTAGAACTACAGTACTGATGTCCACCTCTAGAGCTTCTTTGCTAAACATCTCCAGAGCTACGGTTTACCAAAGCTCTACGGTAGTTTCTCCCCGAGCTGCTGCTCTCCATAGTTCCTCTGGAGTTGTTGTCCTCCAGAGCTTCTTCATCTTCAAGGGGTATTGTAACTGAAATACCCATGATGCTATCCACCGTTCAATCTCATGCTTCATTCTCTATGAACTCAACATCCCTATTGATCGTAACCTTTTTGGTGATGGGATTATACAGTCTATAGGCTTTTGACTCTTCACTATAGCCTGTGAAGATACATTTTTCACCTCTATCATCAAATTTCTGCCTCTTCTCTTTAGGCACAAATGCATATGTGACACACCCAAAGATTCTTAGGTGTTCAACACTCCATTTTCTATTTGTCCATGCCTCTTGTGGAATCCTATCACAAACAGCCTTTGCAGGGCACCTATTCAATAGGTAAACTGTTGTTGCTACAACTTCACCCCAATAATCATTTGATAGTCCCTTTGCCTTCAGAATGCTTGCTACCATCTCTATGATGGTTCTATTTTTTCCTTTCAGCTAATCCATTTTGTTGTGGAGTATACCTAGTTGTGAACTATTTATGAATGCCTTTAGACTTACAGAAATTCAAAAATTATTTGGAGATATACTCTCCCCCTCTATCTGTTCTTAGGGCCTTGATATAGTGGCTACTTTGCTTTTAAACTGATGGCTTAAATTCCTTGAATTTCTCAAAGGCCTCTGATTTGTTCTTCAAAAAATAAATCTAGATTTTTCTTCTGTAATCATCTATGAAGGTCATGAAATATACGTTCCCACCTAATGTGGGAGTCTTCATAGGGCCACATAAATTTGAATGCACCAACTCCAATGGTGCTCTAGCCCTTCTAGAATACCCTGATTGAAAGGGCTGCCTGTGCTGCTTTCCTAAAATGCAGGCTTCACATTTTTCATCGGGCTCTACAATGTTTGGTAGCCCTCTAACCATGCCTTTCTTGGATAGTAAACTCAAACCAAAAAAAATTAAGTGCCCATACCTCAAATGCCACAATTTCGACGGGTCTTTGATGACTGTCCTAAAGGCTGATTGTTGTCCCACTGATGTGAGTGCTGGAGATAGTGCAGGAAATAGCGCTAGAGATGGCACCGGAGATAGTGTAGGAAACTACGCCAGAGAGAGCGCCAGAGATGGCACCGAAGATAGTGACAGAGGAAACATTCTATTTCTTTTCATCTGCACTACTGTAATTACTTTGTTACTGCCTCCTTTATCAAATATTGTGCACTCTCCATTTTCCATCAGGGTTCTATAACCATTTTGGACCATCTGTCCAATGCTTAGTAGGTTATGTTTTATGCCTAGGGCATAATAGACATCCTAGATCTGCATTTTCTCACCTTGCTTGCTAAGGACTGTGATGATGTCTCTTCCTCAGACAGGAACCTTTTGACTGTTCCCCATCATGATCTCAGACTTGACATTTCTGTCAATGGAGGCAAACAAATTTTCATTACCACTCATGTGGTTGCTACACCCTCTGTCCAAGTACCAGACTTCAGGGTTGCTCTTCTTAGCAAGGTTGCACACAGTAAACACCTTAGACTAATTTTCATTTTCAGCCTTGTTCTCATTTGCTACATTAGCATTTTGGCCTCCATGATCACGTTGTTTCTTTCTACACTCACTAACGTAATGGCCAAACTTATGACAGCAATAACATTGAACATTACTTTTGTCATACCTCTGATTAGAACTGTTGTTCTTCTTCTTTTCTTGATAGCTTAGCTGTGAGCTACTTGCCTCTTCTTGGCTATTTGAAACTCCTTTTCTGGAGTTGCTTCTTCCTCTACCTCCTTGACCTCTACCTTTGCTATTTCTTCCTCTTCCCCTACCTCTTGCATTGGTTTGAGTCTTGAAGGCTTGCTCAAGGGAAGGAGCAGATCTATTCAACCATTGCTCATGGTTTTGTAGAGAGCCCATCAACTCATCCACTATCATTTTGGATAGATCCTTTGTCTCCTCAATGGTTATGACAATAGGGTCAAATCTAGAAGGTAGACTCCTTAGGATTTTTTCAACAATCTTTTGATCATCCATGGTTTCTCCATTTATCCTTAGCTGATTTAGCATGGTAGAAACTCTAGTGTGAAAGTTTGAAATAGACTCACTCTCCTTCATCTGAAGGGTCTCAAAATCTCTTCTAAATAGATGGAGCTTAACTGATCTCACCTTGTCAGTTCCCTTATAGCTATTCTACAGTATTTCCCATGCCTGTTTTGAGTAGTTTGCTGCTGCAATGGAGGGGAAAATAGCCTCTGTCAAGGCTGCCTCAACTAGACTGAGGGCTTTTACATCCTTCATTCTTGTTTCTTTCAACTAGTTTCTTTGAGCATTAGTTAGGGTTGCATAGGCTGCTGGGTTTGTAGTGTTTGTGAACCCATTGGTGACCAAATCCCATAGGTCATTTGCAACTAGAATAGTCTTCATCTTCTTAGCCCAGATGTCATAGTTCTGCCCATCAAATGTCAGTGGCTGCTACCATCTTTTTCTACCCCCACCTACCATGCTTCTCAAATCTGAGAAGGTTGATAATGCCTAGACAAACTAGGGCTTATATAGAACACCCACACAAAAAACTAACTGCCTAGAAAAACAAGACTCTGATACCAGATGTTGGCAATAGGGGGAAGTAGGGGAGGTAGACTATTGACCACCAGGATAGAAAAAACAATGCTATACCAATACAAAGGACAGCATAAAACAAATACACAAACATACACAGAGGAGAGAGACAACACATGAATGACAACAATATATATTTTATATATTTTCCTCCTTTAAGATTACATTCAAAACTTCATACACTTTAGAATGAAGGGCTGCTGCTCTATTTTTGTGTTTTACCCAATCACTAGAACTACTTGTACCTATACTATGTTGCGGCACATGCACATTCTATTATCTGTTACCTATGTTATTCTCCTCCTTCACATTCCTTCTATAGATTCTATTCTCTCTGCTATATTTCTTCTGTTGCTGCAAGTTAACTCTTGCATTCACATCTACTATCAACTCTACTTTATCTCCTTTTTGTCTCTCTTACACATGCCCAGAAAATGAGCACTCAAACTATTTCAAATTCAAACTTACCTACCGGAATTAAATGCGGTAGGCCAACAGTGCTGGGGATGAGATTGGAAGAGATCTCCAAATTCTGAGGTGGGGGTAGGTGCATTAAATTATCTGATGGAAGATTAATTCTTCCAACAGCTTTATCCTCTCCACTAAAGGCACTCTACTACATAGCTCACATTTCACCTGTGAAGCTCAGCATTTCCATCCAAAACTAAAAACATTTGATAGAAACCAACATGTCATTATGCTTCTTCTTGAAGGATTCCCACCTGGCACACTTCAAAGTCTCTAAATCTTTAGAAATTATGAGATAATGTCTAAGCAATCCTGTGAGATGCTTATTTTATCCCTCGGTCATGGCCTTCTTATGCATGCAACAGTGTATGAATGAAAGTTTCTAAAACCATTTCAATGAATCCATGTCTTCATTTCATATTAATGAGACCATTTGTATTACAAGGTTACCACTTATCTCCATCATTTTACCAGCGACATGCTCAAACAAATATTTACTCACTTGTCATTCAGCTTGTTTAATGCAAACTTAAGTCACATTATTGAAGGCTATTAAAGCTCAACCTAGACAGTGGAAACTAAATTCCATGACCAAAACTATTTAGAAGTTAGTTGTACCCATCATCCACTTTTGTATGCTGCCACTATATCCTTGAAATGTTGCAAACTTATTGCCATTTTGAAAACTCTAAGGGCACCAATAAAATGATTTCAACTTGTGGTGCTCTTCAACTTCTCTAGCACTGCTTCAAAAATAGATGACTTATTGATCAAGATAAATTTGTGATCTTTAATCTTATAACCATCTCCAGCTTCAAAACAATGTCAATATATTGATTAAACACTGTCTCAGGTGTCGACATATTCAGAAAATCAATTCATGCTTTTTAAAACAAATGTTGGAAAAGGCAGGAGAAAATTGGCAGAAATGCATCTAGCTGTAATTTGTGACCACATAATTTTGTTCTTCACATAGAAGACAAATACCAACACTTCCCTTACTTGGATCACGAAAATGAACACCAAGTTTAGACAATTTTTACTGTGAGACACATTGATGAATGATTTCATATTTTATTTTTGAATATATGCAGAGGATAACTCAAAGAACTCGTTATTTTAAAATCAAGGCCAGAGTCGTAGCAATGAGAACTTAACCAAACAAAGGATAACTAATACATGTGGGAATGATTTGATGATATATGATAACTCAAAACATAGGAAAAGTTTAAAATTTTTCATGTTAAAAAATGGGGGCAACAACAGGCTCTAATTGGGGATTGCTTTCTGCCATGGAGAGTAGAGAAATCTAGAATCTCAAGTGAAGATCAATGCCTTATCCATTAGGCCATAGAGTCACTTTGCAACAAAACATGAGAGGGGAGGCAACAGGAGACTTGAACAAAGCCAAAATTGAAACAAACCTGACAAGACACAACAGGAAATGAAATGAAACTTCCTTAGACACCTATGTACTTGGACTAGGTACAACACACCACCACTACCCCAAAGACTATGCAAAGCCATTAACTAGCTAAGAAAAATATATACCAGTATGAAACAGAGGTGTATATCCATGAAGTACTTGCAAACTCAACAACCTGTTGAGGACCATGAATGTAAAACTAAGATTTATGAAAGATGGGAGCTCACCGAAACATGTACCAAACAGACACCTTTCATCAAAAACTTCTATAATTTCTAGAGAACTCTATTGCATGTCATTTATGTCCTCAACTGAAATTAGATTTGAGCAAACTCCTAAAAGAAACTAAAAATCCATATCATGAATAGTAGCCTTGTTGGGCTTGGAGACAATCTCTTCTTTACGCTTAGAACTTGATTCATGCTTTCCCAAAGGCAACTCTAAATTTTCAAATTTGTTACACAAACCATGTTTCTCCACAACCTGCAAGGGAGGCACAACCACTTCTTCTCCACATAGGAAACCATCTCCTGACATTCCTAAGCACCATTTTAGAATGTGAACAACATGGAACTGAATATCCTCATTTACAAAATTAGTGTTATTTTCTCCATACTTATTCATATAATCATCCTTTATCCCATGTTTCACAACTTTAGAATTAGATACAAAATGAGGTGATTCAAAAGTAAAATCATTGCTAATCTTTCCTTGCAGCCTTGCCTCTTCATGATTTGATGTGGGAAATTCAACAACCTCACACTCCAGCTATGTATCAGTCATAACTTCATTATCTACATTAGGGCTTGGAAAGAAAACATCATAAATGAAACATTCTTTCTATAGATTGCATGATGAATCAATCTCTAGAAATGTGACTATTGATTGTGATTTTTGAATATCACATTCTACAAGCATGGGATCAAGTTTGATAGAAAGAAATTCTTCTCCTCTTGCACAAAGAAAATCATCACTAAGAGGATAAGCAGATTGGGAATGTAATTTATCCATTCCTTTGCTAGGCTCAATCATCAAGTTATCAATTTTTTTTGTCTCACTTTTGCATGCATGCATTTCATTTATTGAATCAGTATCATAGGTAATAGGAAATTGAAATGAGACCATATGATCTTGTGTAATGTCTCCTACCTCATCTTGTGACTTTCCATCTTCTCCATAAAGAAACCTAAACATTGAGTATTCAGGGGAGGTGCAAATATTTGATTGTTTCACTTCTTCTATGTTTACTTTATCAAACCTTAAATTAATGTCATCAAAGACAAAAACATCCATGTATGAGCTTTGCTTTAAAAACTCTTTCTCAGCCTCATAAGATATACTTTCTATCAATTGGTCTTTTTCATCAATATCAAAGTTAAATATTTCTGATTCAGGAGAAAATATAGAACCATTGAAACCTTCTTTCATATCATTGGAGACATAAGTGGCTACATCCATTTCAAATTTAGTAATGTGACCATTCGTGTCCAAGACTCCACATAAAAATTCATCATTCAATCCCTCAGGAACCAGTTTGGGATGAGAGTGACATTAGGTTCTTCTGATAGTACCTTTTCATTATTCTTTTCAGCAAAAGTAGATGATTGTTCAATCTCACTCCTTTGTATGCATGATGAGAAAAATTCTGGTCTTTTAATTTCAGCTTGGCTTAAAATTCTTTCTTTTTGTTGATTGTGATTCCATGGCACTAATAAATCTCTAGGCTCAACCAATGTTTGCACCGAATCTCGTTCACCAAGAACATAAAAGTTATAAGAAACTTGATCGTCTCTCTCAAGTTCTTCTTTGAGCAACTTTAATGTTTCTATAGTTGCCTGATGAATCTTCTATTCAAGACCTTTGAGAAAATAAAATCTATAATGCAAACTTCTGAGTAGTGAAGTTGATTTGTAGTCTTTGGATGGATGCAACTTCTTCTTCTCTACTTCAGAGATGCTTTCTTTGAGATTGCTCCATAATAAATGAAGTATTTCATCATCTTCAACCAATATCTCTTCAATTGTTGGCATACGTGGTCTTTCAGCTTTGGGCTGGTTTCTTTGATCTACTTTGTACTGAACCATTTTTTGAGCTCTTTAAATATAATAGAGTCGCCAACCTCCATTCTAGTGGAGGTACCATTAAATTTCTGAGGAAAGAAGACACTAGCACTTCGATTCTTCCCCAGCAAAGTTGCCAAAAACTATTGGTTAACAGTTTTATCATTGCAAAAATACCCTATTTTGCCCAATAGGCAGTGACAAAAGAAACCAACAAAGGAGTAATCATTAAGAGTGCAATGATTATCCTTTGCATTTGAGTGCGTTTGAGAGGAGTAGCTCCCTCGTATGATTTAAGTGATTTTTCTGGGTATGCTTTTAACCAAAAAGCAGTTAAGGAAAAATAATATCTATACATAAACATGATACAGATAAGATAGACAAGCATAGAATAAATAGAATGCAAATTAGATGATGCACATATCACCCACTTCACACCCATGAAAGAAGATCAAGAAAATGAATGACAAATTCCTTTAGATGACATGAGTAATTAAAGATTCAAAGCTACTGAAATAAACACATCCACAATCTAATATGACAGGTGAAAATATCTAGGAGTGATCACCAATAAAAGGAAAAATAAATGAACACATAGTCTCAGAAAATCTACTTTTTTTCCTTGAAAAAATCAGAGTTCAAAGATTCTCTTTCCTGTACAAAAGATCATGTTTTCAAAAGAAACATACTGCTATCTCCCCTCTCTATAGAAAAAAAGAATAACAAAACACCTTCCAAAAATTACTCAGATTGAGTCTCACTCATGCATCAAAGTACAAGGGGGATCATAAATCTGGCGGCTAAAAAAAATCCTCTTCAATAAACAACAGATAAGTTTTATAGATTCCTTCCTCGGCTAGAATATCAAAAGCCATCTATCATTAGCCCAAAGAAATCATAAAATGACAAAAGCAATGACAGCTGAAGAGTCCCGCGAGGATGCCCCTTTACATTCAACTTTCTTTCTCCAAGGTCTATTCAAATGCTCAGGAAAATACATTCTAAGGAAAGAAATAATAATATAACAATGCAAATAGTGATTGTTTTCACCATGACTAGCACACAAATTCCTTAATCTTGTTAGATGCCTCAAATCCATTAAGTTGATTAAGTAGCTCAAGCATAGTTCTCTCAACTTCACTGATTCAGGTATTTTTAGATCTCTGAATTAAGGCTTCCAAAAGAGTGACTGAAGATCCTATGGTTGTTGATCAAGGACTTAGTGAGGCTATGCATCTGGGCCAGAAGAGACTTCCATCACAAGAGTAGAGAAAATCATCATTACTCGGATGAAAATTCACCGATTTAACACAGGTTGGATGCCCAATAAAAGAGATTAGGGAATAATTAGGCTTGTTAGCTTCTCATAATTTGAGAGTCTTATCCAAAGATGCTACATCCCTCAGAGTTAACCATGACAATGTTTTTTTTTTTGTGCTATGACTTCATCACAAAGTTAGAGAATCCCATAGATTTCCTAAGAGAAATGTCCTTGACTGATTGGAGCCAGATTGGGCTATGTAAATGAGATTTCACACTGCCATTAGGGATAAGCTTATAGACCAAACATTGACTGCCTTCTTTGGTGCAAATTTCTATCAACTTAACCAAGTTTTGGTTATGCAAATAACTAAGCATCTCCACCTTTACCATGAACTCTTTCCCTCCTTGATGGTCATCTCTTTCATAGCCGATTTGGTTCCATCTTCCATTCCACTATGAACTCTAAAACCTCCCTCTCCAAGTATATTTCTAGAAATGAATTTTTTTGTAGCCTTTTCGAACTTAGCTGGTGTAAATGTTCAAGCAAATCGTATCGATGCTTGAACATTTCATATACATTTTAGTTAACTATAATATCTAATAAAAATCCATTTTCTTTATGCTTTGATAGATGTCAATAGCTCGGCCCCAAAGCTCCCATTTTGACACTAGCATAGAAGATATTGGCAAAAATTGTAAAAGTTGGTTTTACACCCACCGATTGCACTTGCATGCCTATTGTTAACACCATTTTCAACAAATCCATATTGGGCATATCCCATTATAATCGCATATGCTTCAATTTTTTTTTGTTTTTGAAGTGTTTTACCTATCTGAACAAGTCTCAGCCTTCCTGTGCTTTCACATATGCATGCATGTTCATAGCTTTTCCAACTATAATAACTGACAAAAATCATCTTTCCTCATGCTTGGAGCAGGCTGGTGGGAGGTTTTGGCGTTACCACTACCATTGCACTCATTTGAATGTTTCTAAAACCTTTTTAACAAATCCATTTTCCACATATCCTCAGATGATTACATCCAAAAGAAAACTAGATTGCAATTCTCTTTATGCTCCTTCATTCGCATGCAAACCTTAATTTTATCTTGTCAGTGAAAATACTGGTTGTGGGTTTTGGCATCATATACATGAAAGCTTCTAAAACTTTCCAGCTGGTCCATTTTCTGTGACACTTTTCCAATAGTCGTGGCTTTTTAATGCTTTTAACGTTTTGCATGCATGTTCACTATTAAAAAGCTCCGAATTTGGTGCCGATGAGGGAAGATACGGTGCTACCACCAATTGAATTTGCTTGCAAATTTCTGAATATTTCTCAACAAATCCATTTTGTTCATATCAACTTCTAAAAATGTTGTAGCTTTCTAAAACATCCACACCTTGTATTGTTGATTTTCTTTTGTACCCTTCTTTAGCCAAGTCCCATAATAGTATCAGACAAAAATCTTGGGCATCATTTATTGTTTTTCAGCAGATTCAAAGTGTGTTGGCAAGGGTGGCAGAATTAATGCCTTGACTGTATATCTCCCTTTCTTGACTAAGGGAGAAACTCACAATTTGGCTGCCTTGATTAAATCATCAGACTTCATGAGATCACGTTTCTTTCATCTTAAAATGGTTCACTTCCATTGCTTTATCCTCCTCATTGAAGGTGCTCTGCTACACAGCTCACATTTTGCATACCTATGAAGCTCGACATTTCCATCCAAAACTAAAAACATCTGATAGAAATCAACATGTCATTATGCTTCTTCTTGAAGACTTCCCGCCTGGTACACTTGAAAGTCTCAAAATCTTTACAAATTATGAGATAATGTCTAAGAAATCCTGTGAGATGCTTATTTTATCCCTTGGTCGTGGCCTTCTTATCCATGCAACAGTGTATGCATGAAAGTTTCTAAAACCATTTCTACGAATCCATGTCTTGTAATCATTTCATATGAATGAGACAATTTGCCTTACAAGGTTACCAGTTATCTCCATCATTTTACCAGCGACATGCTCAAACAAATATTCACTAACTTGTCATTCAACTTGTTTAATGCAAACTAAAGCTGCATTATTGAAGGCTATTAAAGCTCAACTTGGATAGTGGAAACTAAATTTCGTGACCAAAACCATTTAGCAGTCAGTTGTGCCCATCATCCACTTTGGTATGCTGCCCACCACCCTGTTTGCTATTCACATAAATGGTTGGCAATAATGAATAATTTCATAGCTATATCCCCCATTAACTTCTCTTGCCACTATATCCTTGAAATGTTGCAAACTTATTGTCATTTTCAAAACTCCAAGGGCACCAATAATATCCTAATAAGTGACTTGCTGATTCAAGATAAATTTGTGAGATTTAATCTTATAACCATCTCTAGCTTCAAAACAATGTCAATATATTTATTAAACACTATCTCAGATGTCGACATATTCAGGAAATTAATTCATGCTTTTAAAAACAAATGTTGGAAAAGACTAGAAAAACTTGGCAGAAAAGCATCTAGCTGTAATTTGTGACCACATAATTTTCTTTTTCACATAGACCACAAATGCCAACACTTCCCTAACTTGGATCACCAAAATGAACACCAAGTTTGGACAATTTTTATTGTGGGACTTATTGATGAACGAGTTCATATTTTCTTTTTGAATATATGTAGAAGATAACTCAAAGAACTCATTATTTTGAAATCAGGGCCAGAGCCATAACAATGTGAACTTAACCAAACATATGGAAGGATGACTCACATGTGACTTTTGAGGATAACTAATACATGTGGGAATGATTTGATGGTATATATGATAAATCAAAACATAGGAAAAGTTTAAAAATTTTCATGTTAAAAAATGGGGGCAACGGTTTCATCATCAAATTATGACAGGTTTGCCTATTATTTGTAGTCAAAGTCCACCCTTGTTTTATAATTCAAGTGAGCATATCTTGAGTAATTTTTATCAAATTTTAGTGCATTCTTTTTAATACAGCTTAGAATTTCCTAAATTTTCTGAATATGCAATCCATTTTTTCATAGCTGTTCATCTAACATTAAAGATTTCATCAAATTGCTCATTTTTGTCATAATGCACTAGGGTTTGCAAGTTTCTTGTTTGTTCTTGTTTTGGTGACTTTCAGGTGTTCATACAGTGGTAGAACAACATCAGTATAAGTCATAGCAATAGATTGGGAAGCAAAAATTTTAGGTGCACTCAATCCATCTTTCATCTCTCATTTCATTTGTCTCACACTTCAATTTGGGCATAAAAAGAACATCCATTTTCTCTCACATTTGGATTTGTGCATTAAAACGAATCATTGTCTTCAATCACACATTGAAATTGGGTCTAAAATAAACCATTGTCTTCCTTCACATTTTGGCTTTCGATCAAAACAAACAAGTGCTTGCATTGCTTGGTGAGCTTGAGTGAGATTAGAGGTGTGTATGCTCTTCTCATGCACTTGTGTGATCTTGAGAATCAAAAACACATTTCATCCATTCAATTTCACAACACACATTTCATCTTCTAAGGGATAATTTACATTTGCGAGTGTGAATCTACTGTGCATGTGTATGCTCTCTCCTTACACTACAAGGTGATCTTGGAGATCAAAAGTACCCACTAGATTCACTTTTGTCACCCTCCTAGGAAGCCTTCTTGGAGACACACCACTCCAAGGGATGACCTCAACTCTAGCATTCTGACGAAATCTAAATAGCATGGTGTGAATCAAAAGATGCCCTCTTGCAAGTTGAAATATTGTCATTTAGGCTAAGCCTCCAAGAACTTTATACCTTGGGAAACTGAAGGTGAAGGGTGGATCACCCCTTTCTCCTGGTTGTATGGCACTATTTCACTTTCATTTCATGGAATTGGGTCCCTCATACCTTGAGTATATTAGGGACATCCTTAGTCAACTTGTGCATCCTAGACTAAGACCTATTTGGCCATACCTATTTGACTAATCATATGATTGTTGATGTGTCTTCAAGTGCTTTATTAATCACCACATTTAAAATTTTAAATTCAAATTTGCTTATGTGTCTTGTGTGTGTGATTCATGCGTGTGCATGTGACATCATTTGTTTGCAAATTGTAAAATCAAGCTATCAATAGAAACACATAAACATGTCATTCTAAACATTCTTTCCAACACATTCACTCTAAGTCACTTTCATCCAATTACCCTTCTTATCCTAATCATTCAAAATCATTCAATCACATCATCCTAATCATCCTTGTCATACACGTCATACCCTAATCAAATCCTAATCATTTCATCTCATCATCCTAATCCTAGTCAAGCACTTGCCAAAATGGTCTTAATCCTTAGCAATCCTATGCCCAATCAAAGGTTCAAACTTATACTTCGAGGAACCCCTCCTCCTATTCCCAATCATGAAGAAAATGCAAGACCTAAGGTCATACTCTGAGGAAGCCCTCCCTCTAATCCTAATGATGAGACAAAAACAAAGCCCAAGCTTATATTAAGAGGAGGCCCTCCCTCTAATCTGAATGATGAGACAAATCCTAGACCCAAGGTCATACTACAATGTAGCACTCCTTAAAATTCTAGTGATGATCCAAGTCTCATGAATAAATCATATGTGTCACCTCCATCATCATCCCCCTCCACTTCATACCAACCTAGTCCATCCACGTATCAAGTCAACCTTATATCAACCTATCCCACTTCGTTCCATGTCAATGCCACATCAACATGTCAATTCACTTCACAACAAGAACATGTGAGCCTAAGTCCACCTTTGCAACAAGATCAAATGCCTTCAAGCCCTCATACGTTTGACAAGGGGAACACTAGTCTAGCTTATCTCACCTATAAATATATTATACCACCATGCAATCCACTTGCCAATCCATCAACTTCACACCCTAAATTCAAACATTACAAAAATAAACCTATGGAATTACCGAAATCTACTAACCCATTAAATCCCTTTGACTCTCCATCTAATCAAAATCAAATCCCTAAGTATAATCCATCCAACACTCATTTTATTCCTCCACTACAAGATCTTTCCACTCCTAATCCTAATCCACCTAATCACAATCCAAAGCCTACACCATCCACCCTCATTATCCATCCACTATATTGTTCATCCACCCATACCCTTGTGAAAGATGTGATCCATTGGCTACTAGAAAGGAATAGACCATGTCCATGTCAAACACCTATCCTTAAGCCACTCCAAGAGTCTTCCAAAACCATGTCCATCCATTCAACCCCATCATGTAGTTCATTACCTATCAAGCCTCTTGAAGAGTCATCCACATCCACTTCCATCAAACCACAAGAGCTATGTCAAGGGTATAATTGGTGCAGGAGCACATTGAAAAATTCATGTTTCCATAGGAGTTTGATTGAAATTTGATTATTTAACAATGTAATGAGATAATTTAAGTCATTTTCCTTTTATTAAAGTCACTAAGAGAGGTCTAAGTTCAAATTTGTGTAAATGATGCAAAATTGTAAAGTTGCAAATGATGCAACATATGGAAGATGAAAGGTCATAGAGTAGTTTCATTCATTTGGAGGTAGTTAGAAACTGAAAGGTCATGATGTAATGCCTTTAAAAGGCCTTGTATCCATTTTTGAAGGTGGAGGGGAGAAGGTTGGAGAATGTGGGTTGTTACATTTTGATGTGATATCAATAAAAGATACCCTTGTTTCTGAATTTCTGAATGTTAAACTTCTGTTTCAGAGATTGGTATGGATTTGTATGGATTATATATGACCATAATGTGGTATGGATGGAAAGAGTACTGAGTCTACTTTCCATTTCTTTTTGTTGCATCAAATTTCATTAAGATTTGAATAAGTTATGGCATTTTTATTGAGGGTAGGTCTGCAGAGTTTAATTTTCTGAAAATGCAGTCTAAAAAAATGCATGGTACGGCCTGGTACAGCCTCACATTGATGCATATAATATATGGATGGAAGGATATGTGTTTCTAGTTTACAATTCTTTTAGTTTGGTATAAATTTATTAATTTTTGTGAGAGATATTGTTTTGTGAGAGATATTGCAATTTTGGTGAGGGCAGGTTTAAATGCCTAGGGTTTGCAGTTTTGGGAAAAAAATCATAACCTTCTCCCCTACCATTGGATCTTCATGAAAATTAGAAGAAAAATATGTACTAATGTTCTCTTCAACCTGACCAAAGTAATTGGATTAGTTCTTTGATTTGTTAATGTTATTGAGGATAGTTTGTTTCATGTCAATGTTTCATTTTGTGAAGTATGTTTAAAACAGTCAAATACCATGAAGTATGAGTCATGTGAACATTGCCTTGAATGATTGGTTGAGTTGAGTTGTTGGTCCTCCTACCTCTGCATCAATAATACTAAGCATGTGGAAACATTAGCCCTTAATCCAAATCAAGATCAAATCACATCCATCCACCCCATCCATAGCACCCTTAATACTATCTATGACCAAGCTCCCATCTATGATCAAGATCCCCTCTATGATCAAGAAAACCATGATGATTGTCTTAGTCAACTTTATGCATTCCATGGTCAAGATCTTATCACTCCACCTATTCATGATCCAACAACTTCCAGTTGTCATGATGAGACACAAGCCTCCCAAGTAAACATATAAGATCAAACTAATAGCTTGGATCTTAATGAACACAATGCTAATTAAGATCCTAATGATCCTTTGTCATCCACTATCAATGCCATTTCAAGTCAACCAATATACCCCCTTGGTATATCTACCTTCATCTATGAATGTTCTTCCCTAGGACAACAAAAACCATTATCGTTTACCTCACCTTCTCCATCCAATAACAAACTCAAGTCTAGTGTCCAAAGTACACCTAGTCCCATAGTCCATCGCATACTCCAAAACATGAACTATCAAGGTGAAAGGCTTAGGCCTTCATGAACAAGGTATTTTTGAGCCCATCCATGTCAAGGTCCCTCAACGCTCATATGGCCTTGGATATACACCCCAAGGTAAGCAATATCAAGATTTTGGTACTTCCTCATTCATCCTAAGTTTACTATTTTCCATCACAAATCCTATCATACCCTCAAAACATATGCCACCATTCCACCTCCACTATCCTATAAATGTCAAAAGCATGTGACCATACACCTTCCACCATCTACTTTACCTCCACTACTTCCAACTCCTAATATCCCTCCATCCACTTTACATCCACTTCTCCCAACTCCTAATATTCCTATCATCGAATCCCCTCATCCATTCATCCATAAATCCCCTCCAATTCCTAATCATTACCAAGAAATGCACACATTATCTAAACAAGAAGAGTCCACCAAACCCATGCAATTCAAAAATAAAAAATTGGTTACCTCCTTTCATAAAGCCAAAAATCCTAAGGATCCTCATACCTTAGGACATCAATTCAAAAAGTCAAAGCAAAATCCATCTAAAAAGCTACCCAAGCCCATAGCTCCAAAAGAAAAGGACAAAACTAAAATGGTTTAGGTCCCTAAGCATAAATAAATCAAGTCAAATAAAGCATCCACATCTCATTACATTTAAAAATCCCACTCCATCCAAAAATTACAAATTCCTTCATCCCACAAGCAATACAAGAATCATAAAAATCCTAAGTCTATGCAGGTACCAAAATTCCTAAATCATCCATCTCCTAAGCAAACATCTCCATTGCTTCCTACACCACCTTCCATTCAAATGCTACAATGTTTATCATGGTGTGTGCAACCATTGGTCATGGTTCCATTTCATTCTGCAACATTCCCAAATACCCTCATCTCCCCATCCTTCATCCATTATCCTACATATCTTACCCATCACCTCCCTATGGTCCATGCTTTTGGATAAGTCTTTCATCTATCCTTTTTCATAAGTCCTACATAATCCATATCATAATCCATTATCCCCCATTCATCCTTGCATGAACCTTTCATAATCCACTCTCCACTTAATCCATCTCCCTTACCAACATCTATGAGTATAATGACATTTGACATGGTCCATACAATGACATCCATCTCTAATGGGACTATCACCCTTCATGGAACTAGACACTTGAGTCCCTCCTATCCATATCCACCTACCTTATCCAAATATCCTATCAAAAATTCAAAAAAAAAAATCAAAATAGTAAAGAGAAATCCTTTCATCCAATGGCAAAAACCACCCTTGGTAGTGCCTTGGATAAGTACTATGATGAAAACCTAGAAAATAGACGTCATGTGTAGGTTGATCTTCTATGTCACTTACACTTTGGGCCACATTGTCTCATCCATACCATATTATCATTCTCCATCCTATCATATCCTATCTTACCTTACCATCTTACCATCCTTATCAATTACACCCACATACTTATCATATTTGCATCCATTCATCCTCCCTAGGTCCTTTGGATCTTGATAAAGAGATGGGGGCAAAATGTTGACAAATGCTTTGGATATCTCTTTATCTACCTCATTCTTTCTAAATGATCCTATCATCACCCTAGTGTCATAAGCTTTGTCTTGTTAAATCCTAAGCATTACACCTAGAATGGGGAATGTTATTCCTATGCAACATAGTCATTAGAGATCACATCCTGTCTCCCTTATGACACATACATCCATTCCATCCACTTATCATGAGCTTTTTCCCACCCTTTTGTCCATTCATTTGATCCTTCCTCCATCCTTGCATGTAGACTTGGTCTTCCCTTGTCATTGGTATCTAGCCCACAGGCTACCAAAATTGTCATCCAATGCCATCCCAACACATTCAAAAATTTTAAAAAAATCAAAACATTCAAAACACAAAAAAATCAAAAACATTCAAAATCCAATAAATTATCAAAATATTCCCAAAAATCAAAAAAAAAATTCAAAACATTTCAAAAAATCCTAAAAAAATCAAAACATTCAAAAACACAAAAAAAAATCAAAACATTCGAAAAATCCATAAAAAAAATCAAAAAAATTCAAAAAAGACAAAAAAATTGAAATATCCAACAAAAAAAAACAAGTAATAAAATCAACCTAATCCATCCACCAAGTCATCAATTCATCAATTCAATCACATCAATTCAATCAATTTAATCAAACGAATCCAACTGCTCAATCCATCAATCTAAATCAAACCACTCCAATCAATCAATCAATCAAATCATTCTAATCAAATCAATTCATCATCCTCAATCAAATAAAATCAATTCTTCCAATCTAAACAAATTCATCCAATCCAATCATCAACTCAATTGTCCAAATCAATCTTCTAGTCAAATCAATTCAAATCATCAATCAATCACATCATTCCAATCAAATCAATTCTTCCAATAAATCAATCAAAACATCAAGTTAAAATCAACTCTTCAATCATCAAATTCAATCCATAAAATCAATTCTTCAAATCATTCCAACCAATTCAAGTCAATCAACTTCTTTCAATCAATCAAATCAACCAAATCAATTTCTCAATCCAATCATCAAATCAATTCATTGATCAATTCAATCAGCCAATTCTTCAATCAATCAATTCTTCAATCTTCAAATTCAATTCATCAAATCCAATCATCAATTCAATTCATCCAATCCAATCAAATCAATCAATTCTTTTGAATCACTCAATCAAATCATTCCAACCAAATCAACTCTTCAAATCAATTCATCAAACCAAATCAAGTACATTCAATCACTTCATCAAATCAATTCTTCAATTCAATCAATCCAAATCATCACTCAATAAATTCATCAAATCAATCCACATCATCATTCCAAGCAATAATCCAAATGCAAGTTATCCTTTTATCCATACCAATCAAGTCAATAAATCAAGCCAAATTATCCAATTACATCAATGGTCTTGATCCTAGCCTTGTTGTAAACCAAATCATCAATCAATTAATCAAATCCTAGTGTTGATTCACATGGCCAACAACACTAGTGTCAATTGATCAATCAATGGCCTTATACAAGATTTTTCATTGTCAAAACCAAACCAGACATCTTCTATGACATGTTTCATTTCCTAAAACTAGAAACTATCATTATCATTACTCAAACAATCAATCAATCATTGGTTTACAACTTGACAGGGGCAATACCTTGCTTGTTTTTGAATCATTTGTGCATGCTTGCTTGCTTTCTTGTGTGTGTCATCATTTTCATTTTGCATTTGTATCAAATCCATTCCTTTCTAGCTAATATTCATATTGTGTGTATGTTGGAATAGCCTTTTGCATTAACCTTTGCATCTAAGGTCATATCATACCTCATGTGCATTAGAACTTTAATGCTCTAAGTTTAGTTCCTCATACGTCTATACAAGGTTGTATTACGACGAGTGCACAAGACACATCATCACCTTGGTCCTTATACCTTGGTGCATAACGTCTAGTGCTATATCAAACTTCATTATTACTCACCTTCATTGCAGCATAATCATCATTCATTTCTTCTATTCAGTCCCTTATCTTTCTTCCTTGACAAATCCCTTTCCTTTCGAGAGCCTACCCATGTTTGTCCAACTTTGGAACACACTTCCTACACTAATCTAATGAGGGAAGTAGAGTGCAAATTCTTTCAAATCCTTACAATTATAGTGTTATCGACCCAATAATAGAGATATTGCAGCAAACAACATACACATATAATGACACAAAAGAAGAAAGAGACAAGATTTAATGTGGGGAAAGCCCTTTCAAGAGAAAAACCCCACTCCAAAACCTACAAAATATATTAACAAATCTAAATGTTGTTTACAATACACTTGTAATGAAACCTCTTAGGAGTCTTCAACACTTGTATCTAGAGGTATTCTAGCAGCATAACAATACTTGTCAATCACATAATGCAACTCCTCCTCAAAGCATCTATTTATAAAGAAAATACAAGGAAAAATTGCCTCTATCTTGGAATGGGCATCCAACTTGGCCTCATGGCCCAAAACTTATGCCTATGGACACTTGGTCAACATTGTAAGATGCTTTTGATACTTTTCCACACACACCATCCCAAAGAGGTCACCTATTTCAAAAATGGTCTATGACACATGCTCTTACGACTGTCATAGAATCTGTCATAGCTGTCATAGCTACACAGTTGTAAGAGAATCTATCATACATAGGCTATAAATAGTATATTCTCTTACAACATGTCATAGTCCACCTTGGTAAGCCCAAAGATGCCTTTTTCAAAGATGCTCTTCGACACATGTCTTCACCTATCATAGAATCTCCTATTTCCAACTCTTACATGTCATAACTTCGTCATAGGAATTTGTCATGACCGTTTTAGTCAATATTCCCTTACACAACATCCAAGATGCTGACACATGGAAAATTATTCCTACCACAAAGTGGGACACCTATCTCCTCATGTGAGGATAAAACTATAAGTTGGACCATCTTCCATGTAGGATGACACATCACCGTGCCACATCCCACAATATGACAATATGAATTTACAATTTAATTTACAACATAGGAAATGAAAAAATAAATACAATGAAAATAATACAAGGAATTAACAAGGTTGAGACACCTTAATTCCCAACATTCTCCCACTTGTTGAACACCTTGTAAGAGCTAACAGAATTAACAGAATTTAACTGCTATAGGCCGAGAGGCCCATAGACTCTGAACACAATCTAAACTTCTCTATGTTCACTGGCTTCATCAATTCATCTACAACATTCTTCAAAGTATCTACCTTCTCTAAATTTACCTTCCCATCCTCTACCATGTCTTGTACGAAGTGAAACTATACATCAATATGCTTTGTTCTGGCATAGAAAGTTGGATTCTTCACAAGGCAAATCACACTCTGACAGTCGCAACAAATCATAATATGTCATGCATCAACACCAATATCTGAACACAATCTCTTAAGCCCAATGGCTTCCTTGCAAACATGAGTTACTATCATGTACTCAGCTTTTGTCATGGACAAAGCAACAACAGACTGTCGCTTACACATCCAATGAATAGCACCACCAAACATAGTGAACACAAGCATTGGTGGATCTCCTACTGTCAATGTCACCCACCCAATCAGAATCCACAAATCCACGAATACGAACTGAATGTGGAGGTCCTGTAACATTGCCATGATAACATATGGAATACTCAGAAGTACCCCTCAAATATCTGAACACTCTCTTAACTGCATCCCAATATACCCATTCAAGATTAGCCATAAATCAACTAAGGACTCCCACTACTTGGGAAATGTCTGGTCTTATGTAGACCATAGCATACATCAAACTACTAAGAGAACTAGCATAAGGTACTCTGATTAGGTTCTCCACCTCACTAAGAGATTTTGGACAATCATTAACATACAACTTTGCTCCCAAAGAAATAGGAACACACAATGGTCTACAATCTGCCATGCTAAGCCTATCTAACATGGTCTTCACATACTTTCTCTAGCTTAACCAAAGTTTTATGTTAATTCTATCTCTTTTGATTTCCATTCCTAGAATGTACCTGGCTGCCTCTAAATCTTTCATTTCAAACTATGCTACCAATTGAGACTTAAAATCAAAAATCATAATCTTACCCTTCCCAATCAACAACATATCATCAACATATAATGTAACAATGAGAATGTAATCATTGTCTAACTTGTAGTACACACAATGATATGATTTTAATCTCAGAAAGCTAATTGATAACACAAAGGCATCAAACTTCAAGTAACACATCCTAGGAGACTGCTTCAAACCATACAAAGACTTTTTCAACTTGTAAACCAAATTTTATTTATCTCTCACTATGTAATACTCTAGTTGTGACATGTAAATCTCTTCCTCCAAATCACTATGAAGGAGAGCTGTCTTCACATCCATCTATTCTACCTCTAAGTCATAAGCAGTTACAAGAGATAACAGGAAACAAATGGATGTCAGCTTTGCAATGGGAGAGAAAATTTCACCATAATCAATTCCCTCCACTTGTGAGTACCCCTTCATAACCAATCTAGCCTTGTACTTTTCAACACTACCATCTGCACCAAATTTCTTCTTGAACACCCATTTGCATCCAACAGGTTTCCACCCTTAAGGCAAAGGCACCAAGTCCCATGTTTTATTCTTTTCCAAAGAAGCCATCTCATCTTCCATGGCCTCCTTCCAAGAACCTGCATCTTTCATGCCCATAGCATCTAACATAGTTCTAGATTCATCAGTGTTAGCAAGTAAAGGAAAAGCACAACTAAAATCAAGCAATGAATAACTAAACCTATCAGGTTGCTTTCTTGGTCATGTAGACCTCCTCACTAGCTGAGGTTGATGTTTTGCTTCTTCTTCTAATCTTTCAAAGCTGCTAGAGCTCTCCTCCTCATCAGGTCTCATAGGGTTTGTCGGTTCAGTCTTCTTAGGGGTAGAAGGAAATTAAACCACACCCTCTTTCTTTTCTATCTGTTCTAGCTAGAAAAAAATGGAAGGTGTTAGCTCTCTGAAGATAACACTTCTTCTATACAGTACTTTTTCATCCATAGGATCCCAAAGCTTGTATCCTTTCATACCAACACCATAGCACATGAAAATACACTTAACAACTTTGTTCTCCAATTTAGACTGTTTCTCCCTAGGAACATGTGCATATGCCTCACAACCAAAAACACAAAGATGTCTAACTAAAATCTTCTTACCAGACCACACCTCCATAGGTGTTTTACCAACAAGAGCTAATGTAAGAGATCTGTTTACCAGATAGAAAGTAGTGCCTATAGCTTTAGCCCTAAACTTTTGTTCGAGACTTGCTCCACTAAGCATACCCTTAGCCTTCTCCATCAGTATCCTCTCTACAAATCCATTTTTTTGTGGAGTATAAGGAGTTGTCTTATGTTTTTCAATCCGTTGTTCTTTACAGAACTTCTCAAACTCTACCAAACAAAACCCAACACCATTATCAGTTCTCAAACACTTAATTTTTTTACTAGTCTAATTCTCAACAAAAACCTTAAACTCTTTGAACTGACTAAAGACTTCAGTCTTGCTTCTGAGAAAACAAACCCCTGTCCTTCTACTGTAATCATCTATAAAAGATACAAAATATACAGATTTGGAAATCAAAGGAATATTAATAGGACCAAATACATCAGAATGAATAAGATCCAATAAACCAGAAGACTTGTGAGAACTAGAGTAAAACTGAACACGATTTTGCTTTCCATAAATGTAATGTTCACAAAAGTCAAACTCGAGATTACAATCATTTAACTCGTCAATGAAGTTTTTAATTTTTAGGGTACGTAGGTCACTCTTCTCACCAATGTGGCCATATCTCAAATGCCATAACATAGTCTTTTCAGCAGGAAGCTTAGCTTCCAGAGTATGTGCACTACCATTAGAATTAGTTACAACATATTTCTTCACTGCTCATTTAGATGGTGGGGATGAAGTGACTTCAACTCTTTTCTTTGAGTCAGAAGGACTATTGCACTGTGAAGTGTATGCCTCTAGCTGAAATAGAGTACCTCTCTGAGTATGCTTAGCAAGCACCATAGATCCTCTAGTCATCTTGCATCCATCCTTCAAAAAGACAACTTGCACACCTGCATCATTCAACATACTTATAGAAAGCAGGTTTTTTGCTAGGCCTAGGATGTGCATAACTCCAGTGATCCCCTTCACTCATCCATCAGGGAATTATATTGAGACTCTTCCATGACCAACAATCTTTAGATGAGAGTTGTCACCCAGGTACACCCTTCCACCATCAAACTCTTCATACTTTGTAAACCAACTTTGATGTGAGGTCATGTGGAATGATATACCAGAATCTATCAACCACACATCATCAGATGCATGGGGGGCTAGGGCTGCGATGAAGGCATCACCATCATCTTGTGACTTGTTAGAATCTAAATTAGGAGCATTCTTCTTTTTCTTTTTCTTCTCCTCTTTGCGTTCCTTTCAGAAATGCCCAATTTTTCCATAGTTCCAACAGAGAGCCTTGGAATTTCAAAGAGACCTGGATCTCCCATGGGATTTAGATCTACCCTTTTCTTCTTTCTTGTCCTTCTTTTTCTTCCCTTTCTCCTTGGGTCTTCCACAAACTGCAAGAGCCTCTTTAGCTACCTCAGAAGACTTTCTCTACATTTATTCAGATAATAGTGAAGATACCTCATCTTCCATTTTGAAAGTGGAAGTGGTGCTTCCAATAGCCATGAAAAGATAGTCCCATGAGTCTGGCAAAGAACACAATAGGGCCATACAACAATCCTCCTCCTCCATCTTCACACAAATGGATGTCAATTGTGCAACTATCATGTTGAAGGCATTCAAGTGGTCTGTAACTAAAATTCCATCCTCCATTCTCAGAGAATACAACTTCTTTCTCAGAAAAATTTTGTTCACCAAGGATTTTGCCTGATAAACATCAGCCAACTTCTTCCGAAGGTCTTTTGTCATCTTCTCCTCATGGACATTTAACAAGAAAGAATCAACCAGACCTAGTCTTATGAGACCCTTGGCCTTTCAATCTTTGAGATCCCAATCAGTTTTTGACATTGTGGTTGGTTTTACACTAGATACAGTTTCCCATAGGTGTCAATCAACAAGCATATCTTCCATTTTAAGTTTCCACAACTCAAAATTTTTGCGATTAAACTTCTACACCTTAATTCTTACGGATGTGCCTGCCATCTCTTTTCCTACAACAAGATTACAAAATACTCTACACAGGACTCCCACTCAAACTAAGATCTTCTCAAAAAACCCTACACAACAACTAGGACCAAAGGTGATCAAGATTTGATACCAACTGAAAGGAAGAAAGGTATGCAAAACACACATCCTACACTAATCTAATGAGGGAACTAGAGTGCAAAATCTTTCAAATCCCCACAATTACAATGTTATCAACCCAATAACAGAGATATTATAGAAAACAACATACACATAGAATGACACAGAAGAAGAGAGAGACAAGATTAAACATGGGAAAACCCTTTCGGGAGGAAAACCCCACACTCCAAAATCTGTACAATGTATTAACAAATCTAAATGTTCTTTACAATACATTTGAAATGCAAGCTCTTACAATTCTTAGACACTCATATCTGGAGGTATTCTAGCAGCATAGTAGTACCTATCAATCACATAATGCAATTCCTTTTCAAAGCACCTATTTATAAAAAAGATATAAGGAAAAATTGCCTCTATCTTGGGCATCCAACTTGGCCTCATGGCCCAAAACCCATGCCTATGGACACTTGGTCAACATTGTAAGATGCTTCTAACACTTCTCCACACACCCCATCCCAAAGAGATCACCTATTTCCAAAATGGGCTATGACGGATGCTCTTACAACTCTTACGACTATCATAGAATATGTCATAGCTGTCATAACTTATAGCTGTAAGAGAATCTATCATACACATGCTATAAATAGAATATTCTTTTACAACATGTCATAGTCCACCTTGGGGAACCCAAAGATGCCTTTTTCAAATATGCTCTTCGACACTTGTCTTCACCTATCATAGAATCTCCTATTTCTGACTCTTACATGTCATAACTTCATCATGAAGTCTGTCATGACTGTTTCAGTCAATACTCCCTTACATAACATTCAAGATGCTGACACATGGAAAAATATTCCTACCACAAAGTGGGATGCCTATCTCCTCATGTGAGGACAAAATTACAAGTTGTCATCTTCCATGTAGGTCGACACATCACTGTGCCACATCCCACAAGATGACAATATGAATTTACAATTTAACTTACAACATAGGCAATGAATAAATAAATATAATGAAAATAATACAAGGAATTACCAAGGTTGAGACACCTTAATTCCCAACACAACTTGCCTACCCTCTTGAGGGGCATCATTGTCCTATCCTTACATCATCCTTTTCCTCTATCCATAGCTTATCTTCTTTGACATGATGTTACTTGACATAAATCTCATCATCTCAAAGAGGGACAAAATGTAGACACCTAAATTTGTCCATGTCTTGCAACACCTTGTTGACACATTACTAGAGACATCATATAACATTTTGTCTAATCCCACTCCTAATCCTAGTTATCCTACTTTCAAATTAATTAAATAAATCTTATTTATTTAATTAATTTCCCCCTCACATGTTCCAACTAATTCAAATAAAATATTTGAATTTGTCCTTACCTTTCATTTCAATCAAACACATTTCACATACTACATTTTTAATTTAATACACCTCACATGTCCCACTAATTTAAATAAAACATTATTTAAACTAGGTCGTTCCTATACTTGTCACATGACTACAACTCCTCATGGAGTGGGAAACCCTATTCGATCCTAGCCGTCCACATTGCTCAAATCAACTTTCAATCATAGCCCTCAATTCAAATTACTCACTTCCTATAAATCAATACTCAACCAAGCCATTTGATCTTCTAGTTTCCAAGTATCGTTATGCTACTAGAATAAGAAACCAACATTCATCCTTCAAAATCATGCATTCCTATACAAGATTGAGAAGACCAATTGAGGAGATCCAAGCTTAGTATAGAGATTAGTTGTGGTTTGCTTTATCCTTTTGATTTCTATGTTATCTTGTACTTCATTGTGTTGTTAGGGTTTGATTATTTTATGTTTATGATTTAGCCCTAATTTTTACCCTAGGTACAGATCTTACTACATTTTCTAAGGATATGAAAGATTATTGCAAACATTTGCAAATAATTGTTGATAGATGTTTGGAGTATGGGATCTCTTTTAATCCTAATAAATGCCAATTTGGAATAGAGGAAAGAAAATTTCTTAGACATATTGTGTCTAGGATGAGGTTAGAATTGATCTAGAAAGAGTTAAGGCAAATGAACTCATCCCTCAGCCTAAGATGGTCAAAGGTGTTCAGTCCTTCTTTGGGAAGATTAATTTTGTGAGGAGATTTGTTCCTAACATCCCTGAGAAGACTAAAGCAATTTTTGAGATGCTCAAGAAGGGATAGTCCATCACATGGGAAAAGGAACCAATTGAAGCTTTTGTTTATATAAAGGAGGATCTAAAGAATGCACCAGTGTTGGTAAGCCTAGATTATTCCAAACCTTTCCAGCTCTTCTCTTTTGCTTCATTTTATACTATTGATGTTGTATTGTTTTAAAAGAATAAGGATTGGTTTGAGTAGCCAATAGGATTTTTTAGCAAGTCTTTGCAAGCTGTTGAGTTAAATTATTCCATTATCGAAAAGCATGCATATACTTTGGTTAAGGTAGTAAGAAACTTTAGGCCATATCTTATGGGTGCAAAGACAATTGCATATGTGCCTCATTCTAGTGTGGAAGATATTTTCACATAGCAAGAGGTTTCTAGAAGGAGATATAGGTGGATCAACATGATATAGGAGTATGACATTGAGGTGAAAATCACCAAGTGGGTTAGAGGCTAGGATTTAGCTAAGTTGATGGCTAATTCCAACCTAGAGGTAGCTAAGGTAAATGAAGTGGATGCTATTCCATTTGTTGATGCATGTACATTCACAAATGATCCATGGTATAGAGATATTATCTTTTATCTTGTCAACATGCATTATCCCCAAGGTATGAATGTAACTCAATAGAGGACCCTTAAGCTTCAATCTCAAAAGTATATTTTGATTCAAGGTATATTAATGTGGAGAAATCATGAGGGACTTCTATTGAAATGTCTGGACCAGAGACAATCTGAGGAGGTGGTTAAGGAATATCACTAGGGAATATGTGGTGGGCAATTCCATGCCAAAACCACAGTGCACAAGATTATTGGGACAAGCTTTTAGTGGCCAAGTCTCTTCAAATATGTTGCAATATAGGTAAAAAAATGTGATTCTTTCCAACATTTTTCTGACAAGATGAAATTTACTGGAGTATTATCTCGTTTGCCAGTTGTAGTTGAAGCACCATTTCAACAATGCCACCCAGTAATGGGTTTAAGTGGATCCTTGTGGCCACTGACTATTTTACTATGTGGGTTGAGGCTATCCTCACTCACAATGCCACATCCAAGGTGGTGATTGAGTTCATAATCAACAATATAATCACTAGATTTGGAGTGCCATTCAGAATTGTTGCAAACAATGCCATGTGCTTTAGATCTCAGGATATAATGGATATGTGTTCCAAGTATGGAATCAAGTTGATTCACTCATCACCATACCATCTCCATAGTAGTGGACAAGCTGAGTCCAGCAATAAAAGTCTAATGAAAATTTGGAAAAGAACTCTAGATCTGAATAAGAAGAGGTGGGATGACAAGCTGAAGTATGCACTTTGGGCTGATAGAATTACCTACAAATGTGATATAGGTAAGAGCCCTTTTAAGCTAGTGTATGGAATGAAAGCCAAAATGATAATGTCACTAGAGTTACCTATGTATCAACTGCTTCAACAAATAGGAGAGGATGGGGATGATGCTTTGATGCTGAGGATTCATGAGTTGACTAAGTTGGATGAAGCTAGAAGGCTGACACATGATAAAAATTTGCTACAAAATTAAAAGGTCGAGCATTTGTTGAACAAAAGAACAATCAAAAGGATTTTTCATATTGGTGATCTAGTTCTCACATGGAATACAAAATTAGAGGACAAGGGTAATCATGCTAAATTTGAGCCATTATGGATGGGCCCTTATCAACTTGATGACAGAGTTGGACAGGATACTTTTTCTATCAGAAACATAGAGGGAGAACTTCCAGAGCTATCCATTCATGGATAGCATCTGAATCTTTACTTTTTGTAAGTGAGTGATGTCCTTAAAAATTTTGAATACTGTCAATAGTCTTTTGTGCTCTAATGCTTATGACTGTATTTTGTCATGTATATAAGCCTTTGCTATAAATACATTCTTCATTTTCCCCTTGCATGTTTTGTCTAACTAGAGATTTGAATCCTTGTTGTGACATCATTTGTTACACATCCGCAACCAGAGCCAGTGTTGGCACCTATAAAAATTTTCTCCCAAACATGCTTTATTTTTCCCTAAAAACTCCATCAAATTTCCCAATTTTGCTTTTGCAATCAAAATCCCTCATTTAGATCCGATTGGAGACATCCTATAGGGGTTTTATTTAATAAAAATTCTAAGTATATGTCCTATCAAGCATATTTGTTTCCTTCCTTGGAAAAAAATTGAAAAAAATTGGTTCATTTTGCCTTTATCGGCAAATTGGCAAAATCATGAACTTTCAAACTTGGTTCATGAGTTTATTTTCTCCCATATTTGATAATAAAGTGACTAGGTGGGCAAAAGAAAAAAGTCTAAGGCAAAGATAGGTTGGTGCCATGCCTTTATCAGCAAAGTTGGTAGTTCATGAACCTAGAGGATCACTGACCATCAAGTTCACTGGTTGGCATTTTTTTTATAAGGTGATGGAGGTCTGGTGAGGAAAGGAAAATTTTCAAAGTAAAGAAAGAAGGGCCAAGTGCTTGTTGGCAAAGTTGGAGGTTCATAAACCTCCAAGTTCATTGATGGAAGGTTTTATCAATGGTGGTTTCATTGATAGTGGAAAAGGGCCACAAAGTGAAAGTTTCGAAGGTAGGAAGAAGACAAAGGAAAAGGGGAAGACAAGTGCTTTGTTGGAAAAAGGGTGAGTTCATGAACCATTGGGTTCGCCAATGGAAGGGTTTGCTGATAGGGTGAAAGGCTAATAAAGGGGAAGCAGAAAATGACTACGGCAAAAAGGAAAAGAATGCTTTATCAGCAAACTAGACGAAATTAAAACTTGCCAAATAGTTTAAAATTTTGAAAGTTCACCGATAAGGTGATTGGCCGACAAGGTAAAGGTAAAAGACAAAAAGGCAAAGATAAGGCATAGAGGTTTAACAAAGGAGGAAATTGTTGATAAAGAAGGAAAAGCATGGAAATAAAATGAGGCAAAGGTAAAGTGGTTCATGAAAGTGATATTTCACTGACCAAAGAAGAAGAAAGAAAGAAATAGTTTAAAAAAGGTGAAAATTGTTGATAAAGGGCAAAACTGGTCAAAGTTTGCAAAAGTCAAATTTCACTGACTAAAGGAGAGAGTGAGAAGATAGAGATAGGGCTAGTTCACAAAAAAGAAGATTTGTCAATAAGGCAAAAAGGAGGCGGAAAAGGAAGACTAGGTACCAAAGTAAAAAAGGGGTGTTTTCCCATGGTTCACAAAAATGAAAGTTTGTCAATAGAAAATAATGGAAGGGAAATGAGGGATGTTTGTAACAAAGGAAAAAGACTTATAAGGAAAATAAGGATACCCAACATGTAGAAAGATACAGTCAGAAATCAGAGCTAGCCCAAAAAGGAAAATTCGACAACCTTTTTAATGTGTTGTGAAGGCTTTGAAGGGGTAATTTCCTAATAGCTTGCCATGATTGCAAGATTTGTCTAGGTGGACTTGTACCCAAAATTTATGATTCTATAGAATAGTACCATGCAGGTAGTTGATACAGTAAAATTCTTCAATGAGCAGGTACACTTGGAGGACAAATTAGATATGTCAAAGGTTACATGTGTCAGGGAAAGGGTTTGAACCTTCCCTCTTTATTGTTCTAGGTACAATATGAGTGCAAGCACTCTCCTTTTGACATTTTTCAGTATTGTCAGAGAATGGGCAAGCTTCCAAATGTGCATACTTTTTGACATTGTAGTGGGCTGAATTTAATGTGGTCTAGGTGTACTCATTGACTAAGTGCAGTACTTGGAATGATGGAAAAAAATTGAATTGCTATATAAGCATAAGTTTTTTATGTAGTAAGGGTTGGTCAATTTGGCATTGTCTCTCAGCAAGTTCTGAGCTCTAGAAGGTAGAATAGAAAAGGTTATATTGTAGTATTTGTTCAACATGAAACAACTATAATATGTATGTAATTGTTATGGAGTAAAAAGTATCCCTATGCCTTTTTACTTCCTAGTTTAGCTCCTAGGTCCTCGTGTTAATAGTTTGTAGGATTAATACTTATCCTAGAGAAATTATCCCTGAAACCCATGTCAAATGGGACTTAGGGGCCCACTCTAAACCTTAATCAAGACCAACATATGGCCTCAAGACTTGGGTACCCATGCCCAAGTCTAGCTTATTTTTTTAAGATCCAAATTTTAATATGTCATCTTGGGGCCTTTCAAAATGTTCCATCTATCAGCCTTTTTAATTTAAAATATGAATGTTAGTGGGAATGCATATATAAGTTAGTTTATTTCTTTATTTTACACCTAGATGGATAATGCAAGCTTGTGATAGTGAGCTAAGGAATTTCAAAGCATTAAATGTGTTGTAGAGAAGAATTGCGTTGTTATTGTGTTTGTTGGTTACAGATTTGGTTTCATCAATCCATCTCCTCATGATTTGAAAGACCATCTCTATGAGGGATTCACCTCTAAGGTGACATCTATTTGTGTTCAATCAATCTATTTCATCATTTGATTTGGCATTTTCCCTCCTTGGGTGCGTACTCTATCTAACAATAGTGTTGGAAGATTTGAATTTCATTTCAAGCCTTGACTAAGCAAGGCTCTTAAACACCATAGCCCCCGAACCCCTCTCTTTGTGATTGCAAGTTACAGATGTGGGATTTAGAGAAGTGCAGGTACATAGAAGCAATTCAAAGGATAAATATTTGGGATCCAGAAGAAAGTTATTGATATTTTACCCTATTGGACTAGGGCACCCACCCCGTAGTTCTCCCAACAAGATTTTCCTCAAACTCAGATATAGGTTACATACTAATACTACTCACTGCTCTGGATCTACAAAAATAATACCCTATCAGACTTGGGTGCTCACCCCATAGTTTGTAAAATATTCAATTCTAGAAATACAACTTCTGGTATATTTTTAATCGAGTATCTTCCTATCTAGTTTTCTATAGCATTATGTTCATGTATACCCAATTGTATCAAAATTAGGGTTTGAGACTTATTTGAATTAGAGTTTAACAAATCTTTCAATCTAAAAAATCTTTCCATATCATTCCTAATTACACCAACTGATAGTTGAGTCCTCATTCATCTATAGTTGATTTTCTTGGTTGTTGTCCTTGAGTGTTATTGTGAAAGGAGGGTTTGATTTGATACATCTTAATACTATCCATCATCTTCCCACTTTTCATACATATAATATTGGTGAACCCATTTTTTTACTAAACTTGCATCTTGGTGAGTGTTGTAATTAATCTTTGCATTCATTCATATCATATTTATCATCTTGTATTGGAAAAGTCACATACATTTGAATTTTTTTTTTGAAAAAAACAAGCATTCTAGGCTTGCATTAAGACATAGTTTTACATATTTTGCATTACATTTCATAAAAAGATTTAATTTTCTAATTTTTACATCAAATATGATCTTTTTTACAGTAATTCATCATTAATTCACATCAAATATTTCATTTAAAAGTTGCATTTGCTAGGGTTTTTCTTAAAAATTTGCATTTTTCATATAACCTAGTCTTTGCAAAAACTAGGGTTTGTAGTCAAAATTTTATTTTCACATTTTGCTACTCTTTTTTTCAACATTCATTTAAATCTCTTTTCAAAGTGTAGTGTTGGATCATATTGCATGCTTTTGCATCCTTTCTTTGAAACTTTCACCTTTTTCAATTATACAGTGTATTTTAGCATTAAAGGTTTTACACACTTCCTTCACATTTTAGTTATCAAGCTTTGAAATCATTCATCTTGCCTTGTTTTGTAACACTATTTTCATCCTATTTACTTTGTAGAGAAATTAGTGTGCTTTTGATCTTCAAAAACCCAATTTCCTCAAACTAGTTATTATAATTTACATTATGGATGTTTCTTGTTCTTCATCTTTGGAAGCTTTGTTTGCATATATCATATATATTAATAGTTTCTCCAAATTCATTAGTATGCATCCTCAAGTATTAAAAAAATAGCATGCATATATATTGTTGATATTTCTATATGTTCCACATATGAAATCCTTTGTTATATATCTGATTTTGATAGTTTCACAACTCTCATGGGAATATATACTTTAATATTAGATGATGTCACAAAATTTAAATACAATGTTTTGTTTAGTAGTGATGACTTCAATATGTTAGACAAAGCCCTAGATGAATTTATCTTTATTAGACATTCCACAAAGACTCCTATTGCTAAATCTTGGGTTCATGCCCTAGATCTAGTCTCTAATACATGTGATGGTAACTTAGTTTTACCTTATGATCTCTCTCCCAAAGTTTTTCCCACTTATGAGGACATTTTGGCCCAAGAGGATGAAATCATTGACACATTGTTAGGGTTAGCCAACAAAAGTTATCAATTAAATGCAAATAAAGATTAAACAGAGGAATGAAAATACACAGAAATAATAATAGTGAGAGACAAGTTTCAACATGCTTCACCCAAACTCAGGATACATCCACCAACAGAGAGTCCAATATTATTATCTAGTAAATCAAACTAATTACAACTAGAAATCTTTGCAACTCAATACTACTGCAAAATGCTACAATACATCAATAGAAAACCCTAACCCTTAGCCATTTTTATCATGGCTTTTGTCAGTTACAAAGTAGGGTTATTTTATGTTGGCCAATGAAAAATAACTCTTGACGCCTTGATAAAAGAATAAAAAATTGTGTGAGGTTTCGAGGGCGCTGCCCCCAAACCCCCACAAGGGGCATTGCCCCTTGACCCCATAGGAATTTGGGGGAAATCGCCCAGATAAAAGTGGGCTAAATTTAACCTCCAAGTCTAATTAGGCTCCATATAACAATAATCTCCCACTTGGAGACTGATCAGACTCCACACCATATCATCTCCCACTTAGAGACTGATCATAACACTATTGACCCTGTAGCTCCCACTAGAAATAAGCACCATGGACTCTATTCTTCTTATTTTATTTATAGTTTTGAAGACCAACCAAAGCTGAAGAGGAGCTTAGCTTCTCCTTTGTCACTACCTTTGTAAACATATCTACAAGATTTTCGTCTGTATGTATCTTTTCCAACCTTAACTATCCATCATCCAATACCGATAGAATGAAGTGATACCTCAACTGTATGTGTTTGGTCTTTGAATGCAAGGCAAAATTCTTTGCAAGATGTATGACACTCTGACTGTTTGTAAACAAATAACTATTAGCCTGGTGTTTGCCCAATTATTTCATGAAAGATTGCAGCCATATCAGATCCTTGCTTGCCTTTGTTGTAGCTGCATACTCTGCCTCTATGGTGGATAAAGCAACCACCTTTTACAACCATGAGATCCAACTCACCATTGTCCCACCTACAGTAAAGACATAACCTGTAGTACTCCACCTGGTATCAATATCCCTTGCCAAATCTGAGTCTACATAACCTACTAAATCAATATTAGAGCCCCCAGAACATAAATGTTTATTAGATATACCTCTCAAATGTCTGATAATCCATTTAATTGTATTCCAATGCTCCAATCTGGGATGACTCATATACCTGCTTACGACTCCTATAGTATGTACAATATCCAGTCTCATACATACCATGGCATACATTAAACTTCCTACAGCTAAAGCGTATAGTACCTTAGACATTTTTTCTTCCTCCTCTGGTCTCTTCAAACATATCTCCTTAGTCAATTTTAAATGGCTAGGCAAACGTGTGCTAACAACTTTTGCATTCTCCATATGGAAGCTCTACAACACTTTTTCAACATAATCAGCCTAAGATAGAGTCATTTTTTTGTTCTTCCTATCTCTGCAAATTTTCATACAAAGGATTTGTTTTTCTACCCCCAAATCCTTCATAGAAAATGATTGTCCTAACTGTTGTTTTAACTCTCTTATGTGATCCATGTTAGATCCCACTACAAGCATGTCATCAACATATAAACATAGAATAATGTAGTTGTCATTATCCAACCTCTTAAAATAAACACAATGATCAGAATTACACCAAATGTAGCCTTGCTCAGCCATAAAACTATCAAATTTCAAGTACCATTGTGAAGGTGCTTGTTTCAGGCCATACAAACTCTTCTTCAACCTACACACTAGTTTCTCCTTACCTTTGACCTCAAATCCTTGGGGTTGTTCCATGTATATCTCCTCCTCCAAATCACCATGGAGAAAGGCAATTTTCACATCTAGCTATTCCCAATGCAAATCACCAGTAGCCACGATACTTAAAATAGTATGAATAGAAGTCATCTTGACAACCGGAGAAAATATCTCATCAAAATCAATGTCCTTTTTCTATGTAAATCCTTTTACAACTAACCTGGCTTTAAATCTTTTCTTACCTCCATCTTCCTCTTTTAGCCTATAAACCCATTTGTTTGGTAAAGCCTTTTTACATGTAGGTAACTTACATAATTACCAAGTCTAACTTTTTAGCAAGGAGTCCATTTCTTCTTTGATTGTAATCTCCCACTGAACCTTTGTTTCCACCTGCACAACTTCATCATACCCTTCTGGTTCACCAACATCTATTAACAAAATAGAATGCAAAGAGGGAGAAAACCTTTCATGAGGTTTGCTTAGCCTTATTGACCATCTAACATTCACTAGAGTTTGTGGTATTTTTGGTTACTATTACAGAGCATGAGAAACCACTAGAGCATCACTATTTGGAGTATCATCCAACACCACATAATCCTTTTCTTTCTTCTCATGCTGCTGCAACTGATCTTTGTATAACACCTTCTCATTGAATACAACATCTCTGCTTCTCACAATTTTTTGAGTTTTAAAATCCAAAGCCTATAACCAAATTCATCAATATCATATCCAATGAAGGTACACTTTTTTTATTTTACATCTAGCTTGGTTCTATTTTTAAAATCTATATGTGCAAATGCTTCACATCCAAAGGTTTTGACAAAAGAATAACTCATCTTCTAACTTGTCCATGCTTCCTCTTGAATACCATAGCCCAAAGGAACTGAAGGACCTCTATTAATTAAATATACAATGGTGTTGACAACCTCTACCCACATGTTTAAAGGCTTCCCAACATGCAATCTCATGGTCCTTATACGCTCCATTATTGTCCTATTCATGTTTTCAGCCACTCCATTTTCCTATGGAGTCCCTGGAACCATTTTTTTCCTACTAATTCTATTAAAGGAACAATAATCCTCAAATTCTTTGCTACAATACTTATCACCATTATCAGATCTAAGACATTTTAATCTTTTACTTGTCTCATTCTCAGCCAAGCTTCTCCATTTCTTAAATGTTTCAAATAGATCAGATTTCTACCTAAGAAAACAAATCCATACCTTCCTAGTTGAATCATCTATGAATGTAACATAATACCAAGAGCCACCGAGAGAAGATATCTAAGTTGGTCCCCATATATATGTACACACAAGCTCTAACTTTTCATTTTTCTTTTGCTTCCCATCCTTGAGAAAACTGACTCTCTTTTGTGTGCCATACACATAACTTTAACAGAAATCCATATTAATACATTTTAGATCTAGTAAAACATTCTTAGAATGAAGTACCTTCATACCTTTTTTACTCATATGCCCAAGATTTTTATGCCACAGTGTTGTCTCAGAACCTGGAACAACTGTTCCTAAACCTGTTTGTTTTTTCTCTACAATAGCTAAAGTAGAAGGAATGGTGTGACCTATACAAAGATATAGGGTGCCTACTTTCACACATTTTTCTACTATTAAGGCACCTTTTAAAACCTTCTAATTTTTATCAGTAAATGTAACAATGCAACCTTCTTTAGCTAGCTGCCTTGCTGAAATTAAATTCATACTGAGCCTTGGAATGTGCCTTACCTCTTGTAGTAGCCAATGATTCCCATTCTGCAACTTAATCTTAATTCTTCCCTTTCCAACAATCTAACAAGGTTTGTTATCTCCCAAATAAACAAGCCTGAAATCTCCTTGGACATAATCAAGAAAATAACTTCTAGGGGACATAGCATGAAATAAGGCCCCTAAATCTAAAACCCATGAATCATCAACATTATCTAGGGAAGGAATCAAAGCAATATCTTTAGATTTATTACTTACCACATTTGCTTCCTTATTTCCTTCTTATTTGTCTCCTTTATTCTTTCGAGACTAGCAATCTTTCTTTAGATGACCTGGTCTCCCATAGTACCAACAATCCTTTTATCCTCTGGATTGGGATCTCTTGTCCTTTGATTTTCCTCATGACTTCCCATGACCTCCAGAACCTTCTCCTCTCTCCTTTGATCTGCCCATGCTTTCTGCATTCAAAACACTACTTGATGTGGACACTCCTGAGCTTTTCTGTCACATTTCCTCACTAAGGATAACACCAACAACATCATCAAATTTAAAAATGTTTAAACCAGAGACAGAGTTACTTACAACCATTACCAACCTATTCCAACTTTTTGGCAAAGAACATAAAACTAAGAGAGCCATCACCTCCTCATCAAAACTTACTTTTACAAAAGTTAACTGACTAATAATCATATTAAAATCATTTAAATGATATATCACAGATCCACCTTCAGTCATTTTCAGATTAAACAAACACTTCATGAAAAATACCTTATTTAAGGCTGAGTGTTTTTCATTCAATTTAGCCAAAGCTTTCATCAGACCATCTATTGCCTTCACTTCCATTATCTTGAATGCTACCGATGGTGCCAAGCACAACCGAATGGTTCCCAATGCCTTTCTAGCCAAAAAATTCCAATCCTCACCCATCATTCCTATTGGTTTCCTAGATACTCCTTCCAATGACCTCCATAAATCCCTCTGATAGAGATAATCCTCCATCTACATCTTCCATAACTGATAGTTCTCTCCATTGAATTTGTCTACCTTCAATTTACCCTCATCTACCATTGCTCCCACTCAACTATGAGACCTTCCTACAGATGATAATCAAACACAACCCACTCTTATACCACTTGTTAGGGATAGCTGACAGAAGTTATCAACTAAATGCAAATAAAGATTAAATAGATGAATGAAAATACACATAAATAATAAAAATGAGAGACAAGTTTTAACATGGTTCACCCAAACTTGGGCTACATCCAACAACAAAGAGTCCAATATTATTATCCAATAAATCAAACTAATTACAACCAGCAATCTTTGAAACTCAATATCACTACAAAATGCTACAATACATCAATGGAAAACCCTAACCTTTATCCATTTTTATCACAACTTTTGTCAGTTACAAAATAGGGTTTTTTGGTTAGCCAATGAAAAATAACTCCCCACTTTCCCTTGACCCTGTCTTGGGGGTGTTGCCCCAAAAATCCCACAAGGGGTGCTACCGCTTGACCCCGTAGTAATTTAGGGGGAAACCACGTTGATAAAAGTGGTGTAAATTTAACCTCTAAGTCTGATTAGGCTCCATATAACAACACACATCCCTTAACATCACCCTACCCTCTCTCCATTCTAATGCTCTTCATTTGAAAGATGAAGCATTAGTGAATGAAGAACCCCCTCTAACGAAAAACACTCCATGGACAGATAATGAGAATTCATCAAACTCTATCCCTACCATAGTGCATGAAGCTTCTATGGATCATCTTATTGATCTTCCTCCTTTAATCAAATGTTCAAGTACCTTAGATAACACTAAGGAAGTAAAGACCTTTGATCTTTCCCCTTTAGTTGAATATCCAAGTCCCTTGGGTATCACAAAGGATGAGAAGACCATGGATAGTCTTCCTTTCATTACAAATTAAAATTCTTTGGACATCACAAAATATACAATAACCAACAATTCTCCTCACAACACTTTACCTTCCCTTCATTCTTATACTCTCCCTTCAATAGATGAAGCACTAGTGGATGAGGAAAGGTCTCTCACATAAAATCCATTATGGATGGATGTTGATATCAATTAAAATAATTCACCTTTTCCACCCACTAAGGGGATAGTGAATAAGTGTCCTAATGCTAATACAATATCAAGAAGTTCAAGACTAAATATGATATATCCTGAGATGATAGACATGGATTGTCTACTAGGAAATATCCCATTAAACCAGGTAAGTATTTCTCCCTCATTAAGCCACACTCTCTATAGCACCTATTCTAGTTTCTCTCAAGGGTGGCCTCCTCCTAGATATATATGTTAATAGTGTTGTGGTGTATTCCCTCGTCTTGTGTTATGTGTTGTTTAGGTCTCCTAGGATGACCCTTCATACTTTTGTAAGGTGAAGGATACTGGGAGACTGCCTCTATTGTGACCATTCTTCTTTTTGCTTCTACATTCTTCTATCCTCCTCTCATCTATTTTATTTTTGTGTGTCGTGGGCATAGTGTTGTGGAAGATGTCTTGGGGACATCCTCCTACATGGTATTTCAAAGGAACTTGGTTCTCCTCTCTCATTTTTTATTATTTCCATTCTTCAGTGATTCTACCTACTTAGTAGATGATGAAAAAAAAATACTGAGAAGGACCATGCATCCATACAACAAGAAAGAAAAAATGGACCTAGTCCATATATGAAGATGGGATTGATATATATATATATATATATCCGACACTTAACTAGTAGAATCACTCCATGTGATCTATCATGTTGTCATATCTCTTGTAACAAACCTTTGCAATACATCTATTTCTATGCATTTTGGATGGTTTTGAATCTCACGTTGTTGTTACACTCGGCTCTGAGATAGCTCCAGTATAAGTCCAACATCGATACCTAGTTTTGAACCTGCAAGTGTAGCCATACTTTTTTATGTGATTTAATAAATGATTTATGCATAGATTTCATGATTTGATTTGGTTATTATCTTAGAGTAAGATCTTCTAACCTTGTCTCTTGTTGATTATCTTAGCAATTCATATCGATGTGTTTGGGGGAACATTTGGTGATCATGGAACATGTCACCTATGGGGGCATGGGCTTTGTAAAGGATCTTGTTCCCTTGTGTGTCTTCACTCTACCTTAATGTGCTTGATACTGGCAAGCAGCATCAACCATTTTAAGATGGGGGCATATATAATGGCATGTATTTGATTACTTTTACACTAATGAAGCATATTTGAAAGCCCTCATTTTGAGGTAGGATGTTGCATCTCTTGAGCTAGTGCACATCCTTTTAAAAAGAAAAAAAAATCCCTCATCATGAGGTAGGATTATGTATCCCTTGATCTAGTGTGTATCCTTTTATACAAAGCCCTTCTCTAGAAGGTGGGATGGTGTATCTCTTGAGCTAGTGCACATCCTTTTATACAATGTCCTCCATAGATGTGGGGTTAGATCTTGAGTCATCCACCCTTAAGCATGTCTTTGGTAGTTCTGGTAGCATAGCTCAACCATCACGTCTATTTGGCATGCTTTAGATCATGGGACATAGCAATAAGCTCCTTCCCATCACTTGTGTTTTTCGTGTATAACATGTATAGTGTGTCTATGGCATGCTATGTGGCACTCATTTATTTCATGTGTCTTCCTTATGTGTTTGTTGTGTCTTCCCCCAAGTGTGGCCTAAAGGTGTGTAGTGATGAGCTCCCAGGATCCACACTTGGGTTTTTATTTAGCATGTCTTCCCCTTGGTGTGGTCTAAAGGGGCATAGAGATGAGCTCCCTCCACACTTTGGGTTTTGTTTTATGTGTTTTTAGTAGTCTAAAGGCATGTAGCATGAGCTCCCTCCACCTCCCTAGTTTAGGATTTGTTTTAATTAATTAAATCAATATATTCTTCGTGTATTGCATGAATACTCTCATGTCTTCCTCATGTATTGTGTACTTCCACTGGATTCTCTACGTCTTGCATGCTTATTACTATCTTCCTTGTGTCTTCTGTGTCTTCCATGTGCTTTCTGGTGCTTAGTTGAGATTGGGGGCTAGAGATAGTCCTCCAAGATTTGGGTGTGCCTTAGCTCTATGTGCTTGGCGTGTATGATGTTATGGCGTAAAAAGTATCCCTATGCCTTTTTACCTCCTAGTTTAGCTCCTAGGTCCCTATGTTAACACTTTGTAGGTTTAATACTTATTCAAGTGCAATTTCCCCTAAAACCTATGTCAAATAGAACTTAGGGGCCCACTCTAAACCTTAATCAAGACTAAAATATGGCCTCAAGACTTGGGCACCCGTGCCCAAGTCCAACCTATTTTTCTAGGATGCAAATTTTAATGCGTCAACTTAGGCCCTTTCAAATTGTTTTCCTTTGTTGGCCTTTTCAATTTAAATTATGAATGTTAGCGAGAATGCATATATAAGTCATTTTATGTCTTCATTTTATGCCCAGATGGATAATACGAACTTGTGATATTGAGTTAAGGGATTTCAAGGCATTCATTATGTTGTAGAGTAGATATGTGTTTTTATTTTGTTTGTTTGTTGTAGATTTAGCTTCATTAATGCATCTCCTCATGATTTGAAAGATCTTCATCTCCATGAGGGATTCACCTTTTTGTGTTTCAATCAATCTATTTCATCATCTGATTTGGCCTCTGCCTTCCTTGGGCATGTACTCTATCTAACAATGGTGTTGGAAGACTTGAATATCATTCTAGGGCTTGAACGAGGCAAGCTCCTAAACACCATAACCCCAAAACCCCTCTCTTTGTGATTGCATATTAAAGGTGTAGGATTTGGAGAAGTGTAGGTACAAAGAAGAAATTCAAAGGATAAAGATTTGGGATCTAGAAGAAACTTACTGATATTTTATGCTACTGGACTAGGGTGCCCACCCCATAGTCCACAAGTCTTCAATTCTAGAAATCCAACTTATCATATATTTCTAATCTATCCTGAGTGTCTTCCTATCTAGTTTTATATAGCATTTTTTTTGTCTATACCTGATTGCATCACAATTAGCATTTGAGACTTATTCAAATTAGGGTTTAACAAATCTTTGAATCCAATCAATCTTTCCATATCATTCCTATTTACACCAACCTGCAGTTGAGTCCTCATTCATCTATAGTGACTTGGTTTGGTTGTTGTCCTTGAGTTTTATTCTCAAAGGATGATTTGTTTTGATAGGTCTTAACACTATCCACCATCTTCCTGTTTATAGCAAGGAATATTAAAAGGGGGTGAATCAATATTCCAAAAAACCACTTCACAAATTTATTTATCCAATTTCTAAAGTTAATAATATGAAAGAAGATTAAACATAGAAACAACAATCATAAAGACATAACACATGAACACTAGGATTTTTACGTGGAAAACCCAAAAAGGGAAAAACCACAATGAGTGTTAGCTCACAATATATTAATATAGAACAATACCAAATTACAATAAGGCTCACTACCTTAGGGCTCACTACCCAGAGAAATGCTCACTGCAAGATAGGCTCACTACCAAAATAGGCTCACTGCCTAGAGAATGATAGAAGAAGGAAGAATGGCTCACTATCAAGTTTAGCTACTTAGATTGTATCTATACATGCGTGGTTATAGCTCTAATGAAGCACATAAAAAATGATTCAATAGTCTTCATCTCTGTCTTCCCTATTTCATTGCTCTTCTCTTATTCAAGAATAAGATCTCTCTTCTTTTTCTTATTACTACCTTAACTTTACCTACTTTGCACACCCATACATCACATCACATTGGCAAACTAAACAATAAAATGTGTAAGCCAAAATATCATACTCTGTCGGCTTGTTCTTATATGCAATCTCCAATGTGGACTTAAACAATCATGCACAAGTCTTCAAATAGGTTAGACTTGGACATATGGCCGCTCAACTAATTATCCAAACATTACATCTTCTCTGCATAAAGATCTAGCATACCAGTTAGCTTGTTCCTTAAGAACATAATTGACAAGTTCATCTGTCACATCAGAACTCCCTCTACAGAACAAATGGGACGTCACAAATCATATCCAATGTTCATTACTAACCACTTAACATACATTAAGAAATGTAGAGTACAATATTACTGGTATATGTAGCCTAATAAGACTTAGAAGTTAAATTTACCTCACTTTTATTAGTGTGGTTTCTCCCCAAATTCCTATGAGAGCAAGGGATAGTGTACCTTGCATGGGTTTGGGGGCAGTGTCCCTTGCAAGGATTTGGGGGCAGCGCCCCTAAGATGGGATCAAGTAGTAGCGTTCCTTGCAAGGTCTAGGGGTAGTACCACTAGTGCACTCCCTATCGCGATACATGGCAGGGTCGAGGGGTAGTGCCCTCACAAGGGCTCAGGGGTAGTAGCCCCGAAACCTCATAGTTTTTAATTATTTTATTAAGGTGTCAAGAATTATTTTTCATTGGTTGAAATAAAAAATCCTATTTTGTAATTGATAAAAGTCCTGATAAAAATGGATAAGGGTTAGGGTTTCTATTGATGTATTGTACCATTCTGTAATGGTATTGAGTTGCAAGGATTGTTGGTTGTAATTGGTTTGATTTACTAAACAATAATATTGGACTCTCTATTGGTGGGTGTAGCTCGAGTTTGGGTGAACAACATTAAAACTTGTCTCTCACTATTATTATTTCTGTGTATTTTCATTCCTCTGTTTAATCTTTATTTTCATTTAATTGATATCTTCTGTCAGTTAACCTTAACAAATATGCTTTTGCAGAGGAATGTGAACCATTATACTATGTCCTATTCACCATCTCTGTCCTATCTTTGTTTGTCTGGACTTACACAATTCCTTCAAATGACTTCTGGAGGAAGTCATGACTTGATTATTATAATATATCATCATCAAGTGGCTATGAGTCAACATACCTGAACTACATTTGTCTGTCTTCATCTGCGAAGGCATCCTAATCCACTTTCTATCCCTTACTCTGAATACTATCCATACTTAGTCATTCTGGCCTTCTGGTCTTGAGTACTCTTGTGCCTTGTTACCAAATCTAGTTGGTCTTCCGAAGTGATGTCTTCTTTGTCTTGTTGCCATTAATGACAACACTCAATTATTTAACCTACCAATGTCTCTTGCTAACAATCTCCCCCTTTGGCATTGATGGAAACACTTAGTGAAAAATGCTTGACTGCCTTGACAACTTTCCCTTTCTATGCAAACTCTATATTTCTTCTCCCCCCGAGATGTTTGTGCATTTTCCCTGATCTTCTCCCCATTTGACATCAATGACAAAGGTATAGGTTCAGGAGTCAAAACTTATCAAAACTGCAAAAATTTGTTGTATTCTATTGCATATACGTAAGCAAACATTTGTAGCTTAGTTTACAGTTGAAGGTATAATATCATTATAGATAGATTTTATCAGAGCTATCTCTCCATTCCAACTATTTCTTGTAGTCTCCAAAATGTGAACGTGACTATTTATTAGATAGACTAGCTTTTTTGCCTTCTGTACATGTGACGGTGTATCAATTAATGCCTATGATTTCAAAGCTTCATCTACCATATTGGTCATGGAATTAATTAGTGGAATTATCAACCCCCTCAGTTAGCACAACCTATCTTTAATTTCTTCCCTTTTCTTCATCAAAATGCTCAAATCATTGTGAATATTTACAACTTGTGTCTCTTTGGCACTTATTTTATCAACTGTCAGATTAGATGTATTAGAAATATTGAGCAGTTTGAGCTCCATGTCCTTGATTTTATTTTCTAATTCCTTTGTAACCTCTGGCCAGGATAAACAAAATTTTTACAAGTCACAGGCTTCTTTTATGATAATATGTATACCTCTTATTCCTTGGTCAAAAGAGATTTTATCATTGACCGACATAATTTTTAATTTCACTAATCTTTTCTCCTCAAATTCTTTTCTAACCTTTGTTTCTATAGATTTTTCAAAGGATTCAAAATGATTGCTAATTGATCTTATCATACCTTTTAGTTGATCTGTAGATTATATCAATGTATCTTTCTGGTATTTAGGCATCAAGTTTCCCAGTACATCAGATATTGTTGTATTGAGCTTGTTGTATTGCATGTGAGTTTTCATCAATTCTTCCCATGCCTTTGCTTGGGAAAATTATACTAATTCAAATTTTTGTTCTAGAGATAGGGAATTTATATTTATTGGTTCTTGAAGAAACTTGGGTAGATCTAGGATTTGTGTACTTTGTATCTTTTCCAAGGGTTTTGCAATAGTGTCTCTTACCACTTTTTCTTCACAAAATGAAACTTTATTTCTCTTCTTTTCTTCAATTGTGTCATCTATTATGGATGAGGTCCTTATTCTTTTTTTGGGACTAGATGCTAGTCTTTCTTCTTTAGATCTCTTATCTTTCCTTTCTAGAGTGCTTGATGTCCATTCTACTAGAGCACTTATGGACTTTGATTCTTCTGATCTGATTGATTCCTTACTTAATTATTCACTTGATGTTTTCTTTGACTGCTTAGGTTCCATCAATATTCTGGAAGATAATTCTAAGAATGTCCCAAATCTGTCCTCTTCGGGATGAAGAGGTTTACTTAGTAGTGCATCAACTAATTCAGTGAAGACATCTTCTGTAACTTCATAACTTAGTGCATGAACCCATGTAGTTCTTGGTTCCATAGCTTCCATGAAGCATTTGTCTTTATCCACCATGAATACAATGTCCTTTTCATACTCTATCACTACATTTTTAGGTATCCAGACCCTACTTGGCATTTTCATTTGAAAATCTTTGAAATAATTCCATAAGATTATGTTCTACTTATCTGCATTACCCAAACTTTGTGAGTGATTTCTTATTTGAGTAGCTATAGGTATGTGATCAAGCTAGACAAATTTTCCCAAACTAGGTAGCTCTCCTAGGAAGTAAAAGAGTAGATATGTAATCAATGTTCCATATTTGAAATGATGATTGTTTTCTTTTGATCTTTTCAAGTTCTCCATAAGTTCACTTCAAAGAAATTCACAGAGGTCATAATCTATATTATTCTTGATCATGTCATATGCTGTGTATATGGTTGATGCAGACAAAGAATTTTTCTTGTTGGAAAAAACATATTTTGTATCCAATGATCATTGACGCAAATCTAACAGCAGGATCCTTAATATCATTTACCATAAAAGCATTCTTATCAGGTTTGGCTCCTGTCAGCTACATTACCACATTGTTCTTCATTTTCTCTAAGCCTGGAACCCTTCTGGAGGAGCTCATACTAGTTACAACCTTGATCGCTTCTTTGGTTATCATATAGTGTTCATCAAGCCATAGAGATTCATCATGAATTCTTCTTAGAATAAGATTAACTCATGCATCACTCAGAATTTATTTTCTCCTAAAGCTTTATATTCATCTTTCAACATAATATCCACAGTAGTTAGTTCATCCAAGTATAGTTTTCCTAGCTTCATGTGATCAAATTCTTCTAGACTAATACAAATGTATGCTCTAACATCCTCCATATGCATAACCCCATGTGGTATAATTGAGAATGCCCCTAATGGATCATTATCCAGTGGCTTGAAGAACTATTTCTTAAATTTTGGGAGAGGCATTTTCCCTATCTCAATTACATGAGGAGTAAACATTTTCACAAAGTAATTTATTTTTCACAGTAAGGTTTTCAGGTTGTAAATACCTTTTTTACTAGATTAGGGTTTCCTTGATCTTGTCTTGATTTGCTTGGAGAATGTTGTAGTTGCTATGATTTTTGCTTTTAGTTTTCCTTAGACACTTGAGATCTTATAAAAATGAATTTTCTTTCAAACACATCTCCTTTTAACCCTCGCATGTTGAAACCTAAGTGTCATTTAATGTCATCTTTCAAAAAGTTGTCAAGCACTTTCCTAATAGTTATAGATAATTTAGATTACTCCACAAATCTTCACAACTAATCCTTTTCTTCTGGGACTTTCTTCAAAAGATCTATCATATGATTGTTTTCATCATATCTTCATGCTGGATTCCAACACTAACTATCTGGCTGGGGGTTTTGGATTTTCAACACTGCTCCCCCTAAGCCAGAGCTCCCAATTTACTTCCTGGAGGAAGTATCTGCACCAAATGATGGTGCAGATTCATCCTTGACTTCAATCACATCTTTCTTGATCCAAATCTTGTTCATTTCTTTCTTTGTTTCAACAAGATCAACCTTTTCCTTTCCTTTATCATTCCTTTGCTCTGTTTCATGTTTTTAGTATGATAGTTTACTTTTACATTTTGCTTTTACAAACTCTTGCAATATGTCCATACTTGTTACAATTATAGGATACCATATTCCTTTGACTTTGATTCCTTCTATTGATTTCATTTGATCTACATTGATTAGCCATATGTCCAAATCTGTTGCATGCAAAACACTTTCCATTGAATGCTTGACTATTCCTTGCATTGTAGGCACCATTCCTTACCAGATTTCTGCATTCATTTGAGTTGCACAACCAATTTTCTTGCAATTAAAGAATTGACTAGAGAATGATGGAATATTTTGATTTTGGTTTGTACTACTTCTGCACTTAGTAGCTTTATGACCAAAATTAGTGCAATAAAATCAATGACCATTGAAATATGGATAGCTTTGAGCATTTGGCTGTCTGACTGGAGGTCTTCTAGGTCTTCTTCTTTTATTTCTGAACTAGTTCCCTCTATTTTTCTTTAACTCAGAGTTTGCTTGACCAGATTTTGAACTTTCTCCTTTCTCAAATCCAAAACCTTGCTTATCATCAGCACTCTTTTCACTAGAAATCATCTCATTAATCTTTGTAGAACTTAGCTTGAACTTTTTCTCATAGCTCTTGGCTACTTCTAGATCAAATTTTAGAAGTAGCACTTCTTTTCCCAATTTTTCACATTCCTCTAATTTATCCTTAACAATTTGATTCAGATGGCTATCAATTTCTTCCTTCTTTTCAACTTCCAATGTCAACCCATTTAGAAACTCTTGTGCTTCATCTAATTGATCATTTATTTCCTTGCTTTTCTTTTTGAATTTCCTGACTTGCTCTCTTAGCTTTAGGATGCATTCATCAACTTCTTAAATAGTAGCTTTTAGATCCCTGATTTTTGCCTCAGATTTTTCAAGATAAATAAGGGTTGCTTCTAGTTCCTTGTTGCTTTCATAATTTCCATATCTTCTTGCTATCATGATTACACTACCCTAGATCTTCCTTAGGCTGTTAGACCTTTTCCAAGGAACCTTTCTTTGATACCAACTATTTATAGCAAGGAATACTAAGAGGGGGGTGAATCAGTGTTCCATAAAACTGTTTCTTCACAAATTTATTTATCCAATTTCCAAAGTTAATAATATGAAATTAGATTAAACATGGAAACAATAACAATAAAGACATAACACATGAACACTAGGAATTTTATGTGAAAAACCCAAAAAGGGAAAAACCATGGTGAGTGTTAGCTCACAACATATTTATATAGCACAATACTAGATTACAATGAGGCTCGCTACCTTAGGGGTCACTGCTCGGAGAAATGCTCATTGCAAGATAGGCTCATTGCCAAAATAGGCTCACTTCCTAGAGAAAGATAGAAGAAGGAAGAATGACTCACTGCCAAGTTTAGCTGCTCATATTACAACTATACATGCATGGTTACAGCTCCAATGAAGCACATAAAAACTAATTCAATACTCTTCATCTCTGTCTGCCCTATTTTACTACTCTACTCTTATTCAAGAATAAGATCTCTCTTCTTCTGCTTATTACTACCTTAACTTTACTTACTTCACACACCCATACATCACATCACATCACTATTTTCCTCAAAACTTGAATCCATCAGATATATATATCTGCATCAAGAATTATTACTTGATCAGGTCAGCAAACTAAAAAAGAAAATGTGTAAGCCAAAATATCATACTCTGTCAGCTTGTTCTTATTTAGAATCTCCAATGTAGACTTAAACAGTCATGTACAAGTCTTCAAATAGGTTAGACTTAGACATATGATCACTCAAATTGATTATCCAAACATTACATCTTCTTCGTATAAAGATCTAACATACCAGTCAGCTTGTTCCTTAAGAACATACTTGACAAGTTCATCTATCACATCACAAATCAAACTACAAACCAAATGGGACCTCACAAATCATATCCAATGTTCATTACTGATCACTTAACATACCTTTAGAACCATAGAGCACAATATGCATTTGTAAAGGAATGCGGACCATTATATTGTGCCTTCTTCACTATCTCTGTCCTGCCTCTATTTGTCCAAACTTAGACAATTCCTTCAAATGACTTCTAGAGGAAGTCATGACTTGATGAGTGGAATATATCATCATCAAGTGGCCATGAGTCAACATACCTAAACTGCATTTTCCGGTCTTCATCTGTGGAGGCATACTGATCCACTTTCTCTCCATTACTCTGAATACTGTCCATACTTAGTCATTATGCCCTTCCGGTCTTGAGTACTCTTGTGGCTTGTTACCAAATCCAGTTGGTCTTCCAACGTGATGTCTTCTTTCTCTTGTTGTCATCAATGACAACACTCAATTATTCAACCTAGTAGTGTCTCTTGCCAACACTTCAACCTCTTCATAGATAATAGTAATATACTTTGAAAATCTTTGTATCGAATCCCTATTTTTCTCCACTATTGTGGATGTTCTTTTTGGAAAACTTTGATTGTAGTTAGGTTTTTCTCTTGCCACATTTCTATTAGAAATGAAAGCACAACTACTCAACTGAAATCTGATTCAAATGTATATTTAATGATCTTTAACAAAGTATTAAAGATGGAGAATGCATCACAGAAAATAAACCCACAATATAGAAATATACTAGAAGAGGAATGAAGCACATAAGACAGCATTTAACGTGGAGAAAATCCTTGCAGGTAAAAAACTACACCAAGAAAATAGATCAAGTTGTATTATCTTCACAAAAGGAGATTACAAACACATTCACTTCCTCTATCCTTCAACCTTCACTTTGGTAGAACCTGGGTACCTATAAACCTATTATGCATCTCGTCTACTATGCCATGGTTAGATAGAATTTACAATCCTCAAGATAGGCACCCACCTTGGAAACTCCACCCATGTAGTAATAAATGTCATCATACATACATCAGATTACACATGCAAAATCAGGCACCTAGATCCAAGAATGGCATCTTACAACATCTTATGACATGTCATAATCGTCATAGATACCACTAAAGTCTATCTTTCTAAGATGGGCACCTAGGGATAAACATAGCAACTTACAACCCATTAATATCTGTCATATGCATCATAGTGTCATATAATCTTATGACAACTTGCAGTTATCATAGATTCTTTACATGCACTCACCAAACATTATGACGTGCATCATAAATGATAAAAATAGTAGATTCTCCACATGGGTGCCTCACTTTGACCAATTACCATTTACCATAGTAAATGACATCCCTTAACTAACACTGGTAACTCTAAAACTTACTGATGTAGTAAATTCATAATTACCATGGACATTAAACAAGTTTTACCACTCCTGGTAAAACTAGTACATCCCTTATAGGTAATTACAAATAATAAATTAAATAATACAATAATGGGACTTACAAGGTTAATGGAACCTTATCCCAGCATTCTCCCACTTGACATTATACATTGTAAAACAACCCATAGGAAATCCATTTGAAAAATAATCATGCACTAGAAACAAGGCCCATGGCCTCTCTACACTACACAAACTTTTCTATGCTCATAGGCTTGGTCAATGAATCTAGAATATTCTCCTAAGTGTCTATCTTCTTCAGCTCAATCTATCCATTTGCAACCAACTTTTGAACAAATTGATACTGAACATCAACATGTTTAGTCTGAGCATGATACATATGATTCTTTGCCAAACAGATAGCACTCTGGCTATCATAACCAATCTGAATGTTCCTACAATCAAAACCAATACCTTTACACAGTCTCCTCATCCAAACTACCTCCTTAGAGACATGGGTAGCAGCCATATACTCTACTTCTATGGTGGACAAAGCAACTATGGTATGCCTCTTACTCATCAAACTCACTACTCTAAATAAAGTAAACACATAGCCACTAGTGGACCTTCAACAATCTAAGTCACCTGCCCAATCTGCATAAACAAAACCCTATATGTTCAAAGATATATTAGCACTATCAGTACCAGAGTAAACCAAACAATAATTAGTACATGCAAGATATTTAAGCACCCTCTTCACATAATTCCAATATTATCTACTAGGGTTAGACATAAATAGGCTCAAAACTCCCACTGCTTGGGCAATATCTAGCTTAGTGTAAACCATTACATACATCAAACTCTTGATAACACTAGCATATGGAACATTAGACATATCCTCAAGATCATCCTTAGTCTTTGGACACATATGTAATGAAATCTTAGTACCAATGGGTAAAGGAACTCTAATTGGGTTACAATCTTGCATACTAAATCTCTACAAAATGGTATTCACATACTTACTTTGTGACAACCAAAGCTTTATGTTACCTCTATCCGTCCTAATCTTCATACCTAGAATATACCTGGCAAATCGAAGATCTTTCATATCAAATACACCTAAAAGTTGAGCTTTTAGCTTTGTACTACTAAAAAATAACATGTCATCAACATACAATGCAATGATCAATATAGAATCATTAACACAATAAATGTAAGCACAATGATCCTCCTTGCTTCTAGTAAAACCCAATTTCAACACAAATGAATCAAAATTTTGATACCACATTCTAGAGAATGATTTTGAACCATAAAATTATCGCTTCAACCTGCAAACCCAATGTTCTTTTCCTTTTACCTCAAAACCTATAGGTTGCATATAAATTTCTTCCTCAAGATCTCCATGCAAGAATGAGGTCTTAACATCTATTTGCTCAATCTCCAAACCATAAGCTATAACAATGGATAAAATAAATCTAATAGAAGTCAATTTAGCAACAGGAGAGAAAATCCCACCAAAATCAACACCCAGAGTAGCCCTTGGCTACTAGTCTAGCCTTGTACTTCTCCAATGACCCATCTGCTCCAAACTTCTTCTTAAGGATGCATTTACAACTTATGGCCTTTCTTCCTTTGGGAAAATGAACAAGATCCCAAGTGTTACAAGAGTCTAAAGCCATCATCTCCTCTTGCATGGCTAACTACCATGACTCACTATCATTTGAAAGAATAACTTTTGTAGAGGATCTAGTCTCATCATTAGTACTTAATGAAGTAAACACGCAATGAGAGTCTGGTGGGCTATACCTGTCAACTAGATTTTGTTGTCTTGTGGATCTCCTCAAGGGGGGAGTAAAAATTTCAACTTGTTCTTCTACATCATCATTTACACCAACTTCTTAGGCTATAACAACAGATTCATCTTCATTAGAACTACTCAAATCTTCTTCTTCTTCTTCACCCCCCAATCCATCATTATGTTCTTCTTGAGGTGCATCTAGCTGCTCTAAATCAATATGCACTCTCTTTACATTTTATTCTTTTTCTTTTGGCTACTTAGGTTTAGAAATAGCTCTAAGTTCCCTGAAAACAACATCTCTAGAATTGATAATCTTACAGGTTAGTGGATTTGAAAGCTTATAACCTTTGACATTATCATCATATCTAATGAATGTACACTTTTCAACTTTTTTATCCAACTTAGATCACTTTTCCTTAGGCACATGAACAAAATCCTCACAGCCAAAAACCCTTAAATGTGAAACAGAAGGTTTCTTACCTATCCACACTTCATAAGGTGTCAAATCAAGAGCCTTACAAGAAGATCTATTAATCAAGTAGCAAGCAGTACACACAACCTCTATCCAAAAGAATTCATTCAACTGTGCATCACTCAGCATAATTCTGGCTCTTACCATGATTGTTTTGTTCATTCTTTCTACAAAACCATTCAGTTGTGGTGTATACAGAATTGTCTTCTATTTGATAATACCTGCATGCTTGCAAAACTCATCAAATTCCTTAAAGCAATATTCCCATCCATGGTCAGATCTTAATATTTTTATCTTCAATCCCAATTGGTTTTTAACTAAGACTTTTAAATCCTTAAACTTAGTGAAAACTTTGGATTTGTGTTTCATAAAATAAATCCATGTAAATCTAGATACATCATCAATGAAGGTGACAAAATAATGAGATTTTCTGATAGAATCATTATCTACAGATCCAAACACATCTGTATGAATAATTTCTAACTTCTCTTTTGCTCTATTGCTTCCTAAAGGAAATGATTTTCTGTTTTGTTTACCAAACACACAATGTTCATAGAAATTAAAGTGCTCATCAGAATAGGAGAAACCATTCAACAAATCTTTATTCTTAATAGTTTTCAAAACATTATTATTTTTGTGACCCAATCTATGATACCACAACATACATGTATTTTCGGTACTAGCCTCAGATACATAGGATGCATTACAAACTATAGTGGCTTCAAGCTTGAACATGTTTCCTAATCTCTTCCCCTATGCTACCACCAAGTTCCCTCTCACCAATCTGCAGTCATGCTTGTCAATAGTCACATGCATCCATTTCTAGCTAATCTAGGGACATGATAAACACTAGGGAAGGTTTCAATCCTCCCATTACTAAAACACAACAGTACCTTGCCTTTCCCAACTATCAGATATACAAAGTTGTCCCCAAGGTACACATTACCTCCATCATATTCTTCATATATGGAGAACCATTCCTTATTTGGGGTCATATGGAATGAGCCTCCTAAGTCAACCAACCAGTGATAATTAGAAATAATATTACATGAAGAAAGAAAAACATCTTCACCTTCATTCGAGGACTTATCAAAACCACTCTCCCACTATTTCTTTCAATTTCTCCACTCCTCCACATGTCCCCTTTTACCATAGTTCCAATACTTAACTCTATTCTTCTTCCTAGGAGTCTTAGATTAGCCCTTGGACTTGTCATTAGCCCCTTTCTAATCTCCTTTTGGTCCTCTTTCCTTAGACCTTCCCCTATCACTGGGAGTTGTTGTCATGAAGGATTGCACCCTGTCAAGTAATAAGCTCAATAATCCCATGAAACATGGAATCACTCTCAGACTATGGGTTGTCTATGATGATAGTGAACTTTGGTAAGAGCCAACTCCCTTTAAATTCCCTTTGGATCTGTATACTTTCTTGGAAAACAGATACAATGATGGTTAAATGAACTAAAAATTGTCCTAAGGGGTGATGCACTAATGATTATATCCTAACTTGAAATTTGATTCACAACTATTTCTCAATACATCTATTCCTACAACTCAAATTGAACAATGTTATCACATCAATATTTTGTAGAAAGGCATGAAATCAATCTACTTCTTACTAAAGGAAAACCAATCTTCTTACAACCTAGAAAAGTAAAAGAATCACTTGCATAATTTATAACCTGTGGTAAAATCTGCACTGTTGTATACTTTCATTCAATAAATGAGATAGAAAACTTAAATGTTCTAATTTAAAACACAATAAATCATTATCAAATCATTCAAAAGAGACAAGACACCTGAATCCAAGAAAAAGAACCTTTGATTTTATTAGAAAATAGAAGGAAAAACTTTGCAGTAACTATGAAACTGTTGAAAAAGTTAACTATTGTTGTATAAAAACCTATAAAATATGTTGAGTTACAATAATGAATATGTCTTTGCAATGTACAAATTCCAAAGAAAAAGCAAGAATTAGGGAAAAAGCATAAGCCTTTTTCGCTATAATACAAAAATTGTCCTAAAGAGCAAAGTGAAGATCAACCCTAGTTGAACTGCACTCCAAATGGTGCATGAATAGGCTAAAAAAACAACTCCTAGTTATTGGGCGAGCAAGAGGAAAAAAGCCTAAAAAAAGGGTCCACAACTACTCCAAATTGAGATATTTTAGCTCATAACTCCTTCTCTCAAGGTGTGTGATAAAAAAGAATGCCAAAATAGGCCTGTTTGGTCCTCCAAGTAAAAAATAGGAATAAAATCTTTTGTTGCATGAGTTTTCCCCTTCACTCAAACTCCTCCTTTCTCTTTTACATGATTGGAGGGCAAAAATACATATTTTGATAAGTATTAAGGATAATTCTTTTGAATGATTTACCTTAATAGGTTTTTTTTTTGTAATTACTTCCTTAGTTTTCTGAAACAAATATTAAGGTAATTTATGAACTATTACCCTTAATAATTGTTTAAATATAATATATTTTCCTTCTCACGCAAAAGAAAAGAGGAGTTACATAATTACAAATTGACTTAGGGCTCGTCCTCTTACAAAAGCTCACAAGGTCTTCCATGATGTACTTTCTACCCTTGGTTTATCAAAATCTCTCAAACCTATCATCATTATGTAAAAAAACCTTAAGTCAAAGCAAAAACACTCAAAGGCTATTATATCACCTTGGTTTCAATATTCATCATGTTAAAAAGGTCAAAAAGTGTTAGGGTTCAAGTAGATCAGAGCAATAAACACTAATAGTTATATGCAAATTAAATAACCCAAAAATGAAGAATAACACAAAAGAGATCAACACAAAATTTTAACATGGTTCACCCAAAATATGCTACATCCATAGAAACTCAACCATCTAATTATTTTAATATCCAATGCAAAATAGATTACAATCTCAAGAATTCCATACCACAACATACATCCCAGCTGCTTATAACAAGTTTTTTAGAAGCTTTTAGAATTTGGGTTTTACAATGTCATTTTTCATTTTTCAGTTAACAAAAAATTAATTACTGACCCTAAATGTGCAAAAATTGGGGAAAAAAATTGCATGATCAGTAGTCACATACCAACAATATCCCACTTGGAGACTAATCAGGCTCCACACCAAACAATCTCCCACTTGGAGACTGATCCTAGATGACACCTCTACACTTGCAGCTCCCACTGGATTACAAGCCTGGCTAGTTTCTTATGTCCACCATTATCAATCATTAAGACCATTAGAAATTGATGAGGAAATTAGTTTCTCTTGTGTAACTACCTTTGTGGACATATCTGTAAGATTCTCACTTGTGTGAATTTTCTCTAGCTTCAATTGTTCATCCTCCAAACCTAACCGAATGAAGTGGTATATGAGCTATATGTACTTAGTTTTTGAATACAGGGATGAATTATTAGAAACATGAATGGAACTTTGTCTATTAGTGTACAAAAGGCTATCTTCTTATCGGTGTCCAAATTCCTCCAGAAAAACATTGTAACTAAATCATCTCCTTGCTAGCTTCTGTAGTAGAAATATACTTAGCTTTAGTGGTTAAAGGCACAACAACCTTTTGTAGCCTTGAAATCCAACTGACTACAGAACCTCCTATAGTAAAAACGTACCCTGCAGTATTCCTCATGTTATCAATATCACCAACCAGATCAGAGTCAACATATCCTTTTAGAGAAAAATTTGTTCCTCCAAAACATATTTTCTTTAAAGTAGTACCTCTCAAATATCTAGGAATCCATTTTACCACATTCCAATGTTCCATTCCTGGATTGCTCATATACCTGCTCATAACTCCCACTGCATGTGCTATATCTAGCCTTGTGTATACCATTGCATACATCAAGTTGCCAACTATTGATGCATATGGTATCTTAGACTTTTTGTCTTCCTCCTCTTGTGTCTTTGGACACATCTCCTTAGTCAACTTAAAATGACTAGGCAAAGGTGTACTAACTACTTTTACATTCTGCATATTAAACCTTTTCAACACCTTCTCTACATACTCACTTTGAGACAAAAAAAAAATTCTATCTATCTTGTCCCATGTGATCCTCATACCAGCGATTTGTTTTACTGTACCCAAATCCTTCATAACAAATGAATTTGCTAATTTCTTCTTAAGTTCATTAATATGTTGCATGTTAGAACCAAAAACAAGCATGTCATCAACATAAAGCAATAGGATAATATAGTTTCCATTACCCAATTTCTTAAAATAAACACAATAATCAGAATGACATCTTTTGTAACCTTGTTTAGCAATAAAACTATCAAATTTCAAATACCATTGTCGACGTGGTTGCTTCAGGCCATACAATCTCTTCTTTAACCTGCACACAAATTTCTCCTTACCTTTGAATTCATATCCCTATGGTTGTTGCATGTATATTTCCTCTTCAAAATCCTCATGGAGAAATGTTGTTTTCACATCTAGTTGTTCAAGATGCAAGTCTTCCATAGACACAAGACTTAGAATAGTTCTAATAGAAGTCATCTTTACAACTGGATAAAATATTTCATCAAAATCTATACCTTTTTTCTGTACAAAACCTTTTACCACAGGTCTAGCCTTATATCTTTTCTTGCCTCCATCTTCTTCTTTCAACTTGTAGACCCATTTATTTGGCAATTCTCTTTTACCTACAGGCAATTGGACTAAGTCCCAAGCCTTATTTTGCAACAAGGAATCCATTTCCTCTTTCATTCCTAGCTCCCACTACTTTTTGGTATCTACCTACATTGCTTCTTCATAACCTTCAGGTTCACTAGAATTAGTTAATAATATAGAATATAATGATGGATAAAATATTTCTGGAGGTCTAGTTATCCTTGTAGAATGTATAACACTTGCAGGAGTCTATGGGATAACTTGTTGTTGAGCATCAAGTACCACTGGTATTTTATTTTCTGAAATCTCATCCAGCACCACATATTTCTTTTTATCCTATTCATGCTTATTTTCCAATAGCTAATCCTTATACATGACCTTCTCATTGATTATAACATCTCTACTCCTAATGATTTTATGATTTTCATAATCCCATAATTGATAACAAAATTCAGCTACTCCATATCCAATGAAGGTACATTTTTTAGACTTAGCCTCAAGCTTGGTTCTATTTTCAATATCAACATGGACAAAATCTTCACAACCAAAGGTTTTTAGAAATTAATATTTTACCTTTTTACCTATCCATGCCTCCTCTAGAATGCCACCATCCAAGGGATTTGGAGGTCCCCTATTTTTTAAATAAATAGTGGCATGTACAACATCTACCCAAAAGTGTAAGTGCAATCCAACATGCAATCTCGTGCTCCTTGCATGCTCCATAATGGTCCTATTCATTCTCTCAAAAACACCATTTTCTTATGGGGTTCCAGGAACCACTCTTTTCCTACAGATTCCATTATATGAACAATAATTTTCAAATTCTCTGCTATAATACTCACCTCCATTATTAGCTCTGAGACACTTCAACTTTTTTCATGTCTCATTCTCAACCAAAGGTTTCCACCTTTTAAAAGTTTCAAATACTTCTGATTTTTGTAAATTAGGAAATACACCCATGTTTCCCTAGTTGCATCATCAATAAAAGTAACATAATATCAAGAGCCACCAAGAGAAGATACATGAGCTGGCCCCCACACATCTCAATGCACAAGCTCTAATTTCTCACTCTTCTTCTCTTTCCCAACTTTGAGAAATCAAACTCTTTTCTGTTTTCCATAAGTACAATTTTTGCAAAACTCCAAGTCAATCTACTTTAGACTTGGTAGCAAATTTTTGGAGTGAAGTATCTTCATCCCTTTCTCACTCATGTTCCCAAGTCTATGGTGCCACAATTCTATTTCTATCCTTGTAGCAAGTGCTATAACTATCTCAGTAGCAACTATTTCTTTATCAACTAAGGTAGAATAAGTATTACTAGTACACATATACAATGTGCCTACCTTTTCACCTTTAGCTACTCCTAATGCACCTTTAGTGACCTTCCAGACTTTCTGTGAAAAGGTAACTATGCAACCTAAAATACCTAGTTGTCCCGTAGAAATTAAATTCCTTCTCAAATTTGGAACATGCCTTACCTCTTGTAGCAACCATTCATTCCCATTCTACAACTTGATTTTTATCTTTCCTTTTCCAAAAATTTGATAGGGTTTATCATCACCCAAATATACCTATGTAAAATCACCTTGAACATAATCTAAACACAGAATTACAACATCCTATTGTTTATTACTTGTAACATTAGCTTCCTTACTGTCATCATTTTGTCTATCTCCTTATTTTCCCTTTCGATACCAACAATCCTTCTTCAAGTGTCCTAGGTTTCCACAATGCAGCAATGCATTCTTCTTGTGGATTTAGATCTACCTTTCTTTGACTTCCCTTGTGACTTCCCATGATTTGTTGGATTTTTTCGTCTCTCCTTTGTTCTTCCCCTATTCTCTATAGTCAAAGCATTACCCGATGTTGAACTCTCACCTGTTCTTTTCTGTCACATTTCCTCACAAAGGATAACATGAACAACATCATCAAATTTCAAAGTATTTGAACCAGAGATAAAGTTACTTACAGCCATTACCAAGCTATTCTAGCTTTCTGCCAAAGAACATAAAACCAAGAGATCCCTCACCTCTTCATCAAATTTCACATTTATAGAAGTTAACTGACTGGTAATCATATTAAAAGTTCATTTAAATGATCTGTCACAGATCCACCTTCAATCATTTTCAGATTAAATAAATGCTTCATGAGAAATACCTTATTTGAGGATTAGAGTTTTTCATACAATTTAGCCAAAGATTTCATCAGATCATCTGTTGTCTTCACTTTTGTTATATTGAACATCATTGATGGTTCTAGGCACAAATGAATGCTTCCCAGTGACTATGTCTAGAAGTTCCCAATCCTCATTAGTCATTGATGCAAGTTTCTTGGCTTTTCCTTCCAGCAATCTCCATAAATCCTTCTGGTAGAGATTATCTTCCATCTACATCTTCCATAACTGATAGTTCCCCCAATTGAATTTATCTACCTTCAGTTTCCCCCATTTTTCATTGCTCCCACTTAACCATGAGATTGCCACTCAATTGTGAGACCTTCCTGTAGACGATAACCGAACACAACCCACTCTGATACCAGTTGCTAGGGTTTAGGTAGATTAGAACAATAAAAACTAACAATTATATGTAGATTAAATAACCCTAATATAATAATGAAGAATAACACAAAAGAGATCAACACAGAATTTTAACGTGGTTCACCCAAAATAGGCTACATCCTTAAAAATTCATTCATCCAATGATTTTATTATCTAGTGCAAAACAAATTACAATCTCATGAATTTCATATTGCAACATACATCCCATCCGCATATGACAAGCTTTTTGGAAGCTTCTAGAATTAGGGTTTTACAATGTCATTTTTCATTTGTTGATTAATAAAAAATTAACTACCGACCCACAATGTGCAAAAGAGGGAAAAAAATTGCATGATCAGTCACACATACCAACAAAAAGAAATCATTCTCTCCTTAAAATTCCCAAACCTTCATGGGTTCATTATGCACCATTAGGTCTTAACACTTATCAAAGTGTTGACCATGGATCCTTTTTGACTTTTTATCATTTTCTATCAAACAAAGTCAAGAAGGCTTCTAGGGCTCGAGATAGGTCATGAACAAAACATTAATCAAACCCTAAAAGAGTTCATTTTTATGCTATCTTCTCAATGTATTGAAGCCTCTGTGCCGCTAAGGGTTTGAAGAGTTGTTATAGCTTCTGGAGGGTTCTCTTTCTTTACATGCGAGCAGTGGAACTGGTAAGCACTTGTAGACAAACTCCTAATTTCTCTTGCTTTTATCTTTTTATCTGATAGTAGTTAATATCATTCTATGTTGCTGCTCTTATGCTATGAGGAAACAGTGAGAAGTTTATTTTTCTTCTGTTGTTCTTTCTGTCTTTGCAGTAAGAAAAGCATCCCTTTTGTTGAGCATCATATGATAGAGTTTAACTTGCATAGGTATCTCCTATCACATCATCTTCAACATTGTTTTTAGGACCCCCACATATGCATCCTTAATCTTTGTATTACTAGTTTGTTGTTCCTTAAATTCTCCTTTGTAAACAACTTAAAAAAAAAACCCATAGAACATTTGGCCTAGGCATAACCCTAGGGTTTTGATAAGACCTCCATGCAATTTTGACAAGTAACCTATCACAATTAAAAGAACTTTTCCAATGGTTACACTAGGACTAACAATGGGGTGTTGTACAGTCAAATACACTCTACCAAATTTAGCATACAAATTACTAGCGCTATTTACAAGTGTCTCATCAACTCCTTCATTAGGCTAATTTTCTTGTTTCCATAATTAATATTGATTTCCTCAATCCAATATGGAATATCATCAAACAATTTATACTACCCACTAATTGTTCCAAGCATCAGAACTTTACTCATTTGAATGGTTAATCTTTCTTTAGACAAGCTCTTGGACTAATGATATGACTATACATAATTTCTCTAGAATGAAATGTCAATAGATACACCTTCTTGGTTGGCTTTGTTTCCTTCATTGTCTTATGAATGACATGGTTGTTCCTTGTACAATGCTGACCTCCCTCTATTTTACAGATATTACTAGTTTTTGTCTTCCTCTGACATGATACCTCTAACAACCTAAACATGGTCACTCATCATTGAATCTCTAATGTTTGTTCCATTTGCTTCTTTGTTGTTTCATGTCAATCTCTTTAAGGGAAAATAATGAAAGAATAATGAGATTTATGTTTTCTCTTTATAGTAGACCCTATTGGTGTTCTAGCTATTGTTGACTGCTCATCCTCCTATAGGTTGTGTCTTCTTAAGGCATAATTACTAGTTATTCATGATTGTCCCTACCAATCATTTTTTTGCCTCCTTGAATATCTTTCTTCACTGTTGCTCCCTTTGTATCTTGTTGTCTCAGTGTCTTCTTCATGAGATTTTTTGTGATATTCATTACTTGGTTTTACTCACTATTGGAAGGTCACTCACTTGACTGTCCTAGTTGTATCTCTCTTTGTGTTTCTCTGATAGTTGAAAGTGACTATTCTCTCTTTTCCTTACCAATAGTCAAAAGACTATTCTTATGAAAGCTTGACTACCCCTATCTTGCATCTTGCTACTAGCATGTTAGTGTTTTTGTTGTCCTTTTATTTCTTGATTAACACATAGGCTTTGTCCTCTAAAGTTAGCCATCTCTGATAAATTGAGAGTGATTGCCAAGATATCAAGTATTGACTGCTAATGCAGTCAAGATGTAATTAATCTTACAACTATTATATCTTTTTTGTTCTAGTCAAATGGCCTTCTCTATACCATGATAGTCAATAAGGATTTCTTTCTTTTGATACAAATTATGGAGTAGTGGTTGGTTCCTACAACAACTCATAACTATCTCTTAACTTTTTTGAAGCATTGTAGTAAGACTTCTAGGATCCCTTATGCCTTTATAGAGTCATAATGTGATGGCTAACACTCTTGGGATAGTCACTCAAATGGATAGTTTATGACCTTTTTTGGCACTCATTTAATGACTATTTTTTGATTATCCATAGTCACAACAGTTGCCATGGTTTGAAGTCTCCTTCATGCTCTTTATCACTCTTCTTCTAACTATCGTAAATGAAGTTGAATGTCTACTAGTGTTTCCCTTATACTAGCTCTGTAACACTGTCCTTATGTAATGGTTGTTCTTAAAACAAGGTAACTAACTATTATCTACTGCATTTTGACTCATGTACTTTTCACAATTATTTACTCTTTTCTTTGAGGTCTTTTAGTCTTTTATCCTTGTCTATAGACCTTTGACATAGTGTTGCCAACTATAAAACCAATCTCATTCTTTTTTGTTGACTATCTCTATTACTGCTATGACTTCTTATAGTCATATTATGACTGCCTTCCTTTGTGTACTATTTTTGAAATCCCTTTATCATTGTGACAAACACTTCAGGCTTTTCTCGTGATATTCAATAGGATTATTTAGACCTAGCTTAAAAGACGACCCTCTTGACTTTTGCTTATTGCCCTTGTTCTCACTGTTTCTACTCCTTTTATCAGAGATGGCTACCCTCTAAGACTGTTTGTCGTCATATGGCTATTTGAAACACTATACCTTTGATTGTTGGAGTGGATGATAATTAAGAATCATCCTTTGCAACTTTTAACTGCTACTACACTTTCTACAGTCATTTTGACTATCATCAAGTTTTATATACAGTCATGTTGTCTGATGTTGCTCCTTTAGGTTGTATGCTCATAGTGATGCTTTTTGTCTTTTAGAAATCTTCAATGCCTCAAAAAGTTTTGTATACAACCTATGATCTTGATAACAAACTATTTAGAAGTCTTCCTATTTTATTTCTTTATTGTGCTTTGTAATCTTATAGGTGATGATGAGATCTTTATACTATCTTAATCTCAAAAACCATCTATTTCATTGAACATGTGTTGATAGTCTTTGGAAGGTGTAGTCCTAAAAACCTATATGGAGCTTGCAGGACCTTCAAATTTTATTCACTAAATATATAAGACTATATATCACTAAATACCTACTACTTTGTATCTTGCAGACTCCAGGTATTTAGCATACTTCTTACTTTTCTGTATACTAGGAGCACACTAATCTTCTATAACCCTATATCATTTCCTTCTTTCAAATGTAAATCATTATGGTCTCAATCATTTGTTGACTGTCATATATGAGAGGTGGGTTCCTGATTGAATATAATGGCATTGAGCTTGTGGCTTGACTATCCTCTGATATCATAGACTGTTCTCAATGTCTTCATTGCTGATTGTCCTTTGCATATCATGTTTATTACTCAAAACTCTCATTTGATTACTTTCATGGTTGTTTTCTGACCTTCCATCTTTGAAGTCATGATACTCTAAAGCCTAATTGCTTCTTTTGATGTTCTATGACTATCTCCTTGTTTTTTGTAGTCCTCTATCATAGTCATGGGAGTCTATCACATAGTCTTCTCATACTCTTTGACTTTTTGATGCACTTGAGATTGATTCTTCATCATGGCTCATCCTTTGACTTGCAATGGTAACTTTAAATTATTTTAGTAATGATTGGTCTTCAAATACCTGCACCTATACAGTCAGTAAACATGTTAGGAAAACAAAAGAGGCTAGGAGTCTCTCCTTTGATGGTCATTTGATTTGATATTCTATTTCCTTTTGGTTCTTGTATAACTGCATTCTGGAGATGTTTATCTCTCTTATCCTCTTGATTTGATGTTTGTGTAAGATAGCAAGTAAATTTTGATGTTACTGCATATAGAAGTGCAGAAGATACACTGAGCTCTAACATTCTTCCTTAATTTCTCTTGCAGGTCCCCATGAAGATATCAACAATGGAATTCAAGATGATGCTGTCAGTAGTAGGATTCATCATTTAGGCAATGACAGGTCCCCTTTCCTCTTTTATATGTTTTCTCCTTTTGTTTTAGATGTACTTGTTCTCTTTCATTGCATCATATATAGTAAACCCATGGCTTGTGTGGGGACATATAAATACTCTCTTTATGAATATAAATAGTTATTTCATGTAATGACTTGTCTATCATTTCCTCTTTTCATAAATTAATTACATAAAGATAAACTAAAAATTATTGCATGGTATAGACGTTTATAATCACAAGTAGACTTAGCAATGATTTGTGTATCTTTTTTCATTTGATAATGTATCAACTATAAAGAATGAACAATGACAACAAACTACAACACATAGATTAGCTTTCCTTTCTCCTACCAACCCTAGGATATCTCATGTTCTATTGGAGTGTCGTCATTGTATCTCACTCATGTAGCAACTCTCACTAAACTGCTATATGGTCTTGGTAATATGATTGCTGGAATTGGCCTCCACCAAGATAGTAGGCCTTCTAGGGCTGACTTGGAATATTGAACCTTCTTCTCTTTTCCCCTCAAATCTATGTGCTTCTTCAAAGTAGCAAATGTAACTGCTATTACAGCCTGACCTAATTGGGCTAGAAGGCAAAATTGGGTAACATTTTTGGTCTCTATACCAGTTTTTCATGCTAAAACTCTCCTAATCAGTTGCCCGGTATATCCATTGGGAAATAGAGTCATTTCTTGGCCTTCACAACTCAGAAGATTTATTGAAACTCATCTAATAGAAAAATGACAGCAACAAAACAAAAAACTGAAAACAAAACTAGATTGGCTCTAAATAGGGCCAGTAAACTGTACATCAACACTTCTTGGAAAACAAAACTAAACCTATCTACCTATAACTAACAAATAAAACAGGCTGGCTAAACAAATCCATTAACTAGTTCCATGAAATAACTACTTTTTATTTACAACTTGCAATATTTTACATGCTTCTGAGCAGTCGACAAGGAGTGTGGAAAGGGTGGGTATTCAAAGAAATTATGTAATACCTCTTTAAGAAAAAGAACAAACACACGTACACACTTGTTTTGACTAAAAATATAATTGTTCTATGGTGGATAAACAGGCTGGCTCTCTTCCTCCTTCTACTCATCTTCATGCCTAGAAACAAGCATGATAAGTGGTGGCTTCTTCTTGTTACTTTCCAACTGGGCTAGATGTTGAATTTGACATCCTCTTGACAATACCATGCTCAAACATAGTTTTGGTTTGCTCTTTACAATTTGTTGCTCCTTCCTCCTCCAGTTGATCAGAAACCTCTAAAAAAATAGTAATTTCCACTTGTTGTTCTCATTGTCCATGAAATTCTACTTGCTAGGATGCTGGTCTAATATCTAAATTTGTACAAAAATCATCTATCTCATCCCAAAAACAAGTCATCTTCCAGTTCTTCTTTATTTTTCTATATAAGAGCACTAATTTCAGCCTTATAACAGCTCTCTTGAATGCTTATAGGAACACTGAGACCTCTAATTTGAAGCATAGGTTCTATTTTCGTTACTTGCTCAACCTGGTAGTCAGCCTTATCTTCAGGAAAAACAAGCTTGCTAGCCTCCAAAATAGGACTATCCTTTTGCTAGATTCTAGCTGAAGTGAGGCCTTGTCTTCATTCTTGTCTTGATGAACTAGCAACCTATCATATTATCTCATGTCTTTTGGCTGCTCCAAATTAGATGGTAAGATGAGTCTCTACATGCTCTCTTCATCAGTATCAACAAAATTACACAGCTGATCAAAAAAAGAAATTCAATCTTCCTCCTCTTGTTGTACCTTCTTCAATGAATCATGTACAAGTTGTCTTTGCAACTTAAGACCTTCACCATGTAACTTTTGTACTCTACTTTTATTCATCTCATAAACAACATTAGGAAACCTCTCAAATGAATCAAAATGCAAAGGATTTAGTGTCAAACATGAACCAACCTCCTCTGCACATGCATTATGCTCATATTCAGCTGGGGACATAGTACAAACAACAACTTCTTGCTCCACATCTAATTTTTCTGATTTGGTGGCATAAAAAAGATAGCAAGAACCTTCAACTAATGAAGTAGGAGAAATATGCTCCTTGCTATGCTCATTCTAAGGCATTATGGATTGTTCATGGTTATGACTTAGTTGCTCGATTGAAGTAGCACTCCTAAAACTTGGAATTTTTGTTGGCTTGAATTCTACAATATTTTCCTCTTTGTGATCTTAGATTGGTATGCAAGGAGTGGCTTTAACAAGGTTTGACATTTAATAATCAGGATGCTTAGCCCAAGAAGGCACCCATCGTTGCATAAAACTTTGATGACTCGGTTCAAGATCTTGAGATGACTGAAACTAAGGATTAATGATTTGGTTTTGAATGCAAACAGGCTCTTGAACAAAATCATAACTTCTGAAACTTGGAATCTTAAAATGAGTGGACTTACTAATTTAGAAAGCTTTCCCTAATCAACTTAGGATTTTGGACCCTAAAACCTCCTCTTTTAAGGGCTGCTCCATGGTTATATGAGGTGTTTCACTGAAGCTAGGAATACAAGAACCTGATTGGGCTTCTAGACTTTGTGCATGGATAAGTATTTGTCTGATTTGCTCTTCCCTAGTTGCAACTTGTCCAGCAAAACATTCCTTTGCATACCTTAGTTATGCCTCCATTTCTTGATGTTGGAGATAGGCTTGATAAGAAATCTCTTCATGTTGCATGACATACTCTCATTCTCTTTCAAAGGCATCAAACTATTTGTGAAAATAAAACATCATATCCCTAAAGCTCATGTCTTCAATACTTGGAGTTTGATTGAGAGAATAGCCATGCTAGTTGGAAACAAAATGGGATTTTTGGGGCTAATTTTGAACATATGTAGGCTGCCATGAGGGTTGAGTAGGGGTGGGTGGGTGGTAAGCATATTGAACTTGTTGTTTTGTTTGTGTAGCAAAAGAATTTGGACTAAAACCAACTACATGCTCAGTTTGATATAGCTGATAGGGAGGTATACAAGCATGATTTTCATGAAATGGAGGTGGATAGATCTTTTCTCCATGAAAATGTGACATGCTAAAGCATTCAAAACATGGAAATTGATTTGAAATAAAATAAAATCAACTTATTTTCTTCAAAAAATGAACCTACCAACACTTTGCTTCTCTCGAAATCAATAGATTGAAACTTTGAGCCACCAAGTGAATGTGGATTTTGCCTCCAAAGGCAGAAATTGATGATGTACACACTAAAAACCAACAATGTAAGAATGAGATTTGAAATGTGAAAGTTCAAAGAGTCCCATTAGGTGTGCCAAAAACTATTGTCATGAAGGATTGCACCCTTTCAAGCAATAAGCTCAACAATCCTGTGAAACATGGGATCATTCTTAGAGTGTGGGTTATCTATGATGAGAGTGAACCTCTAGAAGAGTCATCTCCCTTTAAATGCACCTTGGATTTGATATACTTTCTTGGAAAAGAGATAGAAGGATGATTAAATAAACTAAAAATTGTCCTAAGGGGTGATGCACCAATGCTTATATCCTAACTTGCAATTAGATTCACAACTCTTTCTCAATACATCCATTCTTACAACTCAAATTAAACAATCTTATCACATCAATATTTTATAGAAAGGAATGAAATCAATCTACTTCTTTGTGAAGGAAAACCAATGTTCTCACAACTTAGAAAAGTAATAGAATCACTCGCACAATCTATAACTTGTGGTAAAATCTGCATTGTTGTATGCTTGCATTCAATAAATGAGACAAAAAACTTAAAGGTTTTGATTTAAAACACAATAAATATTTATCAAATCATTCAAAAGAGACAATACACCTAAATCTAAGAAGAACCCCTAATTTTATTAGAAAATGGAAGGAAAAACTTTACAATAACTATGAAACTACTAAAAAGTAAATTGTTGCTATATAAAAACCTATAAAATATGCTGAGTTACAATAGTGAATCTATCTCTGCAATGTGCAAAGGCTAGAGAAAAAAGAAAGAATTGAGGAAAAAATATAAGCCCTTTTCCCTATAATACAAAAATCTATCCTAAAAAGCAAAGGGAAGATCAACTCTAGTTGAACTATACTCCAAATGTTGCATGAATAGGCTGAAAAAGCAACTCCTAGTTGCTAGGCAAGCAAGAGGAAAAAGCCTAAAAAAGGGTCCACAACTACTCCAAATTAAGCTATTTTAGCTCATAACTCCTCTCAAGGTGTTTGACCAAAAAGAATGCCAAAAATAGGCCTGTTTGACTCCAAGTTAAAAATAGGAGTAAAATCTCCTATTGCACGAGTTTGCCATCTCACTCAAACTCCTTTATCTTTTGCATGATTGGAGGGCAAAAATACTTGTTTTGACAAGTATTAAGGATAATTCTTCTCCATGATTTACCTTAATAGGTGTTTTTGTAATTACCTCTTATGTTTTATGAAATAAAAATGAAGGTAATTTATGAACTATTACCCTTAATAGGTGTTTAAATACAATATATTTTCCTTCTTCTCATGCAAAAGAAAAGAGGAGTTACATAATTACAAATTGACTTAGGGATCCTCCTCTTACAAAAGCTCACAAGGTCTTCCATGATGTACTTTCTACCCTTAGCTTATAAAAAGCTCTCAAACCTATCATCGTTATGCAAAAAAACCCTAAGTCAAAGAAAAAAACTCTCAAAGGCTATCATATCACCTTGGTTTCAAGATTCATCATATTAAAAAGGTAAAAAATAAATCATTGTCTCCTTATAATTTCAAAACCTTCATGGCTTCATTATGCACCATTATGTCTTAACACTTGCCAAAGTGTTGACCATGGCTCCTTTTTTATTTTTTATGATTTTCTATTAAACAAAGTCAAGAAGGCTTCTAGGGCTCGGGCTAGGGCATGATCATGAACAAAAAATCAATCAAACCCTAAAAGAGTTTATTTTTCTCCTATCTTCTCACTATATTGAAGCCTCTACACTGCCAAGGGTTTCAAAAGTTGTTGTATCTTCTAGAGGGTTCTCTTTTTTTGCATGCGAGCACTGAAACTAGTAAGCACTTGCATCCAAACTCCTAATTTCGTCTATCTTTCTCTGATAGTAGTGAATATAAATTCTGTGTTGTTGATCTTATGTTGTGAGGAAACAATGAGAAGTTTGTTTTTCTTGTATTCTTTCTGTGGGTTTGTTATAAAAAAAGCATCACTTTTGTTGAGCATCATACGATAGAGTTTAACTTGTGTTGGTATTTGGTATCACATAATCTTTAACATTATTTTTGGGACCTCCGCATATGCATCCTAAATCTCTATTTTACCAGTCTATTGTTCCATAAATTCTCCATTGTAAACAAATTTAAAACAAATCCTCCATAGAACTTTTGGCCTAGGCATAACCCTAGGGTTTTGATAAGACCTCCATGCAAGTTTGATAAGTAACCTATCACAGTTACAAGCACTTTTCCAATGGTTACACTTGGACTAACAATGGGGTGATGCACAGTCAAATAGACTCTGCCAAATTTAACATATAAATTACTAGCACTATTTACAAGTGCCTCTCCAACTCCTTCATGCTAATTTTCTTCTTTCCATAAGGAATATTGATTTCCTCGACCCAATATGGAATACGATCAAACAAATTTATACTACCCACTAATTGTTCCAAGCATAACAACTTTACTCATTTGAATGGTTAATCTTTCTTTAGATAAGCTCTTGGACTAATTATATGGCTGTACATAATTTCTCCAGAATGAAAGGTGAATAATTACACCTTCTTGGTTGGCTCTGTTTCCTTAATTGTCTTATGAATGACATGGTTGTTCCTTGTACAATGGTGACCTCCCTCTATTTTACAGATATTACTATTTTTTATCTTCCTCTGATATGATACCTCTAATAACCTGAACACAGTCACTCATCATTGAATCTCTAATGTTTGTTCCATTTGCTTCCTCATTATTTCATGCCATGCTTTTTAAGGGAAAATAATGAAAGAATCATGAAATCTCTATTTTCTCTTTATAGCAAACCCTATTTGTGTTCTATTTGTTGTTGACTACTCATTCTCATGTAGTTTGTGTCTTATTAAGGTGTAACTACTAGTTATTCAAGACTATCCCTGCTAATCCTTTTTCTGCCTCCTTGAGTGTCTTGCTTCACTACTGCTCTATTTGTAGCTTATTGTCACAGTGTCTTCTTCATGAGATCTTTTATGATATTCATTACTTGGTTTCACTCACTATTAGAAGGTCACGCACTTAGCTATCTTGGTTATATCTCTCTTTGTGTTTCTTTGATAATTGAAAGTGATTGTTCTCTCTTTTCCTTACCAACAATCAAAAGACTATTCCTATGAAAGCTTGACTATCCCTATCTTGCATCTTGCTACTAGCATGTTAGTGTTATATCTATCCTTTCATTGCTTGACTGTCACACAGACTTTGTTCTCTATAGTTAGCTACCGAGCTGATATATTGAGAGTGATTGGTAAGATATCAAGTATTGAGTGCTATGACAGTCAGGGGGCAATTGATCTTACAACTGTTATATCTTTTTTTCTCTAGTCAAATGACCTCCTCTCTACCATGAAAGTTAATAAGGATGACTTTATTTTGATGTAAATTACAGAGTAGTGGCTACTTCCTACAACAATTGATGACTGTCTCTTCACTTTTTTGAAGCATTGTAGTAAGGCCTCTAGGATCCTTTATGCCTTTTTACAGTCATGATGTGATCACTAACACTCTTGGGATAGTCACTCGAATGGATAGTTTATGACCTTTTTTGGCACTCATTTAGTGAATGTTCTTTGGTTATCCATAGTCACAACATGATGTCATGGTATGAAGTCTCCTTCATGCTCTTTATCACTATTCTTCTAACTATCATAAATGAAGTCAAAATTCTACAAGTTTTTCCCTTATACTAGCTCTGTATCACTATCCTTATGTAATGGTTATTCTTAAAACAAGGTAAATGACTATTATCTACTGCATTTTGACTCCTATACTTTCCACAAGTCATTACTCTTTTCTTTGAGGTCTCTTAGTCAGTTATCCTTGTCCATAGACCTCTAACATAGTGTTGTCAACCTTAAAACTAATCTCATTCTTTTCTGTACTATTTTTGAAAGATCTTTATCATTGTGGCAATCACTTTAGGTTGCTGTCTTGATGTTCAATAGGACTGTTTATACCTAGCTTAAAAGACTACCCTCTTGACTGTTACTTATTGCCCTTCTTCTCATTGAACATTATGCTCCTTTTATCAGAGATGACTTCCCTCTAAGATTGTTTTTCCTCATATGGATTTTTGAAATATTGTACCTTTGACTGTATGAGTGGATGATATTTAAGAATGGTCCTTTGAAACTTTTAACTGCTACTGCACTTTCTATAGTCATTTTGACTATCATCAACTTCTATATACAATCATGTTGACTTTCATTGCTCCTTTAGCATGCATGGTCACAATGGATGCTTTGTGTCCTTTTAGAAGTCTTCAATGCCTCAAAATGATGTCTATACATCCTATGATCTTGATGACAAATTTTTTAGCAATCTTCTTGCTTTATTCCTTGATTGTGCTTTGTGATCTTATAGGTGATAATGTGATCTTTATACTATCTTAATCTCAAAAGCCATCTGTTTCATTGAACATATGTTCCTAGTCTTTGGAAGGTGTAGTCCTACAAACTTATATGGAGCTTGAAGGACCTTCAAATTCTAATCATTGAATATATAAGAGTGTGTATCACTAAATACGCACACATTTGTATCTTGTAGACTCTAGGTATTTAGTATACTTCTTACTTTTGTGTATACTAGGAGCACACTGATCTTCTATAACCCTATATCATTGCCTTCTTTCAAATGTAAATCATTATGGTCTCAATCATTTCTTGACTGTCATAAAGGAGAGTTGGGTTCCTAATTGAAGATAATGGCATTGACCTTGTGGCTTGACTATCCTCTAATATCATAGATTGTTCTCAATGTCTTCATTGTTTTATGTCATTTGCATATCATGTTTATTACTCAACAGTCTTATTTGAAGACTTTCATGGATGTTTTCTAACCTTCCATCTTTGAAATCATGATACTCTAAAGGTCAAATTTCTCCGTTTGATGTTCTATGACTATCCCCTTGTTTTTTGTAGTCCTCTGTCATAGTCCTAGGAATCTGTCACACACTCTTCTTATACTCTTTGATTGTTTCATACACTTGAGATTGATTCTTCATCATGGATCATCCTTTGATTTGCAATGGGAGCTTTAAATTATTTCATTAATGATTGGTATTCAAATACCTACACTTGCATAGTCATCAAACATGTTAGGAAAACAAAAGAGGCTAGGAGTCTCTCCTTTGATGGTGATCTAATCTAATATTCTATTTCCTTTTGGTGCTTGTATAAATGCATTATGGAGCTATTTATCTCTCTTATCCTCTTGATCAGATGTTTGTATAAGATAGCAAGTACATTTTGATGTTATTGCATATAGAAGTGGAGAAGATACCCTGATCTCTAACATTCTTCCTTAATTTCTCTTACAAGTCCCCATGAAGATATTAATGAATGAATTGTAGATGATTCTACTAGCAATGGGATTCATCATTCAAGTAATGATAGGTCCCCTTTCCTCTTTTATATGTTTTCTCCTTTTGTGTCAGATGTACTTGTTCTCTTTCATTGCATCATATACAGTTAATCTTGTAGCTTGTGTGGGGACATATAAACACTCTCTTTATGAATATAAATAGTTATTTCATGCAATGACTTGTGTATAATTTCTTCTTTTCATAAATCAATTGCATAAAGATAAACTAAAAATTATTGCTTGGTATAGATGTTTATAATCATGAGTAGACTTAGCAATGATTTGTGTACCTTTTTTCATTTTATAATGTATCAATTGTAATGAATGACCAATGACATTAAACTACAACACAATCTACAACACGTAGATTAGATTTCCTTTCTCCTACCAGCCCTAGGATATCTCTTGCTTTATTGGAATGTCCTCATCTTATCTGGCTCATGTAGCATCTCTCACTAAACTACTAGAAGATCTTGGAAATATGATCACTAAAATGGCCCTCCACTAGGATAGTAAGCCTTTTAGGGCTGATTGATAATATTGAACCTTCTTATCTTATCCCTTGAATCTATCTACTTCTTCAAAGTAGGAAATGTAAATGTTGTTACAGCTTGACCTAATTGGGCTGGAAGGTACAATTGGGTAACAAGAGCATCACCTGAAATATCTGAAATCTTTTTCTTCAATTCTTGTGCCAGTAAAACTACAACAAGAGCATCCAACTTTGGATCCATGAGGTTAGCAGTGATAGCAAGGATAACATTCTCCCAATACTTAGGTAAAGAACAAAGAAGTGAGATACATTTATGTTCATCATTAACCTCAACATCTACTAATGCAAGTTGACTCAACAAGAAATTAAATGAAGTTAAATGCTCTACAACTTAATCACCCTCCTTTATTTTCATGGAAATTAACTTTTGTTTTAAATAGAGTCTATTTACCATACTTTTTGCTTGGTAGATCTCACCCAACCATTTCAACAAGCTATGTGTGGTGTCTTCTTTCATTACATTCAACAAGATAGAGTCTACAAGACACAAACAGATACTTCCACATGCCTTCATATCTAGTCTATCCCACTCATATTGAGAGATATAATTGGGTTTATTCTATTTTGGGATAGCCAACCGTTGGTTTCTTTCTTACATCAAATCCTTCATTTTCAGCTTCCACAACTCATACCCCATTCTGTTGAATTTCTCAATATCCAAATGAGAGGTTGATGCAATGGTGGATGCAACCATAATAACAACTCAAGATCTGCAAAACAAACACAACCAAATATCCCACTGTAGCTATAGCTTCTACACTACCACCCAAGAGTCAAATTTGGCCAAGCTCTGACACCAAATGTTAGAAATGTAAGCACAACTACTCAACAGAAATCTGATTCAAATGTATATTTAACGATCTTTAATAGAGTATTAGAGATGGAGATTACATCACAGAAAATAAACCCATAATATAGAAATATACTAGAAGCAAAATGAAGCACATAAGATATTATTTAACATGGAGAAAACCCTTGCAAGTAAAAAAACTCCACCAATAAAAGAGACCAAGTTGTAATATCTTCACAAAAGGATATTGCAAATACATTCACTTCCTCTATCCTACAACCTTCACTCTAGAAGAACTTGGGTACCTATAAACCTGTTATGCATCTCATCTACTATGCCATGGTTATATAGAATTTTCAATCCTCAAGGTAGACATCCACCTTGGAAACTCCACCTGTGTAGCAATAAATGTCGTCATACATGCATCCTACACTTGGCAATAAATGCCCATGCAAAATTGGGCACCTAGAGACAAGAATGGAATCTTACAACATCTTATGATGCATCATAACCATCATAGATACCAAGGTAAAAGCACAAGCTTGTGTCAAACTTTATAAAGGAATCGACCAACAACAAAAAAAATTTGAACTTTGACCACATAAAAGTGGTCTTTATATTTTGAATTTTAAAATGATGTAAACTTATGAAATGTAGAACTTTTGATGAAGTTTATACTTGTAATTTTTTAGACTTTTTAAAAAAAGTTTTCATTACTTTTTTATCAATTTAAGAACAAATTTTGGAATGCTGAAAATTTCAGGAAAAAGTGATGTTCATAGGACATCAAGCAACAAATTGAAAAAAAAATTATTTCTCCCTAAATTTTTTTCTCCAAATAGGTAACTTCAATATCTAGTGCATGGAAAAAAAATCAAATTTTGATGTATATTTTTCTCGTAATAACATTTTAAAGTCAAACTTGTCAGAATTTGATAGTTTTCATGGGACGTCAACTATTTCCTATTTTTTTAATGATTTTCAAAAAATAAATTATACAATTTTGAAGAGGACTCTCTCCTCTAGTGCACCATGTATTTAAAAAAAAAATTAATATGTTTTACTATTTTTTTAATTTATAATCAGCCTCTTTTTTGACTTTAACAATCTACTTGCAATATTTTAAAAATAAAATATATTAAAACTAATCAAAATATGAAAAAAAATTACATATTTGGATTCACCACTCTGAGCTCTACAAAAGGGTATTTTTCTTTTTTGCAGAAAATTCATTCTAACCAGAGGAATACCCTATTAATGTTCAATGTTTCAAAAAATTGTGAAAAAGGGTGAGTTGGCTGCCAAGTAGGCAGCCAACTAGACATACTCAGTTGAGCAAGTTATGGCTGACAATGTTTCAGGCATAACGTTATCAGCCAGTACTTAGTCGGCCAACAACTTATTAGCAGAAAATTATATATATATATATATATATATATATATATATAATTTTTTTTAAAAGTTTTCAACTAAAGAAAATTTGATTAAATAAAAAAGAAGCCATATTCTGACAAAGGAAGGCTTATTTTGACAAAAGAAGACTTATTTCAAGAAAAGAAAATGTATTTGGACAATAGGAGAGCTATTTTTGAAGGTACATTGATCTTCAACTTATAATTGATTACATGTCTCTCTTTTCATGAGTGCATTTGAAGTTTGTTTTCACTATTTCTCATTTGAATATGGTTGAGAACTAGGGTTAAATTAGGTTATGGTGTACACATGTACAACGACCCATAATTTTGGATCATTAAAGTGCACTTACAAATTTGTACTATGAAAATTTGTAAAAATATGTTTAACTTCACCTAGTGTGTTTTCGATAATCATTAAATATATTGTGATACTTTTCTCATGTTTTTCCACATTATTATTTGACTATTGATTATTCTCTTTCATCCTATATATGTTCATGTTACACTTTTAGAGTTACCACATAGAGTAGAGGGCATCATGCATTCCATTACATCTTATAGGTCTTCATCATGTTGCATCTTCATAGTATGGGAATAATGTCTAAATATCCCTTTACATCAAATGCTTATATGGTTATATCCTTACATTTTAGGTCACGAATCCTTCCTCCTTAACATAGTGTGATTTTCTTTACATCATGTCCTTGCATTTAAGGAATTATAGGTCTTCCCCTTTGTAATCTTATCCTTTCATTGCTATATGTCTTTTCATAGGAGATATATCATGTTTTCTCTCTTTCACATCATATCAGTCTTTTATTATGATATATTTCAATTAGAGGCATCATGCCTTTCCCCCCTCATGAGTAAATTATTATATATACTATCCTACCCATCAAGGGAAAACTAGCTTTATACATCTGTACAATCATGTTTTCCCTTATACCTCTTCTCTTCTCTACTTTTCATTTATTTCTCATCTGTGAGTTCCATTCCTTGTTATATTAGTATTTAACAATTGAAATCAATTACATTATTATTTAAGAAATGCAATCAATTACATTGCGTAATTTTATTTGTCACGTCCTTGCATTTAAGGAATCATAGGTCTTACCCTTTGTAATCTTATCCTTTCATTGATATATGCCTTTTCATAAGAGATATATCATGTTTTATCTCTTTCACATCATATAAGTCTTTTATTACAATATATTTAAATTAGAGGTATCATGATATACCAAGTATGTTCATGATATGTTTATAATTTGAATGCTTTTTTTAACTTTAGCTTTAACAAATGAATAATTTATAATTTAGTGTTCTATTTATGCAATATTAATTGTGCACTCATTGAAAGCATGTGTGTACATTTGTATGTAGGTGAATTCAAATTTGAGTGCAATTGGTGATGGGGAATCCAAGGACTAGATCGATGAAGTATGATCAAACAAGAGAGAGAAAGAGAAAAGTGGGTGAGCAAACATCTACTGAAGAACAACCCATGGAAAATATTGATGACCAAGGTGATGTACATGTACAAGAACAAACTAAACCTAGTAATAGAATTTTTTTCTATGGTATGGAAAATCTGATGGAGATGGATGAGGATTATCTTTTCAATAATATTTCATCTGAAGATATGTTATCTAAAAGCACAATAAAATTACACTCTAAAAGAATATGGGATGAATTTTTTGAAGAAAAATCTCTAATTGGAAGAGCACAGTTAGTTGCAAATTTATTTAGATGAAAAGAAATGACCCCTATTTTGGAGTTGTTAGGGGTTGATAATAGGAAAAAATTCATCAGGTTTATTAAAACAAATAATTGTTGAAAACTTGCAAAAATCATTGAATTGTATTGATAACAAGAGTTGAGCTAGTGATCCAAGTGTTGCACGTAGAGCATTGATGAACGTAATTTCTAGTAAGAAATTATCATATAGAAGACAATTTCAAGCAATTTTTGAATTACTATATGTTTCTGGGAGAACTGTTTAAAGGTATATTGAAAAGAGAAATGAAATAGATGAAAAATTTGAGAGAAATTGGGTATATATTTGTACGGTTCCCCAAAAAGATATAATTTTAGAAGATGTAAAGAAATAGGTTGTTGAATATTGGACCAATAACTCTCATGTTTCTTCCAATTGAAGGGATACTATACAAATAATAGGTGAAGATGGTACAAAATTTTCTCATTCAAAACATTTTATAGATACAACACAAAGTGAACTTTTTGAAGCATTCATGTAATGCCCGCCTTGAACACCTTAAAGAAATACACACTTATGCAATATGAAACAGGAAATTTATTTTTTAAGATGATTAAGTAACATTAACATAAGTAATTTCGACATATTCTCTAAGGATTCAAGGCTGCATTACTTTACAAATCAACTAACATAATTTAACATACATCAGTAACTGATCCAAATCCATGCTCAATTAATAATTTATTCATATTCATTGCATATTATCAAATAACAGAATCTGCATGATTAAATACATAGCTGAAATGCTTTCATATAAGTACATCATGACATCATTACATTGCCATTTTCAGACTACATCAAAATTACATAGATAATGAATGTTCTGTTACACAAATCTGGTACAAGATTATACACATACATCTTCATCAACTGGGACAAGTACAATTGTCTAAAAACTGGAATAAATCTTTTCTGCATATGAACTTGACAAGGAATAACCAATGGATAATAAAGCTCTTCCACCCGACCATGTGGAACCCTAAGGTCCACCCCCTGAGCTAGGAGTTAACATGAGGTCCCAAACAATGACAGTCAGGTAGACAAAAGACAAACAAGAACAAGGGACAACCAAATGCCAATACAACACACTTAACTTCTAGAGGTGACACAAAACAAATGAGGAGAGACCGAACAAGGGATGCTAGGTTGTAGTAGGGAGAGTGTCATCGCACGGTCCTAGCATGGGTTATCCTGACAGCCTCTCATTAGGCGCCGGCCCCATAGGGTGACACATGCGGAATCGACCTTCCTTTCATGAGGACAAGGAAGTCAATCATGCTGACTAGGCCTTCTCTACCCATCCTTAGTCTAAACAAGCACTACAGGTCATGGGAGAGGAATCCATTAATCTTATTAATGTGAAGTCATCCATTAATCTTATTAATGTGAAGTCTACCCTTAACCCTCTAGTTTATTTTAGGTTATCACTTGAAGTCTACCCTGACTGCCACTTTGGGCGCCAGCCCCACGTTGAAAGCCACTCTCCTTCCTAACACCTAGTAAACCTTAAACATCATACAAGACTTTATAACAATACACGCACATGTTCACTGCAAGGCATAAACCCTCTTGCGTAACACCAATTGTTATCCAACACTTTTAACATTACAATACTTTACTCTTTTACAGATTCCAGGTCTCTCCATACGACAAAATGGTACAATAAGATCACAAGTGGTTTAATATCCCCACCAGAAAATATTACTTTCAATACACATAAACAACATGACATTATCTCAATATACTTCATACTATGTTTGATCCACATAATCGTTATTACAAAAACAACTATACACAAGTTGTAAATACTCAACTATGACAACTTAGCCTCTGGAAATCAAGTTTGACCACTTTCAATTCTACTCTTTACAACAACTGGAATACTTAACTCATACAATTTAATACAGTTCTAGAGTTAACACTATAATTTCTTCTCTGTTCAAAGTAAACAACTTCTGTAATAAAATCAACATTAGATTACATTCTCTACTATTACTGTTTACTATAACCTACTGTCTTGTAAGAGAATCGTAAATGACCCTATTTGAATGGAACGTGAACAGCTTGTATAGGTTGTCAATGAGGAGTAAAATGGCTATTGACTGTTTTATCATTGAAATGGATGACAGTTGATTAGTCTAACAACTTCCTCAACTTGCAAATCTAATAAGATTGATGGTATCCAATGATCCCAAAAATAATGAAGGCAATAGGTTTGATGGCTAAGTTTTTTTTTTTTACTATATCTAAGGACGTTCTTTGAGATCTCCGCATCTTGTTCATACTTTCAACTATTGTGCAGATCTCCCAAACATGAAAAGTGTAATTACAAGTTTAGAAATCACTTCCCCTTAGGTTTAATTTCTGACAGAAATGGATAGATTACAAACTTTCAGTAGTTCTCAAATCACTGATTGTTGTATGTGCTTAGCTATCCCTTGTTGCATCGGCCTTCAGAGGAAGCACCATCTCCATTAGTGAGATATCAGTTAAGACTGTGTCGGTTGTGTGGACTGTATTGTAGTCTGTTAAACTAATGTGAAGGTGTGATATGTAGGAAGGAACCTCTCAGAAGTGTGCCCAGGTAAAACAATGATCCTCAGTAAAAGAATGATTGCAGGGTATATACAAAATGGAATTGTTGCAAGGGACTCAAGCACTCTCCATAATGCACACTATGGTTGTCATCTAAATTCTACAAATAATTGCTTGGGATGAATTCGTTTAGTAGATCTGATGTAAATCTAAAAATAACCCGGTCAATGAATAAATAGGAAACTGGAGAATGTTTATGATGTGATAAAAGAAGATAAGGATTTTGCCAACACAGCAATCTGATTTCAAATTTGTAAGTGAACTGCATTTGGCAATTTACTTGAAAAGCTTTTTGCTTTGCAAGAAGAACTATGTCGATGATTTTTTTTCCATTACACTATCGCTGCTGAGCCTGTTGAGTCTGTTGTTGAGTTTCTGAAATATTCAGGTGTTGAGGATTGACCATAAATGAGATAGTAAGATGTTGGGAATAGACAACTGCTCAGATCACCTTTGTAACCATTATTACATTACACCAACAGTTGATTGCATTGTTGACCATCTTGCCTTCGCTGGCTATCTTGAGGACACCCCAAACTTTTTCAGAAGTGCGCCAGCCCAGACAAGGGCGATCTACAGGTTAAATCGACTAACTTTTAGATTTCAATGTTTAGCATATAGGAAACCTAATCTCTTAGGGCATTATTCCAGCCAGATGCACCATGAGAGCAGTAGTAATCGATGCATGACAAAATAGACAAAACACTTAGCCAATGAATTCGTTCTGACACTGCAACCTCGCTTATCTACCCAGGAAAGTAATATTTGCTCAAATTGATGATAATTAATTGTTTGTAGGCCTGTGAAATCACAATAATCCAAGCTATAGAGTGGACTGGTCAAAGGAAGCATCGTCTCATAATACTGGATGAATGGCAAATGAAAAGGCTTCAGAAACATTCAATCAAAGCGAATAACAATAAGGCAACGGCAGCGAACTACCTACCATGCCCTAGCATTACAACTTGCAGTGTTACTTGATATTATCGATCCACTAATAAATAATACCAAAAGCAACAAAAACAATAAATAGAATCTCAGGCAAAATCGCTAACCAAGTTTTTTTGAACACATAGAACTTCAATCGCAGATGTTTGAGCAAATAATCTGTGCGTGGCTCTTGGCATAACCCTAACCTTATCATTACGATACCTGTTAAATCTGTATTGACACTATGGATGCATTTTTTTTTTGGTATTGCTGATGCTTTAGTTTAAAGAATATACTCAACGCTTATGCAGAAAAAGCAGAAACAGCCTGGAAAATGATGAAAGATAGAGGAATTTGAAACGATTCCAGGTACAGTTAAACTCACAGCCCTCAAATTTTACACGTGGGACAGAGATGAAGCAGATCTAAGAATAGCTACGATTTTTTTTCCAATTCAATAGCTCAAACTGTTATGAGTTACAGTGCCGAACTGTTAGACAGAATAGTTAATGGATGAGAGAATAAGGGATTTGCAAAAGAAAATTCATGATTGAAACTATGCAAGAACTTTAGAAAAAGGAGATCTGAGAGATCTTAAGGAAGTGTCATTTTACATCTACAAACCCTACCAATATTACGTCGATTTGAGAGTGCATACAGTTGGAATTGCTGAAATACATCCTCCATGATATGAAGAAGACTATCAAAATGAATTATTGCATGGATGATTGAATGATTTGGCAAAACAGTGGAAGGAAGACAATTGAATAACAGAATCCTTGAGTAGAAAGGAAGAATTTAAGACCCTAAGAGAAGATACTATTTAAACATAGAGAGGACAGTCTACAGACATGAGCTTTGATGGCACAACACAGAATACAAACTGATTTCAGATCATAGTATACCTTAAAGTGGATGCCCAACCAACAATCATTTGGAATAACATAAACAACAACAACATTTGCAGATTCGAAATAAAGTTCAGAGATAAGGCATTCGGCGGAACCTGGCTACTATGTCAAATCGACGAGTCTGCTTCAATTGCTACAGTTCCAAGCTTCTTATTCCAGCCTTCTTCTCTTTTCTTTCACCTGTAATGCTCCTCTCTTTGCCTCAACAGGCTTTTCTTTTATAACACAGTCCCTTCCTTCTTCCAAGGAACTCGGCACGTGATCCCGTGCATCTCCCCTCTAAAATATATATATATATATATTTAATTTAATAATCCCAAGGGTTTTCTTTTTTAAATATCAATCGACAACATTTAATTTTATAACCGACCAACTATATTGTTATTAATAAAATTGTAATATTACGTCAATCTATAATTTTGTAACTATATTTTAATTTATTTTATTAATTAAGTTGTATTCACAATTTACAACTACAACTGTTTTATTTATTTAAATATTTATTATAAATAATATTATATTGAACAATACAAAATTTCTTACAACTTTATTTAACAACCACACTTCTAATAAAATAATAATTTATTAATTAACTATCGACATTATGCTCAATTATCGACATTTATATTCTTTCGTATAATGATTCTAGTTGAAGCACAACACTACTTACACACCTAGACACTTTCGGACCTAATTAACTCCAAGGTACAGTATTACCTAATAGCAAGTCATGATCAAATAACAACCAATAACCACAAGGGTAAACTGACGACCAGACAACACTGACTGGGGACCTCACGTTAACTCCAATCAACTAATCCATTGGCAAAGGTACGCTCAGACCTGGTAATCAGGTGGAGTCGATGCCTAGTACATGCATCCTACAGCAATGCATAGTTAAACATAACAATATATATATATATATATATATATATATATATATATATATATATATATATATATATATATATATATATATATATATATATATATATATCACATGCAGTCCTATAGTGAATGGAAATCGCAGTGGGGTAGGGTACTCGAGAGCGAGTAATACGACACTGTTTCATTCACGTTTATGAATAAACAGTTAACTATATTGAACAAGGTATCTGCTTACTAGCCAACAACATAAAATGATCAACTAGATCTTCCAAACCCATATAGTGAATAACATCAAAGCATCTATAACATCCAGTTCATTTATCAAATTGTAAAGCGTAAAATAACATAATCCAACATCAATATCTGTTATCATAACAATTAGGTCCATACTGAAATAACAAAATAACTAGGAATCCATCATCAAACGATCTAAAATACTGTCATAATGTCCAGTACTACTAAGAAAACATCAGTCTGATAGACAACCAGTTGAGGGGCGCTACATCCTCCCCCCCTAGGATCAGGCTTACTCCTGGAAGCTTGCGAACAAATATGGATATAGCTCTTGCATTTGGGATGTATCTTCCCAGGTAGCTGAAGTCTCATCACTAGGATCCCATTGGACCCTTACCTGCTCTATGACTCTGCCCCTGAGAGTGAGTCGCCTATGCTCCAAAATGCCTACGGGCTCCAAAGCTAGCTGCCCGTCCTCTACCTGTAAGGCATTCCAATCAAGAACATGAGAAATATCTGGATGATAAGGTCTAAGAATAGAAACATGAAATACATCATGGATGCGTGACAAGCTAGGCGGCAAAGCAAGATGGTATGCAACAGGACCGATTCTCTCCAAAACCTTGAATGGCCCTACAAAGCACGGTGCGAGCTTAGAGCCTTTTCCGTAATGAATCAGACTCTTTTGCGGACGCACCCGCAAGAACACCCGATCACCAACTGAAAACTAATGATCAAGTCTATGAGCATCTACATATTTCTTCTGTCTATCCTGAGCTGCCACCAGATGCTCTCTGATGCGATCAACCTGCTGCTCCATCTCTTGGAGCATCTGTGGACCCAGGAGAACTCTATCCTCAAGAAAATCCCAACTCAAAGGGGTCTGACAAGGATGACCATATAGGGCCTGAAAAGGAGACATGCCAATGGAACTATGGTACCCATTATTGTACGCAAACTCCACCAAATACAAATAATCTTCCCAACGGTTTTACTGATCCATAACATACATTATGAGCATGTCCTCAAGGACCTGATTGACCCTCTCAGTTTGCCCATCAGTCTCTGGATGATAAGCTGAACTGAAGTTCAATTGAGTCCCCAACGCATGCTGAAGGGATGTCCAAAGAGCTGAAGTAAAAACTGGATTACGATCAGAGATAATCTTGCGAGGAATCCCGTGCAATCTGATGATATCCTCCATGAAATTTTTTGCCATAGATGAAGCATTATATGAAGATCGGACAGGAGAAAAGTGTGCTACTTTCGTAACCCTGTCTACAGTGACCATTATTGCATCATGGTGACAAGAGGACATGGGTAAACCAACTATAAAATCTATTGAAATGATGTCCCATTTCCATTCCAGAATAAGATGTGGCTGGAGAAGACCTGCAGGATGGTGATGTTCCGCCTTAACCCTCTGACATTCTAAGCATCTCGAAACAAAATCAGTAATATCCCTCTTCATTCCAGCCCAAAAATACATCTGACGAAGGTCTGCATACATCTTCTTGACACCTGGATGAGCAGAATAAGGTGCCCGATGAGCCTCAGTCATGATTAGGGTGCGGAGACCCTCTGTAGAAGGCACATAAATGCGACCTAAATGTTGCAAGAGACCATCTGACTCAATAGAATATCTAGCATATCTACCCTCCAAGGTTCTACCAGACTCAACTTCTTCTTTCACTTCTTGATACCATCTATCTGCAGGGAGTGCTGCAAGAATCTGTCCCCTCAAATCCACTCCAAGGGTGATTGATGAAAGTTCATGTCTTCGCCGACTTAGAGCATCTGCCACCACATTCTCCTTACCTTGGATATATTTTACCAGAAAATTGTACTCACATAGAAACTTCATCCACCGCCTCTATCTCGCATTCAGGTTTGGCTGTGTAAAAACATACTGTAAACTTCGGTGATCACTGTGCAGCTCAAATCGATGCCCCAGTAAAAAGTGTCTCCATCTTACTAATGCATGTACAACTGCAGCTAACTCTAGGTCATGTGTTGGATAGTTCAACTCATGATCTTTGAGTTTACGAGACTCATAGGCTATCACATGACCCTCCTACATTAAAACTACTCCTAAACCTTCTAAAGATGCATCAGTACAAACCACAAAATCTCCGGCAGGATCAAGCACTGCTAGAATAGGTGCACTAGTTAACCGCTCCTTAAGACTCTGAAAGGCTACTTGACACTATTCTGACCAAATGAGCTTCTTTCCTTTTCTCTGAAGAGAAGTTATAGGGTGAGCTATCTTTGAAAATCCTTCAACAAAGCGTTGATAATAGCCTGCTAAGCCCATGAAACTACGAACCTCTGAAACAGTGGTAGGAGTCGGCCAATCCATGATGGCTTGAATCTTTGAAGGGTCCACTGTAATACCCTTGTCGGAAATAACATGTCCCAAATATTTCACTTCAGTTTGAAAGAAATCACATTTAGCCAGATTTGCATATAACTGATTTTCTCTTAAACACTGTAGAACCTGTCGCAAATGTTCTTCATGCTCCTCCATAGACTTTGAATAAATCAATATATCATCTAAGAAGACAAGAACAAATCTATCAAGATAGGTACGGAACACACCATTCATCAGGCTCATAAATACTGATGGCGCATTTGTCAACCCAAAAGGTACAATAGTGAACTCATAATGCCCATAACGAGTGCGAAATGCTGTCTTGTGGATGTCAGCCTCAAAGATGCGCAACTGATGATATCTAGATTTTAGGTCTATCTTTGAAAATACCTTATCTCCCTTGATCTGATCCAAAAGGTCATCAATTCATGGCAATGGGTATCTGTTCTTCACATTTACCTTATTAAGCTGTCGATAGTCGATGCACAAACAAAGAGATCCATCCTTTTTCTTCACAAAAATAACTGGTGCTCCCCATGGAGAGACACTTGGACGAATGAATCCCTTCACTAATAACTCTTCTATCTACAAACGAAGCTCCTTAAGCTCCTGAGTAGTCATCTGATATGGAGCTTGTGAAATAGGTTCTGCTCCGGGAACAAGGTCTATCTTGAAGTCAATATCATGCTTCGGTGGCATACCTAGAATCTCGCTAGGAAAGACATCATCATACTCCTTGAGAATAGGATGATCATCAAGGGATGTCTCCCTATTTTCTCCAAAATCTAAGTCATTAACCGTTACAGCAAACAACTTGCATCCTTGACGCAAACATCTCTTCAATTGAATAGCAGAAATCATGCGCAAGGAGATGGGTCTCTGAATCCCAACCACTTCTACTTCTTTGCCCGATTCATCAACACACCTCACTAATTTGTGGCGACAGTCTATCACTGCTCGATGAGCATCCAACCAATCCATTCCCAACACTATGTCATAGGATCCTAATGGTATAATGCAAAGATCTGCTATGGTAGATAAAGGACCTATCCTCAACTCGCAACCATACACAAGAGAGTCTACTGATACCCTAGATCCCAAGGCCAATTCCACCTGCCACTTAACATCTTGCTTTGCTGCCACTAATTTGCAACGCTCCACTATAGAAGGGGAAATGAAAGAATCTGAAGCACCAGAGTCAAAAAGAATAGAAATAGTAATACCTCGCAAGACACCTGTAATCTCTACAACAGTACCTTGGTGCTCCGCTTGGCGATTATCTACCGCCGCAAACACCCTATGTGACCTGCCTGTATCTCCAACAGTGGGCTCTGAAACTGCGGGCCTCTAACCAAAACCTGAAGTATTCTTACGTGGGCACTGTCTAGCAATATGGCCCTGCTGGCCGCAAGAGAAACATCCTGTTCCCCTACCAAAACCTCCACCGCCTACAGGAACATTTGACTGCTGAAAACTTCCTCTACTTGCTGCAGATTGTGTGCTTTGTGCTGGTTGACTGGCACGATCACGTTTAACTCTCTGCCAACTTCGATCCTTTCTGGAATGAAATCTACTACCTTGCTGATATTGAGAGTTTCTTGATTTCGTCTGGGAAAACTGTTGTTGTTGTTGTCCACTCTTAGAAGGTACATGTTGACTCCTCGAGTTACCTGCTGCATGAGGCTGACCACCTCAGAAACCCAAACCTGCTCGAGATGAGCTACCAATCTGTACACCTGTATGACCCCCTAGGGCCATGGTCAAATTCTCTTCCACTAGTCGAGCCTTCTCAACTGCTACCTCCATGGTCTTCGGCTCGAAAACACAAACTCCTCCACTGATGCGTGCATTCAGACCTCTAATAAAATGCTGAACTAACATGGCCTCGTCGTTTCCAATGCCTGCATACTGCTTGAGTTCATAAAACCTGCGCTCATACTGTTCCACTGTCATGGCCATCTGTCTCAACCCATGGAACTCATCCGCTCGACATTGCCTCCAGTGGTCAGATAAAAATCAAGCTCTGAACCTTTCCAGAAATAGTTCCCATGATATTATCGCAATATCTAAATGCAACTTTTGTTCCTCAAGACACCACCATGTAGAGGCAAATCCTCTTAGATGCATGATGGCACATCTTGCCTTAGTGTTGCTACCATATGGATGCATAGCAAAGCATCTCTCCAAATCAATTAGCCATGTCTCTGCTTCCAAACCGCTACCAGAGCCATCGAATGTAGGAGGACGGGCTCTCATCAGGTCTCTCATGTGGCCCGCAAGAATAGCTTCTTGTTCAGTGGTGATCTCTCTCCTTCTAGGAGATCGTTCCCTTTCTCTCTCTTCTAGTTGTTCTATCTCCTACCTAGGACCAAGACGAGCAAGAACCTCCTCAAGGAGCTGGCGTATTTGAGCACCCTCAGGCTGATCTTGATTCTCTTGATTCTCACTTCCACCTTCTTGTGTACTCTCATGAGGGGAACTAGGAGGAGGGCTGTTATCAACACCTCTTCCATGACCCCTACCTCATCCACGGCCTCGGCCTCATACCCTAGGCATCTTCTTGGACAACACATCTAAAAATAACTTTAGGTTGCTTGGCGAGGACTATGAATGAATATGTTCTTCAGAGTTTAAGCAACTAGTATGGCTTAATGGGCTAATTATAAAACCAGAGTACCCAGTGTTAGAAACTTGGCTCTGATACCAGATGTAACGCCCGCCTTGAACACCTTAAAGAAATACACACTTATGCAATATGAAACAGGAATTTTTTTTTAAAGATGATTAAGTAATGTTAACATAACTAATTTTGACATATTCTCTAAGGATTCAAGGCTGCATTACTTTACAAATCAACTAACATAATTTAACATACATCAGTAACTGATCCAAATCCATGCTCAATTAATAATTTATTCATATTCATTGCATATTATCAAATAACAGAATCTGCATGATTAAATACATAACTGAAATGCTTTCATATAAGTACATCATGACATCATTACATTGCCATTTTTAGACTACATCAAAATTACATAGATAATGAATGTTCTGTTACACAAATCTAGTACAAGATTATACACATACATCTTCATCAACTGGGACAAGTACAATTGTCTGAAAACTGGAATAAATCTTTTCTGCATATGAACTTGACAAGGAATAACCAATGGATAATAAAGCTCTTCCACCCGACCATGTGGAACCCTAAGGTCCACCCCTCGAGCTAGGAGTTAACATGAGGTCCCAAACAATGATAGTCAGGTAGATGAAAGACAAACAAGAACAAGGGACGACCAAACGCCAATACAACACACTTAACTTCCAGAGGCGACACAAAACAAATGAGGAGAGATCGAACAAGGGATGCTAGGTTGTAGTAGGGAGAGTGTCATCGCATGGTCCTACCATGGGTTATCTTGATAGCCTCTCACTAGGCACCGACCCCCATCTATGGTTATCCTGACAGCCTCTCACTAGGCGCCGGCCCCATAGGGTGACACATGCGGAATCGACCTTCCTTTCATGAGGACAAGGTAGTCAATCATGCCGACCAGGCCTTCTCTACCCATCCTTAGTCTAAACAAGCACTACAGGTCATGGGAGAGGAATCCATTAATCTTATTAATGTGAAGTCTACCCTTAACCCTCTAGTTTATTTTAGGTTATCACTTGATTAATCTACTTCCAATGGGTTATCCTGACTGCCACTTTGGGTGCCAGCCCCACGTTGAAAGCCACTCTCCTTCCTAACACCTAGTAAACCTTAAACATCATACATGACTTTATAACAATACACGCACATGTTCACTGCAAGGCATAAACCCTCTTGCGTAACACCAATTGTTATCCAACACTTTTAACATTACAATACTTTACTCTTTTACAGATTCCAGGTCTCTCCATACAATAAAATGGTACAATAAGATCACAAGCGGTTTAATATCCCCACTAGAAAATATTACTTTCAATACACATAAACAACTTGACATTATCTCAATATACTTCATACTATGTTTGATCCACATAATCGTTATTACAAAAACAACTATACACAAGTTGCAAATACTCAACTATGACAACTTAGCCTCTGGAAATCGAGTTTGACCACTCTCAATTTGACTCTTTACAACAACTGGAATACTTAACTCATACAATTTAATACGGTTCTAGAGTTAACACTACAATTTCTTCTCTGTTCAAAGTAAACAACTTCTGTAATAAAATCAACATTAGATTACATTCTCTACTATTACTGTTTATTATAACCTACTGTCTTGTAAGAGAATCGTAAATGACCCTATTTGAATGGAACGTGAATAGCTTGTATAGGTTGTCAATGAGGAGTAAAATGGCTATTGACTGTTTTATCATTGAAATGGATGAAAGTTGATTAGTCTAACAACTTCCTCAACTTGCAAATCTAATAAGATTAACGGTATCCAATGATCCCAAAAATAATGAAGGCAATAGGTTTGATGGCTAAGTTTTTTTTTTTTTTACGGTATCCAAGGACGTTCTTTGAGATCCCCGCATCTTGTTCATACTTTCAACTGTTGTGCAGATCTCGCAAACATGAAAAGTGTAATTACAAGTTTAGAAATCACTTCCCCTTAGGTTTAATTTCTGACAGAAATGGATAGATTACAAACTCTCAGTAGTTCTCAAATCGCTGATTGCTGTATGTGCTTAGCTGTCCCTTGCTGCATCGGCCTTCAGAGGAAGCGCCATCTCCATCAGTGAGATATCAGTTAAGACTGTGTTGGTTGTGTGGACTGTATTGCAGTCCGTTAAACTAATACAAAGGTGTGATATGTAGGAAGGAACCTCTCAGAAGTGTGCCCAGGTAAAACAACGATCCTTAGTAAAAGAATGATTGCAGGGTATATACAAAATGGAATTGTTGCAAGGGACTCAAGCACTCTCCATAATGCACACTATGGTTGTCATCTAAATTCTACAGAGAATTGCTTGGGATGAATTCATTTAGTAAATCTAAAAATAACCTGGTCAATGAATAAATAGGAAACTGGAGAATGTTTATGATGTGATAAAAGAAGATAAGGATTTTGCCAACACAGCAATCTTATTTCAAATTTGTAAGTGAACTGCATTTGGCAATTTACTGGAAAAGCTTTTTGCTTTGCAAGAAGAACTATGTCGATGATTTTTTTTCCATTACACTATCGCTGCCGAGCCTGTCGAGTCTGTTGTTGAGTTTCTGAAATATTCAAGTGTTGAGGATTGACCATAAATGAGACAGTAAGATGTTGGGAACAGATAGCTACTCAAATCACCTTTGTAACCATTATTACATTACACCAATAGTTGATTGCATTGTTGACCATCTTGCCTTCGCTGGCTATCTTGAGGACACCCCAAACTTTTTCAGAAGTGCGCCAGCCCAGACAAGGGCGATCTACAGGTTAAATCGACTAACTTTTAGATTTAAATGTTTAGCATACAAGAAACCTAATCTCTTAAGGCATTATTCAACCCAGATGCGCCATGAGAGTAGTAGTAATTGATGCATGACAAAATAGACAAAACACTTAGCCAATGAATTTGTTCCAACACTGCAACGTCACTTATCTACCCAGGAAAGTAATATTCGCTCAAATTGATGATAATTAATTGTTTGTAGGCCCGTGAGATCACAATAATCCAAGCTATGGAGTGGACTGGTCAAAGGAAGCATCGTCTCATAATACTAGATGAATGGCGAATGAAAAGGCTTCAGAAACATTCAATCAAAGTGAATAACAATTAGGCAACGGCAGTGAACTACCTACCACGCCCTAGCATTACAACTTGCAGCGTTACCTGATATTACCGATCCACTAATAAATAATACCAAAAGCAACAAAAACAATAAATAGAATCTCAGGCAAAATCGCTAACCAAGTTTTTTTGAACACATAGAACTTCAATCACAGATGTTTGAGCAAATAATCTGTGCGTGGCTCTTGGCATAACCCTAACCTTATCATTACGATACCCGTTAAATCTGTGTTGACACTATGGATGCATTTTTTTTTGTATTGCTGATGCTTTAGTTTAAAGAATATACTCAACGCTTATGCAGAAAAAGCAGAAATGGCCTAGAAAATGATGAAAGATAGAGGAATTTGAAACAATTCCAGGTATAGTTAGACTCACAGCCCTCAAATTTTACACGTGGGACAGAGATGAAGCAGATCTAAGAATAGCTATGGTTTTTTTTCCAATTCAATAGCTCAAACTGTTATGAGTTACAATGCCGAACTGTTAGACAGAATAGTTAATGGGTGAGAGAATAAGGGATTTGCAAAAGAAAATTCATGATTGAAACTATGCAAGAACTTTAGAAAAAGGAGATCTGAGAGATCTTAAGGAAGTGTCATTTTACATCTACAAACCCTACCAATATTACGCCGGTCTGAGAGTGCATACAGATGGAATTACCGAAATACATCCTCCATGATATGAAGAAGACTATCAAAATGAATTATTGCATGGATGATTGAATGATTTGGCAAAACAGTGGAAGGAAGACAATTGAATAACAGAATCCTTGAGTAGAAAAAAAGAATTTAAGACCCTAAGAGAAGATACTGTTTAAACATAGAGAGGATAGTCTACAGACACGAGCTTTGATGGCACAACACAGAATACAAACTGATTTCAGATCGTAGTATACCTTAAAGTGGATGCCCAACCAACAATCATTTGGAATAACATAAACAAAAACAACATTTGCAGATTCGGAATAAAGTTCAGAGATAAGGCATTCGGCGGAACCTGGCTACTATGTCAAATCGACAAGTCTGCTTCAATTGCTGCAGTTCCAAGCTTCTTATTCCAGCCTTCTTCTCTTTTCTTTCACATGTAATGCTCCCCTCTTTGCCTCAACAGGCTTTTCTTTTATAACACAGTCCCTTCCTTTTTCCAAGGAACTCGACACGTGATCCCGTGCATCTCCCCTCTAAAAAAATATATATTTATTTAATTTAATAATCCCAAGGGTTTTCTTTTTTAAATATCAATCGACAACATTTAATTTTATAACCGACCAACTATATTGTTATTAATAAAATTGTAATATTACGTCAATCTATAATTTTGTAACTATATTTTAATTTATTTTATTAATTAAGTTGTATTCACAATTTACAACTACAACTATTTTATTTATTTAAATATTTATTATAAATAATATTATATTGAACAATACAAAATTTCTTACAACTTTATTTAACAACCACACTTCTAATAAAATAATAATTTATTAATTAACTATCGACATTATGCGCAATTATCGACATTTATATTCTTTCGTATAATGATTCTAGTTGAAGCACAACACTACTTACACACCTAGACACTTTCGGACCTAATTAACTCCAAGGTATAGTATTACCTAACAGCAAGTCATGATCGAATAACAACCAATAACCACAAGGGTAAACTGACAACCAGACAACACTGACTGGGGACCTCACGTTAACTCCAATCAACTAATCCATTGGCAAAGGCACACTCAGACCTGGTAATCAGGTGGAGTCGATGCCTAGTACCTGCATCCTGCAGCAACGCACAGTTAAATGTAACAATATATATATATCACATGCAGTCCTATAGTGAATGGAAATCGCAGTGGGGTAGGGTACTCGAGAGCGAGTAATACGACACTGTTCCATTCACGTTTATGAATAAACAATTAACTATATTGAACAAGGTATCTGCTTACTAGCCAACAACATAAAATGATCAACTATCTTCCAAACCCATATAGTGAATAACATCAAAGCATCTATAACATCCAGTTCATTTATCAAATTGTAAAGCATAAAATAACATAATCCAACATCAACATCTGTTATCATAACAATTAGGTCCATACTGAAATAACAAAATAACTAGGAATCCATCATCAAACAATCTATAATACTGTCATAATGTCCAGTACTACTAAGCAAACATCAGTCTGATAGACGACCAATTGAGGGGCACTACAATTCAAGAAAGAATTTTCAAATGTGAAGATTTGTCAAATGATGTTTGAGACACTACGACCATCATTTGTACATATAAATAAAGTATGTGAAACTTGTTGTTGTCGAAACCATGTTGAATTTGATCTACATCTACAATCATATAAAAAATCTATGGCAGTAGTTGATCGAAATATAGCCATCTCTGGAAGCACAACACAATTGGTGAAGTCTCTTTTATGTGAAAAATCAGAAGATTTAGATGAATTCAATTTTTAGTGTATAAAAAATATATGTAATGATTGTGGAAATTTGAAAAATCTTTTACAAGTTGACAATATTGAAATGCAAGTTATTTGGAAGAGATTTGAATATGAGACATACCTAATGAAGTCAAGAGTCTACGCCAAAAAAATTGTTCTCAAAGAGAGTGGATTGCCTTACAATGTATTTATGAATAAATTTCACAATATCATATATCCACATATCCATCATTGTCATGGTGCAAGATGACAAGCTAAGAAATTTCATGATTCAAACAATTGCTTTTCACCAGGTTGTATTCTCTGTATTGTAGATTTATCTGAGAACTATACATTTAGTCCTCAAACTAAGATTCAAAGTCAATATTATCATTCAAAGCAAGTCGTAATCTTTGTGTAAGTTTGCTATAGGCATGTCAAGTTTCAGGTAGATGGTATACAAAGTAGAGAAGATAATCAAATTATCATAAAAGAGGATCGCTTTTATATCAGTGATGATAGGGGTGATGATAGAAGTTATGTAGCTCACTATTTGAAAATGCTTTTTGAAGACCTGAGATGATGTGGCATTAATCAAGAACAACACTAGATATAGTCTAATGGATGTGCTGGTAAGTACATTGTTTAGGGTTTAATTTTAAATTTTTATTTACTTTTAACTTTGACACTTAAATTTTTTAATTACTTATAATAGATAATATCGCAAGTTTTTGAAGCTAATTTAGTTTGAGTGTAATTATTTGTAACTTCATAAGACAATTTAAGTTTGCAAAAGCTTTTGTTTGGTTAAGCCATCAACATGCTAGACACAACACCAAATTCTTGTGGAACTTTTATGAGAGTGGACATGGAAAAGGAGAGCATGATGGTGCAGGAGCATGTGTAAAGCGTGCACTTTGTCAACATGAACTTGCAGGTAGTTTGTGCCCTGTATATATGGAATATGGAGATTTTTTTTTAATTAGATCTATATTTAAACATTAAATTTTAAATTCTCAAATAAACCTTGAAAGTAAAAGGTGACAAATTTTGCCAACATGTGTACTGGCAGTTAATGTCATACGGAATACAAATGAAATTGTTGAATGGTGCAAAAGTCATTTTTCCACTCGTGACTCAACATACAACACAGTATATTTGGGAAGTTATAGGTACATCTAGTTAAAATTTGTTAAATTTGAATTTCAAAGTGTGTGTACATGATTTAATTGAATTTTTAAATATATATATATATATACATATATACATATACATATATATACACACACACACATATATATATATATACACATACATACATACATACATACATACAAATATACATCCATATATATATATATATATATATATATATATATATATATCACTTGGATGTTTGTAATTTAAAGATATTGATCGATCAAATGATATTAATTGTCAAACAATTAAGGGTATTAGAAGTCTACATGAAATCATGACAACAGGAGGTAGCAGGCCTTATATAATTAATGTGAGAGAGAAATCATGTTTTTGTGTTGATTGCATCGAGGACATTACAAATATTGTTCAATGTGAGAATATTAGAGATGGGTATGTTTCACAATGGGAAATGAAACAATTAATATCAATGCCTCCTTTTGAAGAAAATGATAATGTTGATGTCTAAAATCCTCTATATTCAGCTGATTACAAACGTGTATCTAATTTAGTTGCTACAGGTATGTAAATCGATTTATATATTCTATGTATAAGTACTTGATTCAAGCATGTTTATATATATATTTACAACTTTCATAAAATTTACATGGTGTGTGTACAGGAGATATTTTTGCTATTGTTGTAGATCCTGACAATGTGGAAGGTGTAGATTACTATCTACTAAGATGTATGCAACCAAAAAACAAATTGGTGGAATCAAAGATAGATGGTGATGGACAAGAGTATCCCATTGGATCAGTCATTATTGAAGGCACATATTATCAACAAATAAAGATAGATAGACATAGTATTATATTTATTGATTATATGCTAGGACAAAAGGTTCTACATTATAGTCACTTAGTTATAGCAACAAAAAAAAAATTTAGAAACTTTACCTAAAAGATGACATGCAAAACAAAAATGGAGGTTGCCTATTGAAGATAATGAAAACATTTTAGAGATAATTAAAGATAGAGAGGATCCAAATTATATGTACTAGGAGCTTTAAGTTGTTTTTTGGATATATGTACATACATATGACTAGATATATATATGTACTCAAACTTTTTATAGATCTATCTAGATATCTATATTGATTGGACATGTGACATGATTTAAAATGGGTTTTTTTCAAAGATTTGGTCAGTTATTTCTATCTAATTGTATTTGAATTTGTTCCATGTCAAATTCATAACTTACATTTGATAATCCACTTAAATGTACATGTCAGATCATATATATGCTTTCAATACAAAATCTAGTGACTTTAGATCATATATTTTGCCTAAATTCCTTTAAAAATCATAGATATTTCTGATTGAATTTTTATGTTGGACACATGGAATTCTTTTAAGTTCAATTGAATCTTCGATTTCATTTGTTGAATCTTTGATCTCATAAATGCTAGATGATGTATGTATTCAATTTACAAAACCTAGTTTATGTTCAAATTTTGCATAAATTTATGTTCGATGGAATTCTTAAGTGAACAAGAATCTTTCATTTCATTTGTTCAACTCCACATGTATATTGTTATATCGAGCATTAGGAAACACCATGTGTAGCTTATTTGGATTGACCTTTCAAATCACACTCTGTGATCCATCATCAGGAAGAAAAGAAGAGAAAACATAGAGTTGTAGTTGCAGAGATAGTGCCTTTAAAAGAGAGAAGGGGTGGGGGGGAAAGGTGGGCATAGGTAACCATAATTAAGGAAATTAATTAATTAGGGAGGGAGGAAAAAAGAAGGAAATAATTTGATGCAATGAATATTAATAACAAGAGTATAGTACTAAAACAAAGGTAAGAGAGGGAAAAATATTAAAATATATATATATATATATTTATAAATATATATATCGAGAGAGAGAGAGGACATTAGAGTAACAAGATAGTGTATTTAGATATAATATTATTATATATGATATAATGAAATTAAAAATAGATAAGAAAACTACATATAGATGTTGCCTCAAAGTAAAAAGAAAAATAAAAAAAGCCAATGCATAAAAGATAACAAAAGTTAAAACAAGAGGCATCGAATCAAAACAAGAGCAAAGAAAGAAGGAGAAATAAACCACCAAGCATAAAGGAATCAAATAAAAACTATATAAATGCATTAAAATATAGATGAGAAAGAATGGATAAAGAGAAGAAGAGCAAATAAAATGTGTTATTATAATATAAAAATGAGTAATACATGAGGAAAACTAAATACAAATAATATGTAAATGCATATATATAAAAGAACCTAAACAAGGTAAGAAAGAAAGGCACGAAAACAACAAAAAAAAGAAAAGGCTGAGGAGAAGAAATGATGAAAAATTAACGGGAAAGAAATAAAGAAATAATAAGATGATGATGAAAGTATGAAGGTACAATTAAATGAAAAAATGTGTGGAAAGAATACTAGTGTATGACATTAAGAAAAAATGAGCAAAAAGGAGCTAAAATTAAAAATGAAAAGAGAAAGAAAAGTAGATTAGAGGAGAAAGGAACTGGGAGAGAAAAAGGGGGGGTAAGACTAAGACGAGGGAGATAGCAAAGAGAGAGAGGGATAAAAAGAAAAAGGAAAAAGAGTTGGTAGAAGATGGGGGAAAGGTGGAAGGGTAGGGGCTACTAGGGAGGGAGAGTGGCTTGGAACAGGGGAGGGGTTTAGAGGCAGGAGTGAGGACAGGAGTGGATCAAAAATAGATGGGGGGGAAGGGGAGAGGGAGAGGAGGAAAGGAGGGGAGAATGAAAGGAAGAACTAGGTGCAGAATGAACTAAGAAGAGGAGGCAAAGAGATACTAGGGGGTTAGGTCTCAAGGGAGTCTAAAACAAGATTCCAAGTATGGTTTAAGTTCCACCCTTCATCCCTATTTAGGTTGGAGGGGTTATTTCTGATGAAGATAGCCTCCTTTAGTTTTCTTTTGAAGAAGTTATCTTCCTTGGCTAGGACATAGGTATCTTCAAGGCGAATATGGTGTTTGGTGTTAGAGCTATGTTCGGCAAGGGCTGATTTTGCAACTCTTTCATGCCTAAGATCTGCATTGTACTCTTTGATTCTTGTACAAATTGATCTTCCAGTTTCACCTATGTAAGGGGTACCACAAGAGCAATCTATTTTGTAAACCCCTAAGTTTAAAAGAATGTTGTGATAGTCTTTAGTGGATGGGATAAGGTTACAAATAGTGGAAAGGGGTCTGAAAGCACATTTGAGCCCTTTCTTTAGAAGGATTTTGGTAATCTTGTTAGAGATACCTTCAATGAAAGGAAAGGTGGCACCAAAGGCGACTACAGATTCTTGATTACTAGGTTTCAAATTAAGGCTGGATTGTGCTTGTTTGAAGGATGTTTTGATGTTCTTGGTGTGGTAACCATTTAGTTTGAATATTTTGGTAAGGTAGGACAACTCTTGGTTTATGTGATCATTGTCACAGATGCGGAAAGCCCCCACAACTAAGGTTTCGAGGACACTAGATTTGTGTGAAGGGTGATGGTGTGAGGAGGCATGAAGATAGAGGTCAATGTGGCATCAACCTTCTGGTCACCTCACCAATCTTAATCTCTCCCCGTCTCAATAGATATGAGTCATACTCTGAAGCCAACAACATCTACCAGCTCCCATCGCATGTCCCCTCTATTTCCTCTTATACTGTGACACTTTGTAATCATCAGTCCACCCTCTCTCACCATCATATCTTTTCATCTTTATCCCACAACTGGGAGGAGAGACTGGCTGTCAATTTGTCCAACCTAAACATTGAGCCCCTCACTCTTTACTTTCTCAGATGAGGCATTGGTTTTGCCATCTCCCCATATTCCATTCCTAAACTTAACTTCCTCATTGAAATTGAAAATGTTGTCCATTCTTTACCCAATAACATTGCTAACGAAGTGAGACAAGATTGTGCTGTCGCACTTAGACACGCAAAACCCCCGAAGCGGAATGTTCCCAAAAACAAAATTCTTGCTTTCAAGAGACTCACTCGCAACCAAGATATTGTTAGCGTTAAAGCAGATAAAGGGAATGCCACTATCATCATGAACAAAACTAACTACAACACAAAAATGTTGGATCATCTTAACAATAGTGGCAGCTACAAAATCCTCCCCCGCAATCCAATTTCTAAAATTATGAAACATGTTAGAAATACCATTTCTACTTCTACCTTTGATGACAACACCAAAAAACATCTCTTACCTAATAAAGAAATTACACCTTGCACCTATGGTGTGCCAAAAATCCACAAGGCCAACATTCTTCTCAGACCGATTGTTGACACAACTTTCTCCCCCGCATATAAACTTGCCTCCTTCTTAGCCAAATTAATTTATCCCCTTATTGGCAAGTCCTCTTCCTTCATTAAAGAGTTGACCCACTTTGTTGACTTCATTAAAGATAAGAAAGTCAATAAAGATGACATTTTGGTCAGCTTTGATGTAGTCTCCCTCTTCACTGAAGTCCCTCTCCAAGACTCCATTCTACTAGTTAGACAAATAACCAATGAAGAAATTGCCTCACTGGTTGAACTTTGCTTAAAATCCATATTCTTCACTTTCAAAGACATAGTTTATGAGTAGTCCGATGGAGTGGCAATGGGCTCTACTCTATACCCAGTCATTGCCAACCTATACATGGAACACTTTGAAGAACTTGCCCTAAACTCCTTCCCTCTCAAACCAACTTGGTGGAAATGCTATGTGGATGACACCAATATATGTTGGCCACATGCAATTGAATAACTTGATATCTTCCACAATCACCTCAACAACATTGCCCCTTGCATCCAATTCACCAAAGAGCTTGAAACTAACAACCAACTCCCCTTCCTTGACATCCTTCTCATGAGAAAAGAAGATGGTTCCCTTGGCCGCCATGTTTTCAGAAAATCCACCCACACTGACATCTATCGTCATGCCTCCTCACACCATCACCCTTCACACAAATTTGGTATCCTCAAAACCTTAGCTATGAGGGCTTTCCACATCTGTGACAATGATCACATAAACCAAGAGTTGTCCTACCTTACCAAAATCTTCAAACTAAATGGTTACCACACCAAGAACATCAAAAGATCCTTCAAACAAGCTCAATTCCACCTTAATCTGAAACCTAATAATCAAGACTCTATAGTCGCCTTTGGTGCCACCCTTCCTTTCATCAAAGGTATCTCTAACAAGATTGCCAGAATCCTTTGCAAGAAAGGGCTCAAATGTGCTTTTAGACCCCTTTCCACTATTCATAACCTCATCCCGTCCACTAAAGACTCTCACAACATTCTTTAAAACTTAGGCGTTTACAAAATAGATTGTTCTTGTGGTACCCCCTACATAGGTGAAACTAGAAGATCAATCCGTATGAGAATCAAAGAGCACAAAGTAGATCTCACACATTTAAGAGTTGCAAAATCGACCCTTGCCGAACACTGCTCTAACACCAAACACCATATTCACCTCAAAAATACATGTGTCCTAGCCAAGGAAGATAACTTCTTCCAAAGAAAACTGAAGGAGGCTATCTTCATTAGAAATAACCCCTTCAACCTAAATAGGGATGAAGGGTGGAGCTTAAACCATACCTAGAATCCCATTTTAGACTCTTTTGAGACCTAACCCCCTAGTCTCTCTTTGCCTCCTCTTCTTAGTTCATTCTGCACCTATTTCTTCCTTTCATTCTCCCCTCCTTTCCTCCTCTTTCTCTCCCCTCCCCCCCCATCTATTTTTGATCCACTCCTCTCATCACTCTTGCCTCTAAACCCCTCCCCTATTCCAAGCCACTCTCCCTCCCTAGTACCCCCTACCCTTCCACCCTTCCCCTATCTTCTACCAACTCTTTTTCCTTTTTCTTTTTATCCCTCTCTCTCTTCCCTGTCTCCCTCCTCTTAGTCTTAGTCCCCCCCCCTTTTTCTCTCCTTGTCCCTTTCTCCTCTAATCTACTTTTCTTGCTCTTCTCATTTTTAATTTTAGCTCCTTTTTGCTCATTTTTTCTTAATGTCATACACTAGTATGCTTCCCACACATTTTTTCATTTAATTGTACCTTCATACTTTCATCATCATCTTGTCTTTATTTCATTCCCTTTAATTTTTCATCATTTCTTGTCCTTAGTCTCTTCTTTTCTTTGTTCTTTTTGTGCCTTTCTTTCTTACCTTGTTTAGGTTCTTTTATATATATGCATTTAGATATTATTTGTATTTAGTTTTTTTCATGTTTTACTCATTTTTATATTATAATAACACATTTAATTTTCTCTTCTTCTCTTTATCCATTCTTTCTCATCTATATTTTTATGCATTTATATAGTTTTTATTTGATTCCTTTATGCTTGGTGGTTTATTTCTCCTTCTTTCTTTGCTCTTGTTTTGATTCGATGCCTCTTGTTTTAACTTTTGTTATTTTTTATGCATTGGCTTTTTTCATTTTTTTTTTGCTTTGAGGCAACATGTATATGTAGTTTTCTTATCTATTTTTAATTTCATTATATCATATATAATAATATTATATATAAATATGCTATCTTGTTACTAAAATGTCTTCTCTCTCTCGATATATATATTTATAAATATATATACAAATATTTTAATATTTTTCTCTCTCTTACATTTGTTATTAATATTCATTGCATCAACTTTTTTCCTTCTTTTTTCCTACCTCCCTAATTTATTAATTTCCTTAATTATGGTTACCCATGCCCAACTTTTCCCCCCACCCCTTCTCTCTTTTAAAGGCACTATCTCTGCAAGTACAACTCTATGTCTTCTCTTCTTTTCTTCTTGATGATGGATCACAGAGTGTGATCCAAGACATCGATCCAAATAAGCTACACACAGTGTTTCCAAAAGATTGATATAACAATCTATCATGGACTATGGAAATATCATGTCTACTATCATTTCCCTTCATGGGAGGGAGATTTGTTTCAAAGTAAAGCTTTTTGAGAAGTTGAGGATTAAGGTTTGAAAGAAAGTTGCAGATTTAGTGTTCTTAAAAAGATGTAGAGATTTTTGATTAGTTCCTTCTTTCACCAAGGTCTCCCACACCTTACTGAGCCCCTACACTGAACACATCTTTCATAAAGTAGGCATGTCTCTCCTCAGATCGACCATCAAAGCCACTAGAGCTCTTATTAGTAACCTCTCATCTTGTCTCTATTTTCTTCATCTTGAGTTGGCCTCTTCTTTACGACCTGACCTCTAGGTTTTGTATGACATATCCACACATGCCAAAGCTCAAGGTCTAAAGCTTGATTGCACCAATAGGCAAATCAAAAAATTCTCCAACCTTTACAACAAATTCCACCACCCCTTTCGGCATAATAGACCTACTCTAGAGAACTCAGTCAATTGGAACTAGCCATTTCAACTACCTGTTCCTCATGACTTCCTTGATTATTCTGTTGCAGATGTCTCACTCATCACCATGCATGATACTGAGATGTGTTCTTCCTCTTCACCCTTCAAGGACACCATCTCTCGATCCCTTGGCTCCATCATCTCTTCACTGCAAGATCAACTACGTGACACCTCCAGTCTCACCTTGTCTGCTACAACTCTCCAGCCAACATCATTTGGAATATTAGAATATGAAATGCCAAATGATATGAAAATCTCTCTTCATAGCCTCCTTTTTATAACCCCTTTGTAATTTTCTAGAAATTATATTTTGTAAGCACCTTTAGAACTTCCTAGAAAATTATATTTTATTTCCTCATAAAGTGACTTTTTATTTTAATTTACTTTTTGGACCAAATGAGTCACTTAATAATAAAATAATTAGTTAACTATAGTTGCCCACAAAAGGATAATTCAAGACAACTTAATTTAATTAATTATTATTCTCTTACCATAATCTCAATTAGCCTACGGGAATCAAGAATAGGCTAAGTGTCTTCACCGATCGATCATGCTTGCGAAGGGGACATTACAAGTCCTCCTTCGCCAAAATTGCTTGTCCTCAAGCAATGCCTAATTCCAATTGATTGATTCATTACAAGCAGTTGTTATCCATAGAGTCTAGATCCCTCTCCTGGCAAATGATGTCCATCTTGCCATAGAAGTGTATGAAGATTACTATCCACAATATTCTTATGCACATTTTGAAATTTGTTCACCTTGAAAGAAAAAAGAAATGCATATCTCACCATATCACATGTACCAACTTCTCATCTTGGAACCAAAATTATGAGCAAACATTTCAAATGTTCCTCTTTGACTCAAATTTGAATGATGTCTCTTGGCAGCTTAGAAAATAATTTGATCATCAAGTGTGCATAATCCACAACACATACCTTCTCAAGATGATCCTCATTAGTGATGTTGTAGACTGCTCCCTCCAAGAAAGGACACAAATTAGCTTGTGTGCAGGCTGAAAACAAATTATGACAATTATATGGTACTTGAATCTCTACCCAATTCGGAGCTATGATAGCTGACATACTTTTATCCTCTTCAGCTGAAACCGTTTACCAACATTTGTAATGTTCTACCCTAATTTTCATACCAATTTTTATCAAAACCCACATATACTTTTGACTTTATCATGCAGACACTTCGTCAAACACTTTGACTTTGAATGTTTAGTTCTCATGTGACGATTTCAGAAATCTTAATCACAGAATGACTCAATTTGTAGATTGGAAGATATCTCATACATACATTTGTTTTCCAATACATATAGAATATTTTGACATTATAATAAACAGTTTGCAGCCATGGAGCTCATAGAAAGAATGCATCTAAAATACCAGAAGTTGCTATTTATACTGGAAATTTTAGAAATACAAGAAATTACAAATATGTTCATTCACATACCAAATGACAATACATAGACACCAAGATTTCCCTAGCTGGGCGGCCAACTCCACATTGCTTTCATAAGCTTGGTGCTACTTCAAAACTTTCCATGTCCATCCTAATATCCCCAACTTCTTACGCAGCACCTTACAAGACTTCCTTTGATCTTTCTTCACTCCACGTAGGAATTCCCTTTGTCTACGCCACTTCCCATCTTCACAAATGTGGGTCGAATACTTCTTAGGCTACGGCTCCTTTGTTTAAGAGTAGTTGTTCACAAGGGATGGTTGCGGCTATCTTAGCAATGAATAGATATGGGTAATCCAACCTTCAACTCCAACAATATAAATATGGCTATTAACCCTTATGAAATCTCCAACAATCAACAATGAAATCTCTGTATAAATATAAATTTGCATTTGCACAACAAATCATACAAATTTATCCAGTAATCCCTCTTGCAAATACAAATATTTGAATCTTGTGAAGAATGTCTCTTTCTAGCACCACGTCTCTGGGATCCTGTGATCAGTCTCAATCTATTTATTCTAGGTTAGAAGTCAATGACCTGCGACCCTTGCACTTCTACAGAAATGGTTGAAACTTCTCCTCTTACCACTGGCATCAGCACTTCTTCCTCTTTGTATAGGCGCACTCATTGTAATGTCCCCTTTTTAGCTAATGTTGTTTGCGGATGGTTTAGCCTATTCCTGACCCTTGTAGGCTAATGTACATGGTTAGGGGGTCTTCTTGAGGTAGTCACCTGGTCGATGGTTGGTTTCTTGGATTTAGTTGGATGGGAAAAATAAGGGAGATAATAATTAAATTAATTATTTGTAAGGTTATTAAATAAATAAATATTATAAAGTGACCTTATATTTAATTAATTTAATAAAGTGACTTAAATAAATATTATTACATAAAGTCACTAAAATAAAATAATATTATTTTTCTAGAAGCTTCATGAAGTGGGATTGAAAAAGTATAAAGGAAGGGGCAAGGCAAGCTTCTAGGCATCCGATTATTGACATTTGCATTTGATGAGTTTTGTGGAGCCAAGGGTTTCTGCATATTTGGTCTTTGGGAATGGAAACTCCCTTAGATTAGCATAACTGAGTTGGTGACATATCCTCTGAAGGGTTGCAAATTGGAAGGGATACTTCAGTCCTTTCATTTGTGCTTAAATTTGCAGTATTAACCAAGGGTTTGGAGGTATTAATTTGCACATCAGAAGTTTTTCTATTGGCTACTATAGTGCTTTGAATAGTGCATGCTACAATGATTTGCTATAGTACACTACAGTGATTACTACAGTGCCGCTACAGTGATTTGCTACAGTAGCGCTACAGTGATTTGCTACATTACGCTACAGGGTTTGCTACAGTAACACTACAGTGATTGTTACAGTACGGGGCAGCTAGGAGAGGGTTTCAATTTGGGCTTGGAAGGGACTCCTTTCCTTGGTTGATGAGAAGGCTGGGTGCTACACTTGAGAGGCACGATTGGGGCTTGAGAGGGATGTTTATGATCTATTTTGAGGCAGCCATTCCTTCATCTTCGTCAACGATTCACAACAGCTTACATTTCCAGGTTCTTTCATGAGTTAGCATATTCACATCAGCATTGTTTCATAGTTGTCATTTGTTCTCATACTTTAGGAGTTGCATAAAATTGTAAAGCCAAGAGTCTTGGCCATACATATCAGCATTGTATTAGACAATATATCTCAATAAAGGAGTGATAAGTTGTAGGCCATCTATTTGATGTAATGTGCATATTAATATCCTTCATGATTAGCATAATAGTATGCATACCAATTGTTTGACAAAATGCCAATTGGTTGTAGGTGCACATTCTTCATATAGAGTTCAAGTATTTGTTTTAGAAAGGTTAAAAAGAATTGCATTTTCACCTTAAACCATTGCCTAGACATTGTAGCTTTAATTTGCAAGCAATTTAACTTCAAATGAAACCATTCCAAGCAAGCAAACAAACTAAAAAAATACAGAGACAGCAAATTAAGAGGTTGTGTGGAAAGTGTTTGACAATATTCCTTGAGCCTCTAATCAGCTAATTGAGGTCGGAATTGTCAAGGGATATTACAGTGGTATCAAAGCTTTTGTCCTGCCATCCTGTTGGGTAGATTGGACATTGAATCAGCTAGTTAATCATGGTTACTTCAAGTACTCAGAAGCAGTGGGACAAGAATATGGAGAGGCTTAAACAAAGTTTGAGTAAGTTGGATGAAAACCAGAAGAGGATGAATGAATTGTTTTCACACCCTGTAAACATAGACAAAGCAGCTCAGTTTATGGCATCCATTTTTAAGGGGTCTACATCACAAAACAAAAAGGAGGAACAAAAGGTCTCTATAGGTGAAGTATCTAGAAACCTCTATAATGAATTTTCAGCAGTTAGTGACCACCATACAGCTGATCCTATGGAGAACAGAATGGACAAAGGTGATGAGTAGGAGATGCCTTCTTTTGGGTTACAGGTTTCATCTTCTCTTCAGGAGGATAGCAATGGTATGAATCCTTTTAATGATTCCTTTGGGGCTGATGTTAAATGCACTCACGAAAATCCAGTGGGAAAAGTAACAGGTGAAGTGTGGACCAGTAGTATTGAGCTCAAGTCTATTTCAGTTGATCTTCACCTAGTTGATGTTATAGAAGGTAGAGAGGAAGAAACAGTGGATCCTACAGGACAGGGTTGCATGAGTCTCCTAGTTGGTGACATGGAGGTTATGATTGGGGACACTTTTGATAGTCCTAAGAGTGATCTTACCTCTCTACATGAGGTTAGCGATTCATCATCCATTGAGTCTATTTTTTGGAGGGATGATGAAGAGTTTAGGTTGGGAACTACTGCTGCTCTAGTTCCAAACCAGCATGAGGACACTTCAAAAGAATATTTTGATGAGAGTCAAGCTCTTCATTGGCAGCCCACAACTTCAACTAATGAATTTTCCTTGGTCCCTAAGTCTGATTTGGAGAACCAACTAAAGGTTGGTGAAGATAAGATTGTTACAGCGCTGTCCCATTTTGATCATTCCCACAAGATGGTGGAAATTCATCTATGGAAGGTCCAACTAGAGGGGAGACATAGAGGTGTTGAAGAGGCTTCATCAGTCTCTAATTTGCAAGCGTTTAAGACAGCCATGGAGATTATGAAAAATAACTATTTAACTCTTCTTTCTGATAGAGATCACCTACTTGAATTTGGTGTCATATATTTAGATGCATTGAAGAGGAAAGAGGAAGAGGTTGATCAACTCACCACGGAGCTAGTGAAGACTAGAAAATCTTTGGAAGACTCTCAAATGGCACTCCTTATGGCGGAAAATCAGATTGAGGAGTTGAATGTGGAGTTGAGTTTGGCTCATGCTTCACCAAAGAAATTAGAAAATCAGTCTTCTATTGCAGCCTCTTTGGATGGGCAAGAATCTTGTGTTGTGCATGTGATTGAGGGACAAGGAAATGAGGGAAAAAAAGAGCAAGTGATGGGTGAAGATAAACCAGTTACATTAGAGCAGCTACATGAAGATAAGGTTTCTTGTGATGCTTCATTAGGTGAGTCTAGCATTGCTTCATCCTATCGTGGTAAAGAATCAAATGGTGCTTCCATGAATGTTATTCATACATATGAAAGTCCATTGAAGGTCCAAGATATTAAGGTGTATGTGAAAGTTGATCCTTTGCTTAGTGGAGCAGCCACTAGTGTTTTGAATACACGTGATGAAGGAGACATTTTACAATGGCATGATGTCATCACTAATTTGTTTGAGGACAGAAGCACTATGTCCCATCATTCTCGTGAGATAGGAGCTTGTGATCATGAGAAAGCTAATGATATGATATCACACATTGATGGCAGCCCTACACCATTTGGTAGACATGAAGATATCAAGGATAAGAGGACTGATTTTGTATATTTTGGCATCGAAGAGGTAAAGAAGTCCAAAAAGATTAACGAAGAATGGTTGCAAAAAGCCAAAGAGGCTAGATTAGTGGCTGCCAATGCAAGACAACATCTTCAAAAAGTGAAAGAAAAGATCAATCTCATCAACATAGCAAGACAAAAAAGGATAGATAACATTAGAAGACTCTTTATTCAAATGCAGGATGAATATGAAAATACACTTGATTCCCCTAAGGTTAGTTCCATGTCAGGTGATAGAAAGCAGGACTATGATGGTCAACTATTGACGGAGGTTGGTGCCTTTTACCATGACTACATAGTGAGGAGAGTTCATCACCTTTCTTTTAGTTCACATGCAGAGGATTGGTAGATGCATCAATGTGGATTGACGAGGGCCTTATACCATCCATTATGGGATGGAGAGTTGCCATCTACAAAAGATGGAACTAGAGCTTGCAAGTACCCGACTCAGTTGTGTATGAGGAATTACTTACAGCAGTCAGTTATCCATCATGCTATTATGTATCCGACAAGGTTTGCTACTTCCATGTCATAGAGATTTCACATAGATACATGGTTACAGGATGATTATGGGGGCAGTAGTTATGATCGCTTGGTTAGTCAGCACATCCATAGGAATTGGGTAGAGGATAGAGATTGTGCTTTCATGCTTGCTAGGCAGTTGTGTGGTGCACTCGTGAGGGAAGAGGCATAGATATCCACTTCTGTTGATGCTGAGAGGGATCAACCCTCCACATTTGCATTGATTAGTGCAACTGGCTTTATGAGTTGGTGTCAGGAGCACTCTTCTTCCAACTTTGGCAGTTGGAGTATTGTGGGGACGCCAACATTTGCAGATGAGTTAGGAGATACTCATCTTTTCCAATAGTTGTTCGGGTCCATAACCCACAGGTCTCAGTATCAGGGAGTAGCCTCTTGGCAGATTAGTGATTCAGTTGTAGACAGTATGGTGCAGCAGGTGCCACTAGTTGTCATTGGCAGTGGATTGTTGATTCTATTTTGGGATCCTGGTAGTGACGTGTTTGATTCATCACTCTATTTTTGTGAGGACCGCCCTTTTTACTACTGTTGTTATCACTATTTACAGTACTGTTATTGTTACTTTCATATTTGTGGGATAGCAGTTCCTGAAATTTGTCAGACTATTTAACTTTAATATGTTTTCGGAAAAACTAATTGGGTGATGTTTGGATAAGTTACTTTTCAGAAAAATGAATTAGGGATGATGGAAAATTGTAATATGATTTTTAATTATGTTAAATTGTACTAAGGCATGAGAATGCATGTGTTATTTAAGTTGCTTCGGCTATGATGAATTTATGTGGTTACTGATCTTGTAATTGAGTGTGTAGGGACTACTAATCAAACCACAGATTTCGGAGATCATTCCACACCTTGTTAATTGTTATTCCCTGTTAAGCCGATCTGGTTCCACGAGGAACCAAGATCTCTTTGTGTTTGATGTCATGATGTAATGTGGTCTTTCGTATGGTCGAGTGGGTTAGGTTACCCTCATGTAACATTATTTTTATAAGTAAGTGTTGTAAAGAGATTGAATTTGAAATTTCTATTTTTATTTAAATTATGAGACCCTTTTTCTTGTGCTTTACCTTGACCTGGGGTGTCTTGTATGGGTTAAAATTGACCCTGGGTTCTACCCCATGGGTCCAGGGGCCCATTTGGCATGGGTAACCCTTGAGTAACCTCCATCTAGTCAACTTAACCTTCCCCTGAAGTTAAGTGGCGAAAATTGGAGGTAGGAGGGGACATGATGGGTTGTACCAACACTCAACCCATCCCCTCTACTTTTCCCTAGATAAGAGATGCCATCCATTAGTGAAAGTTACCCCTTCTTTAGTAAGATTCCCCCATGTACTATGGGGACACCCATGTGAAGAAAGGAGAAAGAGGCATGGGTCACCTGTCTTGTTCCCATTTAACTCTTTTTTTTATTTCTCCCATGAGAAAGTGGAGTCACATGAGAGGAATAAGGAGTACCCTTGGGAATGGAGAGTGACATAAGCCACCTGGACAGAATAGTGATTTTTGGGAAGGGTGAGGAGGTGACAAGTGTCACTTCCCCATTTCTCAAAATTAGAAAGAAAGAGAATTTTGGGTTATTTATTTTCAAATTTTGGGATGAGAGGGAGTTAGTTGAATTTTGGGGAAATCTTTCATTTTGGCCTTACCAAAAATAGAGAAGTTAGTTTGGAAGATAGAGAAGGGAGAGGGAGTAGGTGGCTAAGGTTGGAAGTGAACTCTGTGGACTCCGCAACAACTTCATTCCAGGAGGGCTTTGCAAGGTTGGTCTGAATTTTACCTTTGTTTTGGTAGAATTGAAATGTGTGTGAAATATGTGTTTAAATTTGTGTTCTGTGGGGTTCTTGTCGGGTTGTTTGACAGAGCGTCTCCCACTTGGGAGAAATGCTCATCAAGTTTGGGGTAGGGGAGGAGAGATCCTCCTCAGGTGCATACCTGTTTCCATCTTTTGGGATGTTGAAAGCCTTGAGGGCATGTATCTGTGACTGTATTTTTGACTTGAGAGTCATATACAGATTTCTTACAAACTGTGATCACACTTGGTTGAGACCAAGAGAAATTGATATGAGTTCATTTATCTGTCAGGGTGACACTCTGGAGTCGAGTGTGTCCACTCTCCTGCCCCTTATGAAACTCACTGTAGTTGAGTTTCCGTATTGTGTAAAATACCCACGGGTGTATGTGTGCTTTGGGATTGTTGTTGTTTCTGTTGTGAAGTGGAGTGTTTGAGTACCCAGGTGTGAGTATGGTCTCCCTAGCTCGGGGGTGACCCTCTTGCGGGTCTACGGTAGGGAGGAGAGCTAGACGAGTGGTATTTTTTCTTTCTTGTTTGTCTTTGATACGCAGGTTTTTTCTTTTGGAGCTTCTGGTTGGCTATTTATGAAGAAACAGATCATCTTCTTGTCATGAGAATTAGGCCTGGTTCATGTTATAGAGATGAAGAGAGAACACCTCTCTTGTTATTGTTGTAAATTAATGATATTTTGGGAGTGAAGAAAATCACCTCCCTGATCTTGTTATTATTGGACTTTTATTGGTTGTCATAAGTTTTCAGTGGTATACTGTTTGGGAGGAGAAAGTTCATATCTGGAAAGTTGGTATTCATGATTGAGAAGCTATAATATGAATGTGCTTAAATTTTTAAGTTGATGTTTGCAACCTTTGTTCAATAGCAATTTTTGTGTTTCAAGTATTACTGAAAAGAATAAGTTCATTTTTTGCAACTAAATCTGAGTTGTTTACATTGAAAGTTTGGAATTGCTTCACTAGTTGAAATGCTAATTTTCTTTTCAATGATAAAATGGAAAAGACAGTTTTAAACATTTGAATTATTCTTCATATTTAATGGATTCTGATAAGTTAGAGGAAATCTAGCATGTAAATATATAATCTGTTTGTAAATTTACGAAGTCTTAAATGTTTATGAAAATGGAAATTTATACTTATAATAAGGGAATAGCTATTTACCATTTGGTGAAATTAGGATATATATATATATATATATATATATATATATATATATATATATATATATCTAATTGTTATGACAATTTCTTTATAACAGGTTGATTTGGAGAAAATGCATAAAGTAGTGAATTTGAGAAAATATAAATGTTATGAAATTGAATGTTTTATTCAATATAAAAAAAAGGGGATATATATATATATATATATATATATATAAATATATTATCGTTGTTATATATTGAAAGTAATTATAAATGTTATGAAATTGAATGTTTTATTCAATATAAAAAAAAGGGGATATATATATATATATATATGAAATATATATATATATATATATAAATATAATATCGTTGTTATATATACATATATATATATATATATATATTTATATATGAATATATAAATATATATATATATATATATATATATATATATATATATATATTTGAAAATATATTATTATTGATAATAATCAACGAATTGTGAAAGACTGTTATGGGTTAAGCCGCGGATTCGAAGACAGTCGCGGTTTTAGAATAGGCGGTGGGGAAAAATCCCCACCGCAGACCCTCTTGCATATATATGAAGGTGTGGAGTGGGGCGGAGCCCCACCCACACCCCACGTCGTGGGAATGTGGGTGGGGCTCCGCCCCACTCCACATCCCCCCCCCAATCCCTTATGCCTCCCGCGGCCTGCATCAGGCCCGCCACTCTGCGGCCACCGCAGGTCTTGCCCGCCGCTCTGCGGCCACCACCGGCCCTGCTCCTCTGTCACGCCGCCCATGGCCGCCGTCTGCTGTGAATCTAAAGCAATAAAAAATGTTAGGGCTTGGGCCCTAACATATGAGTGGTGTATTTGTAATATAAATATAGTTTTTTTATATAGTTTTATATATATACGCATATATATATACTATATATGTCTATGTATATAGCTATATATATAATATAATAATGATTATATATATATATATATATATAAAGAGATATAGATATATATATCGTGGTAAACCAATTTCGTCCTATGCATAGACTTTAAAATAAATATATTATATGTATATATATATATATAGATATATATATATATATATATATATATATATATATATCATATCGATAGGAGTAAATCTATGAACCATATTGTTGGACCCTCGTTTCAAATCGTTATAAACTATGTCTCATGGATAAAAAAAAAAATATATATATATATATATATATATATAAATTATATTCTCACAGTAGATGTTATTAAGTGTTGAACACAACAACCAAAGAAGATATATTACCATGAACAGAGTTTTATAAAGTGGTGAACCACCTACATCTATTGACAACGTCATACGAGTCACAATCAGTGTATGAATCGTAATTAAGAGTAACAGTAACAACAGTAATTCTAAACAAGAGAAAATAAAATTATAATGTAAAAGAGAGTTTAGGAATATGCAGTGATACTCTGGAAAGAGTTTCTCGGAAGTTTCAACTATTAACGTACTAATAATCACCCGAAAATTGAAGAGGAAAATTACACAACTCTTTGCTCAAAAGAACACTGGAAATAAACTTAAGAAGCCACCACTGACAATCCATGTGGCCATATTAATCTCAACTGTAGCAAACGATCTCTTATGTAAACCTGTAAGAGGTTCCGACGAAGAAAAAAAAAAAAAAAAACTAACATTGGAAAACACAGAGGAGAAAATGCGCGACATTTCTCACACGGGATAAGAGTACTAAGTTGACGGACCCTTCTGCAAATTTTGCTTAGGAACAAGTTGACTAAGTATTTACGAAGAGGAGGAACCTAGATCGGGGAAGATTAGGAGACCGAGTCCAGCGAAATAGTAAACCAGCCTTTGTGACCGAGATCATCCTGAAATTAGGTTTAATATCAACAATAGCTGCAGTAATAACCCTGATTGACGTAAATCATGAAGAAAGGTCAGGATGCACATAAAGAAAGCATAGAAAATGAAAGAGAGAGAGAGAGACCAAAATATAAACACACTAAATGAACTAAGAAATAGTTAAGGTAAGGGCGATAAAGATATAATCAGAATTAAGAACTTGTGAAAAGGGAAGAGAGGGCAACCAAACCGCCTTGTTGAAAATGCTAAGTCATAGGAGGGGTATGTTTCAGGAAACAAGAGAGGAGACAGACAACCGTGCCTGGCTGAAAAATGACTAAATAGGGAGATCACTAGCCGGTTTAGTCGGAACAAGGCGTCGTGGGGAGTGGTTCCTCTATCAGCGAACCACATGCGTAAATGAGTGCAGCGTAATTCCCACTAACGCCGTAAGGCATTCTGCTACCGAACATTGCCGAGGGTTCGATTTAAGAACTTTGGTAATCTCACTCTTGCAATGACGTTAGCAGCGTTGTATAGACCCTCTTGTTGATCTATATGCTTCTGGTTGCACGCCATTGTACTTGTATTCCGCCGAAGAGTATAGTGTTTCGCCATGAGAGAACACCGTTGAGCATGCGTACGCATGCGAAAGGGGTTTTTAGGACAGTGTGAGAAAAGTTTTTCATATCTCGTGTCACAACCACATGACAGATGTGGTTATGACACGTGCGATGTGCGTTGTGACCACAAGGAAAATGTGGGCATGACATTTGGTATCAGAGCCCAGTTTGTAAACACTGGGCGTAATTGGGCACGTTATTATTCCGCAACTTTGGCTAATTAGTTTCTACCTTGTTTTGTAGGATGCCTCCCCGACGTGTTCGACGAGCGCGATCACGCCACACAGCGTCAGTCGAGGTGCACAGCGATTCCTCAGCCGAGGGACTGGCACCCGCAGATTCAGCAGCACCACCTGTACCACCTGTACCACAAGCACCACTAGTACCACAGGCAACACCAGTATCGGATATAGGTCCACAGATCTTACAGGCACTACAGACTATGTTAGACAGGTTACCACCAGTGATTCCTGAGCCACGTATAGAGCCTCGTGTTGATCCGCGAGAGGAGCCACGTGCCGAGTCACGTATTGAGCCACGTATGGAGCCCCGCGTTGATCCACTAGAGGTGATACGTGTGGAGCCCTTCATTGAGATTCCTGACACAACAGTAGAGGAGGTAGGGTCGGCCTCCTGAGCACGGAGCAGGAGTCCTCTGAGACTTTTGAGACAAGAACAGGTTCAGCAGGGAGTATATGAGGATGGTGTGGAAGAGCCACTAGGGAGACTTAGAGACAGAGGGGACCCTATCAGAGATCTACTGAGGCTCAACCCACCCACCTTCGCAGGAGCTACAGAGGGAGCGGTGGCCGAGGCTTGCCTAATTAGCTTAGACAGGTGTTTCGCATTGCGACCGTATGAGAGCAACACGAAAGCACGAGTGGCAGTTCATCTTCTTAGGGATGCAGCAGCCACCTGGTGGCGCACAGAGGAGTGCAAGCGCCGACTCTCCGTGGATACACTCACATGGGACACCTTCATTGAGCGCTTCAATGCGCGGTATTTGTCCGAACATTATAGACAGCGCAGAATCGATGAGTTTCATGATCTACAGCAGAGGGGACTCACCGTTACTCAGTATGAGAGCCGATTTATAGAGCTTTCTCGTTACGCGGAATACCTCCATGACGAGAAAATCTTAATACACAAATTCATCAGGGGGCTAAATCACGGGATAGCAGGACCAGTTCGTATGGCAAATCCCCAAACCATGAGCGAGGCTGTTGAAAAGGCCCTTATATCAGAGGAAATTCAGGGACGAGGACAGAATTCACGCCCACAGTACCAGGAACAAAATCCCCAACAACAGCAAAATTTCTGAAGGCCTCAGAACACAACACAGAGAGGAGGATATAATCCTTCATCATTACCTCCTAGGCCTCCACAGCAACAGCAACATCAGCAAAAATCCAAATTTCAACAGAGGGGACAGGGAGGACAGAACCGTGGATGGCAGCAGCAGGGACCACGCAGGGATCAGAGACAGCAAGGTTCATCGGCAGGACCTGCAAGGTCCCAGCAGTCTTACAGAGGCTCACAGGGATCCACCAGACGGACCGGGCAACAACAGTCGGGCAGAACACAGTCAGGGCAGTTACAGGTTAGAGGGCCATGTTATGTATGTGGTGGGGCAGGGCATCTGGCTAGAGAGTGTCCGCAGGGATTTACTGCAGGGGGTCAGCCCCGATCCGGAGGGTCTGAGCAGACCGTGGGTGACGTGGGCAGATCTCACCACATGTTTGCAGCGGTTGATAACCGTCAGGCTGATTTCCAGGCTTCTGTCATCGAGGCAGCAGGTACGATTAGAGACTTTCCCATCTCGATCCTTTTTGACTCAGGAGCTACTGACTCCTTTTTGTCTACATCGTTAGTGGAGCGTTGCAGGCTGGTGGCTTCTAGGCAAGACATTAGGTGGGAAGTTGAGTTGGCCTCAGGGGCCAGGATGTCAGTAGATACCTTGGTTAAAGACTGTGAGATCACATTGGGACCGTTCACCACAACATGCGACCTTAGGATTATGCCATTAGGGTCTTACGGAGTAGTTCTGGGTATGGATTGGCTTGCGGCACATAGAGCCAAGCTTGATTGTCACCAGAGAACGATTAGCTGTTTAGACGATCATGGTTCGTCGGTTGAGATAGTGGGCATTCAAAAGCCCACGGCGGCTCGTATGATATCCGCACAACAGCTTAAGCGTTGTATGCGGAAGGGATGTCAGATGTTTGCCATCACAGTCAGTGATAGAGCAGAGGATGAACCTGAGGCTACTTTAGATGATCACCCTATCCTTAGAGAGTTTGCCGATGTATTCCCGCCAGAATTACCTGGTATGCCTCCACGTAGGGAAGTGGACTTCCACATCGACTTAGTGCCAGGTGCAGAACCGATATCCCACGCACCCTATAGAATGACGACCCATGAACTCACAGAACTTAAGCTGCAGTTGGAAGAATTACTTGAGAAGGGACACATCCGACCTAGCTTTTCACCATGGGGCGCACCAGTGATCTTCGTGAAGAAGAAGGATGGGTCTCTTCGTCTATGCATGGACTACAGGCAGTTGAACAAGGTGACGGTGAAGAATCGTTATCCTCTACCTAGGATTGACGACCTTTTTGATCAGATGCAGGGAGCCAGAGTGTTCTCAAAAATCAATCTAAAATCTGGGTATCATCAATTGCGCATCACGGAGTCAGATATTCATAAAACTGCTTTTCGAACCAGATATGGCCATTATGAATTCACAGTGGTACCTTTCGGGTTGACGAACGCTCCTGCAGTATTCATGAGTCTCATGAACGGGGTGTTCCGTACATACCTAGACCGGTTCGTGATCATATTCCTAGATGACATTCTGATTTATTCACGGACTGAGGAGGAGCATGTAGAGCACTTGCGTCAAGTTTTGCAGCAATTACGAGTACAGCAACTTTATGGCAACTTGGCGAAGTGTGCCTTCTTCAGGACAGAGGTGCAGTATTTGGGACACATTTTGTCAGGCGATGGCATCTCTGTAGATCCATCTAAAATTAGAGCAATCTAGGAGTGGCCGGCACCCACGAACGTGACAGAGGTCAGAAGCTTTATGGGGTTAGCCGGGTATTATCGTCGGTTTGTCGAAGGTTTCTCCAGGATAGCACATCCCATTACTTCCCTTCAGCGAAAAGGGAAGGGTTTCACTTGGACCGAGCAGTGTGAAAAGGCTTTTGGAGACCTCAAAGAGCGTCTTACGAGCGCTCCTATTTTAGCAGTTCCAGATCCTTCAGAAGAGTTTGTAGTTTGCACGGATGCATCATTAGAAGGTTTGGGAGCCGTGCTTATGCAGGATGGTCGAGCGATCGCATACGAATCGCGGAAACTAAAGACACATGAGTTAAACTATCCTACGCACGACTTAGAGCTTGCAGCTGTTGTTCATGCCTTGGTTCGCTGGAGACACTTTCTCTTAGGGCGACGCTTTGAACTCCATTCAGACCATCATAGTTTGCAGTATATTTTTACACAGCCTAATTTGAACGCCCGCCAACGGCGTTGGATGGAATTCCTATGCGAATATGACTTCGATGTCCATTATATAAAAGGGAAGGAGAACGTGGTCGCTGATGCTTTGAGTCGAAGACGCCACGAGATCTAGACCCTGACCCTGAAGATGGACTTGAAGGATCGCATCTTACAGCATCTGCCGGAGGACGAATGGTTTCTTGAAGTGCAGCAGGCAGTACTAAATCAGAAGGCCCTTGAGGGCAAATTTACAGGATATACCCTTGATTCTGATGGTATGCTTCGACATCGGCAACGCATCTATATACCCCATGCGGGTAATCTTCGTACAGTAATCCTATCAGAGGCTCATAGAGCACCCTACGCAGCACACCCAGGAGTGAAGAAGATGCATGCTGATTTACGACAGCTTTATCATTGGGCTGGGATGAGGCGTGACATAGCCGAATTTGTTGCTCGTTGCCTGGAATGTCAGAGGGTCAAGGCCGAACATCAGCATCCAGCAGGACTGTTGTACCCTCACGCGATACCTGAATGGAAATGGGATACCATTTCTATGGATTTTATCGTTGGTCTACCTATGTCATCGCGTCGCCATGATGCTATTATGGTAACAGTTGACAAGCTAACCAAAGTGGCGCATTTTTCACCAATTTGTACAACATACAATGCACCATCAGTGGCAAAGGTGTTTCTTGATCAGATTGTTAGACTTCATGGGGTACCTCGTTGCATTATATCTGACAGAGACTCCGTATTCACTTCATCGTTCTGGAAAGAATTACATCAGGCGTTGGGCACACAGCTCAACTTCAGTTCCGCATATCATCCGGAAACCGACGGACAAACAGAGAGAGTTAACTAGGTGTTAGAAGACATGCTTCGCATGTATGTGATGGACCACCAGTCTAGATGGGAGGAGTACCTATATCTAGTTGATTTTGCCTACAATAATGGGCATCATAGCTCGTTGGGTATGCCTCCTTTCCAGGCATTATATGGCAGACCATGCAGAACACCTCTGAGTTGGGATCGTATAGAGGACAGAACAGTCATCGGTCCAGAGATAGTTCAGAATATGGAACTGCAAGTTAAACAGATAAGACAGAGGCTTCTGGAAGCACAGGACAGGTAGAAAAAGTATGCCGATGCTAAAAGGACAGACCGAAGCTTCTCTGTGGGGGAAAGAGTATTTTTGAGAGTGCGGCCGCACAAAAGTCCAATCCGTTACGGAAAAGGCTCTAAACTCGCACCTCGATTTGTAGGACCTTTCGAAATCTTGGAGCGGATAGGACCAGTAGCCTATCGTCTAGCCTTGCCACCTAGCCTGTCACGTATCCACGATGTATTTCATGTATCAGTTTTACGTCAATATATTTCTGACTTATCTCATGTGTTGGATTGGAGTGCTCTTCAGGTAGAGGCAGACGGACAACTGGCGTTGGAGCCAACTCGCATATTGGCTCGTCGGACGCTGGCCCTTCGAGGTCGAGAGCTGGACCAGGTTAGAGTCCAATGGGACTTATACGACGAAGTCACTGCAACATGGGAAGATGCAGAGAGATTGAAGACCCTGTATCCTCACCTTTTTGACGACTTCCAGGAGGAAGTACCGTCTTAGGGGGAGAGGATGTGAGGACCGCCCTTTTTACTACTATTGTTATCACTATTTATAGTACTGTTATTGTTACTTTCATATTTGTGGGATAGCAGTTCCTGAAATTTGTCAGACTATTTAACTTTAATATGTTTTCGGAAAAACTAATTGGGTGATGTTTGGATAAGTTACTTTTCAGAAAAATGAATTAGGGATGATGGAAAATTGTAATATGATTTTTAATTATGTTAAATTGTACTAAGGCATGAGAATGCATGTGTTATTTAAGTTGCTTCGGCTATGATGAATTTATGTGGTTACTGATCTTGTAATTGAGTGTGCAGGGACTACTAATCAAACCACAGATTTCGGAGATCATTCCACACCTTGTTAATTGTTATTCCCTGTTAAGCCGATCTGGTTCCACGAGGAACCAAGATCTCTTTGTGTTTGATGTCATGATGTAATGTGGTCTTTCGTATGGTTGAGTGGGTTAGGTTACCCTCATGTAACATTATTTTTATAAGTAAGTGTTGTAAAGAGATTGAATTTGAAATTTCTATTTTTATTTAAATTATGAGACCCTTTTTCTTGTGCTTTACCTTGACCTGGGGTGTCTTGTATGGGTTAAAATTGACCCTGGGTTCTACCCCATGGGTCCAGGGGCCCATTTGGCATGGGTAACCCTTGAGTAACCTCCATCTAGTCAACTTAACCTTCCCCTGAAGTTAAGTGGCGAAAATTGGAGGTAGAAGGGGACATGATGGGTTGTACCAACACTCAACCCATCCCCTCTACTTTTCCCTAGATAAGAGATGCCATCCATTAGTGAAAGTTACCCCTTCTTTAGTAAGATTCCCCCATGTACTATGGGGACACCCATGTGAAGAAAGGAGAAAGAGGCATGGGTCACCTGTCTTGTTCCCATTTAACTCTTTTTTTTATTTCTCCCATGAGAAAGTGGAGTCACATGAGAGGAATAAGGAGTACCCTTGGGAATGGAGAGTGACATAAGCCACCTGGACAGAATAGTGATTTTTGGGAAGGGTGAGGAGGTGACAAGTGTCACTTCCCCATTTCTCAAAATTAGAAAGAAAGAGAATTTTGGGTTATTTATTTTCAAATTTTGGGATGAGAGGGAGTTAGTTGAATTTTGGGGAAATCTTTCATTTTGGCCTTACCAAAAATAGAGAAGTTAGTTTGGAAGATAGAGAAGGGAGAGGGAGTAGGTGGCTAAGGTTGGAAGTGAACTCTGTGGACTCTGCAACAACTTCATTCCAGGAGGGCTTTGCAAGGTTGGTCTGAATTTTACCTTTGTTTTGGTAGAATTGAAATGTGTGTGAAATATGTGTTTAAATTTGTGTTCTGTGGGGTTCTTGTCGGGTTGTTTGATAGAGCGTCTCCCACTTGGGAGAAATGCTCATCAAGTTTGGGGTAGGGGAGGAGAGATCCTCCTCGGGTGCATACCTGTTTCCATCTTTTGGGATGTTGAAAGCCTTGAGGGCATGTATCTGTGACTGTATTTTTGACTTGAGAGTCATATACAGATTTCTTACAAACTGTGATCACACTTGGTTGAGACCAAGAGAAATTGATATGAGTTCATTTATCTGTTAGGGTGACACTCTGGAGTCGAGTGTGTCCACTCTCCTGCCCCTTATGAAACTCACTGTAGTTGAGTTTCCGTATTGTGTAAAATACCCACGGGTGTATGTGTGCTTTGGGATTGTTGTTGTTTCTGTTGTGAAGTGGAGTGTTTGAGTACCCAGGTGTGAGTATGGTCTCCCTAGCTCGGGGGTGACCCTCTTGCGGGTCTACGGTAGGGAGGAGAGCTAGACGAGTGGTATTTTTTCTTTCTTGTTTGTCTTTGATACGCAGGTTTTTTCTCTTGGAGCTTCTGGTTGGCTATTTATGAAGAAACAGATCATCTTCTTGTCATGAGAATTAGGCCTGGTTCATGTTATAGAGATGAAGAGAGAACACCTCTCTTGTTATTGTTGTAAATTAATGATATTTTGGGAGTGAAGAAAATCACCTCCCTGATCTTGTTATTATTGGACTTTTATTGGTTGTCATAAGTTTTCAGTGGTATACTGTTTGGGAGGAGAAAGTTCATATCTGGAAAGTTGGTATTCATGATTGAGAAGCTGTAATATGAATGTGCTTAAATTTTTAAGTTGATGTTTGCAACCTTTGTTCAATAGCAATTTTTGTGTTTCAAGTATTACTGAAAAGAATAAGTTCGTTTTTTGCAACTAAATCTGAGTTGTTTACATTGAAAGTTTGGAATTGCTTCACTAGTTGAAATGCTAATTTTCTTTTCAATGATAAAATGGAAAAGACAGTTTTAAACATTTGAATTATTCTTCATATTTAATGGATTCTGATAAGTTAGAGGAAATCTAGCATGTAAATATATAATCTATTTGTAAATTTACGAAGTCTTAAATGTTTATGAAAATGGAAATTTATACTTATAATAAGGGAATAGCTATTTACCATTTGGTGAAATTAGGATATATATATATATATATATATATATATATATATATATATATATATATATATATATAATTGTTATGACAATTTCTTTATAACAGGTTGATTTGGAGAAAATGCATAAAGTAGTGAATTTGAGAAAATATAAATGTTATGAAATTGAATGTTTTATTCAATATAAAAAAAAGGGGATATATATATATATATATATATGTGAAATATATATATATATATATATAAATATATTATCGTTGTTATATATTGAAAGTAATTATAAATGTTATGAAATTGAATGTTTTATTCAATATAAAAAAAAGGGGATATATATATATATATATAAATATAATATCGTTGTTATATATACATATATATATATATATATATATATATATATTTATCTATGAATATATAAATATATATATATATATATATTTGAAAATATATTATTATTGATAATAATCAACGAATTGTGAAAGACTGTTGTGGGTTAAGCTGCGGATTCGAAGACAGTCGCGGTTTTAGAATAGGTGGTGGGGAAAAATCCCCACCGCAGACCCTCTTGCATATATATGAAGGTGTGGAGTGGGGCGGAGCCCCACCCACACCCCACGTCATGGGAATGTGGGTGGGGCTCCGCCCCACTCCACATCCCCCCCCCAATCCCTTATGCCTCCCGCGGCCTGCATCAAGCCCGCCGCTCTGCGGCCACCGCAGGTCTTGCCCGCCGCTCTACGGCCACCACCGGCCCTGCTCCTCTGTCACGCCGCCCATGGCCGCCGTCTGCTATGAATCTAAAGCAATAAAAAATGTTAGGGCTTGGGCCCTAACATATGAGTGGTGTATTTGTAATATAAATATAGTTTTTTTATATAGTTTTATATATATAGGCATATATATATACTATATATGTCTATGTATATAGCTATATATATAATATAATAATGATTATATATATATATAAAGAGATATAGATATATATATCGTGGTAAACCAATTTCGTCCTATGCATAGACTTTAAAATAAATATATTATATGTATATATATATATATATATATCATATCGATAGGAGTAAATCTATGAACCATATTGTTGGACCCTCGTTTCAAATCGTTATAAACTATGTCTCATGGATAAAATATATATATATATATTATATTCTCACAGTAGATGTTATTAAGTGTTGAACACAACAACCAAAGAAGATATATTACCATGAACAGAGTTTTATAAAGTGGTGAACCACCTACATCTATTGACAACGTCATACGAGTCACAATCAGTGTATGAATCGTAATTAAGAGTAACAGTAACAACAGTAATTCTAAACAAGAGAAAATAAAATTATAATGTAAAAGAGAGTTTAGGAATATGCAGTGATACTCTGGAAAGAGTTTCTCGGAAGTTTCAACTATTAACGTACTAATAATCACCCGGAAATTGAAGAGGAAAATTACACAACTCTTTGCTCAAAAGAACACTGGAAATAAACTTAAGAAGCCACCACTGACAATCCATGTGGCCATATTAATCTCAACTGTAGCAAACGATCTCTTATGTAAACCTGTAAGAGGTTTCGAAGAAGAAAAAAAAAAAAAAACTAACATTGGAAAACACAGAGGAGAAAATGCGCGACATTTCTCACACGGGATAAGAGAACTAAGTTGACGGACCCTTCTGCAAATTTTGCTTAGGAACAAGTTGACTAAGTATTTACGAAGAGGAGGAACCTAGATCGGGGAAGATTAGGAGACCGAGTCCAGCGAAATAGTAAACCAGACTTTGTGACCGAGATCATCCTGAAATTAGGTTTAATATCAACAATAGCTGCAGTAATAACCCTGATTGACGTAAATCATGAAGAAAGGTCAGGATGCACATAAAGAAAGCATAGAAAATGAAAGAGAGAGAGAGACCGAAATATAAACACACTAAATGAACTAAGAAATAGTTAAGGTAAGGGCGATAAAGATATAATCAGAATTAAGAACTTGTGAAAAGGGAAGAGAGGGCAACCAAACCGCCTTGTTGAAAATGCTAAGTCATAGGAGGGGTATGTTTCAGGAAACAAGAGAGGAGACAGACAACCGTGCCTGGCTGAAAAATGACTAAATAGGGAGATCACTAGCCGGTTTAGTAGGAACAAGGCGTTGTGGGGAGTGGTTCCTCTATCAGCGAACCACGTGCGTAAATGAGTGCAGCGTAATTCCCACTAACGCCGTAAGGCATTCTGCTACCGAACATTGCCGAGGGTTCGATTTAAGAACTTTGGTAATCTCACTCTTGCAATGACGTTAGTAGCGTTGTATAGACCCTCTTGTTGATCTATATGCTTCTGGTTGCACGCCATTGTACTTGTATTCCGCCGAAGAGTATAGTGTTTCGCCATGAGAGAACACCGTTGAGCATGCGTACGCATGCGAAAGGGGTTTTTAGGACAGTGTGAGAAAAGTTTTTCATATCTCGTGTCACAACCACATGACAGATGTGGTTATGACACGTGCGATGTGCGTTGTGACCACAAGGAAAATGTGGGCATGACAATTTTGGTCCTGATGAGGTGTTCTACCACTCTTGGTGCTATTTTAGTGGTTTATGTAGAATGGTACAGTGGAAGTCAATAGGTGCGCTTTGTGACGGACTTCCAATTTAGCACTGGGACCCAGGGATTGACATCAGAAGTGATGTGTATTTCAGCTGCAAAACTGCACAGTTTGCTGAGTTTTGGTAGGTTCTATGGCTACAGTTGTTTTTAGTGAGATTCTGATGCAGTTCCTTACAGATTCATTTGGGATCCAAACATTAGTTGTGAGATACTCTCCAGTATGTTGAGGAATCCTTTGTGTACATTAGGGTTCCAATCAGGGTTCACTATTGAGTTTTGCAGCATGTATATGAGGGTGATTACTTGCAGTTGCACTTTTGATCTTTATGTACATGATCTATTTCAGATGCATAGCTCAGTTGCGTATATGCTACATAGTGTGTATGACAGCTTAGCTTGTGCAGTTATGGGAAGCAAACATTGTCGATATTTAGAGTTGCTTCCACTTAATGCTTATGCTCTTGCGACATCTGGCATTGTGGTTTATTTGATTTAGTAGGTTCAATTAGTTGTGCTAGTGCTGGTGTTACAGGAGCTCTTTGGTGACAGTAGGGACATTACACAGATCCTCCCTTGGGATCCAGGTGGGGAGAATTGTCTTTGTAGCCAAGATTGCTTGGGGACAAGCAATTTTAATGAGGGCAGACTGTAATGTCCCCTTTTTAGCTAATGTTGTTTGTGGATGGTTTAGCCTATTCCTGACCCTCGTAGGCTAATGTACATGGTTAGGGGTCTTCTTGAGGCAGTCACCTGGTCGATGGTTGGTTTCTTGGATTTGGTTGGATGGGAAAAATAAAGGAGATAATAATTAAATTAATTATTTGTAAGGTTATTAAATAAATAAATATTATAAAGTGACCTTATATTTAATTAATTTAATAAAGTGACTTAAACAAATATTATTACATAAAGTCACTAAAATAAAATAATATTATTTTTCTAGAAGCTTCTTGAAGTGGGATTGAAAAAGTATAAAGGAAGGGGCAAGGCAAGCTTCCAGGCATCTGATTATTGACATTTCCATTTGATGAGTTTTGTGGAGCCAAGGGTTTCTGCATATTTGGTCTTTGGGAACGGAAACTCCCTTATATTAGCATAACTGAGGTGGTGAAATATCCTCCGAAGGGTTGCAAATTGGAAGGGATACTTCAGTCCTTCCATTTGTGCTTAAATCTGCAGTATTAACCAAGGGTTTGGAGGTATTAATTTGCACATCAGAAGTTTTTCTATTGGCTGCTATAGTGTTGTGAATAGTGTGCGCTATAGTGATTTGCTATAGTATGCTACAGTGATTTCTGCTATAGTGATTTGCTATAGTAGCACTACAGTGATTTGCTATGATACACTACAGGGTTTGCTACAGTAACGCTACAGTGATTGCTACAATACGGGGCAGCTAGGAGAGGGTTTCAATTTGGGCTTGGAAGGGACTCCTTTCCTTGGTTGATGAGAAGGCTGGGTGCTACACTTGAGAGGCATGATTGGGGCTTGAGAGGGATGTTTATGAGCTATTTTGAGGTAGCCATTCCTTCATCTTCGTCAACGATTCACAGCAGCTTACATTTCCAGGTTCTTTCATGAGTTAGCATATTCATATCAGCATTGTTTCATAGTTGTCATTTGTTCTCATACTTTAGGAGTTGCATAAAATTGTAAAGCCAAGAGTCTTGGCCATACATATCAGCATTGTATTAGACAATATATCTCAATAAAGGAGTGATAAGTTGTAGGCCATCTATTTGATGTAATGTGCATATTAATATCCTTCATGATTAACATAATAGTATGCATGCGAAGTGTTTGACAAAATGCCAATTGGCTGTAGGTGCACATTCTTCATATAGAGTTCAAGTATTTGTTTTAGAAAGGTTAAAAAGAATTTCATTTTCACCTTAAACCATTGCCTAGACATTGTAGCTTTAATTTGCAAGCAATTTAACTTCAAATGAAACCATTCCAAGCAAGCAAGCAAACTGAAAAAATACAGAGACATCAAATTAAGAGGTTGTGTGCAAAGTGTTTGATGATATTCCTTGAGCCTCTAATCAGCTAATTGAGGTCTGAATTTTCAAGGGATATTACACTCATCCATAGACCCTCAATCTTTGCTTGATGGCAGCAGATACTCAGCTCCCTACAACCTCCAAACATCCCTTGTCCACAATAGATCTCTAGCTCCTTACCATTCCACAATGACCACTTCCCTTTGATCCAGGTACACCTTCTTTCCCCGTCAATCCTCTCTCAAATAGTTGCCTCATTAATGTTTACGATTCTCGTAATCTTCTTGTAAACCCACCAACGTCTCACCTTCCTCCATCCTCCCTCTCGAGTAGTGAGCCTGTTATTAAGGTTGACACTCTTCCTCACACTCTTCCCAAGCTTGACTCTTAATTGGTGCCTCCGTCCACCAATCTAATCAACCAACACACACCATCCTTTTCTCATTCCCACACTTTCATCTCTCCTTCTGACGCTTCGACCAACCCCCTCACCTCTCATATTTCTACCTCTAACCACACCAACTCTCCGGCCACTTCACCAATCTTAATCTCTCTCTGTCTCACTAGCTATGAGTCATACTCTACAGCTAACCACATCTAATAGCTCCCATCGCATCTCTCCTCTATTTCCTCCTATACCATGACACTCTGTAATCATCAGTCCACCCTGTCTCACCATCGTATCTCTTCATCTTTATCCCACAACTGGGAGGAGAAACTTGTTGTCAATCTATCCAACCTAAACATTGAGCCCCTCCCCCTTTAATTTCTTAGATGAGGCATTGGTTTTCCCATCTCTCCATCTCCATTCCTAAACTTAACTTCCTCATTGAAATTGAAAATGTTGTCCATTCTTTACTCGATAACATTGCTAACGAAGTGAGACAAGATTGCGCTATCGTACTTAGACACGCAAAACCCCCCAAGAGGAATGGACCCAAAAATGAAATTCTTTCTTTCAAGAGACTCACTCGCAACCAAGATATTGTTATCATTAAAGCAGATAAAGGGAACACCACTATCATCATGAACAAAACTAACTACAACACAAAAATGTTGGACCATCTTAACAACAGTGGCAGCTACAAAATTCTCCCCCACAATCCAATTTCTAAAATTATGAAACATTATAGAACTACCATTTCTACTTCTACCATTCATGATAGCACCAAAAAATGTCTCTTTCCTAATAAAGAAATTACACCTCACATCTATGGTGTGCCAAAAATCCACAAGGCCAACATTCTTCTCAGACTGATTATTGACACAACTTTCTCCCCCACATATAAACTTGCCACCTTCTTAGCCAAATTATTTTATCCCCTTATTGGCAAGTCCTCTTCCTTCATTAAAGAGTCAACCCACTTTGTTGAATTCATTAAAGTTAAGAAAGTCAATAAAGATGACATTTTGGTCAGCTTTGATGTAGTCTACCTCTTCACCAAAATCCCTCTCCAAGACTCCATTCTACTAGTTAGACAAAAAACCAATGAAGAAATTGCCTCAATGGTTAAACGTTTCTTAAAATCCATGTTCTTCACTTTTGAAGACGTAGTTTATGAGTAGTCTGATGGAGTGGCCATGGGCTCTCCTCTATCCCTAGTCATTGCCAACCTATACATGGAACACTTTGAAGAACTTGCCCTAAACTCCTTCCCTCTCAAACCAACCTGGTGGAAATGCTATGTGGATGACACCAATATATGTTGGCCACATGGCATTGAATAACTTGAAATCTTCCACAATCACCTCAACAGCATTGCCCCTTGCATCTAATTCACTAAAGAGCTTGAAACTAACAACCAACTCCCCTTCCTTAACATCCTTCTCATGAAAAAAGAAGACGGTTCCCTTAGCCGCCGTGTTTTTAGAAAATCCACCCACATTGACCTCTATCTTCATGCCTCCTCACACCATCACCCTTTACACAAATCTAGTGTCCTCAAAACCTTAGCTATGAGGGCTTTCTGCATCTATGACAATGATCACATAAACCAAGAGTTGTCCTACCTTACCAAAATCTTCAAACTAAATGGTTACCACACCAAGAACATCAAAATATCCTTCAAACAAGCTCAATCCCACCTTAGTCTGAAACCTAATAATCAAGACTCTGTAGTTGCCTTTGGTGCCACCCTTCCTTGCATCGAAGGTATCTCTGACAAGATTGCTAGATTCCTTCACAAGAAAGGGCTCAAATGTGCTTTCAGACCCCTTTCCACTATTCATAACCTTGTCCCATCCACTAAAGACTCTCACAACATTCTTTAAAACTTAGGCGTTTACAAAATAGATTGCTCTTGTGGTACCCCCTACATAGGTAAAACTGGAAGATCAATCTATACGAGAATCAAAGAGCACAGTGTAGATCTCAGGCATGAATGAGTTGCAAAATTGGCCCATGCTGAACACTACTCTAACACCAAACACCATATTCACCTTAAAGATACCTATGTCCTAGCCAAGGAAGATAACTTCTTCAAAAGAAAACTGAAGGAGGCTATCTTCATCAGAAATAACCCCTCCAACCTAAATAAGGATGAAGGGTGGAACTTAGAACATACCTAGAATCTCATTTTAGACTCCCTCGAGACCTAACCCCCTATTCTCTCTTTGTCTCCTCGTCTTAGTTCATTCTGTACCTATTTCTTCCTTTTGTTCTCCCCTCCTTTCCTCCTCCCCCTCTCCCCTTCCCCCCCATCTTTTTTTGATCCACTCCTCTCCTCACTCCTACCTCTGAACCCCTCCCCTATTCCAAGCCATTCTCCCTCCCTAGTACCCCCTACCCTTCCACATTTCCCCCATCATCTACCAACTCTTTTTCCTTTTTCTTTTTATCCCTCTCTCTCTTCCCTGTCTCCCTCCTCTTAATCTTAGTTCCCCCACTTTTTCTCTCCTGGTTCCTTTCTCCTCTAATCTATGTTTCTTGCTCTTTTCATTTTTAATTTTAGCTCCTTTTTGCTCATTTTTTCTTAATATCGTACACTGGTATGCTTCCCACACATTTTTTCATTTAATTGTACCTTCATACCTTCATCATCATCTTGTTATTTCTTTATTTCTTTCCCGTCAGTTTTTCATCATTTCTTGTCCTCAGCCTCTTCTTTTCTTTGTTCTTCTCGTGCCTTTCTTTCTTACCTTGTTTAGGTTCTTTTATATATATGCATTTAGATATTATTTGTATTTAGTTTTCCTCATGTTTTACTCATTTTTATATTATAATAACACATTTAATTTTCTCTTCTTCTCTTTATCCATTCTTTCTCATCTATATTTTTATGCATTTATATAGTTTTTATTTGATTCCTTTATGCTTGGTGGTTTATTTCTCCTTTCTTTGCTCTTGTTTTGATTTGATGCCTCTTGTTTTAACTTTTGTTATCATTTATGCATTGGCTTTTTTGATTTTTCTTTTTACTTTGAGGCAACATGTATATGTAGTTTTCTTATCTATTTTTAATTTCATTATATCATATATAATAATATTATATATAAATATTCTATCTTGTTACTTTAATGTCTTCTCTCTCTCGATATATATATATTTATAAATATATATACATATATTTTAATATTTTTCTTTCTCTCTTACATTTGTTTTAGTACTATAGTCTTGTTATTAATATTCATTGCATCAACTTATTTCCTTCTTTTTTCCTCCCTCCTTAATTTATTAATTTGCTTAATTATGGTTACCCATGCCCACCTTTTCCCCCCCACCCCTCTCTTTTAAAGGTAGTATCTCTGCAACTACAACTCTATGTTTTCTCTTATTTTCTTCCTGATGATGGATCACAGAGTGTGATCTGAAACATCGATCCAAATAAGCTACACACAGTGTTTCTAGAAGCTTGATATAACAATCTATCATGGATTGTGGAAATATCATGTCTACTATCATTGCCCTTCATGGGAGGGAGATTTGTTTCAAAGCAAACTTTTTGAAAAGTTGGGGATTAAGTTTTCAAAGACAGTTGCAGATTTATTATTCTTCAAAAGATGTAAAGATTTCCAATTAGTTCTTTCACCAAGGTCTCCCACACCTTACTCAGCCCCTACACTGACCACATCTTTCATAAAGCAGGCATGTCTCTCCTCAGATCGACCATCAAAGCCACCAGAGCTCTTATTAGTAACCTCTCATCTTGTCTCCATTTTCTTCATCTTGTGTTGGCCTCTTCTTTATGACCTGACCTCTAGGTTTTGTATTGCATATCCACGCATGCCAGAGCTCAAGGTCTGAAGCTTGATTGCACCAATAGACAAATCCAAAAATTCTCCAACCTTTACAACAAACACCATCGCCCCTTTTTGTATAATAGACCTACTCTGTAGAACTCAATCAATTGGACCCAGACAGTTCAACTACCTATTCCTCACGACTTCCTTGATTATTCTATTGCAGATGTCTCACTCATCACCATCCATGATACTGAGATGTGTTCTTCCTCTTCACCCTTCAAGGATGCCATCTCTCAATCCCTCAGCTCCATCATCTCTTCACTATAAGATAAACTATGTGACACCTCCTGTCTCACCTCATCTGCTACAGCTCTCCAGCCAACATCATTTCCCTTGCGACCACATCTCTGAGATCCTATGATGAGTCTTAATCCATTTATTCTAGGACAGAAGTCAATGACCTGCGGTCCTTGAACTTCTACAAAAATGGTTGACACTTCTCTTGCCACCAGCGTCAGCACTTCTTCCTCTCCGTATAGGTGCACTCATCCATAGACCCTCAATCTTTGCTTGATGGCAACAGATGCTTGGATCCCTGCAACCTCCAAACCTCCCTCATCTACAGTAGATCTCTAGCTCCTCACCGTTCCACAACGACCACTTCCCTTTGATCCAAGTACGCCTTCTTTCCCCATCACTCCTCTCTCAAATAGTTGCCTCATTAATGTTTATGATTCTCGCAATCTTCTTGTAAACCCACCAACCTCTCACCTTCCTCCATCCTCCCCCTCGAGTAGTGAGCCTATTATTAAGGTTGACACTCTTCCTCGTGCTCTTCCCAAGCTTGACTCTTAATCAATGCCTCTGTCCACCAATCTTATCAACCAACACACACCATCCTTTTCTCCTTCCCACACTTTCATCTCTCCTTCTGATGCTTCGACCAACCCCCTCACCTCTCCTATTTTTACCTCTAACCACGTCAACCCTTCGGTCACTTCACCGATCTTAATCTCTCCATGTCTCACTAGCTATGAGTCATACTCTGCAGCCAACCACATCTACCAGCTCCCATCACATCTCCCCTCTGTTTCCTCCTATACCGTGAAACTATGTAATCATTAGTCCACCCCGTCTCACCATCATATCTCTTTGTCTTTATCCCACAACTGGAGGAGAAACTAGTTGTCAATCTATCCAACCTAAATATTGAGCCCCTCGCCCTTAACTTTCTCAGATGAGGCATTGGTTTTTTCATCTCCCCATCTTCCATTCCTAAAATTAACTTCCTCATTGAAATTGAAAATGTTGTCCATTAATTACCTGATAATGTTGCTAACTAAGTGAGACAAGATTGCGCTATCGTACATAGACATGCAAACCCCCCCAAGTGGAACGTTCCCAAAAATGAACTTCTTGCTTTCAAGAGACTCACTCGCAACCAAGATATTGTTATTGTTAAATCGAATACAGGGAAAGCCACTATCATCATGACCAAATCTGACTACAACACAAAAATGTTGGACCATCTTAACAACAGTGGCAGCTACAAAATCCTCCCCCACAATTTGATTTCTAAAATTATGAAATGTGTTAGAAATGCCATTTCTACTTCTACGTTTGATGATGGCACCAAAACATGTCTCTTTCCTAATAAAGAAATTACACCTCGCATCTATGGTGTGCCAAAAATCCACAAGGCCAACATTCCTCTCAGACTGATTGTCGACAAAACTTTCTCCCCCATGTATAAACTTGCCACCTTCTTAGCCAAATTAATTTCTCCCCTTATTGGCAAGTCTTCTTCCTTCATTAAAAACTCGACCCACTTTGTTGACTTCATTAAACATAAGAATGTCAATAAAGATGACATTTTGGTCAGTTCTGCTAGTTAGACATAAAACTAATGAAGAAATTGCGTCAATGGTTGAACTTTGCTTTAAATTAATGTTCTTCACTTTCCAAGACATAGTTTATGAGTAGTCTGATGGAGTGGCCATGGGCTCTCCTCTATCCCCAGTCATTGCCAACCTATAAATGGAACACTTCGAAGAAGTTACCCTAAACTCCTTCCCTCTGAAACCAACCTAGTACAAATGCTATGTGGATGACACCAATATATGTTGGCCACATGGCATTGAACAACTTGAAATCTTCCACAATCACCTCAACAGCATTGCCCCTTGCATCTAATTCACCAAAGAGCTTGAAACTAACAACCAACTCCCCTTGACATCCTTCTCATGAGAAAAGAAGATGGTTTCCTTAGCCACCATTTTTTTAGAAAACCCACCCACACTGACCTCTATCTTCATGCCTCCTCACACGATCAGCCTTCACACAAATCTAGTGTCCTCAAAACCTTAGGTACGAGGGGGCTTTCTGCATCTATGACAATGATCATATAAACCAAGAGTTGTCGTACTTTACTTAAATCTACAAAGTAAATGGTTACCACACCAAGAACATCAAAAGATTCTTCAAACAAGCTCAATCCCGCCTTAATCTGAAACCTAATAATGAAGACTTTGTATTTGCATTTGGTGCCACCCTTCCTTTCATCGAAGGTATCTCTAACAAGATTGCTAGAATCCTTCACAAGAAAGGGCTCAAATGTGCTTTCATACCCCTTTCCACTATTTGTAACCTTATCCCATCCACTAAGGACTCTTACAACATTATTTTAAACTCAGGCATTTACAAATTAGATTGCTCTTGTGGTACCCCCTACATAGGTGAAACTGGAAGAGCAATCTATATGAGAATTGAAGAGCACAGTGCAGATCTCGGGCATGAAAGAGTTGCAAAATCAGCCCTTGTTGAACACTGTTCTAACACCAAACACCATATTCACCTCGAAGATACCTATGTCCTAGCCAAGGAAGATAACTTCTTCAAAAGAAAACTGAAGGAAGCTGTCTTCATTAGAAATAACCCCTCCAACTTAAATAGAGATGAAAGGTGGAACTTAAACCATACCTAGAATCCCATTTTAGATTGCCTCAAGACCTAACCCCCTAGTCTCTCTTTGCCTCCTCTTCTTAGTTCATTTTGTGCCTAGTTCTTCCTTTCATTCTCCCCTCCTTTCCTCCTCTCCCTCTCCCCTTCCCCCCCATCTATTTTTGATCCACTCCTCTCCTCACTCCTACCTCTGAACCCCTCCCCTATTTCAAGCCACTCTCCCTCCCCAGTACCCCCTACCCTTCCACCTTTCCCCCATCTTCTACCAACTCTTTTTCCTTTTTCTTTTTATCCCTCTCTCTCTTCCCTGTCTCCCTCCTCTTAGTCTTAGTCCCCCCCCCCCCACTTTTTCTCTCCCAGTTCCTTTCTCCTCTAATCTACTTTTCTTGCTCTTTTCATTTTTAATTTTAGCTCCTTTTTGCTCATTTTTTCTTAATGTCATACACTGGTATGCTTCCCACACATTTTTTCATTTAATTGCACCTTCATACTTTCATCATCGTCTTGTTATTTCTTTATTTCTTTCCCGTTATTTTTTCATGATTTCTTGTCCTCAGCCTCTTCTTTTCTTTATTCTTTTCATGTCTTTATTTCTTATCTTGTTTAGGTTCTTTTATATATTTGCATTTAGATATTATTTGTATTTAGTTTTCCTCATGTATTACTCATTTTTATATGATAATAACACATTTTATTTTCTCTTCTTCTCTTTATCCATTCTTTGTCATCTATATTTTTATGCATTTATATAGTTTTTATTTGATTCCTTTATGCTTGGTGGTTTATTTCTTCTTCTTTCTTTGCTCTTGTTTTGATTCGATGCCTCTTGTTTTAACTTTTGCTATCTTTTATGCATTGGCTTTTTTAAATTTTTCTTTTTACTTTGAGGCAACATGTATATGTAGTTTTCTTATCTATTTTTAATTTCATTATATCATATATAATAATATTAGATATAAATACGCTATCTTGTTACTCTAATCTCCTCTCTCTCTCGATATATATATTTATAAATATAGATGTACATATATTTTAATATTTTTCTCTCTCTTACCTTTGTTTCAGTACTATACTCTTGTTATTAATATTCATTACATCAACTTATTTCCTTTTTTTTTTTTCCTTCCTCCCAAATTTATTAACTTCCTTAATTATGGTTACTCGTGCCCACCTTTTCCCCCCCACCCCTTCTCTCTTTTAAAGGCACTATCTCTGCAACTACAACTCTATGTTTTTTCTCTTCTTTTCTTCTTGATGATGGATCACAAAGTGTGATCCAAAATGTTGATCCAAATAAGCTACACACAGTGTTTCCAGAAGCTCGTTATAACAATATATCATGGACTGTGGAAATATCATGTCTACTTCCACATGTATATGTTGAAATACAATAGACAATTGAGAGGGGGAGTGAATCAATTGTCACAAAAACATAGCTTCATATGAATATCAAACCATGAACAACTTAATCATTCATAATCAAATTTAACCATGAAAACATGAAACCATAAACTTAATTACAATCACACATCCAACACAGTAGACACCAAAATTTTACATGGAAAACCCTAAAAGGGAAAAACCATGGTGGGTGTTAGCCAACAGAAATATGAGTTATAACAATACCAAAAAGTAGAGGTTCACCACCCAAAATGCTCACTGAAAAGAATGGCTCACTACCTAAGGGTGGCTCACTACTAAGGGGTTGCTCACTACCAAAGTGGGGAATTGATTAGGTAGCATCTACTCCATGCCATGGTTCAATTCCATTGAAGCACAATATAACTTCTATACTCTGCTCTTTCACATGTTCACACTTATCTCTTCATATTCACATCACACACACTTTTTCACAATTACATTACATGCTTTTATACAATTCATCAACCTTGGAATGTACATCAAGGTCGACATTACATTCATAAACTATTGGATCAATCTCCAAGGTCAGCATTACAATCATACATAAAATAGGTCTAGACCTAATACAAATTTAGCTAAGGAAAAGATGTAAATATGTATGCAAATAATGCCATGCCTTAGCTAGGACTCAATCACAATACTCCACGCCACAACTCGCTTCTACAATCTTCAATGCATCTCCACAAATAGTGGAATTAACCAAGTTAGCCAAGACTGATGAGAGCACTAGGTCTGCTAAGAACATTCTTCATTCACGATCTAGTTTTCTCTTTGCAGACCAATCTGAAGGTAGGAACACGATCATGAGACATCCACAAGCACATTTTAATCACTAGAAATAACCATAGAATCTCTAACCACTCTGTCAAGAAGAGTTTTCAAACCAGAGCAAAAGAACAATACCGTTATCCATTGTCATAAGTAAAGGATAGCTTGTAAACCACCAAATCACAAACCATTCTAGTTGAAGGCACTTAAAATCATTACAAACTTGATTTTAGAATAGCAGACTAAAATACTTCAATGCAGACGAATGCAAAGCATAACACTCTCTCCCTATCACCACCAAACATATAGGAAGAGAAGTTTTCACACTGGTGAACACAATTCACTGAATTCTTCATGTGGAGGCTCAAACGTGGAATATAACATATTCAGGAAGACTTCTAAATCACTTGCAATCTATAGGCAAAGATATTCATTCTATAGGAAATGTGGAGCAACTTCTGGACTATCCTTCTGAATACAATACACTATTTCCACCACAACATACTATTACCATGAGAGCGGCTAATTTTCTCAATATCCTCAACATCAGGATCACTTACATAAGTAAATACAAATCATCTCACTCCATACAAGCAAGCAATAAGGTAAGAGCACAGTTGACACCAATGACAACATAAATATATTGACATCAATGACAACACTTGTTAGGCACATACTTGTAACAATCTCCCCCTTTGTCATTGATGGCAACATAGGATGTGAAAAATGTAATGACCCATCAAGACAAGATACTCCCCCTTTCTTTTAACACATATGCACTCTTTCTCCCCCTTTGACATCAATGGCAAAGGGCGCATACTTGAATGATGCTGCTCTAAGCTACTAAACTTCTCTCTTTTATCAATAACTTTATTAGAAACATCTAGCTACTTCTTGTGAGAGGTAGCCCTCAAAACATCAATCCAGGTCAAAGACTAACACTTTGAGTACCACTAGATTGATGTATTCCTATGCATCTTAGTTCAGAGCAAGAGGAGTGATGACCCCTAACTTTTCTCTGAGATACTCAAAGGTATCTTTAGGCAGAGGCTTAGTGAAAATGTCTACAATATGGTCTTTTGTTGACACATATTCCAACTTTACTTCATTCTCTATCACCTTCTCTACTTTGTTCTTGAGTGCATCACTGGATTCTTTGAAATGTTTATGGCACTTGTATTATCACAAAATATTGCAACTGGATCTTCATATACAACTCTTATGTCCCTCAAAGTCTACTTCATCCATAACACTTGAGTGCAGCAACATGTTGCTGCAATATACTCTGCTTCTATAGTAGACAAAGAGATTGAGTCTTATTTTTTTCTCATCCATGAAAAGATATTTCCCAAGAAAAAAACACCTCCACTTGTACTCTTTCTGTCATCAATATTTTTGACCCAATCTTCATCTGTATAAGCACTAAGAGTGAAATCATTGTCCTTTGCATACAATAATCCATGATCTAGAATGCCTTTTAAATACCCTAGGATTCTCTTGACTAGCATTACATGTGATTCTCTTAGATTAGCTTGGAATCTTGCAACAAGCCAAACTGCATGCATAATATCAGTTTTGGTTTGAGTTAGCTAAAGCAATCCTCCAATCATGGATCTATATTTTTTTTATAACTCTTAGGTGATTCATCAGTTTTACTTAACTTGCAGCCAGTTGCCATAGGAGTACATAGTGGTTTAGATTCTTCCATCCCAAATTCCTTCAATGAATCTTCACATACTTAGACTGAGATATGAAGATTCCCTTATCTAATTGATTGATTTGTAGACCTAGACAGAAATTCATCTTAGTAAACATGAACATTTCAAACTCTTTTTGTATTTCACCAGAAAATTTCATACACATACCTTCATTGCCTCCAAAGATATCATTAAAAAATACTTCAACAATCAAAATTTGATCACCATTAATCTTGAAATAAAGATTACAATTAGTAGTGCCTTTATTGAACCCTAACTGCAATAATTACTTATCCAACCTTGCATACTAGGATCTAGGAACTTGCTTGAGTCCATACAAAGCTTTCTTCAATCTATACACAATATCACCTTGGTCTAATAACTTAAATCTTTTTGGTTGCTCAATGTAAACTTCCTCTTCCAACTCACCATTCAAAAATGCAGACTTCACATCCATCTAATACACTTTGAAATCTTTGTGGGCTGCAAATGCTATAAATAGTCTAATTTCTTCAATCTGAGCTACTGGAGCAAAAGTCTCTTCAAAATATATTCCTTCAATCTGAGAATATCCTTTGCACACAAGCCTTGCCTTATTCCTTACAATCTCTCCATTCTCAATCAACTTATTCCTGAAAACCCATTTGGGTCCAATAACATTTTTGTCAGTAGGTCTAGGAACTAATTCCCAAATATCATTCTTTTATATTTGCATTAGTCCTTCCTCCATGGCTTTTACCTAGTTTTCATCATTGTAGGCTTCATTCACAGTTTTTTGTTCAACCTTTGAAAGCAAACAGTAATTCACTTGTTTTTTTACAACTCTTTTCCTTATCAGTACACCTTTGTTTTTGTCACATATAATTTGATCTTCAGAATGATTAATCCTTACATACCTTGGAGTCTTGACAATACTTCTGGAGCCTCTTCTCCATCTTGACTATCTTCTTGCTCATTTTTTTCTTCATTCACTATAGTCATAGGTTCATCTGGTTCATACCAACTCAAGTTTGATATTCTTTCCTTGCCTTCATCGACTTTCACATTTACACTCTCAACAATCTTTTTAAGCCTTTTGTTGTACCATTGGTAGGCCTTACTCTTGGTAGAGTATCCAAGGAAGATTCCTTCATCACACCTTGCATCAAACTTTCCTAGATCTCCATCTCTCCTAATATAGCATTTTCTTCCAAAGACTTTGAAATATTTTACTATAGGAATTCTTCCATACCACAATTCATAGAGAGTTCTAGTACCATTACCTTTCACTTGAACTTTGTTTTGAATGTAGACAATAGTATGTATGGCTTGTTTCCAAAAGACTTATGGCAGATCTACTTCCTTCATCATTATCCTAGAAGCCTCTTGAACTGTCCTATTTTTTTCTTTCCACAACTCCATTCTACTAAGGAGTCCTCGGTGCAAACAACTCTCTTTATCCCATGCTCTTCATAGAAAATGTTGAATACATTTGATGTGAACTCTCCTCCACTATCAGATCTCAAGCATTTGATTTTTAACTCTATTTCATTCTCAACCATTTCCTTGAAAGATTTAAACTTCTCTAGGGCTTCAGATTTGTCTCTTAGAAAAGTAACCCAAGTCATTCTAGAATAATCATCAATAAGCAATATGAAGTACCTATCACCTTGTAGACTTCTTATCCTTGTAGGACCACAGAGATCTGTATGCACTAGATCTAGCAAACTGGTAGAGAATTGCTCTTTGCTCTTGAAACTTGTTCTTGTTTGCTTCCTTAAATAACATTCCTTACAAATTGTATTGGAGGGTTTCACAAGTTTTGGTAAATCTCTCACAATCTGACCTGAACTTATCTTTACTAGATTATCAAAGTTTATATGACACAACCAACTCTTATTTTCTTGGGCCAATAAACAGTAATCATTAGTTCCTCTTAATTGATATATGTTACCTTTAGCCTTCTTGTCAGTAGAAATCATAGTTCTGGAGCTTTGCATGATCTTGTACCCATTGTCTTTGAATCTTAGATCATATCCTTTGTCACACATATGACCAACACTCAAAAGATTATCCTTCAAACCCTTCACATATAGGACATTGTCAGTATTATAATTTCCATCAAGTGAAATAGATCCTTTTCCACAAATCTTACCAATTACATTATCTCCAAACCTAAATAGTCCTCCATCATACTTTTCCAAACTTACAAACTTACTGTTGTCATTGTTCATCTGATGTGAGAATCCACTATCAATAATCCATTCATCCTTATCTTTCTCAACATGAATAGCTAAAGTACTTTCTTCCACTAATTTTTTTTCCTTCACACAACTAGCAAAATTAGTAGACACATCTTCTTTAATAGCAATAAATAGGCATTCATTTGCACTAGTACTAGGATCATTAGATTCATTATCAATCACACCTTCATCATCAAAATCTCTAACATTGTAGCATTTCTTTGGAGCTCTAGGTCTGCTCTCAAATCTTTTCCTATTTCTTTCAATTCTTTCAGGACATCTAGAGGCATAATGACCTACTTTACCACAAGAGAAACATTTGAAAGGTAATTTAACTTTGAACTTACTAGAACCTCTTTGCAACCTGTCAAGAAAGTTAGCTTTAATTTCATCAAAGTCATCATCCACATTATATTTCTCAGATCTAGAGATCTTTTTTGACGTACTGGCTTTAAAAGTTGTCTCAACTTTCGGCAGGGCATCACCAAATTCTCTCATTGCAAAGGCTACAATATTTCTAAGTAACTAATCTCTATCAATAGTTTTCACAGTCATAAATTCTTCAATTGCATCTACCTTGTGCCTATTGGACTTTGGTAGTGATCTAAGAATTTTCATTACAAGTTCCTTATCACCAATGGTTCCTCCCATTCCTTTTATTCCATTGACAAGTTCATCAACCCTTTGCATGAAGGTCATAATGTTGTCATCTTCATTCATCTTCAAGCTCTCATATTTAGCTTTTAGGCCCTAAAGTTTGGGTTCCTTTACAGAATCATCTCCTTCATACAGATTCTTCAAATTTTTCCAAACCCCATTTGTAATTTCTAGGTCCATAACTTTTATCAACTTAGTATCATTCAAGGCACTTAACAGAGCATCTCTTGCTTTTATATTCAAATCATATCCTTTTATTTTATCTTTAGTTGTCAAACTAGTTTGAGGCATGGTATATTTTGATTCTGCGGCCTTCCATACTTTATAACCAAGACAAAGGAGATGGGTTTTCATTTGTACCTTCCAAAGAGCATAATTTTTCCCATCAAACTATGGATCTTCCCTTTTATAAGACATCTTGGATCTTCCTCAAGCTATTAATCTTTATTTCAAGGAACCTTGCTCTAATACCAATTGTTGAAATACACCAGACAACTAAGAGAGCAGTGAATCAATTGTCACAAAAAACTTAGCTTCATATGAATATCAAACCATAAACAACTTAATCATTCATAATCAAATTTAACCAGAAAAACATGAAACCATAAACTTAATTACAATCACACATCTAACATAGTAGACACCAGATTTCTACATGGAAAACCCTAAAAGGGAAAAAGCACGGTGGGTGTTAGCCCACAGAAATTATATATGAGTTATAACAATACCAAAAAATAGAGGCTCAGTACCTATAGGTCTCACTGCCCAAAATGCTCACTACAAAGAATTGATCATTGTAAATAATGGCTCACTACCTAAGGGTGGTTCACTTGCAAGGGGTCACTCACTACCAAAGTGGTGAACTGATTACATAGCATCTACTCCATGCCAAGGTTCAGTTCCATTGAAGAACAATATAACTTCTCTTCTCTGATCTTTAACACCTTCACACTTATCTCTTCATATTCACATCACACACACTTTTTCACAATTACATTACATGTTTTTATACACTTCATCAACCTTGGAATGTACATCAGGTTGGCATTACATTCATCGACCATTGGATCAATCTCCAAGGTCAGCATTACAATCATACATAAAATAGGTCTAGACCTAATCTAAATTTAGCTAAGGAAAATATGTAAAGATGTATGTGGATCATGCCATGCCTTAGTTGGGACTCAATCACAATCCTCCACACCACAACTCACTTCTACAATCTTCAATGCATCTCTGCAAATAGTGGAATTGAATAAGTCGGCCAAGACTGATGAGAGCACTAGGTCTGCTAAGAACATTCTTCATTCACAATCTAATTTTATCTTTGTGGACCATTCCAAAGGTAGGAACACAATCAAGAGACATCCACAAAAACATTGTAATCACCAGAAACAACCGCACAATCTCTAACCACTCTGTTAAGTAGATTTTTCAAACTGGAGTACAAGAACAATATTGTCAACCACTGTCATAAGTAAAGGATAGCTTGCTGACCACCAAATCATGAACCATTGTAGTTGAAGATAGTTAAAATCATTACAAACTTGATTCTAGAACCACAAACTGAAATACTTCAATGCATAGGAATGCAGAGCATAATACTTTCTCCCTATCACCACCAAACATATAAGAAAACATTTTTCACACTGGTGAACACAATTCACTAAATTCTTCATGTCAAAGGCTCAAACTTGGAAGATAAAATCTTTAGATAGACTTCTAAATCACTTCCAATCCATAGGCAAAAATATTCATTCTATAGAAAATTTGAAGCAACTTCTAGACTGTTCTTCTAAATACAATACATTGTTTCCATTGAAACACACTGTTACCATCAGAGGGGCTAATTTTCTCAATATTCTCAACATCAGGATCACTTACATAAGTAAATACAAATCATATAAATCCATAAAAACAAGTAACAAATTAAGAGCATAGTTGATACCAATGACAACACAGATATGTTGGCATCAACAACAACACCGGTTAGGCACATACTTGCAACAATATATAGTTCATCATATGCAATTTACAAAACATCTACTACAACTTAAAAAATTCATTTTATCTTTTATAATATGCAATTTATGATATATTGTAATAAATTATAATCATATATTCTACCACATCTAGGTTAGGAGCCTAAACAATGCACATAAAAATTTAAGACTCTTTCCGCCTAAACAATCTATATAAAGATTTCAAAAATTATAAATGTACAATGCTTGACCAAAAAGATTATAAATATCCATGATTATCAGCCATATATGTGACCATCAATCTAAGTTAGCATAAGAAAAGGATTTTAAGGTATTACATATGAAAAAAATCAAATGCCCAACTGGTATATGGAATTTAAATAACTTACATAAAGTTTTGAAATGCAAAGATTAATTTAAAAATTATTCCCAAACTGTCATGTAAGCTCTCTACCTACATAGTAATTGAGGCAAAAACCCTATTAAATAAAAGAAAACAAAATAAATTCAAACTTGGCATGACAATTTATAAGAGAATTGCAGTGGCTAACTCTTTATAGTTTAAAAAATTAGTATCACTCATACCTAAATACTGACAAAACTTAAATATAATCTTTATCTTCTGCCTCATTCTAAGCAATCTGGAAATAGCATAGCTCATATACATTACAATCCTTATTGGAAGCTATCACTCGCAACCAATCCCTGACATTATGATTTTTCAAATAGTTCTTTGTCAAGTAAGTTTCAAATATCTGCAAATATTCAAATCAATACTTTGGTTAACTTGAGTAATTAGGTTGATACTTACATATGTAGTCATGTCACTAAAAAAACAAAGGACTAAGTGGCATGAGCTCATGTATAAATTTAGAGACATCATAGCATATTTAAGCATCCGCAGATATAAACATATCATTAAAACAAAAGTAAAAAACCAATGTAACATGGAATGTCCTTGAGTGACCTTCATAGTGGAGACTTGTGTTCAAAACCCCAAGAGATGTGTTACATGTTTATATGTACAAATCTTGAATGTTTAATATAGTAAACTAAATGTAAATAACCAATGTAATATGCAATTTACAAAACATCTAGTACAACTTTAAAAATTCATTTGGTGTTTGAGTGGTGAAGAATAGATACATGTTGTCTCTAGTTTTCTTTATTTTCTATGTTACTAATTTGTGACATTCAATTTTTTTATTATATTATCAAAGATCTTTAGGCATATTGTAATTTCTTTTCTTTCATTTAGAGTAGCAACCATGTTTTTCTATAACGTTTGGTATGTTACTTACATGTATCATTTTGTGAATTGTTCTTGTATGGGTTCTCTTGGATTGGTCTTTCCTGTTCAGCTTAGTGCATTGGAATATTCATAATGATGTTTAGCTTGAGACCACATGTAATGGGTATTGGAAACAAGGCAGATAACTGAGAGGTGGGGGGGGGGGTAAATTAGTTATCTGAAATTATATCTCAACTTTCTTTTCTCTTTTAATAATTAGTACAACATCAAAGCATATAAGCATACATAATTATGAGAGTAGAGATAAAATCAACACACATAATACAAGGATTTTTACATGGAAAACCCTGTTAAGGGAAAAACCATGGGGTGACTAACCCAAGATTGTATTCTCTGTTAAAAGAATAAGAAGTACAAAATGGCACTTGGCAATTAGGGCTCATAGCCCGAGCACACTATTCACAAGAGGCACACTGCCTTTAAGAGACTCATTGTCTACAAAGTTTATAGAAGGTAACCAGGGGTTTGAACTGATGAGAGGCATCCACAAATGCTGAAGTTTAGTTCCAATTAGGCTCAATATACTGATCTAATGCACTTCATTCTTCCTCTACTCTAGTTCTACTGCTATGTCACATACCGGACTTGTATTGTTGCTTCCACACTTATCTCTCCTTTTTTTTGCACCTTATTTCATCACATCTACACAAAAACTCCAATATACTAGAATTCATTTGGTATATATATCTGCACCAAGGATTTCAACAACTTTCTAGTCGGCAACCAGAATACTAAAGATATTTACAAGATACTGATCTGTCAGCTGAATCCATACTTGATTTGTGATGCATATCAAAAAAATAGACATAGAAGTTATCAATCATGTTGGCCACCATTGTATAATCCCTCAAATAGCTTGATCAACATCAATTACTCATTCAGATTGAAGTTTGATACTTTGTTGGTCAGTTCTTTCTCAGTCTGCTCTACCTGTCAGGAACCCAACACTCAGATGCTCATATCTTTTCAATGTTTTATCACCAGAGGCTCAATCTCTGGAATATAGTAGTCATGATACTCCTCTTAACTTGTCCAAGTCTACAACTTACTGAGTTACACCATCTAAGAGATCTAGATCTGATTGTCAGACCTTACTGCATGCTCTGTTCTTGTTCACTAGACCAAAACAATCCTCAATCTGACTTTTGGTATGGGCATACTATGTGTTGTGGATGTGTGGGATAGAATTTGTTGCCATCAATGACAACACTCATGAAGCCACATAGTGTCTCTTGCCAACAATCTCCCCCTTTGGCATTGATGGCAACACTTAGTGAAAAATGACTGTCACTGCAAACTCCCCCTTGGCTAATGCTCTGTCTTATGTACTATTTTACCAAAACTCCCCCTTAGCTGGATTCCAAATTTTTCACTACTCGTCACTCCCCCTTTGACATCAATGGCAAACGGCAGAATCTACACACCAAAATTTGCAAAAGTTAACCTATACATAGCCTCATAAGTATATATACATGTTATACTTACATATACTTGAGTATATCCTCAAAAGTGGCCTTCAACTATACATACTCTATGGCCCAGCTCTACTTCATCCTATACAAAATGGAGATGTGACCACTCAGCAAAAATGCATATGCTTCTGCCCTTTTTAAGTCTATTGGATCAGTGGTCCGGGTTGTGGTCTAAGCATTTGTTAAGGCCTCATGCATTACCTCTAACTTAGGGATAATTATCCCTCTAAGTTCACTCATCCTACTTATTATATTCTTCTTCTCCTTGTCTAGCTACTTTATTTCATTTATAATAGCAATAGCCTAGCATTCTTGATTCATTATGGATGAAGTGAGGGGATCAAAATTATGAGATAAACTTGACAATTTACCTTCTTGTTCTTTCACCTTCTTTTCAATATCCTCTATCAGTTTAGACCAAGATAGACAAAATTTGTACATGTCCCCACCATCTTCAAGAGCATTTTCAAGGCTCTTTATACCAATATATAGTGTCCTCCTATCATTAGCTATTAGTCCCTATACTTCAATGAATCTCTTTCCCAAAAATTCTTTCCAGACCTTTTCTTCTACTAATTTCTCTAAAGAATCAAAATGAGTGCTACCAAAGTTTACTAGAGATTTCAAGTTACCGGATGGAGAGGCCGAAGGATCCTTTTGAAAGGATGGCATGATCTTCTCTAGCATCCTAAATGCAATCTCTAATACTTCACAGTCTTCCATATGGGATTTAAGAAGTTTTTCTTTTTCTTTAGCTTGGGCAAAAGATGCTATCTTCATTGTCTAGACCGGAGAGAGGGAATCAAAATTTAGTGGTCCTTGGAATAGTTTTGTTTCATCTATCTCCATCATTTCTTTGTTTAAAAAATTCTTCACTACCTCTGTAGTGTCTCTTGTTGAAGACTGAGTCTTCTTTTCTTTTGGAATCTCTGAACTGTCATCAAATATCTTCTTTGTTTGTTCTTCTTCTCTTTCCTTTACCTCCTCTTCTTGACTCACTTTTTCCACTTTTCTTCCTTCTCCTTCAGTTCCTGAATCTGTAATGTCTACAGTGGCATCTGGAGGAGAGATGTTAACTTCTTCATGAACTTCCTCTTTTGGAACAAAGGAATCTAAGTCCTTAGACTTTTCTTCATCTATCTCTTGTAACACTTCTGCATTTTTGCTAGTAGATTCTTCATTTGATGCTTTTAATCCTTCAATATCCATGGTAGAAGGTTCTTCATCTATTTCCTCTATAATAGGAAGATTGAATCTTTTGAAGGCATTCTTGAGGATGTCTTCTATTTCTCTTGCTACCTGATCAGTTTCTCCAAGCATAAGTTTGTTCATTCTTTCTTTGCTCTGGAATTCATCCTTGCAGTCCTTAAAGATCATGTTCATTTTCTTTGGAGTAATGGAAGGATAGAGCTGAGTTGCAATCTATTCTTAGATCTCTAAGTCCTTTGCCTTGGCATTCTCTTTTCTAAGATCAAGTACCTTCTCTAGACTTTTAGGAATTAATGAAATGATTTCAATGAATGCTTTATTATAAATATTTAGGTACTTGATTGTAGCATCTTCCAAGATCCTCTTGTCAATATCACTATATTCATCATAGAATTCTGTGACTAGTTGTAGGTTCCCATCCACAATGTTTGCCTTGATGATATCATCAATAGAAAGAGTGGGCTTTTCAACAAATTCTTCTACCTCTTCTTCTTTGTTTTTACCAGCAGAGGGTTCCCTGGATGTTTTCTTCTTCTTCATTTTCTTAGCTTCCTCATCAGACTCTGCTTCTTCATCATCCTTTTGACTTATGTAAGACCTTTTAGCTTTTGTTTTCATTCTCTTTTCTCCCTTTTTGGATGTCTTGGCTTCCGGTTTGGAGTCTCTTAAGCTCTTAGGGGTGTCAGGTGCAAAGTTCTTGGAGGATCTAGTCCCAGAGGAGGCTTGTACCAGAACATTTCCTTTTTCTACTTCTTGTTTCTCTTTCTTAGCTCTTTCTATTTTCTCTCTATTTGCATCAACTACCTCTTTTGATATGCCATATCTTTTGGCAATTTCCTCTACTTCCCTTCTAACTCTCCTTTTCATCTCCAGTTGTCTTAGCTCAACATGTATCTTTACACTTAATTCTTTAAAGGTTCCAAACCTTTCTGCCTCAGGGTCCTTTGGCTACTCAATAGGTGTTGAACATGTAGCTTTGAGATTTTCTCATCTACTTCATAACCCATTGGCATTATTGACATTATTCTGGGCTCAACTACCTCCATTACGAATTGATCAGTGTCAACCATGAAGCACACTGTATCCTTATATTTTTCAACTATGGATTGAGGAATTATTTCTCTGGCCTGTATCATACCTTGGAAGTTTTTAAAGTACCCCTAGAGTGCTACTTTTTGAGCCTTAGCATCACCAAGTCCATACATATAGTCTCTAATATGTATGGCAACTGGTCTGTCATTTTTCCATACCCAACCACTTGATATGGGCAGCTCATTCATGTAGTAGAAGAATAGATAGTATTAAACACCCATACTTGAATGAGTTCTTGTCCTTATTGATCTTCTACATGTTTTTTAATAGTTGGTTTAAAAGATCACAGAAGTCATAATCTACATTTTCCCTTAACATCTAATATGTTGTATATATTATAGTCCCAGACACAGAGTTCTCCTTGCTATAATGATAGACCTTATATCCAATTATCATTGAAGCAAACTTGACATCCAGATCTATGATGTCATCAATTGTCATTACTCTTTTGTCAAACTTAGATCTGGTAGCTTCACTTACTATTTGGTTCTTAACATATTTGAGTGCAGGTAACCCACTAGATGAGTGCAGTCTAGTTACTACCCTAATGACATCTTTTGTTATTTTGAAGGGCTTCATTAACCACATGAAATTGTCATGTATTCTGCTAAGAACATACCAGACCCCATCATCTTCTGCAAAACAAGGAAAGTGGATGCAATGTCCAAAGTGCTTATTCCAGATGGCCTTGTATTGAGGTTTGAGTTCAAAACTTTCATCTATTAATTATTTATGGTAGATATCCATCAACTTAGATTCTCTAAATTCCTCAATATTGGTGTGGATGTAAACCCTAACATCTTCTACGTGCAGAACCCCATGCAGAATGCTAGAAAAAGCACCTAAGGGATCAACTTCTAGGGATTTGTAGGGGTGTTTCTTGAACTTTGGGTGCAGACTATCAATAATCTTAACAACCATTGGAGTAGCCATATTTGCAAAAGATTCAAAGAGAGATATTTAGAATGGAAGTACCTTTTTATGCTTTTAGGGTTTAAAATAAGAGTCGAAACAAATCACTAGTTGAATTAGATTTTATGGTTGATCTTTGAGAGTTATAGAAATTTGATGCAGAGCTCTTCTTTTCTTCTTCTTGAATACAAATGTGCAACTGATGAGTGAAAGAACCCTTTTATTCTTTTGCAAACCCTAATTTCCTTTTGTAATAAATACACAACGTAAGTTATCTAGTTGCCTTATTCTGAGAGATATCTTTTCGAATCACTGTGTTGCAATTAGAATCATTTTTAGTGATAATTGATGATGTATCTTCTTTCCTCCAATCATACCATGGATCCGTAGATCAAGATATCTCACTTTTGAATCATACCGGATCTATCTGTGAAAATCCTACTTTACCCAATGGCTGTCAAGCCGGATCAATCTTAGAAGATTAAACTCTTACAAAATTTCATGCGGATCTTTCATATTTTCACCGAGGGTTATTTAGATAATTTTTTGAGAACCCTTTAATCTGCAACATTCCATGTGCCAAATTTAGGCACCAATTGACTGGTTGGGGGAATTTATTTTTCTTTGTGACTCCCCCTAAGCTAGAGCTCATCTGTTCAGTTTCTAGAAGGAATATCAGCACTAGATTCTGGTGTGGATCCATCCCCAACATTTTCTATACTCTTCTTCACCCAAATATTTCTCATCTCCCTTTGAACTTCATCCACATTCACTTTGCCTTTTCCCTTGTCTTGATTTTGATTATGATGCACCGAACCCTCTTTATCCTAATTTTTACTTCTGTAGAATTTGGCAATATGACCAGATCTATTGCAATTGTAACAAACAACATTTCTTTGCATATTTGACTTATATCCTCTTGATCTGCATTGATTATCCATATGTCCCATTCTATTGGATGCAAAGCATCTACCATTGAATGAATTATTTATTTGCATATTTCTGCATTCATGAGATTTGTGACCATACCTTTTGCAGTTGAAACATTGTTTGAAGAAGGATGGATTGGTCTAATTCATTCTCCTTTTGCACTAAGTTGCTTTATGACCTATGTTTCTACAATTGAAGTAGTATCCATTGAAGGATTGATATCTTTGAGCATTTGGTTGCCTTACCGGAGGTCTTCTAGGCTTGTTTCATTGATTCCTTGATCCAAAATTCTTCTGACTGGATCTGGAACTTTCACCTTTCTCATATCCCAAGCCACACTTGTCATCTACCCTCTTTTGGCTTTCAATAAGAACTTCAAGTTGAGTTGAGCTTATCTTGAATTTCTCTTTGTATTCATTTGTTGTTTGAAGATCTTGTTTAAAAGTGTCTATCTAATTCTCAAGTTGTTCTTCATCATCTCCAGCTTCTTCAAGATCAGATTCAAGATGCCTGATTATTCTATCTATTTTGTGGTCATCCTATGTTTTCTCCTTGAGGGATTGTTTTAGATTATCTTTAGTTTTCCTTTTCTCTTCAATTTCTTGGGTGAATCTCATAACCCCTGATTCCATCTCATGCCTTACCATAATGACCTCATTTGATAGATTCTCGCATATCTTATTTTTCTCATTTAGATCTTCATTAGTATCATTGGCTTCACTCTGACTTGCTAATTTTTGAAGTAGTTCCTTTCTTTTTTTTCATAGAGATACTCTATTTTTCTTTTAGCTCATTATGAAATGATCATCTTGTTTGAGTCTTTCTCTCAAGTTATTGACTTTAGAGTGAGATTGCTCAAGATCATCTAGGACAGACTAAAGTTGTTCCTTCATACCATACATATCTATTGAGATTCCCAGATCTTCCTCAAGATGTTAGACTCTATTTAGAAGAACTTAGATCTGATACCAATTGTTAGAAACAAGGTAGATAATTGAGAGGGGGGTGAGTCAGTTATCTCAAATATCTTAACTTTCTTTTCTCCTTTAATAATTAGTGCAGCATCAAAACATATAAGCATACATAATCATGAGAGTAGAGATAAAATCAACACACATAACACAAGAATTTTTACGTGGAAAACCCTGTTAAGGGAAAAACTAGGGGGTGACTAACCCAAGATTGTATTCTCTATTAAAAGAATAAGATGTATAAAATGGTACTTGCCAATTAGGGCTCACTGCCTGAGCACACTGCTCACAAGAGGCACACTGCCTACAAGAGACTCACTGTCTACAAAGTTTATAGAAGGTAACCAGGTGTTTGAACTAATGAGAGGCATCCAGAAATGCTAAAGTTCAATTATGGTTAGGCTCAATATACTAGTCTAATGCACTTCATTCTTCCTCTACTCTAGTGCTACTGCTCTGTCACGTACCAGACTTGTATTGCTACTTCAACACTTATCTCTACTTTTTTCGCACCTTATTTCATCACATTACACACACACACACACTCTAATATACTAGAATTGATTTGGTATATATATCTGCAACAAGGATTTCAACAACTTTCTAGTCAGCAACTAGAATACTCAAGATATTTACAAGATATTGATCTGTCGACTGAATCCATACTTGATTTGTGATGCGTATCAAAAACAT